>JAVIAB010000051.1:138179234-138834234 GCA_032433765.1 Megaustenia siamemsis | reverse complement strand
TCGATTACCTTTAATCCCGCTCCTTCATATATTCGATACCATCGTTTTGTTACGATCACGTCCATAGACATCGATTCCTTTGATGAAAATTGGATGTATTTTCTGGCACGATTACTCCGATATTTGCCCATACAGAATAAAATATTTATCCAATTGACGTGAATAAACGTGGACGAAGTGTGTTTACTTACAATATTGCAATATTTCTGGTTGTATCTGTATTGTTGGCAATCTTATCATCAATCCTACATATACACTGCTTGGGTCGATCTTCCTGGCTCTTTGTAAATTCATTCCTTTTTCTTTAGTCCTTCCCGGATTTTTTTTTCATCTTTCTTCTTTGTGTTTTTCTTTGTTTTATGTTTTCCCTCTGTCATCGTTCATTTCGGAACAACAAATTCGTGTCCCCTTTTAGTGGTGTCCACACTACTATATGGATCCGAAACCTGGACAACATACTCAAACCAGGAAAAAAGACTAAATGTCTTCCACATGCGATGTCTCCGCAAAATAATGCACATCAAATGGCAAGACAAAATAACCAACTTAACTGTCCTGCAACGTGCTAAGACCCTAACAATCATGTCGATGCTCAGAAGTCGAAAGCTAAGATGGCTGGGGCATGTCCAACGGATGGAAGAAAAACGCATTCCTAGGCAAATACTATATGGTGAGCTAAAACACGGAAAAAGACAAATCGGCAGACCTAAACTACGATATAGAGATATCTGCAAATCATCTCTGAAAGACTTCTCCATCTGTGAAAACGACTGGCAACATCTGGCAAGTGATCGCACATCATGGAGAGCATGTCAAAAAGTATCGGTACTTTCTTAATAGGTTCGGAACCAGCGAACAGATTGTATTCAAACTGTACACATATTGACCTTGATATATGTGTAACACTCTGTGCAAGTTGTGTCGTTGTAGCACGTGTGGATTAATCACGGCAGCGCCGTGACGTTAGCCATGTACCACGTGGTCGTCGGATTTTCAATGGCGGAAAATGACGGAAAAAATTGCGCAGAGAATTTGCATTAATTTTTGCCAAAAGCTTGGTGATACTTTCACAGAAACTTATGAAAAGTTATACAAAGTATATGGGGAAGAGTGTGTGAGCCGCACACGAGTTTTTGAATGGTTTAAGCGATTCCAAGACGGCAGAGAAAATGTTGAGAGTGACCACCGGTCAGGACGACCTGTCACCAGCAGAAGTGAGAAACACATTGCCGATGTGTGTTCCACTGTGCGCGAAAATCGTCGAATCACCATTCGAGAGTTATCAGAAGAGCGCAGCATTAGTTTCGGCTCAGTTCAGGCCATTCTTACTGAAGATTTGGGTATGAGACGCGTGTCTGCCAAGTTCGTTCCAAAACTGCTTTCAGCTGACCAGAAAGACAACCGGGTTTCTGCTGCCGCAGATCTCATTGACTCTGTCGAAAACAATGAAAACTTTTTGAAAACAGTCATAACAGGTGATGAATCGTGGGTCTATGGTTATGATCCAGAAACAAAGGTTCAGTCTTCGCAGTGGAAGACCGCAAACTCCCCGAGACCGAAAAAAGCTAGGATGAGTCGCAGCAAGGTGAAGACCCTTTTGATCGTTTTCTTCGATTACAAGGGCATTGTTCATCACGAGTATGCCCCTTCTGGTCAGACAGTAAACAAGGAGTATTACATTGAAGTTCTGAGGCGTTTGAGAGATGCTATTCGTCGAAGAAGACCAGATTTGCATGCGTCCGGTCAATGGCAGCTCCACCACCACAACGCCCCCGCCCATTCAGCGCAGCTTGTACAGCAGTTTTTGGCCAAACACAACATTCCCCAGGTCAGACAGCCACCTTATTCTCCACATCTAGCTCCCTGTCACTTTTGCCTATTTCCCAAACTCAAATCCCACTTGAAAGGAAGAAGATTTCAAGATGTGGAGGAGATAAAAGAAAATGCGACGAGGCAGCTTCACACCATCTCAGAAGATGAGTTCCAGGAATGCTTCCGACAATGGAAACAACGTTGGATTAAATGTGTGGCCTCAGAAGGGGACTATTTCGAAGGAGATTAAATTTCAAAACTGTAAGTTGTGTAGTTTTTTTTTTATTGCAAAAGTTCCGATACTTTTTGATCAGCCCTCGTATAAGGAACGGTATAACAACATTTGAGACTGTGCTAAGACAGGACTTAGAAGAGAAGAGACTCATGAAAAAGGATGGTAAACCCTGTGGATCAGCGAGCCTGACCTGTTCATTATGTGACCGCGTGTGTTTGTCAAACATTGGTAGAATTAGCCACGAGAGAAGCTGTTCGGCAAAAACAATACCTCAAAAAAATACGCAATAGCCTCCACTAGACCGTCTGACAAGACGAAAAGGGCCATATATATACACAATGATGCAGTAATGGCTAATCAATCAAACTACAGTAGCATACCCTGTCCTGGTTTGATTCCCAGAAGCAGCAGATTATTTCGGACCGACAAGGCTCCGTGGTTCACCCAACATCTTAAAATAGGTACCAGATATTTTGTTTAAAGTAAAGGCGGCCTGGTGTGATACCGCCCACATCACCCAAAAAGTGCTGTGGTCATTTTAAAAATATGGTCACTAACAAGCTCTTTTTTCTCCATACACCTAGCAAAGCAGGGGAGAAAACCTTTACTTAACTTTTTAGTTTCTTCCTAATTCAAATTCAAGTCTCTCCAAACGAACATTTGAACTTCAAGTTGTTCGAAGTCCGAATGCATTTTTCCCATTAGAAATCATGGAAAGTGAATTAATATGTTCACAAAAACACTATTTGGATAAACTTAAACAGAAAGTACATATAATTTAAAGTAATGATCAACACCTAATTTAAGGTAATGATAACATTATTAAATACCATTAATAATAAATTAAAACAGAAAGACAATACAAAAAATTTCGCAAATACCATCATATGTAACTATAGTTTTACTAACTACTAACTGCTTACCGCGGTCTGAGAGGGTTTGCTTGAAATCTCTCAAAGCTTGTGATGTCTTATGCGAGCTATTGACGATTGACGTCATTCTATACACAACTATCCCTGCTCGCAATGCTAAAAATATCACACACTTTGGATGATCGGTATCCGCGGGCCTTAGTAAACTGTAGCTGGCGTGATACTACATGGTGTTTTTAAAGTTGCAGTGCAGTGAATTTCTACTCTCGGAAGAAAAAACGTCACCAGAAATGCGGTTAACTAATGCGTCACACAAATTGTAAAATAAATGGTATTATTCAAATATACTTGACTGCTATCGGCGAGCTTATAATGGGTAATGTTGGTATTAACACAATAAAGTTGTGCCTAAAGCATATGTTGAAAATGTCCACCACGGGCCTCAAGACATGTCGCGATTCGTCTTTCCATATTTGCGAAAACCTTCAGAATAATGTCTGGTGATATTTGTTTAATCTTGTCTACTATTTCAGTCTTTAGGTCATTAATTGTCTGCGGATTATTTTCATAAACTTTCCCCTTCAATGCCCCCCACAGATAATAATCTGGGGGTGTTAGATCTGGTGAACGAGCAGGCCAGATTCCACGTGAAATAATGCGATTTGCAATATGCTTTCTAAATAATTGAGTGTTGTTGTGGCTGTGTGTGCTGTTGCCCCATCCTGCTGAAACCAGGATCCCATAATTTCCCGTTCTGTAAGGTGTGCTATGAACGGTTCCAGAATTAAAGTACGGTAACGTTCTGCATTTATTGTTTCATTAAAAAATATAGGTCCTATTATCCGCATACGACTTATAGCGCACCACACTCCGACTTTTTGATCGTAAAACGGCACTTGATGAAATTCATGGGGGTTTTCACTGCTCCACAGCCGATTGTTCTGACTGTTCACATAACCGGATAAATGAAACCAGGCCTCATCAGTGAAAAAAAGTGACGTCAAGGATGGCAGCGCCATGTTCATAAATAAAATTCTGAAACCACATGCAGTAGTTTAAACGGGATTCATAATCTCTTTCTTGGAGTTGAGACACTTCAGTTAATTTGTATGGACGATAGTGTAGTTCACTTCTTAAAACCTTGTGAACAGAACTCTTAGATATTTGCACCTGTTGAGACAAGTGGTTTAATTGATGCATTTGGACTCATTGTAATTCTGTCTTGGAGTTCCATAATTTGGTCTTCTGAAATTGAAGGTCTTCCAGATCGGTATGCATCTACCACACTACCGGTTTCACGAATCTTTTTGATCAATTTTGTAACAGAATTTCGGTGAGGGACTTGTGAGTCTGGAAATTTCCTCACGAATTGTCTAATGACCTTATCCGTATATTTACCGCCATTACGAAAGACATGCTCAACCAGAAATACCCTGTTTTCAATCGTCAACACCATTTCCTTCAAGCAATGAGACAGTGAAAGTAGCGTAGTGCCCGTCCTTTACGTAAATAAAACCTTAAAGGAAGCAGCGGTTTGTTCATAAATGTGGTTTACAAAATTGTGGTACGTAGATGATGATTACGTCATTTACTGAATATTAGAAATATTCACTGCACTGCGACTTTAAAAACACCCTGTATATAATAAAATAATATGTGTGTGTGCATGTCTGCGTTTGTCACATCTCATATCTTTGTGTGTGCATGACTGTGTTAGTCACTTCTAGTGACTCGGGCAGATGGTGTTCGTAAACCTGGGAGGGCCAACCATCTAAGAGCAGAATCCACCTACAGAAAAGAGCATCAGCTGCCTTGCAGGAAGATTGGGGACAATCAAAGCCTAAGGAAAGCAAACCTGAATAAAATGCTGGCTGAAATAGGATGCATTGGGCCACTGGCGCAGAACACAGTGCAACGTTTTAACAGGTATTCAATCAGAGTGAATCTAACAGACTCAAATTATGATGTTCTGTCTGTGGGGTCGATCAATTCACTTAAATAGACAGCTGTCTTCATGTGAGAGCCTGGAACCCTACTCTGATTTTGAGTCCTGATCGCAGAAAGAGAAATAATATTTGTATTTACTGTAACAGCTAGAAATGGCAACGTCATGTATGGTTGGTGATAAGAATGAGAAATATTACTTTTTGGATGTGGTCCCCTTCTGTAAGTTTACCGATTACCTGTTGATCTGCTGTTCTCTCTCTCGTTCTCTCCATCAGTACGTGTGTGTGTGTTTGTATGTGTGCGTGTGTGGTTTTCTTTCTTCTGCCTCATAGCAATGCAGGTTATGAGTTTTGGTTCTCCCTCTCATCTAGTCTAGATTCACCTTACGTGTACCGCTTTCAAGTTATGTTCCTGTCTCACTTCAATCAAACTACAATCAAACTCGTAGGCTTCCTCTCAAACTCTTCTTTAAAGCTGTAATTAATAAGCAGTGACCAAACACATAAAAAAAAATAAAGTAAGAAAGAATTGAAAACACACGCACATAACGCTATAGTTATGAATTGTGCGTACAAAAAAAGGCGTTTACATATAGTAAAAAAAAGTAAAGTAAATTACTGGGTACAAATAATAATACATAAATATTATTATATGGGGAACTTCCGAGGCGATAATAGGGATTTTCCCTATTATCGCCTCGGAAGTTCCCCATATAATAATATTTATGTATTATTATTTGTACCCAGTATATAACCACTGGGAACTACTATTCGTGCTGTTTCGTCCTATAAATGTTTGTCTACAACACAAGTATTCAGCCCTACTGGGAGATACTTGCATTAATAGGAAAGTACAAATATACAATTTATTTCCGGTCTGTGATCGTTACCCTATGCTATAGTCATTGAGATCGCCTTTCGTGGAAGACACTACTGCAATAGCCAATTTTTTAGTTGGCTGCGTGGCAGTGTACCAAGCGTTCGGCTTCTCGTGGCAAGGCGCGGTGCCACTGAGTACGGGTTCGATCCCACTTCGGACCATATATTGTTCTTCGTTTTTTTCTATTGTTGTTTGTCTGTCAATTTTTCCGAGTGCTAACACATACTTCTTTGTTCTATTATTCCCTAAAGTAAATTACCCCCGTCACGCCAAGTGGCGTATAGGGATTATGGTATTAGTGACCATAAATTGTACAGACGTTCGACACATGATTTTTGGGGTAATGTGGTCGGTATAACCCCCGTGCCGCTTTACCTTTCCACACAAAAATCTGGTACCCATTAAAGGCTGGGTGAACCGGAAGCCGTCGGCTGGAATCGAACCCTACCTCTTGTCCTTTGTAGTCCAGTTCACTAACCACTGAACTATCGCGGCTCCCCGTTTACATATGGCTGGGGGTTGTTTTTTTTTACCCCTGCGCAAGCGCACTTTGAGCATAGAAGCATATTTCCAAGGCCAAAAAGAAATTCTTTGGAGTTTAGTATTCGAAATCTGGAACGTTCAGTTATAGGTTGTTCGAAGTACGAAGCTCCACTATGTTATCAGTGTTAATATATGGGACCATTATATCTCTCTTTTAATTCTGCTGAAATCTACTTTAATTCTCTTCGTGTGACAAAGGAGATATAGTGATGAAGAGTATCCCTCTTGTTCTCGCTCTTATGTAAGTTTCAAACAATGTCTTGTGATGTAATATCCCTCTTGTTCTCGCTCTTATGTAAGTTTCAACCAATGTCTTGTGATGAAAAGTTTCCCTCTTGTACTCGCTCTTATGTAAGTTTCAACCAATGTCTTGTGATGAAAAGTTTCCCTCTTGTACTCGCTCTTATGTAAGTTTCAACCAATGTCTTGTGATGAAAAGTTTCCCTCTTGTACTCGCTCTTATGTAAGTTTCAACCAATGTCTTGTGATTTAATATCCCTCTTGTTCTTGCTTTTTCTTACACTGGGTCTGCCTCGAGTTCTGCCACTCCCTACCACACCTTCCTCTATAATATGCCTTACATTAAATGAAATCACTTATGTATTTTCTCCAAGTGGACAGACCATTTTATTTATTATCTCTGTGTGTAGTTCAAAAAGTTGGAGAAAGGGTTAATCAGCTCTTACGTGCGTTGCCTTCGAAAGATTATGAACATCAAATAGCAGGAAAAAGTAACCAACTCTAATGTCTTACATCGAGCCAAACTCCTACCCATCATGGCAACACTAAGGAGTCGGAGACTAAGGTGGCTGGGTCATGTAAGAAGAATGACAAACAATCGTATTTCCCAAACAGATATTGTATGGTGAACTTAGATGTGGAAAGAGACCAAAGGGCAGAGCAGTCCTCAGATATAATGATGTTTGCATGGTTTCCTCGAGTGAATTCTCTATCGGTGAAAGAAACTGGGAGGATCTGGCTACAAATGGTAGAACACAGAGAACAAAATTAAATTAAAAAAAAAAAAAAACGGCACAACAACGTTGGAGGCAGTGCTGATATAAAATTCAGAAGATAAAAGGTGCAGGAGAAGGAGACGAGGCCAGGCACCACGAATACATCTTGTTCATTCTGCGTCGAGTGTGTCTATTCAACATTGGCAGATTCAGCCACGAGAGAAGCTGTTCAGGAAAAACAGCATCCGGCATAAGACACAAATGTTTCACCAAACTGCTGAGTTATCATGATTGCTTACTACCAACCGTCTGTCAACACGCCAAAGTCATACATACATAGTTCAAAATTGGTTCTGTCCTGATTCTTTCGAAGATCTCATATTGAAACCTTGTCTCTCCCGGTCATGTGAACTGATTTACACAAACACATTTCCTGGTCACGTGAACTGCTTTACACAAACATCTCTTCTGGTCACGTGAACTGCTTTACACAAACATGTCATTACTGCGGTGACTTTTTTTTTTTTTCTTTCTTTCGTTCGCCTGAAGTATTGTCTGTATCTGCAATGTCGTTTCCTGTATAAATTTTACTGTCTTTTGTAATTCTTGCAGTGGCCCATATAGTTTTGTCTGTAGTGTTGTATCTATGAGCCAATGGATTTTCCTCAGTCTACTATATTCTGTGCAATCTTGAAGTGTGTGTTCAGCAGTCTGGGGCGCCTGTCCACTGTCCACATGTACAAGTAGTTGAGGTGCCGATCTTGAATTTTGTATACATGTGACTATGGAGTCGATTGTGTCCTGTTCTGAGGCGTATAATGATAACTTGTTCATATCTATTCATATTATGAAAGTCATCCTGATTTGGGGCATGTGGTCCTCTGATTGATTTGATTATCTGTTTCTTATGATGGTATGTAACCTATTTGTATCTATTTGTATAGTGTATCTATTTGTCAGCCTGTTGAACCTTCCTTTGCCAACTGATCTGCTTTCTCATTTCCTGGTATTCCACAGTGAGATGGGATCCACTGCAGGGCAACCCTGTGGTGCTTGCAGAGTTCAGTCAATAAGGTCTGCAGATGTGGTAATTTTCTGGATTCCAGTGCTTGGAGCACTGATCTTGCATCTGTCAAAAACACTACAGGTTGCGGGCTAAGATTACTGTTCAGCAGTTTTTCTATTGCCAACTTTATGGCTCGGATTTCTGCATCATAATTGTGACAATATTTCCCTGTTGCTATTTTATTCATATCCCTAGTGTTATTTGGGTATTCTATATATGTACTATCTACAATCTATTAAACTGTGAGGTAGTGGACGGTTAAGAATTTCTTTGAAGTGTTCCGCCCAACGGGCTTTTATGTCTGCGCTTGCTGGATTAATGCTAACAACAAGCGCAGACATAAAAGCCCGTTGGGCGGAACACTTCAAAGAAATTCTTAACCGTCCACTACCTCACAGTTTAATAGATTTTGAAGCTGAAACACCAGCAGCAGAATTAGATGTAAATTTAGATGACTTCACCTTGAGTGAAATAGAAACCACCTTAAAGCTAATGACCAATAACAAGGCTGCTGGAGAGGATAAGTTAACAGCTGAGATCCTCAAGGCAATTGATAGCCATAATTTAATACATCTCCAAAAAATGTTCAACATCATTTGGAAAACAGAGAAGACGCCTCATAAATGGAAAAAAGGAATCATTGTTAAGATCCCAAAAAAGGGCAATCTTAGAGATTGTAACAATTGGAGAGGCGTGACACTTTTGTCAGTTGCCTCAAAATTATTCTGTAAAATCATCCTAAATAGAATAAAGGATTCAATAGATACAGTAATGCGTGAAGAACAGGCTGGGTTTAGAAAAGGGAGAAGCTGTCTTGACCACATTTTCACTCTACGACTTATATTGGAGGAACACATTGAAAAGCAAAAACCTTTTGTACTTAACTTCATCGACTTCAAAAAAGCATTTGATAGTATTCATAGAGATTCTTTGTGGAAAATTCTGAAGCAATATGGCTTACCATCAAAAATCATAAATATTATCAAAGACATGTATGATGGTTACACATGTGCAGTTCGAACAGAGGAAGGACTGAGCGAATGTTTCCCAATAGAAACTGGGGTTAAACAAGGATGTATTTTATCGCCCTTGTTATTTGGAATTGTTATGGACTTCATAATGAAGAAATGCTGCACTGGTAATAAAGGCATCGAATGGATACAAGGAGACCATTTGGAGGACCTGGACTTTGCTGATGACATAGTTCTCATCAGCAATCAGATAAAAACGATGCAGGAAAACACAAATGAACTATCATCAATAGCCAGCAAAATTGGGCTTGAGGTCAATCATGAAAAGACTAAAGTCATGAAAAGTTTAATTCCAACAAGTGACAAAATATACATGGAAAACAAACCAGTAGAAGAGATCGATCACTTCATCTATCTTGGAAGTCACATTGATCGAGAAGGGGATACGAGCAAAGAAATTAGATTCAGACTGGCTAAAGCAGCAATGTCTTTCAGAAGCCTTGAAAAGCTGTGGAAATCAAAACTCATTAGCACAAACACAAAACTTAGGCTATTCAAATCAAATGTACTATCAACCCTTACGTATGCGTGTGAAAGCTGGAAAACAACAAGAGATATAGAAACAAAGTTGAACGCATTCGAAAATAAATGTCTAAGGAAAATACTTGGTATAGAATGGAACGAATTCAAAACAAACGAGGAAATTAGAGAAATCGCCAATCAACCACTAATATCTTCAGTAATAAAGAAAAGACGATGGTCATACGTTGGACATGTGATGAGAAGAGATAATAATCGAATAGCAAAGCAAGCCCTCATATGGGAAACAACAGGTAAAAGAAAAAGAGGAAGACCCAGGGAGACACTGAGAAGAACATTGATGAGAGAGGCAAGAGCAGCAGGAATCGGCTCCCTCAATGAGATAGAACTGCTTGCACAGAACAGAGACAGATGGCGAGATTTGATAAAATATCTTTAAAAGAAAACTGCTAGAACAAAAATGCATATAGGAGAAGGTGTATCTTGGTCTACGCCCTATGGGCCGGTTACGGCTCGAAAGGTCAATAGATAGATATATGTACCTGCCCCCACCCCTTTTTTACTGCATTATGTGCTGATCCATCTGTATAAACACGAATCCATAGGTCTTGTGGGTATTCTTCATCCAGGAAACTGAGAGTTATTGTTTTTTGCTGTAGACTATTCTATTCCTCTTTGTCAACTATTCCTTTCACTTCTGTCCGTATTTGAACTGATAATCCTGATTCCTCTGTCCAGGGAGTCTGTTCTGGTATGGGCAGTAGGGGGTTAACAACTCTTGGCATGTCTGGTGTTTGTCTACTAGTACGCTTGGCTTGGTGGATAAAACTGCTTCACTTAAGTTGTCCCAATGCAAGATTTGGGAATCGGTCCTTCATTGGATGTCTCGGCATGCAAGCAAATTTTTCTGCCTGTATCAGCACCTTTGTGTCCCTCCGTTCTCTCAGTGCTGGTATCCTCCACAATTTCTCCATCTCCAATATTGGTGTTGATTTCATTGCTCCTGTGATGACCCTAAGTGCCTGGTTTTGTACTTTATCCAGTTCTTGCAGTTTTGTGTTTGATGCTGAACACCATGCAGATGATCCATATTCTAAATGTGGGCGTATACTCTGTTGGTAAACTTTACTGAGTATTTTCCCACTCGCACCCCACGTAGTTCCACACAGCTTTCTTAGAATAGTCAATGTTCTCCTTGCTTTTTGGGTTGCCTTATTTATCTGCTGTTTCCAAGATAGTTTGTTATCAAATGTAACTCCGAGATACGTAGCTTGTATGTCTTCTTTCACAGGCTCATTGTTTATGTAGATGGCTCCTGCTTTTTGTTTTGGGGAGAGAGTGAAAAGTGTAGTACTGCATTTGTCTGTATTGATGCTGATACACCATCTATTTGTCCATGAATTCAATGCATTCATAGCTCTTTGTAACAATTTGGAGACCACTGTTGCATACTCTTCTGTGCATCACATTACCAAGTCATCTGCATACATTGCCACTTTGATGTCATACGGTAGTTCAGTAACTAGGTCATTGATGTAGATCAGAAAAAGTGTTGGAGATAGTACTCCTCCACTGCGGTGACTAACTTTCACCGTTATTTGTGGGTCAACATTCTTACACTCCGAACATGCCCATACGTGCTCAGATCCCCTCTCTAGCAAGTCCCGCAACGTCCAGCGACTGACAACTCCAGCTCTGTGTTGGTTGATAAGTCCCGTCCAGCGACTGATAACTCCAGTTCTGTGTTGGTTGATAAGTCTCGTCCAGCGACTGACAACTCCAGTTCTGTGTTGGTTGATAAGTCCCGTCCAGCGACTGACAACTCCAGTTCTGTGTTGGTTGATAAGTCTCGTCCAGCGACTGACAACTCCAGTTCTGTGTTGGTTGATAAGTCTCGTCCAGCGACTGACAACTCCAGTTCTGTGTTGGTTGATAAGTCTCGTCCAGCGACTGACAACTCCAGTTCTGTGTTGGTTGATAAGTCTCGTCCAGCGACTGACAACTCCAGTTCTGTGTTGGTTGATAAGTCCCGTCCAGCGACTGACAACTCCAGTTCTGTGTTGGTTGATAAGTCTCGTCCAGCGACTGACAACTCCAGTTCTGTGTTGGTTGATAAGTCCCGTCCAGCGACTGACAACTCCAGCTCTGTGTTGGTTGATAAGTCCCGTCCAGCGACTGACAACTCCAGCTCTGTGTTGGTTGATAAGTCCCGTCCAGCGACTGACAACTCCAGCTCTGTGTTGGTTGATAAGTCCCGTCCAGCGACTGACAACTCCAGCTCTGTGTTGGTTGATAAGTCCCGTCCAGCGACTGACAACTCCAGTTCTGTGTTGGTTGATAAGTCCCGTCCAGCGACTGACAATTCCAGCTCTGTGTTGGTTGATAAGTCCCGTCCAGCGACTGACAACTCCAGTTCTGTGTTGGTTGATAAGTCCCGTCCAGCGACTGACAACTCCAGTTCTGTGTTGGTTGATAAGTCCCGTCCAGCGACTGACAACTCCAGCTCTGTGTTGGTTGATAAGTCCCGTCCAGCGACTGACAACTCCAGCTCTGTGTTGGTTGATAAGTCCCGTCCAGCGACTGACAACTCCAGCTCTGTGTTGGTTGATAAGTCCCGTCCAGCGACTGACAACTCCAGCTCTGTGTTGGTTGATAAGCCCCGTCCAGCGACTGACAACTCCAGCTCTGTGTTGGTTGATAAGTCCCGTCCAGCGACTGACAACTCCAGCTCTGTGTTGGTTGATAAGTCCCGTCCAGCGACTGACAACTCCAGCTCTGTGTTGGTTGATAAGTCCCGTCCAGCGACTGACAACTCCAGCTCTGTGTTGGTTGATAAGTCCCGTCCAGCGACTGACAACTCCAGTTCTGTGTTGGTTGATAAGTCCCGTCCAGCGACTGACAACTCCAGCTCTGTGTTGGTTGATAAGTCCCGTCCAGCGACTGACAACTCCAGCTCTGTGTTGGTTGATAAGTCCCGTCCAGCGACTGACAACTCCAGCTCTGTGTTGGTTGATAAGTCCCGTCCAGCGACTGACAACTCCAGTTCTGTGTTGGTTGATAAGTCCCGTCCAGCGACTGACAACTCCAGCTCTGTGTTGGTTGATAAGTCCCGTCCAGCGACTGACAACTCCAGCTCTGTGTTGGTTGATAAGTCCCGTCCAGCGACTGACAACTCCAGCTCTGTGTTGGTTGATAAGTCCCGTCCAGCGACTGACAACTCCAGCTCTGTGTTGGTTGATAAGTCCCGTCCAGCGACTGACAACTCCAGCTCTGTGTTGGTTGATAAGTCCCGTCCAGCGACTGACAACTCCAGCTCTGTGTTGGTTGATAAGTCCCGTCCAGCGACTGACAACTCCAGCTCTGTGTTGGTTGATAAGTCCCGTCCAGCGACTGACAACTCCAGCTCTGTGTTGGTTGATAAGTCCTCTTATGCGCCCACTAAGCCTCTCGTTTCTATGTTACCCATCTGTACTCCCATCTCTTTCATCCGAAGGAGACACATGAACTCATGGTTGTCGAAGTCTAATTCCCTTATCGCATCTCGAAAGGCAATAATGACGTCCGCTTGATCCATTGGTTGACCGTCTTCGACGACAGCACAGCTAGCCAGCCTGTCCGTTCTTTCATTACCCAATACTTTTCCATTTTGAATTATAGCATTGAGTGGTGATGTATTGTGTATTGATGTATTGAGCGATATGGGTCATATATTCAGTGGAAATTCGTACTTCAAGCGGCCCTAACTTCGAACGATTCACAGTTTATATTGTGCGCCTAAATCTTCTCTTGCATAAAGCTGACGTAAGTTCGGTGATTTTTTTTTAAATCTGAGGACTATCCTGGCCCACGTGCATGAACTCCGTAGCACAGGATATACGGTGTGAGTAGGGTTTTGCTGACAGTTTTGCCCGGACTTCGGCCATATTTATCATCTATTCTTTTCTATTTTAACTGTCAAGGGTTCTTTCACGAACGCACACCTTTTTGTTGGTGTTATCTGAGAGGGTTAGACATCGGATATCACTAGCCAAAAGATCAGTAGAGGGTAACGTCGTCAAGAAATCACGGATGATTTTTTTCCTATTTTTAATAAAAATCAACACCGCTTCCGGTGGGCTTTGAACTCTGCTCCTTCCTGTCCTGAGGCCGGCATCGTACCTTCTGGATTACCCAGCTCACAACACGAATTAAGTTCGAAGAATGAAACTCTCTCTCCTCCACTCTCTCTCACTCCCTCTCTCTGCACATGTGTATGTGTGTGTTTGTGTGTGCGTTATTAGCCTAATTCTTGTCAGCGAACGTTCCTGAATATTTGAAACCCGCTCACGTCATTAATATCTGTGCACTCTGCAACTGTTGTTAGCATTGCAGTTCTAGCAGTTTGATGAACGAATAGGGAACATTAATTGGCTTGCTCGTGCCCGGAAATCACACAGGCTAAGCCACACCTTTTAATAGCATAAACTGGGTAGTGTTAACAAAAGAGTGAAAGGAAAACGTTGCAGAGATCGATTATTAAAATATAAAAAACGATACAAATCATCATCATCATCGAGTGCCGTCTCCGAAACGAAGGTTGGCTACGATGGAGCGCCATTCTGCTCTGACTCTTGCTTTGATGGTGCAGGTTGTCATCGGTTGATTTGTCCATCTTTTGATGTTACTCGTCCATGTTAGTCTTGGTCTGCCTCTGCCTCTTTTACCTTCTATTTTCCCCTCCAGGATTAATTTTAGTAGGCTGTTGTGTCTTTTAACATGGCCCAAAAATCGCATTTGTCTTGTTTGAATTGTGCTTAGTAATCTTTTCATTGTTAGTTTGTTTTCTTTTATTCCATCCAGTTCTACCTATTCTTCTATATATCCACATTTCAAAGGCTTCAATTCTCTGTTCTGTTTTCTTGTCTAA
The DNA here is from genome assembly GCA_032433765.1 of Megaustenia siamemsis. Taxonomy (NCBI): domain Eukaryota; kingdom Metazoa; phylum Mollusca; class Gastropoda; order Stylommatophora; family Ariophantidae; genus Megaustenia; species Megaustenia siamemsis. Next base: position 138,819,507 of record JAVIAB010000051.1, on the reverse strand, counting down.
TGTCCATGCTTCTGCACCATACAGGAATATTGAGAAGATGTAACATTTGCTATTCTTAGTTTTAGTCCTGGTGTTATTTGTTTTGATGTTAGTATGTTCTTCGTGGCATTAAAATTACTTTTTGCCATTTCTATTCTTTTGTTTATTTCTACTTTACATTTTCCATCTCTGGTTATAGTATGTCCAAGGTATTTGTAGTTCTGAACTGTCTCCAGGTCTATTCCTTCAATTTTGATATCCACTTGTGGGTTTTGAGTATTTTCTTTGTATTTATGATCATAGTTTTAGTCTTTTTGATATTCATATCTAGTCCATATTTTTTGCTTGTCATGTTTATTTCATTAAGTAATTGTTGTAGATCTTTCGGATTTTCTGCTAGCAGTACAGTATCGTCAGCATATCTTAGGTTATTGATTATCTTTCCATTAATTTGTTGGCCTGGCATCTCTATGATGTTTTTTTTTATTTTTAATTTGCTCAATCAGATACAAATCACTATGTATAAAAAAACAACAAAGAATTGTGACTTGAATACAAAGGGAAAAAGAAAGAACAGAATATAGCTATAACAGGATATAACAGAATATAACAGGATATAACTGAATTATTTATTACTTGATTATGTACTAGACGGAAAAAAGCATAACAAATAGTAGTTGATTGGCCGTGTGCTCTGGCGTTTGGTTCTCGTGGCAAGGCTGTTCCGAAGCGTACGGTTTCGATCCTTATTCTAAGGTGACCATATTTTTGAAATCCCATTCCGGGACGGAATAATTTTACTTCAATTTTCCACCAATAAAATTACATTTCTTCTTGCTGTCATTTTCAAGTGAATAATACATACATTTTAAAACATCTAATAATATAGACCTACAATACGCCATCAGGATAATCAGGAGATTCAGGAAAACACAGTGATACTCACTTAAATTGAAGGTGAAACAGAGATATGAGAGATGCTGTACTTTTCAGATGAGTGTATTTTCTGTAAAATGTCCTTCTTTGTATGCAGCATCTTATAAAATTCGACACATGTTCCCTCATAGTTCACTTTGGTGATCAACATGGCTTTTAAAGTTTCAACACCTAGTTGTGTTTTATCATTTGTCCACAAACTGTTCATCAGAGAAAACACTCGTTCTGTTGCAGCATTTGTTCCAGGTAGACACAAAAAGAACTCTGCCAACTTCAGAATATGTGAAACGGGCACATGATTGTTTCTGAAGTGGGAAGCTAGTTCAACCCAACGCTGCACTGGTAATGTGTTATTAAGACTCCACTCACTAATTTTTTGTGAAGTAACGAACCGTTTCATGTAGACATATTCGTCATACATTTCATTTTCTGGAAAGTCGACTGAAGGCACTGTTTGACTCACTAATGATGAAGACTTCTCAATATCTTCCCAATTTGGTGTTCTGTTCAGCATTACCCAGCTGTAAGACTCTAGGTTTTGAAAATTATTTGCAGCCCATTTCTTCAAATAACGTAAAGCTGTTTCATAAAATGAAGAAACACTGGTGTTAAACTGTTTCACATCATCACGTGGAAATCCTTCCATTTCCAGCTTTTTAAGGATTATCTGAACTCTTGATGGCAAGAAGCCGTCTTCCAGCTTGGACTCCAAGATAGCTTTCAACCTATTGATGTTGTCAATGACTTCAAATACAGTGACCATCTGTCCCTCTACTTTCTGCACTGCTTCGTGGAAAGAGGATGCCTGACTGTGAACCAAAATAAGCCATGCTTCAGACAGGGGGTTTTCAAAGAATTCCTGTATAAAAACTGGGCATCTGTCTTGAGATTGAAAATATGATTTTAGAGGCAAGAACATGTAAAGAACCCTTTCAACAGCAGGCAAGAGCACAAGCCACCTAGTTTGTGCATAACCTAAAATCATCTGGAAGTCTGTGTCGACAAACTGACAAAACTCCTTGAGACTTTCAACTCTAACTGTGTATGATTTGAAGTACAGATACATTTTTGCAATAGTCATTTCAACATCAACAGGCAATACGTCTGCAGCTGCTCGAACAGTGTTGTGGAAAATATGGCAAGCACACCCAACACCTATCAAACTATGTCCAAGGTTTTCTTTCAGTTTTGTGAAAACATTGTTCTGTCCTTTTCTTTCAGCGCCCCCAAAATTAGAATTTGTGTTGTCTGCACATAATCCAACTACTTTCAGTTCTAAACCATTTTCAGTTAGACAGTCAATAAGAAAACTACTTACTATATCAGATGTTTCACCCGGCAATGACTTCAACTCTAATATTTTAACTTTCAGTCCCTTATTGCTATCAAAGTATCTGACAAGCAAAGGAAAAATCTTGATTTCTTTGTGGTTGGAGGCATCTGTCAGTAAGGAGATAAATGTTACGTTTTCTAGGTCACATCTCAACTCGTTTAGAGCATGGGGTGTGAACACATTCCGAATAATAGCTTCTGTTTTCGTACGTGCACAAGCAAATTTTGGTTCTAAAGTTACCTGAAGCAATTTTGATGTGCAGTCCATAGATCTAAACGTGTGATTGTGCATCACTGTATGATATGCAAAGGCACCTTCTGTAGCAGCTAACTGTTCTTCTTTGTCACCAACCTGTTCAGCTCGAAAAAAATTTGTCAACGACGAGCTTGATGCAGCAGTAGCGACGGCTCTTTTATGTTTATCACTATTTATGTGGCTCTTAATATCACCACGTCCACTATGGTTAATAGTAAACCCGGATGAACATATATTACATCTTACAGTGAAGTCTGATGACGATGTAGACTTTTTTATAAAAGGGTATTCCTTTTGTAAATCTTGATTAAAACTACAATTACGCTTCGGTGTCATTTTTTGCGATAGTTAAAGTGAAAGTTAGTAACACAACGAATATATACGAGATATAAGAGCGCATTCTGCTGTTTTGATATTAAACAAAATTGTCTACACAGCAACGGAATAATATTTTTTTTTAAATTGAAGAAATGTACGCCGTATACCTAAATGGCAAAATTGGTAAACGTTTGTGTCCCAAATTATTTTTTATCAAATCCGGGACAAAAGCTAAAAAATATGCCAAAATCGGGACAAAACCGGTACGGCAGCTAATCCGGGACAAAGGTTCAAAAAATGTCAAATTCCGGGACTGTCCCGGACAATCCGGGACGAATGGTCACCTTACTTATTCGGACCATCTACTGTTCTCTGTTTTTTTTTCTGTTGTTTATTTCTTTGTATTTTTTTTCCGAGTGTTGTATTGAAACTGTTCCCCTGAAATGATTCGTTGATCTATCACCTCGGTAGTTTCCCTCCATAATAATATTCGCTTAATATTATTTTAATAATATTCATTTACTATTATTTGTCTTCATAACAAATAGACCAGATCAATACACCAGTTCTTCAAATCAACTTCTCGACTACCATACTCCTACAGTTTCTTCTCAGTTCTCACGAGATTTTTCTTTTGCACAATTTTATTTTAATACTGTTTTCTCATTAGTTTTTTTTTCCCCCATTCACAGAAAAATCTCACGTAAAATGTGGCTACCTGCTTCCGGTCCAGTCCAGGATGTGAGACCTTGGGGTTAAAAGTAGGTCATGCCAGTTTAGTATCCGACTACAGAGTTGTCTCCACTGAGGGGCTGGGAAGTGACACGTGGAATTGCAAGTGAACGGCCATTCTTGCTAGTTCCCAGAATACGATCTTTTATATATTTTTTTTTCGCCTGCATTTCCCTTTTATTTCCTCCAACAACCACACTCAACAGCCCACTGTTTTTTTTTTTTATATTCCGAGTCTGTCCCCTCGTTTCTGTTGCCATCATATGAATAACTCAGTTTTCTTTTTCCACTGATGTTGTTTTTTTGGGACACATACTACAATCGTTTGTTGTTTTGCCCGCAGTTGTAAACAGTTACAAGTATCTTCTGTGGCTGTACCAATGATCTAGAAAACTATCATAAACGGTACATGCACGCAGGTACTATTAGCATCACTCGGAAAAATCACGGACAATAAGAGAAAATAAAATAATAGGCAGACCCCCCTCTTCCCTTTTCCTGAACTTTCTCTCTTTTTCGCAATGAGGATTAAACTCGTGCCCTCACGACCCAGCGTCATGTCATTAAAGAGTCCCGAAATTAGATCCGTGTGTGATGTAGGTGTACGGCCCATGTGTGCGTAATTATGCGTGCAATATATACTTTTTCTATGGTATATAATTTTTAATATACACTAAACATATTTTTAAAAACTATATATAGCGCACATAAATACATACACATGCGTCATACACACACATATTATAAATGAAGAAGAAGAATAAATCTATCAGAAGAAAAAAAATGTTATCATGACAGTAGCATACATGCTAGATTTGATTTGTTGACATATATAATTGTAATATGAGTGAATAGATTTATCAACAATGTTTAACCGCACCAATGATATTTAGAACTATTCTCGGGTTTTGTTTATATTTGGCATTTAAATGCCCCCTTCTTTGAAGACTCTATTTAATTCACTTTGTACATTTTGAAAATAATTACCTCCTTCAATTATTGAAATATTGAGTTATTTAGTTATTGAGTTATTTACGTGTTATCATCACTGCACTTCGAACATGTCCATAGATGCACAGATCCTCAGCAAGTCCTGCAGTGTCCAGCGACTGGAGAGAGAATGTATTCGTCACTGACACACAAACGCGCGCGCGCGCACACACACACACATTCATGGTATATGTATATAACCGAACAATGAAAAAGATAAAGTGATGGAATATTAGAAACACTAGGAAACATAACATCAGGAGAAGCCACCAGAAGAGTAAAAGACCGCAAACTATATCTCTCCCCGACGTTGCAAGGCAAATGAGGAAGAAAAGAGGGACGATATACATAAGTGTATGTTTATATATATATACACACAATAGATGCTAAAGTTTCTGGACTAAAGAAACAGCAACATAGTTTTCTGACAAATTTAGACAACAGATACTAAAGTTTCTGAACATATAGTTACATGAATGGACATTAAAATGTCAATAGAGAAATAACATACTGAAAGATCTACAGAAATATAAATGTAGACAAAGAAAGAAAAAAAAAGGAATGTAGAAAAGAAGAAAGAAAACAGTGAAAGGATTGGCAAGAAGATAACAAAAGACAGATATTCCGAACGGAAAATGGAACTAGTTGAAGTTGAACAGGCATCTCATTTAATGTCTTTACAACATCACGCTACCACGCCCATGTTGGTGATGCTGCAACCAGGAATCCCCATGCAGCCCTCGGTCCTAAATTCTGCCATTTATTGATCGTCTTAATCGTTACCATTCTTGATGAACCAGAACAGAACCAATACACAGCGAACCGCCATTTTATAGTTGTGTTGGAAGTGACATCTCGGCATCCATTCACTAGTGCTGGAACATCGGCGATAACTACATGGCATCCATTGTACTGACATTTTTGTTCACTGAGTTACTTCCCCCAATATATTTGGCATGTTTGCTCCAATGGACTTGATATGGTAACTTGTTGAAGTCTCATTAATCTCGCATGTTAGAAGAGATGTCAATTATAATTAAAGATAAATGTAATCCTATTACAAAGTAGGAGTGACCAAATCGATAACTTGTCGGGCCCCATACTAAAAGAATGCGCGTTCGAATCCCGGCAGGGTCAAAAAGTTGTTTTTTTTTTTTACATCAGGGCCGAAATAAAAATTCAGACTCGAACTCGCGGCAACTGCACTGGGCAAGCGGCCTTTATTCTGCCGTCCAACAAATACCTCCCGCCCCACCCCAGAATACCAAACTAACGGGAAAATGTTCTAAAGACATTTTTTTTAAATTATTATTTTTGTTAATTGGAAAAGTTCAGTGCTTCAAATTATCAGATAACTGAACGAACCAATAAGAGGGGTTATCTCCATTCAGGAACAGTAAGAATCATCATCGAGTGCCATCTCCGCAACGAAGGTTGGCCACCAAGCAGCCCAATTCTGCTCTGTCTCTTGCTTCGATGGTGCAGGTTATCATAGCCTGACTTGTCCACCTTTTGATGTTACTCGTCCATGTTATTCTTGGTCTGTCTCTGCCTCTTTTTCTTTGTATTTTCCTCTCCAAGATTACTTTTAGTAGGCTGCTGTGTCTTCTAACATGGCCCAAAAATCACATTTGTCTTGTTTGAATTGTGTTTAGTAATTCTCTTTTCATTTTTAGTTATTTTAAGACTTCATCGTTTGTTTTCTTTTCTTTCCATCCAATTCTACCGATTCTTCTATATATATCCACATTTCAAAGGCATTCAATTTTCAGTTCTGTTTTCTTGTCTAATGTCCATGTTTCTGCACCATATAAGAATGTTGAGAAGATATAACATTTTGTTATTCTTCGTTTTAGCCCTGGTGTTATTTGTTTTGCTGTTAGTTTATTTTTCATGACATTAAAATTACTTTTTGCCATTGCTATTCTTTTGTTTATTTCAGTTGGACATTGTCCATCACTGGTTATAGTATGTTCAAGATAGTTGTAGCTCTGACTGTCTCAAGGTCTATTCCTTCAATTTTTATATCCACTTGTAGGTTTTGAGTATTTTCTTTGTTTATGATCATAGTTTTAGTCTATTTGATATTCATATCTAATTCATATGTTTTTTGCTTGTCATGTTTATTTTATTAAGTAATTATTATAGATCTTTAGGATTTTCTGGAACCGCGATAGCTCAGTGGATAGTGAACTGGACTACACAGGACAAGAGGTAGGGTTCGATCCCAACCGACGGCGTCTGGGTTCATCCAGCTTTAAATGGGTTCTGGATTTTTTCTGGCAAAGTAAAGCGGCACGGGCGTAATACCGACCACATTACCCCAAAAATCATGTTCTGAAGGTCTGTAAAATTTATGGTCAATAAAACCATATTCCCTATACGCCACTTGGCGTGACGGGGGCTCTTTACCTTTTTTTTAAAAAGGATTTTCTGCTAGTAGTACAGTATCGTCAGCATATCTTAGGTTATTGATTATCTTTCCATTAATGTTTAGGCTTGGCATCTCTGTGATGTTTTTATAGATTTGCTCAGTGTATAGATTGAACAAGCTTGGTGATAGGATGCATCCCTGTCTTACTTCTCTTTTTATATCAAAGGGTGTAGAGCTCTCTTTGTTATATGTTATTATTGCTGTTTGCTCCCAGTATAAATTACATATTAGTCGTATGTTCATGTTATCTAGATGTATCTCTTTTAGGCATTCTATAAGTTGCTTGTGGTGTATTCTATCAAAAGCTTTGGTGTAGTCTATGTAGCAGACATATATTGGTTTGTTTACTTCTGTGTACTTTTCGATTAATGTTCTCATGCAGAATATGGCTTCTTTTATCCCATTATTTTTCCTAAATCCAAATTGCTGCTCATCTAATTCAGTATTGATTTTATTCTGAATCATTCTTTGTATAACTTTTAGCAAGGTTTTTGTAACATGGCTCAATAGGCTTATTGCTCTAAAGTCACTGCATTCAACTGCACCATTCCTTTTATGCAATGAAAGTTGATGTTTTTAGTTCATTTGGTAACAGTTACTAACGAGCACTCTACAAAACAATCTTCATCCTAACGTTGTGCTACCAATGCCAGTCCTGGACCCTAGTTGCAAGAACAATAAGAAAAATAACCTCTACTGAGATTAAATGTGTAAGACGAATGACAGGATACAGTCTGAGAGATAAGATCAGAAATGAAGAACTGAGAAAAAAGCTAGGAATAGCCCCAGCCATAGAATATATAAGGAAACAACAGATAAAATGGTTTGGCCACGTGACAAGGCAGTAAGATCAAAACACAACACAATGAGCCTTCAACAAACGTTGTGAGAACACCAGACCAAAGGGTCGACCACGAAAAAGATGGATCGATGGAATATTAGAAGCACTAGGAGACATAACAGCAGCAGAGGCGAACAGAAGAGCAAAAGACCGCAAATTATATATGACGCTGCAAGGCAGATATGGAAGGAAAGAAGAAGAAGAAGTAAGAATGGAATTATAATATTATAGAAAGATGGAAGGAAAGAAGAAGAAGAAGTAAGAATGGAATTATAATATTATAGAAGGAGAAAAAGGTTAGGGAGTTCATATAACGGCCAAAAAAAGGACCAAACCAACTATAAAAAAAGGGAGTGGTGTGATTGTGTGTAATTCAATCTAAATAATCTCCTACAGCCGTGATCCTTTACAGCCCATGAAGAGAAAATTAGAATGTAAAATACATATAGGGAGAAAGAGTCATATTGTTTGTTGTAGGCAAACATTTGGCCCTAAGGTCGTCAGCTCACGGGTCGCTGGATCCATACCAACAAAGCTACCATTGGCCTATTCCTTTCGCCTAAGCCCGCCCTGGGACTCTGCCTGTTGCAATTATTACTTTGGCTATCATCATTAAAGCGTTCAACAGTAAAATAATAACTCTGTCTGTCTGTCTATATGTCTGTCTGTCTATATGTCTGTCTATCTATCGACCTTTCGAGCCGTACCTTGCCCATAGGGCACAGACTCAAATATTATTTTCTTGTTTCGAAAAGTTCTTTCTTGCAGTCTCAATCCTTGCAAAGATCTTTTATCAAATCTCGCCATTTGTCTCTGTTCTGTGGCTGTTTGTTGAGAGGCTAGCGCAAAAAGGGAGCTCATAAGAACATCAGAAAGAAACAATCAACATTTGTTGGGCACATCATGAGAAGAGGAAAGTTGGAAAACTTGGTTACAAATGGAAAAATACAGGGAAAGAGAGATCACGAACGACAAAGAGAGAAGATACTGGATAGCCAGGTGTCATGGCACGGAAAACAGTCAACAGCAGAATTGATACGATGCACTGTGGATAGATGATTGTGGAAGGACATGATCGCCTACGCCAACCAGTAAGGCACATGATGATGATAATGGATGTCTGGGAAATATAACCAACAATGGAGACTGTCAGAATGAAACTGATATCAAATTGGTAACAGTTCCTCTCGGACCGAAGACGGCACATCGTCATCATCATCAAGTACCATGCCTGCTGACGTAGGTGATCATGTTTCTCTACAACTTTCGATCACATTTCTTTATAATTTATGTTGTTGACCTGCCAAGTCATACTCTTAAGCTGTCTGGTATCTATCTCTTCGTCCCTCAATTTTCCCAGTTGTCACAATATATTCCATCTGTTCTTTTCTCATTACATGGCCAAAAAATTATGATTGTTTCTTCCTAATATTGTAAATTATCTCTCTTTTTGTTTTGGCCTCTTTCAGAACGTTTTCATTACTCTTCTTAACGGTCCGTGGTATTCTCAATATTCTTCTGTAAAACCACATTTCTACAGACTCCAGTGATTTTCTTGTCTGTTGTCCTATTGTCCATGATTCACATTCACATGTTAAGACTGGTTTTAAACTCTTTTTCTTGTTTCTATTGTCAAAAATGGATTGCAAAGTAACTTCTTCATTTTTTTTTTTGAAAACTGCTTTTGCCTGAGCCATTCTGCACCTCACCTCTTTTGTACATCTTCCGTTTAAAGTTAGCAATGGCACATGATGATGAATGTCTTGGATATGTACCCAACAATGGAGACTGCCAGAATGAAACTGAAATCAAATTGGTAACAGTTCCTCACGGACCAAAGACGCCACATAGGACAGAAATAAGTGCTTTCTGTGTTAGAAGATTCACTGCCAGGTCTTGTTTTACACTCAAGCCCATAGTTGAGTCCTCTCATTTAATTGTTCTTAGATATTTTCTTGTGATCTCCTTTGCTTTCTTTTGCCAACCGGTACTGACAGATAGCTTAGTTGGTTGTGTGCTCTAGCGTTTGGTTTCTCGTGGCAAGGCGATGTGCCTGGGAGTGCCGGATTCGATCCTGCTTTGGATCATACATTGTTTTTGTTTTTTGTTGTTGATTGTTTGTGATTTTTTTCCCGAGTGCTGTAAACATACCACTTTCCCTGGAATGATTGCTTGCTTGCTTGCGTTCGTCCGTTGACTAAAGGAGTACACCTCTTCATCGTCCGCCCTTAAAATAACGTTAAGTGGGCGTGTCTGCGTTGTGGTTTGCAGTTTAACTGGAATATTTGCGCCTTTCGGCACAAAACATCCGACTTTAGCACATTTTTAAGTACCGAGTTTTCTTCCCTCTTCGATCCCTACTCGCTTGGCCAGACTAGACAGGATTAGTCTGCTACTGGAGGTACCACGAAGAGGTGGAGCAGGGTTTGGATGGCTCTGGTTCACCGATCCTGGCGCAAGCCACTACCTGTGGATCTCTGACAACTTCCAGCTCTGCTGTTGGGAAGCGCGCCTTCGCCTCCCCTGAAATGAAGGCCTGGTTCGGAAGTCATCTTTTGTCCATTCTGAGCACACTACAGATGTAATTTATAACTCCTTCTCCTTACATAGCTTGTTACATGTTCATTTTGGCTTATTCTCTTACAGTTTCATTTGGTGTAAAGTCTCTTCAACTTATGTTGAAGAGCCTACGGGGACATTTATCTTCAAATGTTGTGAGTCTCTTCTCCAGAGTTTGAGTTGATTTCCAGCTTTCACACCAGGGGATCAAATCAAATATTTAAATTACAGCCTACTATAGATTTACTTAGGCCGGCGGGCTGAGAGGGAATTCCTGGAAAACGACCAACTAGTGTGAAGTGTTCCGGTTTGCGAGCAGGAGTGGATGTGAGTAGAGTGAATTCAGTTGTCTTTATCTCCTAGATCTGGCTGCAGATCGCATCACATGGAGAGCAAAAATAAAAAATGGCAGCAACAGCAACTTTCGGGACAATGCTGATGTCTAATTCAGAAGACAAAAGGCGCAAAAGAAAAGAGGCAAGGCCAGATGGATCTGGATGGATCTGTCTGTCCAGGATTGGCAAATTCAGCCATGAGAGAAGCTGTTCTGTAAAGCAGCACCCAGTATGAGACACTAATGCTTTACCAAACTACTGACTTGCATGATTGCTAGCTACCAACCGTCTGTCAATACGCCAAAAACCATACATCCATATCTCCTATATTTAAACACGTCACGCCAGTTGATGGGTTTCCTGTTTTATTTCCTGCCCGCCGACCTTAGTACATCTATAGTTCGCTGTGGTTTTAAATAGTCTTCAGTTTCGCGCGTTTGGTAAGTTTTTTTTTCTCCACACATACTTGAAAGGCGTTTCATGTCAACGAGAAACGTGTCATAGCTCAAGTTATTGCGCTTCCATTCTGTGACACTAGTTCCCTAGGTAGGCGAAGTGGATAACTTTTTGTAGTTCTCTACTGAGTTGTATGCCATTGGCTGTATCAGTAAAATTTATAAGGTTTTTTTTTTTCTTGTGTTGATCCAGAGGTCTATATGCCCTGCAAAGTGGTGGAGCAATAGCATGTACAGAAATTACATGTGGCACAATGCCAACAAAGTGGTGGAGCAATAGCAAGTACAGAAATTACATGTGGCACAATGCCAACAAAGTGGTGGAGCAATAGCAAGTACAGAAATTATATGTGGCACAATGTCAACAAAGTGGTGGAGCAATAGCAAGTACAGAAATTACATGTGGCACAATGCCAACAAAGTGGTGGAGCAAATAGCAAGTACAAAAATTATATGTGGCACAATGCCAACAAAGTGGTGGAGCAATAGCAAGTACAGAAATTACATGTGGCACAATGCCAACAAAGTGGTGGAGCAATAGCAAGTACAGAAATTACAAGTGGCACAATGCCAACATAACGGAACTTGACAATAGAAGTAGGAGATCTGGCTGGAGGCAACAGATCTCGTCAGATGGACCGTGATGAGAGCAACGTTCTGCAAATGGATGATGTTTTATTCTTGTACCTCTTGTCTTCTGTTTTCCCTGCTGTATATCGCCAAGTTTTCCCTGCTGTATATCGCCAAGTTTTCCCAGCTGTATATCGCCAAGTTTTCCCTGCTGTATATCGCCAAGTTTTCCCTGCTGTATATCTCCAAGTTTTCCCAGCTGTATATCGCCAAGTTTTCCCTGCTGTATATCTCCAAGTTTTCCCTGCTGTATATCGCCAAGTTTTCCCTGCTGTATATCGCCAAGTTTTCCCTGCTGTATATCGCCAAGTTTTCTCTGCTGTATATCGCCAAGTTTTCTCTGCTGTATATCGCCAAGTTTTCCTTTCCTTCATGATGTCATCAAAGAATATAAACCGGTTCAAATGTTTAATGCGTGAACCAGCTTTATTCAGAGAGTGTCCACTACCTCATTTAGCTGCCTTGTGTATTTTAAACATTCTTCTGCACATCCACATTTATGTTTCTTCACCCTTTGAACTTCCCGAGGAGCATATGTCTTAAAAACGAAAACAAGAGAGCACTTTCCAAGGCGTAAAATAAAAAAGCAAATTACCCCCGTCACGCCAAGTGGCGTATAGGGAATATGGTGCTAGTTACCATAAATTTTACAGACCCTCAGAACAAGATTTTTGGGGTAATGTGGTCGGTTTTACGCCCGTGCCGCTTTACTTTCCCAGAAAAAATCCGGTACCCATTTAAGGCTGGGTGAACCGGTTTGTCCTTTGTAGTCCAGTTCACTAACCACTGTGCTATCGCGGCCCTCCTTTCAAAGCCGAGCTATTTCTTGTATTTATAATAGTCTGGATGTCCTGGCAGTTTCCTTTTCTTGTGGAGGATTTGTATTTAATGTGACAATCATTTCTGTCTCTCATACATTTGTATTTAATGTGACAATCATTTCTGTCTCTCATACATTTACACAAGAAATAATTTGATTAAAATTAAACCAGGAAAAAGTTAGGGTTTCCGACAGAAAGATTTATTTTCTGTGTTTTGGCATAAATAATAATTCATGAAGAAACAATTTAAGTTTTCTGACAGAGATTTAGACAACGGATTCTCAAGTTCCTGAACTATAGGAAGTTCCTGAACTATAGGAAGTTCCTGAAACACGGCTTCTTGTCACCAGCCTTACCGGAGCACTGTAATTATTTGCCCGTTCTCTCCTGAGCTTTAGAAATAATCTTAGTTTTCTGGCAAAGATTCACACAACAGATGCTCAATTTCCTGAACTATTGAAATAATCTTAGTTTTCTGGCAAAGATTCACACAACAGATACTCAATTTCCTGAACTATTGGAATAATCTTAGTTTTCTGGCAAAGATTCACACAACAGATACTCAATTTCCTGAACTATTGAAATAATCTTAGTTTTCTGACAGAGATTCAGACAACAGATGCTCAATTTCCTGAACTATTGAAATAATCTTAGTTTTCTGACAGAGATTCACACAACAGATACTTAAATTACTGAACTAGACAACATTGTTCACAAGTTGTCACTGATATTGTCTATACAAACAAAAACAATGAGCCAAAATTTCACTTTCATCTACGTCATTCATCTTAAACCTGAATTTAGATCTGATATATGGCCCTGAGGCATGTTTGTGTGTGCTGCACATGAGTCACATACACATGCCTGATGTTTGTTGTTTTTTAAATGAAATTTTTTATTGCATATATCAGTGTAGGATGTACGGCATGCAGGTTTTTTACCTTCAGTTTTCCGTTTGTCTGAATACATCTTATACAACTGGGAAACAACTGTTCCTTGACCCAGACACCAACGTGTAAAATCTTTCTGGCATGTTATGCACTTTAATGTCTTCAGAGTAGAAGCAGATCGAATTTGCTTCTCAATTTCTTCCTGCTCTTGAACAAACACGCTTGATCGCTTGCAGTGTCTGCCTCTTAAATCCTCCATGGAGCCACCCTTCCGTTCCACCTTATCAAACATCGTCTTGATGAACTTTTCTCCCAGATCAAATGTATCCAAGAAAAAACGTTTGCAGACAATATGCCTCTTCTCCCTGCACGGCAGAGACCATTCGATTGTACAGCACCGCCTGCTGTTCGCACCACTGCATGTCTTCTTTGGCACTTTGTTAACAATTGGCAAAATATACTCACGTCGACGTGCATCGTTGTCAAGATTCCAAAACTCCTTGAATATTTCCTGCCTTGTTTCTTGGGACACTTTCAAACCACATTTTCTCTTACATGTGTTTAAGCATCCTTCCTTGATGTGCTTTGTGAAAGGTTTCTTCACCGTATTTTTTCCTGCCTGCGATGTCTTTTCTTCTCTGAGTTTAGAAGAAGAGATTGATTTGCCTTTTTTCATTCTGGATTTATTGTGTTTGTTTTGGTTAGACAGATGTATATCATCTGTGTTTGTCATACTGTTCAAGACTTGTGACTGATGTTGAGCAATGTCATTGTATGTTTGGTGATCTACATGATTAGGAACACAGTTTTGAGGCATAATGACTGATGATGGAAAGCCTTGAAGTCTAGCACTGCGGTAGAAGCCTGTCCTTGCTATTATGTCATTAGTAAAGTCTTTTTCATTGACATAGCTCACATGTGGTGCTGAAACATTTGGATAAAGCTGAGTTAAGAATGTTGAACGTCTGTCTATAGCACTGGTTTGTGCTGGGTGATATGGATATGAGTGATGTGTGTCGAGATGTGGGAATGTTAAGCAAGGAGGATGGTCTCTGGGATGTGACAAGGTTTGGCTTGGTCCCACACATGTCTCTGACAGAATTGGTGGATTGTTGTTAAACACAGGGTGAACAAAATCACTAGACTTTTGCCAGAAGTCATTGTGGCAAATGCTGGTACCTGATATTGATGTTTGTGTGATATTCAGACCATTTCTCACCCTCTCATTTGGACCATATGAGGTCAGTTGCTGAGGTGGGTAGTGAACTTGTAAAGTATGACTTGAATCTTGTGGATGTTTGTCTAAACATGGAATAAAAGTGTCACAAGTTGTCACAGTGTGGCTTAATCCACTGTGAGTACAATGTGATAATTGTGCTTGAATTTTCTCAACATTCTCATCAAACTGGCTGCTTGTAGGCACATCTTTGTTGCTGCCTTCGCTTTCTAGGGTACTAGTTGCTAGAATCTCAGTACAACCCACTTTAGTGATTATTTTTTTGGCTGCCCATGAATTATCCATCTTGTAAGCTGTAGTTTCGCTGGTAAATTCATTTGTACAATTTTCTTCATTGATACTTTTCAAATTCTCTATTTTACTTGCTTCCTGGTTTTCCTTGTCACCTTCATGACACATTATTGTGTGGGTGGGCACAGCATCGGCACAAGATAATGCTTTAGGTGCATGGTGATGCCCAGTAAAGTGTTTACACTGTTCCACTGTTACATCAGATGTGAAACCTTCACTCTCCCGAATTGCTTTATAGACTATGCTATCACTCACCTGTAATACGTGCATAAAATATGTTTTGCATACTGCAACACTTAATCCTCTGTAGCTCAGACTCCATGATATTGTGTAACCTCTTCTCTTTGCCCGTAACTGACTTGCCACAAGACATGTGCATGTTGGTTTTGTAACCTTTTTAACACATTTTGCAATGTACCTTCTTTGTTCGCCCATGTTTTTCAGCGACCAAAACTCTTTAAATATTTCTTTCCTTGCCTCTTCTGTCAGATTTCTTCTACACTTCTTCCTGCAGTTTTCTGGACATAAAGAATAAAAATGCTTCATGGGCATTTCTTTTCTTCTGTAAGGATTTCTTTGTTTCCTTGAAATTGGAAATACCTTGCCCTCTGTTATCCTAAATATTGGCAACTTATTGTTCTTTCTTATCTTGATTGGAATATTCAACAGTGTTATTGTTTTCAGACTATCTCCACTCTTCTTTTTGCCATGTTTCATTTTCTTATTTATAGTTTCTTCATTAAATGCATTTTCCACTTTAATTTTTTTAGTTTCAACTGTTCTCACACTCACTTGCTTTCTACTCTGATGCCTATGCTTGTTATTTTTCCTTTCACAAATGTTCTCTCTGTGATTCTCATTCCATGAGCCATTATAACATTTGCCATTCATGTCTTCCTCATTACCATTAACATAATTCACAACTTTTTTCTGTCTTCTGCTGAATTTAAGTGCTGATTTTAGCTTCTCCTTTGCAATAATAGAACAAAAACGCTCGCTTTTTTTTCTCAGAATGTTCGATGATCTGCTTGCTACAGAATTTGTAACAGCTCGCTCGATTGGCTGTATTTTGTTGTGAAGAACAATGTTGTAAGCTGCTCGTTCACTGATGCCCACTGTATGCAAGAAAAACGTTTTACAAACAAGAATTTGTCTGCCCTTTGAGGACAAATTCCACTGAATTGAGCAGCCACGTCTTGTGTTCTTCCCAGCTCGAATACGCTTCCGCTCCACTCTGTTGATCAAATTTGAAATATACTCTCTCTGTTTACGAATATTGCAAAGATTACGGTATTCATAAAAAATTGATAAACGTTCTTCCCTACTAAACTTTAACTGACAATTTCTTCTACATAACTCAGTACAACCAGGTCCCATCTCAGAGAACCTATTATTTCTTATGAAAGACTTACATGTTTCTTGAGTGTACTTTTTATTTTTCTCTAAACTATATTTATCCAAGTCTGTCTCAAACCACCTGTTGTTATTGTGACCTCTAGCTTTAATCACAGGTCTATCACCATTGAAAAATGTACTATTTTTAACAGCAGCATACGCAGTACTTTCTGGTATGTCTAATGTATGTAGGAAGAACAATTTGCACACAGAAAACGATTCTCCGTTGACTAAAAATGCCCAATCAACAGAGAAGCTTCTCCTAGACCCCTCCTTACACTTCATCATTGGCATTTTAATTGCATTTTGAGCAATAAATTCTTTCCTCTTTGTGCCATCATCCAAATTCCAGTAACTATCAAAGATATCTTTCCTCATACTTTGTGAAA
Source organism: Megaustenia siamemsis (assembly GCA_032433765.1). NCBI lineage: Eukaryota > Metazoa > Mollusca > Gastropoda > Stylommatophora > Ariophantidae > Megaustenia > Megaustenia siamemsis. Next base: position 138,802,687 of record JAVIAB010000051.1, on the reverse strand, counting down.
TCTTTTGATTACAACATCTGCGACAAAGATCTAAACATCCTGGCTTTAAGAATCGCAATTTCTTTGTTTTCTCTTTTTTATCCTTGCATTTTAATTGTTTTTTATCCAAATCCAAAGTGGCATAATTATTTGAGTACTCACTTCCAGAATCTGGCACATCTTGTTGTTTGCTACTGCTATTCCCTAACGGCTTGGTAAATTCGTGACTTTTATTAACAACATTGTGGCAAGAATTTTCTTTCATCAAAGTCATTTGGCTTGAATAGTGTCGGAAATTGAGAAAACTGCCAGATAATCCTTGCACTGTAGGAGTATCTGTAAATGTTGCAGTTGAAGGTATACAAAAGTTTGATCTGCCTGAAGGAAAGTCGTTGATGGATGGCCTTGAGTGAATGCTGTTGTTATCAATAGGTGCCATTATAGGGTGGCTGACTGAACATGACTGCGGATGAGAAATAATATCATGCAGACCAGGAAATTCTGTGTAAGATGGCATTGCTGAAATGTCAAGCTGTTGAATGAATTGTACTGGATGTGGATAAAGTCTGAACACTTCTCAATGGATCATATTCAACTATTAATCAGCAATCAGCCAGAAAGGAATATGTATTTTGTTAAATTCATTATTTACAGACTCCTGAAAATATAATACAAAATAAAATTAACATGAATCTGCAAAAAAAAATTTAGACATTTTTTTAATTTATTGCAGTAAGTATGTGAAAATTTGGTGGTCATTTAATTATTTTAAACATAATTTTAAACAGAAGAAAATATCTATTTAGGTGTGTTTGCCTGCATTCACCAGATGACTTAAAGGAATAGTTGCTCTCCTGGATAGTTCCAGTTCCCTGATTCTGATGCAAGCTATCCCTTTTTGTCATCCGCCCTTAAAAGGCAGTTGGGGGGTGTAACTGTGGGAGTAGAGGCACCAAGATGCACCAATATATATAGAGATGTGAAGCCGCTGTAAAGCTGATGATAATAACAATTTAAAAAAAAAAAAAAAGTGGTATGGCAACAGCTTTACGTAGGTGAGTAACAAAACGAAAGTCGATGTTTTGGCCAAGTAGGCCTTCAGCTGGAATAACAAACAACGACACAAAAATATATATATCAGGATATATACACAATCTAACTACATGGCGCTAATATGCTAGATACTCAAGATGGGAAATAAAAAAAAGGTCACTTTCCTGCGGTCCAGAGCTTGGTCAGCCTCTGAATGAACGAAAGTGGGCGGGCTGACCAACTATATATCTCACTGACCATGTAGTCAGGTGAGAGATAAAAAGGAATGGTTCTAAAAATTTGGGGTGATGGGTACAAGATATGTATAGACTGTATGTGGACAGTGAACAAATGTGCCAAAATGCATGTGCAAATAACCATATATGCAAGCATAGGTGTGTATATATTACCACAAAACACACAAAAGAAAACCTGAAGGTGTCCAAATGTGCCAATACATATGCAGACAAATATACATACATGTATAGGTTCGGTAGTGTATGAGGGTAAGAAATGTGTGGTAGGTGTCCTATGTGTATGAGAGATGGGTGTAAATGCATTATGTTGTTACACGCAGTAAAACTGTGATATTTTGCAGCTTTCAGCCATCACATCTGACTTCGGCATTGTGTTTTTCAGTACCAGGTTGCTTTCTCTCTTCATTCATACATACTTGATTAGACTAGTTTGTCTGTTACTAGAAGCTCAGTGAAAAAATGGAGAAGGGTCTGGATAACTCTAGCTCACTAATCCTGGTGCAAGCCATGAGCTTTGAGTGACTGGCAACTTCAGATCTATTGCTAACATAAGCCCTTGTTTCCTTATTTAGATCTAAATCAGAGAGTATATAATTTTATCTTTTAATTAAGTACTGCAGTAAATGTGTTCAATAGATAACAGAAGTCACAAATTATTAAAAATCTGGTAACCAAGTTCTTATGTCAGAAGGCATCCAATGCATTTGACTGCCCATATATGAAAGTCATGCTTTTCACGAGTCCTTCTGAAAGTTATTCCAAGGTTACATTACTATTTATAATAAAATGAAGGCTAGGCAATTCATAACTTTCTGGAATATCCTGTTTAAATTTAGAAGAAGTAGTTCTCCAGTTGTAGCCATTTGTACATATTAAAGTTCTATACATTTTGTGGCGGGAGCCGCAATAGCTCAGTGGTTAGTGAACTGGACTACCACGGACAAGGGGTAGGATTCGATCCCAACCGACGGCTTCCGGGTTCACCCAGCCTTAAATGGGTACCGGATTTTTTTTCTGGGAAAGTAAAGCAGCACGGGCGTAATACTGACCACATTACCCCAAAAATCATGTGCTGAAGGTCTGTAAAATATAGGGTCACTAACACCATATTTCCCTATACGCCACTTGGCGTGACGGGGGTACTTTACTTTTTACATTTTGTGGCAATTACACCACAGATCATTTAGAATGATGAAGTCAATATGGATATTCTGATTGATTGAGCATTTCCAACAAAATGTATGATATATGAAAGTGATCTTAGTAGTTACAGGTTTTCTCTAACAATTTAAATGACCAGACTAACATCCTCCAACATTAAAATAATCACAATCTCATCATGGTGGCTAACAGCTTTTTGAGTGTCTCTGCAAATATGCATCAATTAATGGATAGTGTCAATAAAAATAGATAAGATTGAGTCAAGAGTCAAGTAAGTCAATATAGATATTCCAGTTAAATGTTCATTTCTTCAAAAGTATACAAAATATGAATGTTGTCTGAATAGTCACAATATATGATTTTGAAATATGAGCACAATCTCTCATGTAAAAAACATCATGTCATTATTTATCTTGCATCAGAACCCTTCGTAACCATATGGAGGAAGCATGGCCTAGATTGCTGTTTTTAATGCACAATCTGTTGTTTTGGCAACTCTCTTAAATATAACAATTCATTTAAAAATCATAACTTTTTTCATAACTGATGATGAGGTATTATTGGATTTGGCATTCAGGTGCTATCTAGCAACTATTTTTAAAATATTTTTAATCTATTCTGAGATTTGTGCCAAATTACTTACACTTCTAATTATGTGCTTCTACAACTGCCGATGAATCATATCACAGATTTATTATTGCACTTAACTTTTTTTTTGTTAAATCAAAGTGGTAGCTTGAATCATGGCAGCATTTAGTGATGGATGTAGTTAAGAATTTTCTAGCTTACATAATAATTGATATTTCAATATTATAGATCAATGCTTATAAGGATTCATGTTCCAAATAGTGACAAATTTGTCACTCTCTGGTACAAATATTTATTTTTTAAACCATAAATGCATGTGTGTGTGTATATATATATATATATATATATATATATATATATATATATATATATATATATATATATATATATATATATATATATATGAGATTGAGATAAAAATAAAATGCTTTTGAAGACAAACGCCTAAGAAGAATACTCTGTTTACAATGGAAAGAATTCAACATATTGCCTTTGGTATCTTGACAGACGGTAGCAAGCAATCATGATAAGTCAGTAGTTTGCTAAAATATTAGTGTCCCTACTGTTGGGTCCTAACGAGGGTGGAGCTGATATTATTGTTTGTTAGCTATGCCTGGGCGAACAATATAGAGATCCCCTATCCCCTTCTTGGCTCCTCTTTGAAGCATTCCGAAGGAGGGAAAGGTCCTTACAAAAACAAAAAAAGACTAATTTAGAGATAAGAGAAATTGCCATGCATCCAATGATATCATCTACAATTAGGAAGAAGATGGAGATATGTTGAACATGTGTTGGGAAGAGACAACAATATAATTTCAAAACAGGCTATTCTATGGGAAACATCAGCATACAGAAAAAAAGAAGACCTAGAGAGACACTAAAAAGAACACTTATAAGAGAAGCAAAGTTGGCAGGCATAGACTCATTAGATAAGATTGAACATCTTCCCAAGAATAGAGATGGAAGGCAAAAAACACTGCAAGACATGTGATGTCCAACAGAACAGGAAGGATCAAGATATATATATATATAAAGTAAGTAAAGTACCCCTGTCACACAAAGTGGCATATAGGGAATATGGTGTTAGTGACCCTATATTTTACAGACTTTCAGTACATGATTTTTGGGGTAATGTGGTCGGTATTATGCCCGTGCTGCTTTACTTTCCCAGAAAAAAATCCGGTACCCATTTAAGGCTGGGTGAACCCGGAAGCCGTCGGTTGGGATCGAACCCTACCCCTTGTCCTTTGTAGTCCAGTTCACTAACCATTGAGCAATCGCGGCTCCCTTATATATATATATATATATCATCATCATCAAGTACCGGGCCTACTGGCGTAGGTGATCATGTCTCTCCATAACTTTCGATCTCGACAGTCCTTTTATCATTTCTGTTGTTGATCTTCTGCCAAGCCATTCTCTCAAGCTGTCTAGCATCTTCTCTCTCTGCTTCCCTCTATCTCTTCGTCCATCAATTTTCCCAGTTGTTACAATATATTCCAGTTGTTCTCTTCTCATTACATGCCCAAAAAATAATAATTGTTTCTTCCTAATATTGGAAATTAGCTCTCTTTTTGTTTTGGCCTCTTTCAGAACGTTTTCATTACTCTTCATAGCTGTCCCTATTCTCAACATTCTCCTGTAAAACCACATTTCTACAGACTCCAGTGATTTCCTTGTCTGTTATCCTATTGTCCATGATTCACATCCACATGTTAAGACTGGCTTTAAACTCTTTTTCTTGTTTCTATTGTCAAAAATGGAATGCATAGTATCTTCCTCATTTTTTGGAAAGCTACTTTTGCCTGAGCCATTCTGCATCTCACCTCTGTTGTACATCCACCATCTGAGGTTAACAAAGTTCCCAAATATTTAAATTCATTTACCTGTTTTAATATTGTTCTGATTGTCTTTATTTTGCAATAAGGTGATGTCTTTTTCTTTGTTGTTACCATTACTTCTGTTTATTTTTTGCTATTAAGGCTGAGTCCTTTATAATATAGTAGTAGCTGTATTATATACATACATATTTAAAAATATAATATAATATAATATAGTCATCGATCATATAAATATATTATCATCATCAAGTACCATGCCTGCTGGCGTAGGTGATCATGTTTCTCCACAACTCTCGATATCAACAGTTATTTTTATCATTTCAGCATTTCTGTTGTTGACATCCCAAGCCATTCTATTTCTTAAAAGTTGTCTGGTAAATATTACACTATAATAAGTAATGTTAAATAAGTTAAATTAAAATCTATCTCTATCTATTGTCCTTTCAAGCCGAAGACGGCACATAAGGCAGAACCACAATCTCAAAAACAGAAACCTTGCGTGCCAAAAGGGCACATATTGCAGAGATCACTGCTTCTAAAATATATGGCTCTGTTTCCATAACAATAGTTTTTACAATGACAGCTTGTCAAGCCATCGATCAACCTCCTTAGCTGTCTCTTACGACATGCCTGGAAGGTCACAGTGTCACTATTCTTTACTTCCCTCATAATGAGGCCCCGGTAACACACAGGAATTTAAAATTAAATTAAATTAAAATACTAAGAGTTAAAAATATTAAATATTAAACATTAAATAAATTAAATTAGTAGTAGTACCAGTGAGTTGAGTGAGTCAGAGTCTATTGTACAGTTGTGAGTACAGACACTCTGACTCTAGAGTACTTAACTTGAGTAGGAGTGTCAGTGTTACACTGTCTGTGTAAGTTACAGTGTGGTAGTAAGATAGATAGTCTTGGCACTGTTGTGTTCATTGTTGAATAATTAATGAATAAATTGAATAGTAGTTCTCTCTCGCTCACGACTCATGATGCTGTCGAGGAACACAAATTATTTAAGAAAATAGCTGTCCAGATAATATATTATGTTATGTATCAGTTACTTTATTCTGCTACACCTATCATATAATATCTTGAGGACTGTGAACTATTATAATTATTTATAAAGATCCATATTTCCTCCCTAGATGTTATCGTTTCTTGCCTTCCGGTTGCATTTTTTTATAAAACCATTCTCATGTTCTGTGCCAGATTTCCTCACGTCCAACATGACAGGTAAAAGCATTCAAATTACACCTGATTGAAGCCGATACATAATATACAATTTCGTGTCGAGAAGATCACAATCTGTCAACCCAGTTGCTTATGTCCAGCTTCTGAAACGGTCATTCTGAAGCTCGTGTGTGATATATTGTACCCATCTTCTTCTAGATCTTCTCTCCTTCGTTTACCTGGAACTAACCCGCCATAATTATCTTATGCCGGTCATTATGTCGTTTGTATCCAACATCATCAGGTCACATGTTCTTTATAGAAAGTTGCATTCACCACAGCCCGTCTGAAAGAATCTCTGTCTGTCTCTAGCCAGATATCACACAGAACGTTGCATTTAGCATAGTCAGTCTGAAAGAATCTGCCTCTAGTAAAATCTCCCACTTCGTATGTTATTTGTTTAAGATCTCATTGATGTCTGTAAACTGAGTGATTCGATGAGCATGATAAGAAAAGTGGAGGCGGGATCAGTACGTATGCAATGAGTCAAGTCATTGCAGAAGTCAAAAATACGTAAGGTCACCTTTGTCTACGTCCCAGGACATTCGGGAGTACGCGGAAATGAAAGAGCGGACAGATTGGCAAGCTGCACTATTGTTAAGGACGGTCAACCAATGGACTGGGCGAACATCATCAATGCCCTCCGGGAAGTGGGAAGGACACAGGACTTCGACAACCACGAGTCCACGTCACTCCTTCGGATGAAAGAGATGGGAGTTAAGTTGGGCACAGCCAGAAACGAGAAATTTAGTGGGTGTGTAAAAAGATTATACAGAACTGGAGTCGTCAGTCGCTGAACACTTCGAGACTTGCTGGGGATGGGATCTGAGCACCTATGGACATGTTCGGAGTGCAATGATGATGACCCGCTAATAATTCAGTTAGCTCAATAACCACTTCTTGGTTTGCTACTGATGCGTCGCTCAGGAACTATGCCTTCCATTATTGTTATTTCCAGCCCGCTATGGCTTTTGACATGGCCATAATATTTGTTTTTCCTCTGTAGAATGGTGTATATGATCTAGTTCTTTTTAATGTTTAAATCTTTTAATATGTCTTCTATGATCTTTTTCATTATCCAAAGTATCTTAATGATTTTTCTGTAGAATTTTGTTTCAGATGAATCGATTTTCTTCGTTGCTGTTTGCGTTGTTGTTGTTGTTGTTGACGGATTGCCACGAGTTGGTGCGGGCAGGTTGCCCTTTGACTCATTTGATGTGGCGGGTCGTAATGGCTTTCTTGACATTCCCGGCTCTTACTGGAGAGGTTGGAGTTCATCTGTCCCAGGTTATGCTGGGAAACTACTAGTCCAGCCCAGAGGTACTGCAATACTGGGTCCTCTATATCAGTAACAGCCACCACTACAGGGAACACGGCGATCCTAGCTTCTGTTAGCCAGTCTAGTTTGACGCAGACTGTTTCCATGGGAGACCACGAGGTGGTAGAAATGCTATAATCTTGGTCAGTAGATGGTGCGCCGACCCTGCTAATGGGACCGCAGGTCGTTGGCGCTTCTGCCCCCCCCCCCCACCTGCTGTTTGCGAGATTGGCCATTATTCACAACCATACGTTGCTATCTGGAGGATACATGTCCTCAGCAATTTTAATTTTACTGCTTCGCTGCCACTTGTTCTAATCATGGCATTTAATTTGTGTGCTGCTATTCTTCTTCTTCTACTACCTTTCAGCTCCCCGTGGAGCATAGGTCTTCAACAAACACTTTCCAAGCCGTTCTGTTTCTTGTCATTACTTTAAGATCATTTCATGTCTTCTACATAATCTTCATCTCTGATTCCATCTGCCTTCACCAAGAATTCCTTGGTCTTCCTCTTTGTTATTTTCCCTGGGGGTTCCAAAAAATGGCCTATTGTGTAATACTCTCAGTTGGCTTCCGCAATGTGTCCTATCCAATGCCGTCGTCTTCGCTGTATCTCTTTATCCACTGGTATTTGACTGGTACACTTCCATAATTCTATGTTAGTGATTTTGTCCTGCCATTTCCACCTTTTTATTCTGCGTAAGCATCCATTAATGAAAGTTCGTATCTTCATGATTGTCATTTTTGTTGTTCTCCATGTTTCACAGCCATATAATAAGACTGACTTCACCGTGGTGTTGAAAATTATTTTAGTATTTAACCTAATTTCTTTGGACTTTCATTTGTTTCCCATTGCAACAAATGCTCATCTTGCTTTTGATATCCTTATTTTGGTATCATTTTCTGTTCCTCCCTCTTTGTCTATATTACTGCCCAGATCTATGTAAGATTGTACGTCTAGTAGAGGTATTTCTCCTATTGGTATTTCGTTATTCTTCTTCTTCTTCTACCTTTCAGCTCACTGTGAAGCATAGGTCTTCAACAAACACTTTCCAAGTCGTTCTGTTCCTTGCCATTTTTTAAAGATCATTCCATGTCTTCCCCATCATCTTCATCTCTGCGTCTATCTGTCTTCTCCAAGAATTCATTGGTCTTCCTCTTTGTCTTTTCCTCTGGGGATTCCAAAGAATGGCCTGTTGTGTAATACTTTCAGTTGACTTTCGAAGTGTGTCCCATTCTGCGCCATCGCCTTCGTTGTATCTCTATGTCCACTGGTATTTGACAAGTATTTTCCCATAATTTTACGTTAGTGAATTTATCCTGCCATTTCTATCATTTTATTCTGAGCAAGCGCTAATTAATGAAGGTCTGTAACTCCGTGATTGTCATTGTTGTTCTCCATGTTTCACAGATATATAATAGAATTGATGAAAAATAGGAGTTGAAAATTGTTATTTTTGTATTTAACCTAATTTCTTTGCATTTCCATATGTTTCGTAGTGCAACGAAGGCTCCTCTTGCTTTTTATATCCTTATTTTGGCATCATTCTCCGATCCTCCTTCTTTATCTATATTACTTCCAAGATATATGTAAGACTTTACGTCTAATATAGGTATTTCTCCTATTGATATTTGTGAAAACCCCTTATCTGTTATTATTTTCCAAAAATCTGAAGTTATACGGAGTCAAATGCTTTTAAGTAATCAACAGATGATGGCAACAGATTTATCACTTATGTTGTATTCTTTGCATTTGTCAGTTATGCTTCATACATTTTTTAATATATGGCCTCTTATTCCTCTGCCTATGTTGCGTTTCTCTGCATTCTAAAATCCGACTTCAGCATGCCATTTTTTAAACACCGGGCTGCCTTCCTTCTCGATCGCCACTCATTTGGGCCACAACCAGACTAGTTTCCCAGCCAACCACAGGGAGCAGTTAATATATTGCTAGAAGAACAACAAAGAGGTGGGGGTGGGTCTGGATAGTTTTGGTTCACTGATCTTCACGCAAGCCTGAGCTTTCAGCTCCGTTGCTGTCGCTCGTCTTCTGAGTAACGATGAATATGTGACTGTTTTCAGTACAGGCGGATTTGGACGGAAACTGAGATGAATCAGTTCCATGAATTAGCAACAGATCGTCCAAAACAGCCTCACATTTTAATTTCTACATTTTGGCGTTTACAAAGTGAGCTTAATCGCCTTGGTGCTACGTGGCTAATCAAACAAATCATCAGCACCAAGTACCAAGCCTGCTGGCATAGGTGATCATGTCTCTCCACAACTTTCGATCTCGACAGTTATTGATCATTTCTGTTGTTGGCCTTTTGCCAAGCCATTCTCCTAAGATGTCTGGTATCTTTTCTCTTTGCTTCCCTCTATTTCTTTGTCTCTCAATTTTCCCAGTTGTTACAATATGTTCCAGTTGTTCTCTTCTCATTACTTGGCCACAAAATGATGATTGTTTCTTCCTAATATTGGAATTTGGTCTCTTTTTGGTTTGGCCTCTTTCAGAACGTTTTCATTACTTTTCTTAGCTGTCCATGTCATTCTCTACAGTCTTCTGTAAAACCACATTTATAATATATAATAAAACAAAGGATATCTGTTTAAAAAAAAAGTATGAGGAAGAGTATCTTCTAACATAAAAAAATGTAGCTGTGTACAGGAAAGTTCTATACTTCCCTCTAATATTGTATCTAACAATTCTCTTTTTTTTTTTAAACTCTTTTAGTTCGCAAGGTTTTATCAATCTAGCGGTAGATATTTCAGAGACAAAATTTTTCATGGTTTTAAATATCAATCTACATGTTTATATTTATCTAACACATAACATATTATATATCAATGTTCAGATAAACTAAACAATGAATTATATTTCACCAATACCAAGATGATACATAGAAGACATATGAAAGGAATATGGTTTGATGACAGTTTACACTAATCAAATTGAGAGTGACGCACTATGCGGCTAAATACATGAGCGACGTCAACATGGTACATCGAAACGTACATAAAGAGTTAATATGTGATTGTTATTACAGAGTTACCGATGATAGCACTTTCATTCTTCACTTTCAAGTGATTATTCACAGTGGTTAAGTACATAATGTGAATTCTTTCTTTCTGCCAGTTAGGTTCAAGGTTGCAAATGAATTCTAACGGACAAATGTTACATTCTTACACCGGGGGGGGGGGGGGGGGTGTAAAGATGCATAGAAATGCGAAACTGCTGTAAATATTATGATTCTTATGTGTTCGCTAGAGGCCAGTGCCGTAGTGAATACTGTGCTTACCTGGCAGCTCACTAGTTAGTGAGATACTATACAAGACATCTTTATGCAAAGATAATATCTTTAATGAGATTGTTCGTAAACTGTAGATCAACAATCCCCTTAACCCCCCCCCCCCCCCCCCAAAAAAAAAAAAAAAAAAAAAAACTTACTAAACTTCATCCGGAAATGCAAGACAATAGTTCGGTCACGGCCTGGCAAAGATGATTTTACTTGGAAATAGGAGAAAGTGCGACAGACTTAAAAAGAGATGTGAAGACAACACAAAGAATGGATGAGACTCGATTTCGGAAGCAGAAAAAGATCTGAGCCATCACAGAAAGATGGAAGACAGTGATAGCCAACATTGCTCTAGTCGTAGTAGTAGCCTCCATCAGTAATAGTTGACTATAGTAGCCTCCATCAGTCATAGTTGACTATAGTAGCCTCCGTCAGTCTTAGTTGACTATAGTAGCCTCCGTCAGTCATAGTTGACTATAGTAACCTCCGTCAGTCATAGTTGACTATAGTAGCCCCCGTCAGTCATAGTTGACTATAATAGCCCCCATCAGTCATAGTTGACTATAGTAGCCTCCGTCAGTCACGGTTGACTATAGTAGCCTCCGTCAGTTATAGTTGACTATAGTAACCTCCGTCAGTCATAGTCGACTATAGTAACCTCCGTCAGTCATAGTCGACTATAGTAGCCTCCATCAGTCTTAGTTGACTATAGTAGCCTCCGTCAGTCATAGTTGACTATAGTGACCTCCGTGAGTCATAGTTGACTATAGTAACCTCCGTCAATCATAGTTGACTATAGTAGCCTCCGTCAGTCATAGTTGACTATGGATTTTTCAGCGCCCCTAGAAATGTTATTTTTTCTTTTCTTTCGTCCTGTATTCTCTTTCTCTATGAATCTGTCTGCTTCTTGTTTGAGGTGAACCTTTATGGTGTGTTTCCAGATATTGCAGTCTGCAGCTATGTCTTCCCATGCTGCAGGGTTTATGTTCAGGGTTTTCATGTCGCGTTTACACACATCTACAAATCAAAGTTTTGGGCGCCCTAAATGTCAAAAGTTGTCACAAAAAGTGTATTATTTTCCCCCAATTACGTATGTGTGTGTTTTTTTACAAATGTAAAGTTGCATATTTTGATGGAGTAGTAGTAATGATGTGATTTAATAATGATGGTCATTATCTAGGACAGCTGCATAGCCCATAAAAAATGCAATTCTTCTTTAGTTATTTTTTAAATTTTATATTTGATGGCGGAACTAAGTCACGTTCTCTCGATCGCTGCAGAAATTGCTTTGGTGATCTGATTAATTTCGGCTTTCTATTGCAACTTTCTGCATCTGCGCCGATGAATTGGCGTTGCATGCATGGCAATATTCCGTATTGATAAATCAAGTGTTGTGAATGCGACCTTCCACCGTCTAGTGTTGATCTGTGTTTTACGTCATACTGAGTGCTGTTCAATGACCGTTGTTGAAGTTGTTTGACGCATGTTACTTACATTTTACAACGCTTTAATGTGGTGGGCTCCGTCAAGTCAGCCAAAGTTTTATCTCTTTAGGGAATTTGCACCATGTTTCGTTCGTTGTAGACTGCATTCACTAGAGTAATCATGAATCCATGGACGCAGCCATTGTGTGTGTGTGCTACGTCATCATAATGGCTCATCGTATATCCCAAGACCAGCCATACGCTAATCTTACGGCGGGGTGACCATTCGTCCTCGATTTTCTGGGACAGTCCCCGAAGTGTAGAAGTTGTCCCCGATTTCAGGGAATAAATAAATGTTCATACACGGAATCGGCCCTCTTTTAAAATAATCACTAGGACTCAGGACGTTACTGAGTTGTGTTTCTTTATCCCAGACTGAGCGGCATTAGCAGGAAGATAAAAGAGAAGACTTGGACGCGTTGTGTCGGAGATAGCTCTTTGAACTCTTGAAGTGCGGTGTTACGTCACTTCTATTCCAGCCACTGACTTCTATTGGGATGGGTTTAATTTTTTTAAAAAAGCAGACACTCTCTCTCCCCCCACCCCTGCCTTTCTGGACATCTCCCGCCAAAGTATCTTTCCTGGCCAATTTTCAAATCAGTCCGAGTGTAATGACAGTACAGTGCAGTCATGTTTTCTATTTGTGATCAGTGGACGTCTGTTGCATAAAAACAATGCTTTCCAAAAAACGTAAGTGTCATTTTAGTGATTCGCTGAAAGTTGAATTTCCATTTATTATACAAGCAATTTTAGAGGATGGAACGCTAGTGAAATGTAATATATGTAGTTCAAATTTTTCTATAGCAAGTGGTGGAAGGACATCAATAACTGATCATCTACATCTGATAAATAGTGAGTTTGAAAACAGTTCATAGGGACCGCGGGAGTCTTAGGAATACAGGAGATGGTAAGGGGGAGTTGAGTGCAGAAAAAACAAAAGTTAGGGGTTGACAGTAACAGGGGAGAGAGAAGGAAGAAATCAGCTGTTAAAATAAGAATTCTGTGCATTTTAAGGAAGGTCAGTCATCAGTTAGTGGGGGGACGATGTAAGAAGGTTAGGGATTGGTTAAAAGATGGGAAAATATAGACGATTGGAGGGGTTAGGAGAGAGAGTTCTGACTCAAGCGGTGGCCCCGAGAGCAGGGTAACCAAGAGGCGGTAGCCACTTGGCTGCCAACCTCTGAAGAGGGTGTTTGTGTTCTTAAGTGCTAGTAGTTGTGAGCAAGGAAATTCTGTTGAAGTGCTAGTAGTTGTGAGCAAGGAGCTTGTCAACTGATGTTGAATTACAAGTTAAACTGATACATACTAGATTAGGGAAGGCTGTCTGAATCGGCCATGAACTGACTATTGTTGTGAGCAAAGAGCCAGGAGCTCATCAACTAGAGTTACATTACAAGTTGACTGTTTAGTTACCAGGGTAGTGTAGGGGCCTGAAATTAAACCCTTATACTAGTCACATATGGGAGCCAATGGTAAACTGGGGGAATGTACAATGACGACTAGGCCAATTGTGTGTTTAACTGGAGAGAACACTGGCATTTTTATGCAATATTTGTGAGTGTGCAAAGTGAACACTTTCAGCGTGGGGAGTGCGTGAGGTGGTAGTCGTGTGGGTCTGCTCGAATTGTCGAGATCTTTCCTGCGATTCACGAGACAGCAACGGCACGTCAGCGTTTAAGAGGTGCAGGTAACGGGTTTATAAAAAGATTCATTTACAACATCAGGAAATAATAATAATTTTTGTTGCCACGTAATGAGAAGACAACTTTCTTTATGGCATTTTCCCATTACTAAGGTCTGCCTGAGGGAATTGTAGGACCAGAGAATAAAGGTCACTTGTACAGTGTAGTCATAATGAGGTGTTCGGGTCCGAGTTTTTATTTCATCCCTGATAGAAAAATGTTTGACCCTACCAGATTTGAACCAGCGTTCTCATGGTTTGGAACCAGATAAGTTATCGATTCGGCCACACAGTTAATGACACACAAATTAATATGCTCAGTGAAAAACAAGAACACATTTTAATCATCATCATCAAAAGTAATTTTGGTTCCTTTGAAGGCCTTGATGCTGCTCTGTTCTGCTTTGCGTTTCTTGCTGGCTTCCCATGACGGATGCAGCTTTTCCTTTGGCATTTTATCAGAAGTAGAACCTGTAAGGAAACAGCAAAACAATATCACAGGTTAGATAATGAAGAAGATAAATAAGAGCAAACATATACATCAAGGAGTAAGGTCAAGGCAAAGAAATGCAAAAAAATGTGAAGCTGCAGTGAAGCTAATAGTGAGAAAAATATATATATATATATTTATTAAAAAAACGGTATGGTTAAAGCTTTGCGTAACAAGCGGACAACAATGTCGTTCTGGTTTGTGCTGCCCACTTGTTTTCTGATTTATGTTGCCCACTTGTCATTCTGGTTTGTGTTGCCCACTTGTCATTCTGATTTGTGTTGCCCACTTGTCATTCTGATTTGTGTTGCCCATTTGTTACATGATACTTTAGCCATACTGTTATTTTTTCTACTTATATATTTTCTCATTTCTCCTCCTAATACATGAAGGAGCTGGATAGACATAGGCAGAACAAGAATGATACAAAAGTGTGATATTGGAAGAGTTATCTATTCACTGTATTAATAAAAACAGGGTTAACTTATCAATCACGTTTAGGTATACAATATGGTTAATGGTTGGTACATGGTTAAGTCTACATGTAAGTCTGTTATTAGTTCCTCAGCGTAAGTTTAACAACTAATATTGTTTATTTCCTAACAGTGTGTGTGTTTGTTAACTACTTTAATTAATTTTCTTACCTGTATGAGTATGGCGATTGCTTTCCTGTTCAGCAACATTTTTCTTGTCAAACCTGAATGATAGCAGACAGAAAATAAAGGAGAATTACAAATGTACAAAAATAGTGCTCTTATGGATGTTGTTGCTTAATCCTAGATAATGATACCTATCAATGACTCACGTGTTTACAATACCATAGTAAAAATCACTGCCACTTAAATATAACATTAGGAGCATTAAAAATAGCATTTTCTTTCCATTTTTGACACACACTTGTGTGTTTACACTAGGTGAGGCACAGGGACTCAGATTTCCTGGCTCAGGTTGATTTATGACATGAAATTTGACTGCCTGAACCGGATGTGCTACATTGTCTATTCATACGGTCACCATAAGTCTGTTAGAATGGTTGGCTACCTCATAGCATTATTCGCTATGTTTCTCGAGGTGTAAAGGGTTGTTTGATGTCATTATCATCAAGCAGATGTGATATCATATGTCATACCGGTTGGTGTAAGCGATCATGTCCTTCCACAATCTTCTATCCACCAT
Source organism: Megaustenia siamemsis (assembly GCA_032433765.1). NCBI lineage: Eukaryota > Metazoa > Mollusca > Gastropoda > Stylommatophora > Ariophantidae > Megaustenia > Megaustenia siamemsis. The sequence goes on along the minus strand of JAVIAB010000051.1, from coordinate 138,787,155 downwards.
GCATCATATCAATTCTGCTGTTGACTGTTTTATATGCTATGGCATCAGGATATCTAGCATTTTCTCTCTTTGTATTCCGTTATCTCTCTTTCCTTGCATTTTACCAGTTGCAACCAAGTATTCAAACTTTCCTTTTCTCATGATGTGCCTGGAGAATGTTGATTGTTTCTCTCTGATGTTTTTTTAGGAGCTCCCTTTTTGTGTTGGCCTCTTTGAGAATTTCCTTGTTGGTCCTTTTAGTTATCCAGGTAACTTCCAACATTCTTCTGAGAAATCCCATCCCTGTAGCCTTTAATCATCTTTTCATTTGTTTGTTTACTGTCCATGATTCACTTCCATAGGTCAGAATCGGCTCTATATAGCACCGATGAACTCTCTATCTCACTTAGAATTCAACAATAAGTTATAAACAAAAACTTTACCAGTTACTGTTTGAGCTTTTATGTGCTACTTTTTATTTATTTCATTTTTTGTTAAAAGCTCAGGAAATGGAGTGTTGTTTAGTCATTTTCAAAAACATTACAAGGGGCAGTTCTGGCCATAGGTTGCATACCTCTAGTCTAAAACATTCATATTTTCTTGAGATATCACAAAGTGATACTACTCTCGATAACAATCAATTGTAAGAAAAGAGGAGACTGTTGATGAATCACATACAAGCACACAGACTCCTTTCTAATACTAGAACTAAAACATCCTTAACAGAATTAACTATGCTGCTTTACAATTACTTTACAAATTTTAACAATGCTGTTTTACAATACAAATTTTAACTATGCTGCTTTACAATTTCTTTACAAATTTTAACTATGCTTCTTTACAATACAAATTTTAACTATGCTGCTTTACAATTTCTTTACAAATTTTAACTATGCTGCTTTACAATTACTTTACAAATTTTAACTATGCTACTTTACAAATATTAAAACATTGTAGTTTGCTCTAAATTAACAGACACACAAAGAAACTACTAATTTTACAAACCTGTCTGCTGCAAAAGACTGTTTAGTTGTGATCTTGCTGCCATGTTTATTGTAGTTGTCTTGGGGTGTGAACTTCCGGACACTTCCTGCACCACCAAAGCCTGCTCCTCTACCTCGACCATCATTTCTGAATACCCTACCCCTATGTCCCTTATCAAACTTCCCAGAATGACCTCTTCTCTCAAAGCCACCCCTTCTTCCAGTTCCCCTTTGAGACCACTTTGAAGTACCAGCATAGTTGTCTTCATAATGTGGATTATAAAACATGGACTTTGCCTTGTGTCTACCAGTGTCAAATTCATCACCAGATATATTATCATCACTATAGTATGTTTCATTATTCACATTATCCTCTCCAACATCATCATCATCACTTCCAGCAAAGAATGGATCAGACAACTGTGTTTTATTTGCTTTCGTCAACATTTCCGGAATTGGTTTCTCTTTCTTTTCCTTACATTTTCTACTCTGAGTATCATCTATACCATCGTCTTCATTATTATTATCATCATCATCCCTATTCAACGACGGGTCTCCACTACTGACACTTTGTGCATCCTCCTCGCTAGTACTACTTTCACTTTCACTATCAGAATCACCACTGTCTGTGTCTTCAAGTTTCAGTTCCTTCACAACACATTCACCCTTCAGTTTACTCTTAACCTTACTTGTTCTAGCAGGACTTTGCTCAACATCAGCCAAAGGGTTTTTAGAATCAACAGACACATCAGCCTCTGGATCAGAATCCTCTGTATTGCCATTATCACTATTATTTGTGCTGGAATCTTCAACACTTTCATCATACTTCTGTATAATTTTATTTTTCTTGTCATTAATAGACTGGTGCACTAATTTCACTTCTGCTTCATTCTCTTTACTCCCACCAGACACCTTAGAGCTAATTGTTCTTTTCCTTCCTTCTGTAAATTCATGTTCAACAATATTTTCAACCTTCACTTTATCAACTTCCGTAATTTTCTGTCCTTCCTCTATATCCACGTTCACAATATTTTTAGAAATGGCTTCATCTTTGTCAAACTTCTCCAACTCACTCTGCACCAAATTGTCAACATTGTTTTCACCAGATTCTGATGATCTCTGCCTTTTTTTGTCAGAATCAAATGTATTGCTAGAACCAGAAGTGACTGTTGACTTTGGCCTTTTTCTTTTTCTTTCAAATCTCTGTTCTGCCTTGGTTAAACCATCTTGACCAAATCTCTCCTTGATGTATGCTTTAGTCATTGTCTCGGAGGCTTGAATGTTCTCAACACATTTTGCTAACTTTTTTTGCTTTTGTTTCTTTGTTTTAAACCTTCTGCCAGTTTGTTTAATCAACAAATATGCAGCCAGATCTCGCCAGTCATTGTGCTGTTCTCGAAATTCTGTGACAACCTTCTTCATCAAAGGATGATCGGCAAGTCTAGCCAGTGCCCTTGGGCCTGATGACAGGCTAATCTGAATGGTAAGCAATAATAAAACATATTCATTAATTAATGTATTCACAGCAAGCAAAAAATTATATGCAATTTAAAATATATTTCCTTTTAAATAAATGTATTTTGTCGGAGCAAATCGGAGTCAATGATCACAAATAAGATACCGTGTAAGGGTGGATTAATTCAACAGCAGTACGTAAAAAAAGTAAAGTAAAGAGCCCAGTCACGCCACATGGCGCTCATAGGGAATATGGTATTAGTGATCATAATTTTTATAGACCTTTGGCACAAGATTTTTGGGGTAATGTGGTCGGTATTACGCCTGTGCTGCTTTACTTACCCAGAAAAAAATCCGGTACCCATTTAAGACTGGGTGAATCTGGAAGCCGTCGGTCAGGATCGAACCTGACCTCTAGTCCTTTGTAGTCCAGTTCACTAACCACTGAGCTATCACGGCTCCCAATTTAACACTAGTGGTCAAAAATAAATAAACTATACATGCTAATAAAAACATTAACATGATAAAATTATTAATAACACCAAAGAAAGGGAAAATAAAATTGACTACTGAACAATATTTTATAATCTTGAAAACACACTTCATAAATTAATTTCTGGTTATTATTATTTTGTAAGAAAAGAAAATGAACCAGAAATCTTCATTGGGAAGAACAAATTAAAACAACAATGAATTAGTTAGGAAGTGCCATATCATATAAAGGAAAAATACAAACAGAGATTGACAACATGTGCTGCAAAGTAATCCAAGTTATTGGACAATTATCTCCAACATCACAGAACAGACACGTAAGATTTAATACAAAGCAAGCACTATAACACCTTATTCATCCCAACAATCCGCTGCTATCAGAATCAAACTCAGACATTATAAGAAAAAAAAAAAAAAAATCATAACTAGAAAAATTAGATTCCTAGAAAGGATCCTGAATTTGATAAGAGGAGGGAGCCAGTGGTGGGGTGTAACGTACATTCCTACAAGTACGTTACACCCCACTACTGGCTCCTTGTTACCAACTTTACCGCAGCACTGCATTTATTTGCCATTTCCCTACTTGACAAGAGGAGGCAGAATCAGAAATGATAAAAGGAAACTGTTGGAGTAACATAAATGCTGGATCATATTAAGAAACTACAAAACAAATGATTTAGTCACATAACACGATTACCACCTGACAGCATTCCTGAGAGAACCTTAACTCGGAAACAACAGGAAGAAGGGAAATGATAGTCCTAGAAGATTAATTAAAAAGCAATATCATTACATTTACCATGCAGATAAACACAAATATTAAATACTATGAGGTGCGGCGAGTATAGTTGCAGAGAACATATAAAATTAACATATAATGGTATGCAGCAACTAATAGAAAGACAAGACAAACTACAAGGTTTGGCAAAAGCCATCAGGTATAACAATTTACAATGTTTTAGCAAAAATCTTCATCAGGTATAACAATTTACAATGTTTTAGCAAAAATCTTCATCAGGTATAACAATTTACAATGTTTTAGCAAAAACCTTCATCAGGTATAACAATTTACAATGTTTTAGCAAAAACCTTCATCAGGTATAACAATTTACAATGTCTTGGTTAGCAAAAGCCATCAGGTATAACAATTTACAATGTTTTAGCAAAAGCTGTCATCAGGTATAACAATTTTTGCTAAAACATAGTTTGTCTCATCTTTCTACTTGTTTAGCTGCCCCATACCATTTTATGTTTATTTTATAAGTTCCATGCAGACAACACCTGACAGAACAATAATCTAAGCACTCCATTTTCTCTCGACTAAATGACAACTGAGGTAGAGGAAAATAAATTTTATAGTCTCAACTATTCAAAGATAGCAGACTTTAAAAATTAACTCCTGCATGGTCAAAAATAAAAACTAAGTTTCTAATTTCACAGAAGACTCACCTTTGAGGTTTCACTAAATGTTGCAGTATTAGCCAGGGCATACTTTGACACTTTGTCTTCCTTGAGTTTCTGGAAATATTTCACACATGGCAATGGTTTTATTTCCTGTGTGTTACTGGGGCCTTATTATGAGGGAAGTAAAGAATAGTGACACTGTGACCTCCAAGGCATGTCGTAAGAGGCGACTATGGAGGTTAATCGATGGCTTGACAAGCTGTCATTGTAAAGAGTATTGTTATGGAAACAGCGCCATATATTTTAGAGCAGTGTTCTCTGCAATATGTGCCATTTTGGCACGCAAGGTTTCTGTTTTTGAAATTGTGGTTCTGCCCTATGCGCCGTCTTCGGTTCAAAAGGACAATAGATAGATAGGATGGTTTTATGCTTGTGTTTGTATGGATAGTATAAATTAAGAAGCCAAAGACAAAATAAATGAGAGAGTCTGGAATCCTACATTGATTGAGTCTTGATCAGAGAGAGAGAGAGAGAGAAATAAATATTTACATAATATGGATTAAAAATTGACAAAAACATATCTTAACACTCCTTGATCACCAACATTTGTCAAGAGATTATAATTAATAACAAATGCAGACATATAGAAATAACAAGACGACAATTAGTGTGAAGATCAAAGAGATAAAGTGAATATGATAAGGTTATACTGACTTCAGGAATTAAACTTCAAAATAACTCAAAGCAGACTCATAGCAGTTCAGTCCTTCCCAAAAGATGATGCAAACGTATCCAATCTGATAGTCACTGCAGTTTGATGGTTATCATCACCATCATTGAGTGCCGTCTCCGCAACGAAGGTTGGCTACCATGGAGCGCCATTTTGCTCTATCTCTTGCTTTGATGGTGCAGGTTGTCATCGGTTGATTTGTCCATCTTTTGATGTTACTCGTCCATGTTAATCTTGGTCTGCCTCTGCCTCTTTTACCTTGTATTTTCCCCTCCAGGATCACTTTCAGTAGGCTGTTGTGTCTTTTAACATGGCCTAAGAATCGCATTTGTCTTGTTCTAATTGTGTTCAGAAGTTCTCTTTTCATTTTTAGTTGTTTTAAGACTTTGTCATTTGTTTTCTTTTCCTTCCATCCAATTCTACCTATTCTTCTATATATCCACATTTCAAAGGCTTCAATTCTCTGTTCTGTTTTCTTGTCTAATGTCCATGTTTCAGCACCATATAGGAATATTGAGAAGATGTAACATTTTGCTATTCTTAGTTTTAGCTCTGGTGTTATTTGTTTTGATGTTAGTATGTCCTTCATGACATTAAAATTACTTTTTGCCATTCCTATTCTTTTGTTTATTTCAGATGTACATTTTCCATCACTGGTTATAGTATGTCCAAGGTAGTTGTAGTTCTGAACTGTCTCCAGGTCTATTCCTTCAACTTTGATATCCACTTGTGGGTTTTGAGTATTTTCTTTGTTTATGATCATAGTTTTAGTCTTTTTGATATTCATATCTAGTCCATATTTTTTGCTTGTCGTGTTTATTACATTAAGTAATTGTTGTAGGTCTTTAGGATTTTCTGCTAGTAGTACAGTATCGTCAGCATATCTTAGGTTATTGATTATCTTTCCATTAATTTGTAGGCCTGGCATCTCTATGATGTTTTTAAAGATTTGCTCAGTGTATAGATTGAACAAGCTTGGTGATAGGATGCATCCTTGTCTTACTCCTCTTTTAATATCAATGGGTGTAGAGAACTCTTTGTTATATTTTATTATTGCTGTTTGCTCCCAGTATAGATTGCATATTAGTCGTATATCCATGTCATCTAGATGTATCTCTTTTAGGCATTCTATAAGTTGTTTGTGGTGTACTCTATCAAAAGCTTTGGTGTAGTCTATGAAGCAGGCATATATTGGTTTGTTTACTTCTGTGTATTTTTCGATTAATGTTCTCATGCAGAATATGGCTTCTTTTGTCCCGCTATTTTTCCTAAATCCAAATTGCTGCTCATCTAATTCAGTATTGATTTTATTCTGCATCCTTCCTTGTATAACTTTTAGCAAGATTTTTGTAACATGGCTCATTAGGCTTATTGTTCTAAAGTCACTGCATTCAACTGCACCATTCTTTTTAGGCAATGCAATGAAAGTTGATGTTTTTAGTTCATTTGGTATGTATCCTGTGTGGTATATGTCAGTGCATATGTCTGTAATCACTTCAATGCCAAAATCTTCAAGTGCCTGTATCATCTCTATCTGTATGCTTTAAGATCCTGCTGCTTTTCCCCTTTTCATTGTTTTTATAGCTTTTTCCACCTCAGATTTTAAGATTTTATAGCCTGATGTACATTTTATAACTGGTTTCTTGTCCCTTTGATCATGAAATAATTCTGTTATATATTCCTGCCATCTATCTATGATATCCTTATTGTCTGTTAGCATTTTTCCTTTTTTGTCTGCAATGCATCCACCTTCTGTGGCTTTTTTATTTTTATTAGTCATTCTCTTTATTTCTGTGTGCATTCCTCTTAGGTCTTGTTTGCTTTCCATAGTTTCTATTTCTCTACATTTTTGGCTGAGCCAGTCTTCTTTTGCCTTTTTGCGTATCTCATTATCTATTTTATTGTATTGGGCAGTGTTCTTCGCTTGTCTCCTTTCTTCCATTTTTTCTAAGATGGTGTTAGTTATCCATTTTTGTTTTTTGTTCTTTTCTCTTTTGGGTAAGGTGTCGCAGGCTTTTTGTATGCTTTTCTTTATGCATTGCCATTTGGTTGTTACTTTTTCATCAGGATTTTCTCTTCTGTATTGTTCAATTCCTTCCTCTAGCAGCTTCTGGTATGTGTTCTTTACTTGTATTGTATAGGTATCTTTAATATCTTTTTGATTTAAAGCTGTTATGTCGAGTGGGTTTGTTGATGAATCAGATTTTTGCTTGTTTCTCTTTAGTTTGATTTTCATTTTAATCATTACAGGATTGTGATCAGAATTAATATCTGCTCCTGGGTAGGTTTTGGCTTTCTTTACGCTGTTACGGAACCTTTCTTTTATCATTATGTAATCTATTTGATTCCTCTTCCTATCTCCAGGGCTTTTCCATGTGTATAGTTTCCTTTTCTCTTGCTCAAAGTAGGTGTTACATATTATCAGCCTGTTTTCTTCACAGAATTCTATTAATCTTTCTCCTCTGTCATTTCTTTTTCCTAAACCATGATTTCCTATAATTGTCTTATATATACCTTTTCCTACTTTAGCATTCATGTCACCCATTACAATCAAGATGTCTGAAGATTTCACTTGCTTCATAACTTTATTTAGGTCTTCATAGTATGCCTCTATTTGTTCATCTGTGTAGTCTTGAGTAGGTGCATATGTCTGTATTATTGCTATGTCGAATGGTTTTGCTTTCAACTTGAGTAGTATAATCCTATCACTGTATGTCCAGTGGGTACTTATATATTTTTGTAGCTCTCTTTTTATCAGTATTCCTACCCCCCTTTGATGTTCTGTTGTGTTTCCTGAGTATATAAATGTATATTTTTCGTCTTCAATGTACCCACATTCCTTCCATCTAGTCTCTGATATGCCTAAAATATCTATATTTATTCGTTCTGCTTCTTGAATTAGATTTTCCAATTTCCCTTGTTGATATAGAGTCCTAACATTCCAAGTACTTATTTTAAGATCTTTCCTCCGACATAAGTTCGAATTTCTCCGACTCTCCATGGCTTCCTCTGGACTGGTACGTGATGAGGCTCCAATCTCTTTCACGGTGGTCAGCCATGTTCGTCTTTCGTGTTCTGAACATGCCTCTTGTGTACCACACACTTTGCTGTTTTCGCTTTCTGGGCCGTTGATCATTCTTGATTCCTCCGCCTCCATCCACCGTCACAGACTTTTCACATAAGGGTTGAACATACCCGTTTTTCCGTTGACATTTTTGTCAAACCATGTGCTTGCCTATCGAACCGCGAACACACAACACAAAGAAGAATAAATCATATTCCACTTAAATATCGGCAATCACAGTCCATCCCCACGTTAGAAGTAAAACATACACTTGATGGTTATACACATTTCCAATCTTTAGTCTTTCCTTTCAGTCACCCCATACTCAAAATTGTGCCTAACTTGACTTCCCACTCACATATTCCTGTGCCCACATTCTTATTAATCACATTATCACAATTTTTAAAAAAAATTGATAGTAGAAAGTCTTCCATATATTTTTGTTGTGAAACTTCAATGTTCTCACTACTGACATCCTTTAAGCAAATACAACTGCCCTTTTGTTGTTATGGCCCTTGAGTGACCGAAACAACAGTTTCGCACAATGTAATTGATAGTCCAAGAGCTAAAGATAATCAACCAACTCAAGATGGAATTATTTAAAAAAAAGTAAAGAACCCCTGTCACACAAAGTGGCGTATAAGGAATATGATGTGATTCTTTCTTCTACCTTTCAGATCCCTGTGGAGCATAGGTCCTCAACAAACATTTTCCAAGCCGTTCTGTCTCTTGTCATTCTTTTAAGATCGTTCCATGTCTTCCCCATCATCTTCATCTCTGCTTCTATCTGTCTTCTCCAAGAATTCCTTAATATAACTATCTATCTATTGACCTTCCTAGCCGTAGCCGGCCCATAGGGCGTAGACCAAGATACTCCTTCTCTTATCTGAATTTTTGTTCTAGCAGCTTTCAATTCTTTTAAAGATATTTTATCAAATCTCGCCATTTGTCTCTGTTCTGTGCAAACAGCTCTATCTCATTGAGGGAGCCGATTCCTGCTGCTCTTGCCTCTCTCATCAATGTTCTCAGTGTCTCTCTGGTTCTTCCTCTTTTTCTCTTACCTGTTGTTTCCCACATGAGGGCTTGCTTTGCTATTCGGTTATCTCTTCTCATCACATGTCCAACATATGACCATCGTCTTTTCTTTATTACTGAAGATATTAGTGGTTGATTGGCGATTTCTCTAATTTCCTCATTTGTTTTGAATTCGTTCCACGCTATACCAAGTATTTTCCTTAGACATTTATTTCGAATGCGTTCAACTTTGTTTCTATATCTCTTGTTGTTTTCCAGCTTTCACATGCATACATAAGGGTTGATAGTACATTTGGTTTGATTAGTCTAAGTTTTGTGTTTGTGCTGATGAGTTTTGATTTCCACAACTTTTCAAGGCTTCTGAAAGACATTGCTGCTTTAGCTATTCTGATTGTAATTTCTTTGCTTGTATCCCCCTTCTTGATCAATGTGACTTCCAAGATAGATAAAGTGATCAATCTCTTCCACTGGTTTGTTTTCCATGTACATTTTGCCATCTGTTGGAATTAAGCTTTTCATGACTTTAGTCTTTTCATGATTGATCTCAAGCCCAATTTTGCTGGCTATTGATGATAGTTCATTTGTGTTTTCCTGCATCGTTTTTATCTGACTGCTGATGAGAACTATGTCATCAGCAAAGTCGAGGTCCTCCAAATGGTCTCCTTGAATCCATTCGATACCTTTATTACCAGTGCAGCATTTCTTCATTATGAAGTCCATAACAACTCCAAATAACAAGGGCGATAAAATACATCCTTGTTTAACCCGTTTCTATTGGGAGACATTCGCTGTTCGAACTGCACATGTGTTTCATGTTACATGTCTTTAATAATATTTATTATTTTTTATGGTAAGCCATATTGCTTCAGAATTTTCCACAAAGAATCTCGATGAATACTGTCAAATGCTTTTTGAAAGTCAATGAAGTTAAGTACAAAAAGTTTTTGCTTTTCAATGTGTTCCTCCAATATAAGTCGTAGAGTGAAAATGTGGTCAATGCAGCTTCTCCCTTTTCTAAACCCAGCCTGTTCTTCACGCATTACTGTATCTATTGAATCCTTTATTCTATTTAGGATGATTTTGCAGAATAACTTTGAGGCAACTGACAAAAGTGTCACGCCTCTCCAGTTGTTACAATCTCTAAGATTGCCCATTTTTTGGAATCTTAACAATGATTCTTTTTTTCCATTTATGAGGCGTCTTCTCTGCTTTCCAAATGATGTTGAACATTTATTGGAGATGTATTAGATTATGGCTATCAATTGCCTTGAGTATCTCAGCTGTTAACTTATCCTCTCCAGCAGCCTTCTTAATATATCTATCTATCATGAGGGCTTGCTTTGCTATTCGGTTATTATCTCTTCTCATCACATGTCCAACATATGACCAGCGTCTTTTCTTTATTACTGAAGATATTAGTGGTTGATTGGCGATTTCTCTAATTTCCTCGTTTCTTAATATATAATACATAATAAATCAATATGGTGTTAGTGACCATAAATTTTACAGACCTTCAGCACATGATTTTTGGGGTAATGTAGTCGGTATTACGCCCACGCCGCTTTACTTTCCCAGAAAAAAATCTTGTACCCATTTAAGGCTAGGTGAACCCGGAAGCCATTGGTTGGGATTGAACCGTACCTCTTATCTTTTGTAGTCCAGTTCACTAACCACTGAGCTATTGCGGCACAATGGAATTACAAAAAGGCTAAATTATCTTAAAAAATTAAACCAGAATGCATGTGTGCATGATTAGTACCAACAAGGGGAAAGAAGAATGGGAAGGCTAGAGAAAACAGACATGTCAGTGGAAAATGAAATATAAACGCTGGAGGCTCATGAGTGAAATTAATGAGCAGAAAAAGAAATACAAATCATTCACAGGTTTTTTTTTTCAATGAGTATAAGAAAATTTACTGAGCTCAACCAAAAACTGAGATTTACACATTATACATTTATCAACTAAAACACAAATGAAAAATAAACTTACCTTCATGGAATCTATCTCGTCTATAAATCTTTGAGCTTTGCGAATATTCTTGGCCTTCTGCTCATCAGTTCCCCTAGGAAATAAACCATAGATAAACACTCCAAACATAATGATCCATGAACTGACACACAAGGCTGAAATACAGAATACAGCTACATCTAATCTTGATTATCTAATACGCTTATCTTCACTAAATTAAAAACACACTGAATTGAATACATAATTCAGTGCATAGTCCTATCTGACCGAACATCACAAAATTACATAATGTATTTACACAACATATGAAATAATATAACACTAAAGGAGTGCATAGGCATTTAAAGCATGCAATGCAGGCAGAACAGTAAAAAAAAGACAGCCGTGCATACATTATGAACAAGAGTAGCATAACAATGGAGATGATGGCAGTGACCAGGGTATTCATCTGGTTAAAAAAAAAAAAAAAAAAAACTATCTTTACGACACATAGTACCATTGCTGGTGTATGTCGGGGGGCAACGATAGAGCCAGAGGGATAAAGGCCGCATGGTCAAGCAGTCGCCACGACGTGTGTGACTCAGGATTTTTATTTCACTCCCGATAGAAAAAATCCTTTCTGTCTACCGCGGGCTTCGAACACTACGTCAGCTTTTCAGCCAGCGTAACAGTGGTTTTAGCCGCATGGCCACGCGCACCTCCAATGTGCATTCATCTGGTTGGAGTCACAAAACTACACCCACGTCTGTACACTAAATGATTCGATGACCATGATAAGAAAAGTAGAGGCTCTGTATGCAGGCAATGGGTCAAATCATTACAGAAGTCAATGATATGTAGTTACTTAAGTTACTTTGTCCACATCCCTGGACATGGAGTACGGGACAATGAATGAGCGAATAGGTTGGCTAGCTGTGATATCATTGACAATGGACAACCAATGGATCAGGTAGATGTCATTATTACCCTCCGAGGTGCGGGAAGGGCACAGGACTTTTGACAATCTTTAGTCCACGTGTCTCCTTTGAATGAAGTAGATAGGAGTAAAGACGGTTACATCCAGAAACGAGAGGCTTAAAGGGTGCATAAGGACTAATCAACCAACACAGAGCTGGAGTCATCAGTTCTTGGGCCCTGTGGGAAATGCTGAGGGGAACTGAGCACTCAATTATGGACATGTTCAGAGTACAAGGATGATAACCGTAACCCACAAATAACTCATTGAAATAATAATACGAGGGAAAGTCAATAATTAAGCCACAAAGTGATCCAGTTTAGCAAGAATATTTAGTTAGTGGTTTCTAAATGTGTCATTAGGTTGTAGCAACATCAACCTTTATGATTTCCTTAGGTAGGTGGCACTGGGTGTTGCATGTGCAGGCGCGGCACAATAACAAAATGGCTGTTGAACTGAAAGGAGTACACAACACAAGAACAGCATGCTGTAGTCCACTTTTTGGGAAGCAAAAGGACTTTCTGCACAGGATATTCATAATATGTTTCCTGTTTATGCTTACAATTGTTTGTACCATGAAGATTTGCTGGGTAGAAATGCTCTCAAGTATGTACCAAAATAGTTGATGAAGTCCGGCCTGTGCAGAAGATGATGAGGTGGGGTGAGTAATGATAGACAGAGTAGCAACAGCAATAGGATGTTCACATGAATTAGTCTACAGCTGTTGTTGCTTTGGGATGCAATTCAAACAAAACATCCACGCCTACTGATTGGATGAGTATCGCTCCATCATGACAATGCCAGACCACATGCAACTCGATTAACCCAGGAGAAAATTCACCAACTGGGATGGGAACATCCACCTTATAATCCCAACAAACAAACAAAAATTTTTTTTAATTACTTAAATTCTTAAATACAAAACAATGTGAACAGCAAACAAAAGCAACACAATAATGGCAATCAAGGTCATTCATATTTGTGCAACCTTCATCAATATTATTTCTACTTGCACATTTATTTTAGTATATGACAGAAACTGTAGAGGTACAATATCTTTACAAGAAAAATAGTTACATTTTCATTACAATCATTAAGTTAAAGATACAGCATCATTAACTTCTGATAACTATGCTGTTTGATGGTTCAATAACATCACACACTCACTTTTTACTTTTCAATTTATTAATATGCTTGCACAATTTGCTGATCACATGAACTTTTGTTCGTTTAACAACTTGCCTCATGTTAACAACCTGAAATATACAGTAAATTATTTACATCTGAAAGTTTGTTGTTTTCTTTAGCAATTAAAATATCAGATTTCCATGTTGAAAAATCAGAAAAATATACATTTTTCAAATAGCGTTTTGTCTTTTGTAAGAAGACACCACCTGCCACACATTTTATGTAGCAATTTAATTTAGAGACAATCCTTGTCCATGTAGAAACAACAATATCATAAAGGCAGCTTATCTTATGCCTTGGCGGGTGTATTAGCCTGATTTGCAAATATGCATCAATGAATTGATAGTGTCACTAAGGTAAAGTTAACAGCAAACAATATCTACTATTGTTTTTTTATAAGGTAAAGTATAGAACTGGAGTCGTCAGTCGCTGGGGGACTTGCTGAGGAGGGGATCTGAGCACCTATGACATGTTCGGAGTACAATGATGATGACCCGCAAAAAACTCAATAATTAAGATAAAGTTTAACACCAGTTACAGTTCAGTTGAGTAAACACTAGTGTAGTGAGAATGTCGTACTGCGAGAAAGTAATAGTGGCAGCCAGTGAGTGCTGCAGCTGCGAGTACCTGAGGAGTGTCTTAGTGAGTGTCTAAGTCTAAGTTACTAGTTATAGTTTCTTTCTCATTTGATTTTCTGAGTTCCAAGTCAAACTGTCTCAATTTCAGTCAAACCAAGAGATCTTCGAAAATCTTAAAACTTAAGTTCTTCTTAGTGATGACTCTATCTACGACTCAGTTTAATAAGTCAAAGTCATTTGTCAAGTCTGTCTTAAGTTTAGTTAGTAAGTTAAGTTAGTTAAGTAGTTTTAATTTTCATCATCATCATCATGTACCCTGCCGGTTGGCGTAGGCGATCATGTCCCTCCACAATCTTCTATCCACAGTGCATCGTATCAGTTCTGTTGCCGAATGTTTTCCATGCCATGACACCAAGCTATCCAGTATTTTCTCTCTTTGTCGTCCACGATCTCTTTCCTTTATTTTGCCAGTTGTAACCAAGTATTCCAATTTTCCTCTTCTCATGATGTGCCCAAAAAATGTTGATTGCTTCTTTCTGATGTTTTTTAAGAGCTCCCTTTTTGTGTTGGCCTCTTTGAGAACTTCCTCATTGGTCTTTTTATCTGTCCAGGGAACTTTCAACATTCTTCTGAGAAATCCCATCTCTGTGGCCTCTAATCGTCTTTTCATTTGTTTGTCTACTGTCCATGATTCGCTTCCATAGGTCAGAATTGGTTCTATATAGCACCGATGAAATCTCTTTCTCATTTTTATTGACATAGATTTGTTGCATAAGATATTTTTCATTTTCTGAAACGCTATTTTGGCCTGAGCTATTCTGCTTTTTATCTCTGTGGTGCATCTCCCATCTGATGTTATTATTGTGCCCAAGTATTTGAAACGTTTTACTTGTTTCAGGTTTGTCTCATTTATTTTTATGCTGCATGATGGTGATGATTGTTTCTTCGATATAACCATTACTTCTGTTTTCTTACTATTCAGACTGAGACCTTTCCGGTTGCTTTCTTCCACTATTATGTCTATCATTTCTTGTAGTTCGTTCTCTGTCTCTGCTATTAAGACTGTGTCATCCGCATATCGCAAATTATTTATGTTGTGACCGTTGACTTCAATTCCTTTTTTGTCTACTATTGATCTCATAATATATTCGCTGTAAAGTGAAAACAAATCCGGCGACAGAACACAGCCTTGTCTGACTCCTTGTTTTATATATTGGAATTGTCCTGTTTGGTTGTTAATTCGTATAGCTGCTGTTTGTTGCCAGTACATGTTTTTTTATGATTCGCAGATCCTTGCCATCAATGTTTAATTTCTCCAGCATATTGATTATTTCCACATGCTTTACTTTGTCAAATGCTTTTGTGTAGTCTATAAAGCACATATATAGATCTTTCTTTACTCTATAGATCTTTCTATCAATGTCCTTAAGATGTATATAGCATTATTGGTGCCCTTTCCTTCCACATTGTTCCTCACTTATTTCTGGTTTTATTTTGTTCCTTACACGTCTCATAATTATTCTTAGTAATATTTTAGTCATATGGCTGATGAGACTAATAGTGCGATGGTCTTCACAATCAGTGGCGCCTAACTTCTTCGGTATGGCTACAAAGATAGATTTTAGTAGATCTTCGGGTATATGTCCAGTGTTATATATGTCATTGAGTAATTTCAGTAATTTTGTTATGACTTGTACTCCCAGCTCTCCTAATGCATTTATCTCTTCGATTGTTATATTGTCAGGACCTGGAGCCTTGCCTCTTTTCATGTGTTGAATTGAATTGCATCCTCCACTTTACTTTTAATTTTTAAAGTTTTAATTTTAGTCTTTAAAAAAAACGACCGTCAACCAAACCTTGTTGTTAAGTGCCATCATATCGATTGAAGCATTTTTTGCTAAGTCGATACTCCGCGAAACCATGATGATGATCTCTGCTTTCAAATTTGCTCAAGTTAAGGTCGGAGATAATAGAATAAGTTTATTTATTAGACGTTCTGATCGCTCTTATCATCTTTTATAATCACGTCGTCGTCGTTTGGTGTATGGTGGTGGGCTCCCTTGGCAATGTAACTTCCTTAACCTTTTGCAATCGTCAAGAAAACTATTCGTCTTTTCATAAACTTCTGCCTTTGGCGTTTCGGCATACGGTTTTCACAAACAACCGTGATTTGTCGGCAGATGTTATGAGTAGCTTCTTTCGTAGCTGACTCTGTATTGTACAGACAGATCTGATCCCAAAATGAACAAAATGCTTGAACTTTGTCTGGCCTTATCTTTTTGCTCCTTGAGTTTTTTTGTCTTCGGATTTTAATATAATCTCTTACTCGAAGACGAATGTTTGCAGTGACACCCACCACCTCCACCACACCCTTCCCCATCCACCTTTTTTATTCTGGGTTTATTTTCATGCACTAAGATCTGACGCCAGATTTTCCCATTTTCTTTCGCTGGTAGAGGATTCCCCCACGAAACATCCTTATATATCAGCACTAAAACAAAATATCCGGGAAAATGCAATTGTTGCGATGTGATGACGGGCGACACACAACGATCCAAAATAAATGGACTAATAAGAACAGTGTAACGTATTGATAGATTCGACGCTTCGTGCTAATGACTTGGGGAATTGCAAACAATCAAGCTATCGGCCTCTATTAATATATTCTTCTTTAATCTTCGCCCTACAACTCTTCATCATCCACACACAGGATTTTATATGAGCGTAGATGTGATCCTAAAATCTATCTATGTAGCCATACCGAAGAAGTCAGGCGCCACTGATTGTGAAGACCATCGCACTATTAGTCTCATGAGCCAAATGACTAAAATATTATTAAGAATCATCATGAGACGTGTAAGGAACAAAATAAAACCAGAAATACGTGAGGAACAATGTGGATTTGTGGAAGGAAAGGGCACCAATAACGCAATATACATCTTAAGGACATTGATAGAAAGATCTATAGAGGTAAAGAAAGATCTATATATGTGCTTTATAGACTACACGAAAGCATTTGACAAAGTAAAGCATGTGGAAATAATCAATATGCTGGAGAAATTAAACATTGATGGCAAGGATCTGCGAATCATAAAACATATGTGCTGACAACAAGCAGCAGCTATACGAATTAACAATAAAACAGGACAATTCCAATATATAAAACAAGGAGTCAGACAAGGCTGTGTTCTGTTACCGGACTTGTTTTCACTTTACAGCGAATATATTATGAGATCAATAGTAGACAAAAAAGGAATTGAAGTCAACGGTCACAACATAAATAATTTGCGATATGCGGATGACACAGTATAAATAGCAGAGACAGAGAACGAACTACAAGAAATGATAGACATAATAGTAGAAGAAAGCAACAAAAAAGGTCTCAGTCTGAATAGTAAGAAAACAGAAGTAACGGTTATACCGAAGAAACAATCATCACCACCATGCAGCATAAAAATAAACAAGACAAATCTAAAACAAGTGCAACGTTTCAAATACTTGGGCACAATAATTACATTAGATGGGAGATGCACCACAGAAATAAAAAGCAGAATAGCTTAGGCTAAAATAGCTTTTCAGAAAATGAAAAATATCTTATGCAACAAATCTATGTAAATAAAAATGAGAAAGAGAGTTCACCGGTGCTATATAGAACCAATTCTGGCCTATGGAAGCGAATCATGGACAGTAGACAAACAAATGAAAAGACGATTAGAGGCCACAAAGATGGGATTTCTCAGAAGAATGTTGAAAGTTCCCTGGACAGATAAAAAGACCAATGAGGAAGTTTTCAAAGAGGCCAACACAAAAAGGGAGCTCTTAAAAAACATCAGAAAGAAGCAATCAACATTTTTCGGGCACATCATGAGAAGAGGAAAGTTGGAATACTTGGTTACAACTGGCAAAATAAAAGGAAAGAGAGAGCGCGAACGACAAAGAGAGAAAATACTGGATAGTTTGGTGTCATGGCATGGAAAACAGTCAACTACAGAACTGATACGATGCACTGTAGATAGAAGATTGTGGAGGGACATGATCGCCTACGCCAACCGGCAGGGTACATTATGATGATGATGATGAGATGTGATCCTTCTTTAGAGGATCGCTCGGCATGCGGAGAAAACCACTGTTTCACTGGCTGAAAAACCGGCCTACAGTGTTCGAAACCTGCGGTAGACAGAAAGGATTTTTTGTTCTATCGGAGGTGAAATAAAAATTCCCACACAATCATGTCCTTCCACAATTTTATATCCACAGTGATTTGTATCATTTCTGTTGTTGACTGTTTTCTGTGACATGGCACCAAGCTATCCAGTATCTTCTTTCTTTGTCGTCTGCGATCTCTCTTTCCCTGTATTTTGTCTGTTACAATTAAGTATTTCAACTTTTCTCTTCTAACGGTGTGCCAGAAAAATGTTGATTGTTTCTTACTGATGTTTCTTAGGAGCTCCTTTTTTGTGTTGGCCTCTTTGAGAATTTCCTCGTTGGTCTTTTCATGGTGGCCAGGGAACTCTAAATATTCTTCAGAAAAACCCCACTGTTCCTCTAGTCGTCTTTTTATTTGTTTGCCTACTGTCCATGATTGACTACAAATGTTCCCGGCTTCCGACCCTGAGACGGCGTCCTGATTCGATGTGTAGGTCAATTGATATAAATGAAAATCAAAATAAAGAGAAACAAACAAAAAACTAATTCAGCAACATTAATAGATATAACAGCGTTAAACCAAAAAGATGTAAAAGAAACTTATACTGTACAAGTAAAGAACACATATCAGAAGCTACTAGAAGGGGGGATTGAGCAGTACAGAAGAGAAAATCCTGAGGAAAAAGTCACAACAAAATGGCAATGCATAAAAAACAGCATGCAAGAATCCTGCAACACCTTGCTCAAAAAAGAAAGTAACAATAAACAAAAATGGATAACTGACAAAATCTTGGAAAGAAGACAAGCGAAAAACACTGCCAGATACAAGGATATAGACAATGAAATACGGAGAATGTGCAAAACGGCAAAAGAAGACTGGCTCAACCAAAGATGTCTAGAAGTCGAAACTATGGAAAGTAAACAAAAATTAAGAGAGATGCACACAGAAATAAAGAGAATGACGAATAAAGACAAAAAAGCTGCAGGAAACGGATGTATTACAAACAAAGAGGGAAGAATGCTAACAGACAACAAAGATATAATAGATAGATGGCAAGAATATATAACAGAATTATTTCATGACGAAAGGGGCAAAAAGCCAGACATAAAATGTGCATACAACTATAAAATCCTGAAATCTGAAGTATAAAAAGCTATAAAAACAATAAAAAATGGAAAGGCAGCAGGACCTGACAATATACAGATATAGATGATACAGGCTCTATAAGAGTTTGGCATCGAAGTGATCACAGACATATGCAATGACATATACCATACAGGATACATACCAAACGATCTAAAAACATCAACTTTCATTGCATTGCCTAAAAAGAATGGTGCTGTTGAATGCAGTGATTTCAGAACAATAAGCCTAATGAGCCAGGTGGAAAAACTTTTACTAAAAGTTATACAGGGAAGGATTCAGAATAAAATCAATACTGAATTAGATGAGCAACAATTTGGATTCAGGAAAAACAGTGGGACAAAAGAAGCCATATTCAGCATGAGAACATTGATTGAAAAGTACACAGAAGTAAACAAACCAATATATGCCTGCTTTATAGACTACACCAACGCTTTCGATAGAATACACCATAACCAACTCATAGACTGCCTAAAGGATATAAATTTAGATGACACAGACATACGACTAATATGTAATTTGTACTGGGAGCAAACAGCAATAAAAAGATATAACAAGGAGAACTCTACACCCATGGATATAAAAAGAGGAGTATGACAAGGATGCATCCTATCACCAAGCTTGTTTAATCTATACACTGAGCAAATCTTTAAAAACATCTCATAGATACCAGGCCTAAACATTAATTATTAAGAAAATTCTCAAGACCTACAATTAAATATCACAGTCGAGGGAATACATCTGGAGACAGTCCAGAGCTACAACTACCTAGGACATACAATAAGCAATGATGGAAAATGCAAAATTGAAATAAACAAAAGAATAGGTATGGCAAAAAGTAATTTTAATGCCATGAAAAATATACTAACAACAAAACAAATAGCAGTAGGGCGGAAACTAAGAATGGCAAAATGTTACATCTTCTCAATATTCCTGTATGGTGCAGAAACATGGACATTAGACAAGAAAACAGAACAGAAAATTGAAGCCTTTGAAATGTGGATTTATAGAAGAATAGGTAGAATTAGATGGAAACAAAAGATAACAAACGATGAAGTTTAAAAAAAAATAGAAAATGAAAAGAGAACTACTAAATACAATTAAGACAAGACAAATGAAATTTTTTGGGATATGTTAAAAGACACAACAGCCTACTAAAAGTAATATTAGAAGGAAAAATACAAGGTAAATGAGGCAGAGGCAGACCAAGACTAACATGGACGAGTAACATCAAAAGATGGACAAGTGATGACAGCCTGCACCATCAAAGCAAAAAACAGTAGAATGGAGATCCATGGTAGCCAACCTTCGTTGCTGAGAAGGCACTCGATGATGATGTTGAGGTCAATTTACATCGCTTACAAATGATGGCATAGATAATGTTACGAGGTATACAAGACAGTCTCTCTCTGACCTCAAAAGGATCATCAGGGAAGAGAACCGTATCTGTCCGGAGGACTGGGTTGCTAGTTTTGCATGGACTACGATTAAAACGGATCGTGCCTCGATGGTTGTTGGGGGGAGTAGGTATGCGACAAACATGTCACGCAGGTTGCGATCCCGCTTAAAGGCTACTAAAAAGGGTGGGGGGAGGGGGAGGGAGAGTAGACGGGTAGTGGAGTCTTAGCGGAGAATGGGGATGTAGCGGTGAATGATTCTGATCACCGCGTAGTAGTGGGGTGAGGGCAAGTACTACCCAGTGGGAGCATCCTGGCGTGAGGTGCGGAGAACCCGTCGAAAAGCAGGAAGGAGAGCTGATTCAAGATAGAGGCGTCGGCGGAAGAAGTCGATCATCAGGTGTGGATTATGTAGGAAATCGTCATCGTACTGGCAAGGCGACGAAGCCTCAGGAGCTGCGAATAGGGAAGAGAGTTCTTACAGGATGTCGAGTGAGAAGAGTCATAGCGGCGGAAACAATGGAATTCAGTAGGTTTGTAGGAGGAGGTGAGTAGACCCGAGGCACCTTAGGAAACTGTGGTGTCTAGGAAGGAGACAGAGGAGGTGGAAATGTGGGAAGTGATATAGATCGAGGGGTGAATATGTCAAACATGCTCAACGAATAGGGAGATATCCTCGTTGGAAAGGTCAGTGTGACCGATGCAGTCGTCAATGTACCTACGGCACATAAGGGGAAGACGGCCCTGGTAGGAGTGGGTGATCTGGTGCTCAAGGTAAGCCGTGAAAAGACAAGCGTAACTAGAGCCCATTTTTGGTGCCCATCGCCACTAATCTGAGTGAAGAAGTTGCCATCGAACTTGAAGACAGAGTTTAGGTTAAGAACTAGTTCCGCTAGATGGAGAAGGACGTCGGTATCGATAAAAGTTTCGTTCTTCTTTTCTATTAAAAAAAAATTGAGAGGTCGAAGGCCGTCGATGTGGGGAATAGCGATGTACAGGGAGCAGACACCCACGACAAAGAGGCGGTAGCTGCGGTCAGGAGAAAGCGTAAGTAAAAAAATAAAGTCAAGTACCCCCGTCACGCCAAGTGGCGTATAGGGAATATGGTGTTAGTGACCATACATTTTACAGACCTTCGGCACATGATTTTTGGGGTAATGTGGTCGGTATTACGCCCGTGCCGCTTTACTTTCCCAGAAAAAAAAACCGGTACCCATTTAAGGCTGGGTGAACCTGGAAGCTGTCGGTTGGGATCGAACCCTACCTCTTGTTCTTTGTTGTCCAGTTCACTAACCATTGAGCTATCGCGGCTCCCAGGTGAAAGGGTGATAGAGGCAAATATGTTCAGAACTTCGTTGGTGTCTTTAACATATAAAGGGAGGTTCATGACTACGAGGTGAAAGACACTGTCAACAAAGTCAGAATTGTGTACTGTGGGACATGAGATGGAGTCATCATCATCATCATTATGAAGTACCGGGCCTAATGGCTTAAGTGATCATGTCTCTCCACAATTTTCGATCTCGACAGTTCTTTATCATTTCTGTTGTTGACATTCTGCCAAGCCACTCTCTTAAGCTGTCAGGTATCTTTTCTCTTTGCTTCCCTCTGTCTCTTCGTCTCTCAATTTTCCCAGTTGTTACAATATATTCCAGTTGTTCTCTTCTCATTACATGGCCAAAAAATGATGATTGTTTCTTCTTAATATTGGAAATTAGCTCTCTTTTTGCTTTGGCCTCTTTCAGAACGTTTTCATTACTCTTCTTAGCTGTCTATGGTATTCTCAACATTCTTCTGTAAAACCACATTTCTACAGCCTCCAGTTATTTTCTTGTCTGTTGTCCTATTGTCCATGATTCACATCCATATGTTAAGACTGGCTCTACATAACATTTAAAAACTCTTTTTCTTGGTTCTATTGTCAAAACTGGATTGCATAGTATCTTCCTCATTGATGAGATGGAGTACGTTTTGTATAATATATTATTTGTTCATAATTTATGATTTACAGCTTCAACATTCAACTTTTCTTGACACATGGCTTTATGGTAATGCCTCTTTATGCCAGTTACAAGAACAGTCCAAAGTGATTGTGTCCATTTCGAATATATAATGTATATATATATATATATATATATATATATATATATATATATATATATATGTATATATACAGGGTGTTTTTAAAGTTGCAGTGCAGTGAATTTCTACTCTCGGAAGAAAAACGTCACCAGAAATGCGGTTAACTAATGCGTCACACAAATTGTAAAATATTCAAATATACTTGACTGCTATCGGCGAGTTTATAATGGGTAATGTTGGTATTAACACAATAAAGTGCCTAAAGCATATGTTGAAAATGTCCACCACGGGCCTCAAGACATGTCGTGATTCGTCTTTCCATATTTGCGAAAACCTTCAGAATAATGTCTGGTGATATTTGTTTAATCTTGTCTACTATTTCAGTCTTTAGGTCATTAATTGTCTGCGGATTATTTTCATAAACTTTCCCCTTCAATGCCCCCCACAGATAATAATCTGGGGGTGTTAGATCTGGTGAACGAGCAGGCCAGATTCCACGTGAAATAATGCGATTTGCAAATATGCTTTCTAAATAATTGAGTGTTGTTGTGGCTGTGTGTGCTGTTGCCCCATCCTGCTGAAACCAGGATTCCATAATTTCCCGTTCTGTAAGGTGTGCTATGAACGGTTCCAGAATTAAAGTACGGTAACGTTCTGCAATTATTGTTTCATTAAAAAATATAGGTCCTATTATCCGCATACGACTTATAGCGCACCACACTCCGACTTTTTGATCGTAAAGCGGCACTTGATGAAATTCATGGGGGTTTTCACTGCTCCACAGCCGATTGTTCTGACTGTTCACATAACCGGATAAATGAAACCAGGCCTCATCAGTGAAAAAAGTGACGTCAAGGATGGCAGCGCCATGTTCATAAATAAAATTCTGAAACCACATGCAGTAGTTTAAACGGGATTCATAATCTCTTTCTTGGAGTTGAGACACTTCAGTTAATTTGTATGGACGATAGTGTAGTTCCCTTCTTAAAACCTTGTGAACAGAACTCTTAGACATTTGCACCTGTTGAGACAAGTGGTTTTAAGATGCATTTGGACTCATTGTAATTCTGTCTTGGAGTTCCATAATTTGGTCTTGTGAAATTGAAGGTCTTCCAGATCGGTGGGTGTTTCTTTAATGACTGTGCATTATTTGAAAATCTAGTTGTTCCAATTTATTTATGTAAATCACGCATCATGTACTGCTGTAGCTTGTTCCTTTTTCGGTAAAGTTAAACATATAGCATCACTATTCACAAAAGGTATTCGAAATATCCACCACGTTTTAGTTGGCAAATATTGATACGTTTTTTCATATTGTCAAAAACCTTACGCAGTATGGGCTGTGTAACATTATTAATGTTGTTGGCGATTGAAACCTGCAGCTCATCGAGTGTGTGGGGATTGTTTTCGTACACTTTTCCTTTCAGTTCACCCCAGAGATAGTAGTCCATGGGAGTAAGATCAGGAGACCGTGCAGGCCAAATTCCGCGAGAGATTATACGATTAGCAAAATTTCATATAAAAATTCCAGTGATTTTAAAGCAGTGTGAGCAGTTGCGCCATCTTGTTGAAACCAAGCTTTTTCAATTTCTGGCTCAGAAAGTTGGGTTACGAATCGCTCCAGTATGTTAATCCTGTATCTTTCTGAATTTATTGTGGTGTCATAGAAGAAAATTGGGCCGATTATCCGCTGACGACTCATTGCACACCACACTCCTACTTTCTGATCGTGGAGAGGCACTGGGTGCAATGCATGTGGATTTTCATCACTCCAAAGACGATCATTCTGCCTATTCACGTACCCAGACAAATGGAACCATGCTTCATCTGTGAAGAAAGTGAAATCAAGGATTTCATCACCTTCTTGGGCTAGAAAATTCTCAAACCACATACAATAATTAATTCTGGATTGGTGATCTAATTCTTTTAATTTAGGAACGACGGAAAATTTGTACGGATGTAACTTTAATTTTTTTTTCAGAACTCTATGAACAGTACTGCTTGAATTGTGTACTTGTTGAGCCAGCTTTCTTATTGATTTGCCAGGACTCATTAGAATGCTGTCCTGGATGTTGAGAGATGTTACTTCAAGAACAGATGGTCTACCAGGACGGCTAACATCATGTACACTACCGGTGTTTTGAAATTTGATTATTAAATTACTCACAGTATTTCTATGAGGCACTGGTGTATCAGGAAATCTATTCACAAATTGTTCAACAACCCCATTCGAATACTTGCCGCCGTTACGGAACACATGCTCCACTATAAATACTCTTTCTTCAATCGTTAACACCATTGTAAGCTAGATCTATCATGTAGCAGTGATGTTTAAATGAACACGTAAATGGCGCTTGAACTATTACGTCATACATAGATAAAATTTAGGTGCGTAATTATTTCAACAACAAAAAATGCACAGTCATTAAAGAGGCACCCTATATATATATTTATATACATATATTTTTGTTGGTTTGCATTGATGGCTTTAGACAAGTGTAAGCCCCAATTGCATCTTTTTTTTTAGCTCCAACTGCATCTTTATTTAGCTCAAAGTGTGTCTTTATTTAGTTCCAGCTACATCTTTATTTAGCTCCAACTGCATCTTTATTTAGCTCCAACTGCATCTTTATTTAGCTCCAACTGCATCTTTATTTAGCTCCAACTGCATCTTTATTTAGCTCCAACTGCATCTTTATTTAGCTCAAAGTGTGTCTTTATTTAGCTTCAATTGTATGATAAAGCCTCACAAACAAAAATACAAATTATGATAGAGCCTCACAAACAAAAATACAAACTATGATAGAGCCTCACAAACAAAAATGCAAACTATGACAGAACCTCACAAACAAAAATACAAACTATGATACAGCCTCACAAACAGAAATACAAACTATGATAGGACCTCCCAAGCAGAATCGTAAACTGGATTAGAATTCACAAATTAAAAATCAAACTTAGGTAGGAACTTGAAATGATACAAACTCTTATAAAATACCACAAGCACTACACAAATTACCATAACCCAAATAAATATATACATGGTTTATCACAGGCACGGTTTACCACAGGATGTTACAGACTATCAAAGGAACCCATACTGATACAAAATAAAAAAAGATCTTACAAAATACAATCAATAACATGACCTCAGATGGATACATACTATAACATTACATCACAGAGATATAAACTATTGTAAAATCTCACCGGGATACAAACTATAACATTACATCACAGAGATATAAACTATTGTAAAATCTCACCGGGATACAAACTATAACATTACATCACCGGGATACAAACTATACATTACATCAGAGATATAAACTATTGTAAAATCTCACCGGGATACAAACTATAACATTACATCACAGAGATATAAACTATTGTAAAATCTCACTGGGATACAAACTATAACATTACATCACAAAGATACAAACTATAACATTACATCACAGATATATATTAGCTAGGGGGCCTGGGTAGCCTAATTGGGAAAACCACCCGACTGGACTACCGACGTTCGGACAACCCGTGTTCGATTCCCGCTGGGAGCAGTGTGAGTTGTACTCGTGGTTGGAATAAATAAATTAAAAAAATATCCCCACGGTCGACCCAGCCGTTGGCAGAAATGGGTACCAGGGCATTAACCTGGGAAGGTGAGGAATGTCGCTTTGCTTGAGGCGACACTATACAGAAATATCCTAACATTTCTGGATAGGCGGCCGAGCATATATAGGTGTAAACTCACGTGCTAAGATGCCAGTTCAAGTCTCGTACTTTACTTTACTTATATAATAGCTGTTGTAAAATCTCACCGGGATACAAACTATAACATTACATCACAGAGATATATACTATTGTAAAATCTCACTGGGAAATAAACTATAACATGACCTCAGATAGATTCAAATTCAAAAAGGCCTTCCGTTTCAAAATGGTGGAACGTTTCACGTTCTCTCGATCGCTGCAGAAAACGCATCTGGAGTCTGATTAATTTCGGCTCTCCGATGCAGTTCTAATCTTCATCCCAACGTTGTGCTACCAATGCCAGATCTGGACCCTAGATGCAAGAACAATAAGAAAAATAACCTCTACAGAGATTAAATGTGTTAGACGAATGACAGGAAACAGTCTGATAGAGAAGATCAGAAATGAAGAACTGAGAAAAAAGCTAGGAATAGCCCCCGCCATAGAATATATAAAGAAACAACAGATAAAATGGTTTGGCCACGTGACAAGGCAGAAAGAACAAAACACAACACAACGAGCCTTCAACAAACGTTGTGAGAACACCAGACCCAAGGGTCAACCACGAAAAAGATGGGTCGATGGAATATTAGAAGCACTAGGAAACATAACAGCAGCAGAGGCGAACAGAGGAGCAAAAGACCGCAAATTATATCTCCCCTCGACGCTGAAAGGCAGATGAGGAAGGAAAGAAGAAGAAGATGCAGTTTTCTGTGTTGAAATCAAAATAATGTTCTACTTTACAAATCTGCACCGACGAAGCGGACAAATCTGCGCCGCCGAGTACACACAGCAATGTTCCTTTTTGGCAAGTTAAGTATTGTGAAAGCGATCTTCACCGTCTAGTGTTGAGATACAGTTTACGTCACATTGAGTGCTGTTCAATGGACGACGTTGAAATTGTTTGACGCAAGTTATTTACATGTTGAAACGCTTTAATGTGGACTGCTCCGTCAAGTCGACTTAAGATTTTCCTCTTTGGGAAATTTGCACCGTGTTTCGTCTGTTGTTCGATGTGCGACGGGGATAATCCGACGACTAACTGTGTGTTTATATGTTCGGTTGGAGTCAAAAACGATGTCCTAACATCATCAAGCGATATACATTTTACAAATATGACGATCATCATTTTCGGGAGGACGTGAACTTCCGGTATATAGTGGATAGGCGGCAAGAACCATTGAAGGCTATGTCTGAAAAGTGTTCCTTGTTGCAGTTTCCTCATATTCCAAGTCCGGCTTCTTGCAGGGGCTACTGAGTTAAGTGCTCTGTGCACACTGTGAGCTGTGTGTCTCATTCGTTTTGATCATGTTTCGATATTCAAATTGTTTACGATGAATGATGATATCGTATGACAGGGAACAGTTGGCTATGTCACTTTCTGCGCGGTTTCACCTTATATCTTTTGGCGTGTGCTGAGACTGCTACGATGGGGACTACAGTTACCTTTCTTTGTTTGGGAGATGAGATATTAATTCGGATGATTCCACTGGCACTGGCGGTTGAACAATTATGGATTTTGATTCGTTTGCAGTGATACCGGGGCCTTCCATAACCAAAAAGAACCAACAGATTCAAATTATGGCATGATCCCTACATCACACAAGTTAAAGAAAATAATTATCACAAGATCTCAAAAACTGATGCACAAACCACCACTGGATCCAACAACAACAATTTTTTAAAAAATACTTGTTGAAGAATCTGACATTTGGTTATGACCATATATTGCCCATTTACGCCTTCAAAAAGAAAAGAAAGTGTCCCTGCTACATCAAATGGTGGCACATATAGGAATTTGGCGTTAGTGTCCCCATATTTGATAGACCTTTAGCACATTATTTTTCTGTAATGTGGTCAGTATTATGTTAGTAGTGTCCAAAAAAAAAAAACCATTTGGTACCCATTTAAGACTGGGCCTACACTTTGGGAAAGTAAAAAAAAATTGTTATAGAATTGTTAGAATTGAGATCACTTGTGATTCAATAATATATTGATTGTGGGAAAGGCAGATGTATCTATAATCAACACCTTACAGGAACAGTCAGTTTACATATGTTTTGAGAAATGCTGGGACAGGTGGTGGAGCGGGTATGAGGCAGCAACAATGAAAATAATTTCATGGATTGAACAGAATCAAATATATTGATTGTCTCTCTCTCTCTGCGATCAGAACTCAATCAGAGTAGGACTCCAGACTCCCACACGAAGACAGCTGTCTGTTTAAACCTGTTAGATCCACTCTGCTTGAATACCTGTTAAAACATTGCACTGTGTTCTGCGCCAGTGGCCCAGTGCATCCGATTTCAGCCAGCATTTTGTTCAGGTTTGCTTTCCTTAGCCTTTGATTGTCCCCAATTTTCCTGCAAGGCAGCAGATGGTCTTTTCTATAGGGGGATTCTGCCCTTAGATGGTCGGCCCTCCCAGGTTTACGAGCACCATCTGCCCGAGTCACTAGAGGTGACTAACACAGACATGCAACTTGGAATATGGGGAAACTGCAACCTGTTCAAAGACTGATATTTACATATATTGATTGTACAACAATGTTCAGATCATATGTGGTTCAATATTTTATTTGGGTTTAATTAGATAATTTAAATACATCAGATACAGCATTAGGAACAATTCCCTAATATCTCCTTCTTCTTTGCTTTCTTGACCATGGACTTACAAAGCCATCAATGAGCAACATATATCATATGTACACTTTACTTGGTCCATGGTCTACAATCTGAAAACTAAAGTGAAGCCGGTAAGCAGATCAACCATAAATAATTTGATTAAAACAACATAAACCTTCACCTGTACAACGGTAGCCAAAACACTTTTGTGGAAAATCAGGGTTCTGAACAAAGAGAAATGTAGAAGTAAATCTGTTGCTGTTCAACAAAATAGGAAATCATCACTGGAAATGTGCAGCAAATACCTTTCCATAAATGTTGTCACAAGCAAAAACAAAAGTTTCATCTGAGAAAAGACAAGACAGCACAAAGACTGTTTCAGAATAACACAACAGCTAATCACTCAAAGGAAATGGCTGAAGACTGTAGACAGTGAATGAGATGTAAATGGTCATCAATGTGTAACTAGCAACTGATGTCAGGATTAATGATGAGATGTAAGTGGTCATCAATACGTAACTGACAACAGATGTCAGGATTGATGATGATATGTAGGTGGTCATCAATACGTAACTGACAACTGATATCAGGATTAATGATGAGATGTAAGTAGTCATCAATGCATAACTGATAACTGATGTCGGGATTAATGATGAGAAGTAAGTGGTCATAATGCGTAACTGACAACTGATGTCAGGATTAATGATGAGATGTAAGTGGTCATCAATACTTGACTGACAACTGATGTCAGGATTAATGATGAGATGTAAGTGGTCATCAATGTATAACTGACAACTGATGTCAGGATTAATGAACCAGAAAAAGATCCTACTCCACCTCACTTGTGATATCCATGTCCTCGAGGTAAGACGCCGGCCTTGAGACAGAGAGGTTGTGGGTTCAAATCCCGGCTACACCAGTTGGGATTTTTATTTATGATTTCTCTCTGCGGCAACCACCCCTGGTCACAGCAGCGAGGCCTGGCTTGAAACGTCAATTACTCATCGACGGAAAAAATATGAGTACCTCTGAAGTCGGAGTTATCTGCCTGTGGGGCGAGGGACCCCTGTGCACACGGCTGCCAGGGAAAAACAGATTAACATGCAAAATTCAGTTCCTAGTCTCCAGGGACTTTGTCGGAGGTAAAAGCTGGTGAACGAAAAAAAAAATTACAATCTGGTGGAATAATGCACTCTACTATAGTGGTTTTAGAATGGAAACTGACTAATTATCTCACCACAGACTATCTCACCACAGACTATCTCACTACAGACTATCTCACCAAGAAAGTAGGAATCAAAGGGGAAAGATAAAGCCAGGACCATAATAAAAACAGTGCTTAAGTCTAACATGTTGGGTAGAAAGGCACAAAATAGTGCATGTTTAATTTATACCACAACACAATAACAACTATTATTATTAACACTATTTAACATCGACATAAGGAAAACGATGAGAAGGAGTAAATTGTCAGGTAAGCACAAAAGAAGACAGGACAAGAACAAAAATAATTTGTAAATTTTAAAATGCAACCTGCATTATACCAAGAGTACATGTCAAGCTTTATAAGACTGTTCGTTCGTTCGCTTTCGTCAGCTTTGACCTCTGACGAAGTCCCACCCACTCAATTTTGTGGGACTGAATTTTGCGTGTAAAGTCTGTTTTATCCCATTACAGGATGCCCCTCGCCATGCAGGCAGATTTACTCCGACTTCAGAGGTACTAATTTTTAGGGAATTAGTAAAACCCAGGTGTCCTCGCCAGGGTACGAACCCCGGCTGTTGCCGTGGTAAGCCAACCGCCTATCGATTGCGCTAACCGGACACTATAAGACTGTATAAGAAGCATTGAAAATACATAGGTCATGTGCTCAAAGTGAATGAAGAAAGACTCCCTCATCTGGCATGTGGAAATCATCCGATAATGAAAACAAGGAAGACCAAAAGAAACACCAAGCAGAACATTTACTAGGGAAGCCTCAATCATGGGAACTAAGAAACAACCAAGAGCTGCAAAAACAAGCAGCAAATAATCAATTTTGGAGAACTATGACTTTCAGTCATGTGCTGTCTTTGCCCTGAGAGAAGCTAACAAACATGATACCTATTACTATCAGAAGATACAGCAACAACTTCAGCACAGAAATAAAGCCCTGATACAGACTGCACAAGTCCTGATCAAGCACAAAGTGCAAGTAGAGAACCAATGCGCTGCTATTAATAACAGATTAAAGAACCAACACAAGTTGGAGATAAATGACCAAACATGCACATTAGAAAGACTTCCAAACTTTAAATTAAAAAAAAAATTTTTAATATAAATTCACTGGGTACAAACATTCTGGAAAATAAGAGATGGACAGACTTACAAAAGAAGGAGCTCTCCAACAAGAAAATTCAAGGGCAACTTTTGAAGTGACCGATTATAAATATGAAAAGGTTCAAGACAGTTAATGAGAATAGTTTTGTTGGAACTCAACCACATATTTATTAACAGCTGTAGAGATAGAAAGTTGTGTAGAGTCATGATCACCTATGTCAGCAAGCATAGTGGTTGCTGATGATGATTATGAATTATAAAATCAAATTTGAAATGAAATGAAAGAGAAAAATAAAACAGAGATCCCATTTACAAAGTTGTCTATCACCATCTCTCCAGGCTATTATCATCTGTAGACTACACAAAGAACACACCAAGATGAGCCAGGATTAGTGAAACATGCTAGCACATTTGGCACTGACCCCATGACAGCTGGCTTGCATTGGAAATCTGTCCTATATATTGGTCTTGATCCTTCCCGCGCCGTTAGATGTCCTATAGGACTTGTGTTTTTCACCACCCATCTCTCTTCTTAGGGAGCCGTGATAGCTCAGTGGTTAGTGAACTGGACTGCAAAGGACAAGAGGTAGGGTTTGATCCCAACCGATGGCTTCCGGGTGCATCCAGCCTTAAATGGGTACCAGATTTTTTTCTGGGAAAGTAAAGCGGCACGGGCGTAATACCGACCACATTACCCCAAAAATCATGTGCTGAAAGTCAGTAAAATTTATGGTCACTAACACCATACTCCCTATAAGCCACTTGGCGTGACGGGGGCTCTTTACTTTTTTTTTTTTACTATCTCTCTTCTTGGCATGATATTCAATCTTTTCTAATGAGTTTATGTCTGCCAACTTTGCTTCTCTCATAAGTGTTCTTTTCAGTATTTGTCTAGGTCTTCCTCTTTTTCTCTACCCTAATGTTTCCCATAGAAGAGCCTATCCTTTATTGACTAGCAAAATAAGCAGCAAATGGCAGCATACAGTCTAAATCCATGATAAGCTTTATGGAGATGTTGGGAACTTTAGATTCTCCAGGATTGCCATTTTGATCTCCCAATAAGTGAACAAAGAAGAATACTAAAATTACTGACCTGCTGTTGGGATAGATTATATGCCCTCAGTAATACAAAAATTGAGCTATTTATTTGTAAAAGAAAGTAACCATCTGTTTGTATAAACACTGAATAAAGAGGAAATATTCACCAAAACAGAAGTAAAAACATATTCCTGATACTCACTAATATTTATGGAATTATGTTTTTTTCTTAACCTGAGTTTTAATCAAATAAGAATGCTTACTGTAAGTACACAGTGCCAGATAAATCTTGTTGTAAAACAAGCATAATCTAGTGACATTGCACTTTCAAAGGTTTTTATTTTAATGTTTATAATGGGGATTTGCAAAATGTAGTGCATTCTTATAACAAGCACTACAGGTTTAACAACTAGGTTAACCTGGCACAGCTTGCATGTTCAAACTTCCACAGTTTTGGTGAAATCTTTTGTTGACTACAGTAGGTGTAGTCTATTATTTATTTTATTTAATTTTTATTATTTATTATTTATTGTTATTTCAGTAAGTTGGTTAATATAATAATATATAAAATAACCAGAACATCAAACAAACAAAAATCTGGTTTGATGACATTAAGTGTGTCACATGTAGCAAACACATTGAATTAAATCTAACTGCACATACTAACCCGTATTAGACTAAGACAAAAACTGTATTAAACCGTGTTCTAATGATAAGCCCATTTCCCAACACAAATTTTTATATGATAAAGTTTGCGGAAATTAATTATGTATCTGCTATTTTTCATTCTTCTTCTTTTCTTCTTCTTCTATCCTTCCTGCATTGCCGTTGGCGTCAAGGGGAGATACAATATGTGATTCTTTGCTCTTCTGTTGGCCTCTTCTGGTGCTATCCCTCCTAGTGACTCTAGTATTCCCTTTATCCATCTCTTTCACGGTCTTCCTCTTAATCTGGTGTTTTCGTAGCGTTTGTTTATGGCTCTTTGAGTCATTGTTAGTTCTTTTTGTCTTGTTATGTGGCCGAACCAATTTATCTGTTGTTTCTTTATGTATTCGATGGCTGGTTCAATTTCACACTAGGTTAACCTGGCACAGCTTGCATGTTCAAACTGCCTCAGTTTTGGCTAAATCTTTTGTCGACTACAGAAGGTGTAGTTTAAAGCTTAATGTGCTGCTAAACAACAGTATAATTTTTGGTAATACAAACATTATATACACAGTGACAGTGGATCATCAAATTGAGAGTAAAAATAAAGTCATGGCTGACAGTAAGTCTTCACACTGATAGTTTCCTGTCTACACGTTTCTCAGATGACTGTGGATTGCTATAGACTCATGGCCTTCTGCTATGAGAAATTCAAGTACAACTCTTTACTTCTGCCCATGTTCAGTGGAGCTGCTACTTTGAAAACTAATGCATTTGAGTTATTTTGCGGGTCATCATCTTTGCACTCTGAACATGTCCATAGGTGCTCAGATCCCCTCTTCAGCAAGGCCCGCAGTGTCCAGCGACTGACGACTTCAGTTCTGTGTTGGTTGATAAGTCTTCTTATACACCCACTAAGTTTCTTGTTTCTGGCTCTGCCCATCTTAACTCCCATCTCTATCATCTGAAGAGTGACGTGGGCTCATGCAATGAAGCCATCTAATACTAAATTACTGAAATAATTTTTGAATGTGGCAGGAAACTTATGTAATTTTTCATGTGACTTCCATAGAATTGTTGTATATCATTAATCTTCTTCTTCCCTTCTTCATTTGCCTTTAAGAATTGAAGGGCGGTATAATTTGTGGTCTTGTTCTCTTCTGTTGGCTTCTGCTGCTGTTATGTTTTCCAGTGTTTCTAATATTTCACCAAGCCATCTTTTTTCATGGTCGACTCTTGAATCTGGTGTACTTGTAACATTTATTAAAGTTTTGTTGTATTTTTCTTTGATCTTTCTGTCTTATAACATGGCCAAACTTTTTTATCTTTTGCTTCTTTATTGTATCATTATATCATTAATGATAAAATCAGAGTCAAAACTTTTATGAGTGGCATAATAATTGGGTTCGTATATATTTTAATTGATAAATATTCATCTTTTACAATCATTATAAATGTTTTTTCTTCAGTGATTACCAGTGCACACTCTACAGTGATTGTCAGTGTCATTGAAGATTTTAAAGGCAATTTATTTGACAAGCCAGTTGCTAGTTCCAACAAAGGATAACAACTTCAAAAAACATTTTTCACATCTTTACAATCTGCTACATCTGGATTAGAAGAGATTACAGTATTTAAATAAATCTGATAGAATATTTTGTGAAGATACATACAAGTAAATACCAATATTATATGCAAGTGCAGGAAAATAAATAAAACACCAATGACAGAATAATTTTTTCCTCAGCTACGTTGCAGCCAATTCCAAACAGATGATCATATAGATGATGATGATATAAACTACTGGTTGGTTTTCTAGTGTGTCAGCTCAGCAATGTTCTTGTACACTAGACTCCCATCATCCCATCAGAGTATGTGAATGTCTCCATTAGTTGAAATCTCTCTCCTGATTACATAAAGAGACATCGCTATAGTCCTACTTTGACACTTCTCCCTCCCCCCCCCCAACCCTCTTTTTTTTGCTAACATTTTGAGTTTTTAATTAGGATTTTTATATATTTATAGTCTGTTATGGATGTATTGAGATAGAACTGCTCGCACAGAATAGAGACAAATGGCGAGATTTGATAAAAGATCTTTACAAGGATTGAAAACTGCTAGAATAAAAATTTAGATAAGAGAAGGAGTATCTGGGTCTACACCCTATGGACCGGCTACGGCTCAAAAGGTCAATATATAGATATATGGATGTATTTGTATTTTGCTGTCTGTTTTGTTTGTGCTTGTACTTCATTAAAAACCTTTCAGAATTGAAATGTTGCTTTGTTTAGTCAAGTTTTTGTCTGTGAAGTACATCTTATTTTCAGTTATTTTATTGCATTATACACCAGATTACCATGTCTCTAAATGGTCTTCATGTCTATTCCCAATCAGCACAGAGCACACACTCTGCTATATCAGCAAGAACATCTGAGGTTATTTCACTCTGTTACACCAGCAAGAACACCAGCAAGAACATCTGAGGTTATTTCACTCTGTTACACCAGCAAGAACATCTGAAGTTATTTCACTCTGTTACACCAGCAAGAACATCTGAAGTTATTTCACTCTGTTACACTAGCAAAAACGTCCGAAGTTATTTCACTCTGTTACACTAGCAAGAACGTCCGAAGTTATTTCACTCTGTTACACTAGCAAGAACGTCCAAAGTTATTTTACTCTGTTACACCAGCAAGAACATCTGAAGTTATTTCACTCTGTTACACTAGCAAGAACATCCGAAGTTATTTCACTCTGTTACACTAGCAAGAACGTCCGAAGTTATTTCACTCTGTTACACCAGCAAGAACATCTGAAGTTATTTCACTCTGTCACACCAGCAAGAACATCTGAAGTTATTTCACTCTGTTACACTAGCAAGAACGTCCGAAGTTATTTCACTCTGTTACACTAGCAAGAACGTCCGAAGTTATTTCACTCTGTTACACTAGCAAGAACGCCCAAAGTTATTTTACTCTGTTACACCAGCAAGAACATCTGAAGTTATTTCACTTTGTTACACCAGCAAGAACATCCAAGGTTATTTCAGTAAGGAATAATAGAACAAAGAAGTATGTGTTAGCACTCGGAAAAATTGACAGACAAACAACAATAGAAAAAAACGAAGAACAATATATGGTCCGAAGTGGGATCGAACCCAAGTGGGTTCGATCCCACTTCGGAATATTATTTGTACCCAGTTATTTCAGTAAGTTGGTTAATATAATAATATATAAGATAACCAGAACATCAAACAAACAAAAATCTGGTTTGATGACATTAAGTGTGTCACATGTAGCAAACACATTGAATTAAATCTAATTGCACATACTAACCCGTATTAGACTAAGACAAAAACTGTATTAAACCATGTTCTAATGATAAGCCCATTTCCCAACACAAATTTGTATATGATAAAGTTTGCGGAAATTAATTATGTATCTGCTATTTTTCATTGTTTTCATCATTTATAGTATATACACAATTTCAAGAAAATCTGGTTTTCATGTTTACAATAGTAAATTTATATATATATATATATATATATATGGTTTTTGGCATCTTCTCAGTTGGTAGCAACCAATCAAGATGTGTCAGTAGTTTATATTAGTGTCTTATGTGATGATGTTTTACAGAAGAGCTTCTCTAATAGTTTTAAATACCTGCATAAAGTGATATGAAAAATGTACTGGAGTGAAGAAAATACAGAAAATAACAAAATAATAAGAAAAAAATGTTCTTAACCATTTCTTGAGAATTAATCCATAAATGAATATATGACACAACAATAAAATTGACTTTCCTTGCATCATGTTACCATGTTGACATGATTCAGGTGAATTTTATCACAACTTAAGTACAAATACAACACTTTGTTATCATTTATAGTGGAAGAGGTGGTCATTTTTATTTGTAATTCTAAAGTAGAAAAGTAAAAAAAAAACCTTGATGTTTAAAAACAAACTTTAAATCTGTAATCATTTTAAGATGGCTGCTTTCTAGTCATGTGATCGGGGAAAGCTTGTGGAAAGGACTCTGTACTTAAAAGGAATTGGTTGAAAAGTTAGAACAAAAAATTATGAACTTTTAAAATGAAAATGTATAATTGGCTAAGCCACATCTTACGGGTTAATGCAGCCATTAGATAATGTCTCTTCAGCAACTTCAACAGCACACATTTTCTGATTGATATTATCTATTCTTTCATACAACTGTAAAAAGTAAAATATTAACTACTCAAAATAATACCAATAAAATCACAAACATTCTGTCAAATAACTTTTAAAAATCTGGTTATTAAAAATGTTAATGATTTTGAAAAAAAAAAAAATTTCAGTCAAAACTGAAAAAGACAAAAGAAATGGTCATGGTTTAAATAAAAGCAGACCAACTCTCTATCTTTATAATGTCTAAAAACCCTATAAAATGTTTAGAACATAAACTATAAACTTAAATGTTCATTTTCTGTTTAAAAAAGAAAACAGCCAAATTTTGCTGTCAAGAACTGTAAATATCTTAACACAATAACAGCTTGAGACAGCTCAGACATAAAATGCAGAAGAGTCAAGAAAAAGGTAATATTCTACAGAAGGAAAAATATACTCTGCAACAAATCTGTTAAGAGAAGAAAGAAGAATTATTAAATTTTACTTGGGTTATGTTACTGGGTTAAGTAAAGTAAATAAATGTAAAGTAAAGGTTTCATCCACGCCTTACTTGGCATATGGCATTAGTACCGATATTTTGTCATGACCACTGCACATTTTTGGATGATGTATTTGGTATCATGCCAGGCCACCTTTAATTTCAAGAAAAATCTCTGGTACCCATTTTTAAAGGCTGGGTAAACCCTGCAGTCTTGTTGATCTGAAAAAAAATCCACCACTTCTGGGAATAAAACCCGGACTTTTCTTATCAGAAAGTGAGGACACTAATTACTCAGCCACCACTGCTCCCATTTTATGGCATATGGAAGTGAATTATAGACAATAAATTAACAAGCATAGCAATGTAGTGATATCAATGTTAAATATCAGACATTATATTCTAGTACAAACAATAAGATAAATACAATTGAAACTAAATTTTCACAAGTACGATGGAAACCAACTTGAGAGACATAAACAGAAGTGAAGAATTAAGAAGTCAGTAGTAAGAGATCACTCATATAGTAAAATATATGAAGAAAAAACATATTAAATGGAATCACTTGATATTGTGTCAGCATAATAGACAAATCAAAAAGCAGAAAATCACAAAATATCTCTCTTTAGACAATGAAAAGAAATTAGGAGGAAAAGAAAAAGAATAAACAAATGTAAAAGATCACTAGCGACTACAGAGATGTAGTTCTATAAAAGAATGATGAGAATATCATAAACAGCTAAATTGAGCAATGAAGATGTCTTGAGTAAAGCCCATGTACAAAGAGAAGTGCATCAGAATAAAACAGTCAAGCTTCTTTGATAATGTCATGAAATGAGGACAACTTGAAAATATTGTAACAACGGGCAAGATTGAAGGAATGAGAAACAAAGAAAGACACTAACAGAAAATACTTGCCAGTTTGCTATGGAAAGTGATCAGCAGTAGACTTGATAAGGAACATCCAGTATAAGAATAATTGGGAACATGTTTACCTAAGGCAGAAGGACACCTGATGATTATACTATTTTTTTGTTCAATTCACTTTGTCCCTTGCTTAGTTCAAGGATATAGAACCAGTTAGTGGTATGTTCATTTTGTTAAATTTTCAAATCATTAATTATACTGAAATTCATTTTTTTTTTAAAGATTTTTTATGCAAAAATGTAGATATTAAGAATATACTTTCTCTTGGTGATTGTTTTATCATTATTTTTTGTATGTCCATTTGTATCCTGTTAGCCTCTGGTTTAAGCATAAGGATCATTGCTTATATATTTAATCCATTTGCACTTTTTACTGCATATCTTACACTTTTAAGCTAAATCCGCTGGTTTTTGTTCCATTTTAGCTAATGCAATTGTAAACAAGAAAGGCATTAAAATAGCAACTATTAAAAAACTTAAATTATTAGAAATAATAAATAACAAATAATAAATTAAAATAATAAAAACTACAAATAAACTCGGTTTGCAAGAAACACTATATTTATCTGTTTCCTTCTTTATTGTCTATTTTAACTTACATGTCTTTTAATTAAACACAAATTTATGAAACCCTGTTTAGTTTATATGAACTATATAAAATAACCAATTTCACAATTGCTATAGATGAAATTACACTTGCTCATAATTTAGATGTCAAGAATTTGGTAAGATCATTGGCTGTTAGTGGGCTGTAGGTGTTCTTCTCTGTGTCTAAGTAGTACAAGGGATCCTTGACTATACTTAGGTCATATCCTTCATTTACCAGCTCCACTTTTCGTTGCTTGAATGTGCCAGTGATGGCTGCTTGGTCAAGTAGACGTACAAACAATGGTCTAGCATATGTTGGAAGCTCCTGGCATACGTGGTCATATAACTCTTTCAGCTCTTTAGAACCCAGCTCACAACCTGCCATGAGAGTAAGGGCTGTCATCCCTGCTCTACCTTCACTGCCTGAAAGACACCAAATTAAAAAAAAAAATTCACAAGATACAAATTATTGATGGCTATGCAGACAGTTGCAGCAACAATATCTGGGCACAGATGAAGCCCATTCATGTTCTCAATTTTCAAATACGGTTGCATTATAACCTTACCATTAAAATGTTAAAGAACTTGAATCTGTTACATTACATATACTTTTAAATGTGATATTTCATTGGAGAGGGTCCTATTTGGATCTTAGCTTTTTTATTTGAAGGTCGAGGAATATTGCCATCATTTTGAAGTTTCATGCTGAAGGCAACACCAGGCTGAAGTCTCTGGTCAACTACAGACTGAATTACAGAGTATAATATTGTATTTATTACTGCTGCTGAGACTAATTCACATCTCATGCCTTCTTTAGAGAATAAGATTGCAATAGGATTTAATTGCACAAGAATAATAAAGAGATCTTAAACTGTGACACACAAAATTCATTCACATTTCAATTACTTTCAATCTCATTTATTCAGGATTGTTAAACAAAAATGTAACTACACACGCCCGTAAACTTTCATTCCCATGTTATCGCTTTTCTGTGCTGTACTCACAAATTTCCCAGTCAATGTTATTTAAGGACCTTTTTAATTGCAAAACATGGGACCACCACTGTGGCAAACAAAAGGAAAATACAGAATGATGTAAGAGACATAAAACCAATAAAATAAACATTAAACATTAAAGTATGCACTTTACTGGTTTTTAGTAGAGTCAAAGAACAATCAATAGATTTTCCTTACAAGTTAATTTTTTTATACAAAAGAGAACGGAATAGATATAGCCATAAAGAATGCACAAAATAAAATGAATTAATAAAAAACATATTTATTGATAACACTAAAGGTGTAGTATAAGATAAATTGTTAAAATGTTTTTACTGCAACATTCTTTGTATATTTTTTGCTAGACTAGACTAGCCTTGAATTCATTATTTTTACTATCAAA
Organism: Megaustenia siamemsis; assembly: GCA_032433765.1. NCBI lineage: Eukaryota > Metazoa > Mollusca > Gastropoda > Stylommatophora > Ariophantidae > Megaustenia > Megaustenia siamemsis. Next base: position 138,746,619 of record JAVIAB010000051.1, on the reverse strand, counting down.
GAGCAGCAATATTTAAATATGAATGGATATAAATTCTCAAATTAATCTTTCTGTTAAATATGTTTTATTGGGAAACATTACTAAAATCATAATCGGCTAAGAATGAGATAAGCAAGTATATTAGAACCAGCAGAGATTATGAAACTCGGCAATATTAGAATACATGTGTGCACAACAAATCTGGTTACATTAAAGCAACTTAAGTTCTACTTCATCTTCACTTTCTCTTATCCCGATTTGGATATCAGTGGAGATACAAGGTTATAACTCAACCACTGTTATGCTCATGTTATAGATTTTACTTGGCATTGCTAGTCAATTTTACACTGTGCCTGCATTAAGCTTTTGTGTCTCTCCTCACTTTTTCTATTGTAGTCTGGTACAGAATCACAAGGCGTTCTCTGAAAGTGAGCAAATAAATCTTATTTTTTATGTGTGCATGTACAAGATTGATTTGATGCCATTTCTTTCTCTGTGTTCACACGACCTGTTTGATCTAATGTATAAACTGTAAAAATCCAATATCTGGCTAGATTTATGAAAAAAAAAGAAGGGAAATAAATATTTTTAAAAAAACACACTCACCAGGTATTGTAACTCCATAGACATTAGCATCTTCAACAAAATCCAGAGCAGTTATAATATTAGCCAATTCTGTTGTGGACACATTTTCCCCTTTCCATCTGTGATGTTATAAATGAATCAGTTATGTTCATGACTTATAAGGACACTAATATAATTCTTTTAAATACAAAAGAGAGAAAGACACAAGCTTTCTTTCTTCCTTTCCTTTCTCATTTGCCTTTCGGCACCAAGGGGAAATTTGGTTCATGGTTAATTTCTTGCTCTTCTATTGGCCTCTTCTGCTGTTATACCTCAGAATATTTTCCATGTATGCACCATTTTCTTGGTCAGCCTTGTCTGCTGTTCTCGTATCATTTGTTGGTAACTCATTGTATCAGATTTAGTTCTTTATATCTTATCACATGTCCGTACTACTTAATCTATTGTTGCTTTATGTAATCAACAACTGGTTCCGTTCCTCATCTTTTTCATAACTGTTAATTTCTGATTTTATAACTCAAGCTGTTTACTGTCATGCATCTGACACACTTAACTTCTGTTGCGGTTATTTTTCTAATAGTTCTCGAGTCTAAGGTCCATGTCTGACACTGGTAGCACAACACTGGGATAAAGAGTGTCTTATAAATATCTCACTTTGCTTCTAATGATACTTCTTTGTTGACAGTAGAGGTGAAATCTGTCCAATAACTTGACAAGCTTTGTTACATCTTGAGTTTGTTTATGTTGCTTGCATGTTGTTATCTGTCAGGGAGCTGCCTAAATATTTGAATTCCTTCATTTACTTGACATAAAGAAACATTCTACAGATCAAAATGAATGTGAATCCACTTGCATGATAATCCCTAAAGTGACTTTCTCCTGCTTATATTTGGCAAGGTCTCAGCAAGACCTTAAAACCAATAATATCAAAATGAACTCATATCCTTTCGGCTGCAGGTAAGCAGCACCATTAAAGAACCAACACAACAATGAATTCCATGGCATTGTTGAAATAGAGGAAAATAATCAGCAGATATCTTGTTACAGAAGGGAGGATCCCCTCAAACATTAAGAAAAGTGACACCACCATTGAAAAAAAAAACACCAAAATAATTAATATAAATGCAGAATTTACAAGAAAACCTATGGAATCAGACACAGAAAACATCAGCTCCCTAAGTCCCATTCTTCAAATTTGAAGGGAACATTATCTAATGAAAAATGTAATAAAAGAGTGTTGGCTCTGAAAACAAGCCAGTTATGGTTCTAAAACTGATGATAACATAAAGGACCAGAAGCAAAGTTATTATTATCTTATACTGTTTCTGTTATGTTCCGGGGTGTTTTTGAAAACATATGTTCTATGTGTTACTCATTTATCTGACAGCTCTTTATTACTGCAGACAATTCTCTATCTAGCAGATAAATTATTCATACAAAAAAATCTCATATTTTCTGTAGCTGTATCCATATTTTTCATACTGCTGTACTCAATACATGTGGCCATAACAGAATTTATCTATTTCTTTTTCCCCTCTAGATGATCAGTGGGTGGAGAGATACATACTTAACATGCACAATTTGGAAGTCAGTTGCATAAGTTTCACTTAAAATAACCAATTGTTTTGTGCAAAATGGTGTACCAATAAACAAAAGCTTTGTGTAGCAGAACGCAGAAACATGATTATTAACAGCTCTACACATTTCTCCCCAACATCTTGCAGTTGATCAACTTGATATAAAATTCATTAACATATTATGTACCAGGAGCTGCAAAATGTGGCCATAGTTATCAATATGAGAAACCCAGAAGCCGTTTTTTCGCCGTTTAATTTATTGACATTTCCGCAATTATTTCCACCAAAACCTAGTATTATTTTTTTAACCACTTTTTAGATTTCCTGAGCAAATTTTCCAAATAAACTGTGCTTTAGATCTTTTTTCATCTATTTTCTTGCAGTTTTTTAAAATGGAAAATTGTTTGCTAAGAACGGCCATGTCACGGTGTGTTAAAGCTCATGGTAGCCTATGTGATAAGCATTGGTGTACGAAACTTTAGAAACATGGCTGCTTGTTTTAAAGGTAAATCGACCAATAATTTATCAGATTTGGAAGAGGCATTTTCAAATATCCCTCCACACAAAATATTGTCTGCTGCTCTGTCTGTACCAGTTTGAAAAATAAAAAACAGCGAGCATTATACACGTGCAGGGAGCCGCAATAGCTCAGTGGTTAGTGAACTGGACTACAAAGGACAAAAGGTCAGATTTGATTCTGATTAACAGTGTCCAGGTTCACCCAGCCTTAAATGGGTACCAGAATTTTTTGTGGGAAAGTAAAGCGGCACGGGCATAACAACATTACCCTAAAAAATCATGCGCCGAAGGTCTGTAAAAATTATGGTCACTAACACCATATTCCCTATATGCCACTTGGCATGATGGGGCACTTTTACTTTTTTTATTTTTTTCCATTGTGCATGTGCCTGGTGGATACTACAAGTGAAACTTTCACAGGTGAGTTACAACTGCTGCTCATCGTATACCTGTTTTATACACTGATTACATTCTTTTACAGACACCACAAGTTAATAAGTTTCTGCGTATGACTGATTGACTACTTGGAATACTATACTCTGGAAAGACAACATATTTAATACGTTGTATATACAACTTTTCTTGGTGCTGTAATGCTAAGCTGGCATAGTGTGATTCTATCTATCTATCTATTGACCTTTCGAGCCGTAACCGGCCCATAGGGCGTAGACCAAGATACACCTTCTCCTATATGAATTTTTGTTCTAGCAGTTTTCTTTTAAAGATATTTTATTAAATCTCGCCATCTGTCTCTGTTCTGTGCAAACAGTTCTATCTCATTGAGGGAGCCGATTCCTGCTGCTCTTGCATCTCTCATCAATGTTCTTCTCAGTGTCTCCCTGGGTCTTCCTCTTTTTCTTTTACCTGTTGTTTCCCATATGAGGGCTTGCTTTGCTATTCGATTATTATCTCTTCTCATCACATGTCCAACGTATGACCATCGTCTTTTCTTTATTACTGAAGATATTAGTGGTTGATTGGCGATTTCTCTAATTTCCTCGTTTGTTTTGAATTCGTTCCATTCTATACCAAGTATTTTCCTTAGACATTTATTTTCGAATGCGTTCAACTTTGTTTCTATATCTCTTGTTGTTTTCCAGCTTTCACACGCATACGTAAGGGTTGATAGTACATTTGATTTGAATAGCCTAAGTTTTGTGTTTGTGCTAATGAGTTTTGATTTCCACAACTTTTCAAGGCTTCTGAAAGACATTGCTGCTTTAGCCAGTCTGATTCTAATTTCTTTGCTCGTATCCCCTTCTCGATCAATGTGACTTCCAAGATAGATAAAGTGATCGATCTCTTCTACTGGTTTGTTTTCCATGTATATCTTGTCACTTGTTGGAATTAAACTTTTCATGACTTTAGTCTTTTCATGATTGACCTCAAGCCCAATTTTGCTGGCTATTGATGATAGTTCATTTGTGTTTTCCTGCATCGTTTTTATCTGACTGCTGATGAGAACTATGTCATCAGCAAAGTCGAGGTCCTCCAAATGGTCTCCTTGTATCCATTCGATGCCTTTATTACCAGTGCAGCATTTCTTCATTATGAAGTCCATAACAATTCCAAATAACAAGGGCGATAAAATACATCCTTGTTTAACCCCAGTTTCTATTGGGAAACATTCGCTCAGTCCTTCCTCTGTTCGAACTGCACATGTGTAACCATCATACATGTCTTTGATAATATTTATGATTTTTGATGGTAAACCATATTGCTTCAGAATTTTCCACAAAGAATCTCTATGAATACTATCAAATGCTTTTTTGAAGTCGATGAAGTTAAGTACAAAAGGTTTTTGCTTTTCAATATGTTCCTCCAATATAAGTCGTAGAGTGAAAATGTGGTCAAGACAGCTTCTCCCTTTTCTAAACCCAGCCTGTTCTTCACGCATTACTGTATCTATTGAATCCTTTATTCTATTTAGGATGATTTTACAGAATAACTTTGAGGCAACTGACAAAAGTGTCACGCCTCTCCAGTTGTTACAATCTCTAAGATTGCCCTTTTTTGGGATCTTAACAATGATTCCTTTTTTCCATTTATGAGGCGTCTTCTCTGTTTTCCAAATGATGTTGAACATTTTTTGGAGATGTATTAAATTATGGCTATCAATTGCCTTGAGGATCTCAGCTGTTAACTTATCCTCTCCAGCAGCCTTGTTATTGGTCATTAGCTTTAAGGTGGTTTCTATTTCACTCATGGTGAAGTCATCTAAATTTACATCTAATTCTGCTGCTGGTGTTTCAGCTTCAAAATCTATTAAACTGTGAGGTAGTGGACGGTTAAGAATTTCTTTGAAGTGTTCTGCCCAACGGGCTTTTATGTCTGCGCTTGTTGTTAGCATTAATCCAGATTTGTCTAGAATTGGTGTTCCACTGGATGTATAGGTGTTTGTCAGCATCTTTTGTACTGTATAGAGAGTTCTGCTGTCTCCTGTAATTGCAGCTGTCTCTGCTTTCTCTGCCAAGTTGTCTATATAAGCTCTTGTATCTCTTCTTGCCGAACTTTTCACTTTGTTGTCTAATTCTTTGTATGTTGCTTTTGCCAGAACCTTTCCAAGATCTGTCTTTACATTAGTCATGGCTCTCTTTGCTTCTCTTCTTTCTTTGATGTATTTCCATGTGGTGTCTGAGATCCAAGCTCGTTTTTCCATTTTCTTCAGTCCGGCACTTGCTTCTGCTGCTGTCATTAGTATTTTGCTCTGTGAGTCCCACATTTCATTGATATCTAAGTCTATTTCACCGAGTGCTGAATAACAATTACTTAGCTCTATGTTAAACTTTTCCTTTATGGCTTCATCTTTCAGTTTATGACTATCAATTTTATGTGTAATTGACCTCTTCTGTTGGTTTCTAAATTTTAATCTTATTTTCCCAATGCACAGGTTGTGGTCACTATTAACATCAGCACCTCTGTAAGCTCTTACATCTATTAATGATGATCTGAATTGTTGTTTAATACATAGGTGGTCAATTTGATTTGATGTTCTATCGTCAATAGTGTGATTCCCATATGTTAATTAAGTGTACAACACTTCTGTTGTTCTTTCAATAGATTGAGAAACTTACTACATCAACTATCAACTAGACCGGCGTGGTCCAACCCACGGCACTCGGGCCAGTTGTGGCACACTTGGCTCATTCTCCGCGAGAAGATCTTATCTGAAGAAGGCTGTATGTAGGCCAAAAAACATCAGTATTTTGCTGTGTTCCTTTTTTTGTAAAGCTGTCACCATACCTTGTAGGAGTGTATCTTACACCCCATTACTGGCTCCTTGCTTCCAGCTTTACTGCAGCATTGCAATTATTTGCCTGTCCCCTGCTGTTTACAAGTAAGTTATCTTCAACAAGTAAGTTATCTTCAACAAGCAAGTTATCTTCAACAAGCAAGTTATCTTCAACAAGCAAGCTATCTTCAACAAGCAAGTTATCTTCAACAAGCAAGTTATCTTCAACAAGTAAGTTATCTTCAACAAGTAAGTTATCTTCAACAAGCAAGTTATCTTCAACAAGCAAGTTATCTTCAACAAGCAAGTTATCTTCAACAAGCAAGTTATCTTCAACAAGCAAGTTATCTTCAACAAGTAAGTTATCTTCAACAAGCAAGTTATCTTCAACAAGCAAGTTATCTTCAACAAGTAAGTTATCTTCAACAAGTAAGCTATCTTCAACAAGCAAGTTATCTTCAACAAGTAAGTTATCTTCAACAAGTAAGCTATCTTCAACAAGTAAGCTATCTTCAACAAGTAAGCTATCTTCAACAAGCAAGTTATCTTCAACAAGCAAGTTATCTTCAACAAGCAAGTTATCTTCAACAAGCAAGTTATCTTCAACAAGCAAGTTATCTTCAACAAGCAAGTTATCTTCAACAAGTAAGCTATCTTCAACAAGTAAGCTATCTTCAACAAGCAAGTTATCTTCAACAAGCAAGTTATCTTCAACAAGCAAGTTATCTTCAACAAGTAAGCTATCTTCAACAAGTAAGCTATCTTCAACAAGCAAGTTATCTTCAACAAGCAAGTTATCTTCAACAAGTAAGCTATCTTCAACAAGTAAGCTATCTTCAACAAGTAAGCTATCTTCAACAAGCAAGTTATCTTCAACAAGTAAGTTATCTTCAACAAATAAGTTATCTTCAATGTTTAGGTGTTTTAATGTCGCTTTCCTTATCCAATGTATCCTAAATATTTTTCTGTAGCATTTTGCTTCAAATGAACCAATTTTCTTCAATGTTGTTTGGAATATTGTCCATTACACACAACCATATGTTGTTATTAGGAAGATAAATGCCATCAGTAGTTCTAATTTTACTGCCTTGTTGGTATTGTGCCATATTTTTTTCATGGCATTACATTTGTGTGTTGTTATTGCTAGTTTTCTTTTATCTCCTTCTGGCAGTCACCATTGTGTGTTATTACATATAGCAGATATTCATAGTTTGTTACTATTTCAAGTTCTTCATTGTTGATTTTTGGTTGGCTTTTTGTTTTGCTGGTGGGCATTATCCTAATTTTCTTTATTTTTAGATAGAGGTTTTGCTCGTTGCTGTAATTTGTAACCAACTCAGTCGCCTCTTTTAGCCCCTTTGCAATGTTTGAGAGGTGGACTGTGTCATAAGCATACCTGAGTTCTGGGATTATGATATGGATGTGAATCATGATCAATAGGACAACAGACAAGGAAATCACTAGAGGTTGTAGAAATGTGGTTTTACAGACGAATGTTGAGAATACCATGGACAGCTAAGAAGAGTAATGAAAACGTTCTGAAAGAGGCCAAAGCACAAAGAGAGCTAATATCCAATATTAGGAAGAAACAATCATCATTTTTGGTCATGTAATGAGAAGGGAACAGCTGGAATACATTGTAGCAACTGGGAAAATTGAGGGACGAAGAGGTAGAGAGAAGCAAAGAGAAAATATACCAGACAGCTTAAGAGAATGGCTTGCCAGAAGGTCAACAACAGAAATGATAAATAACTGTCAAGATCAAAATTTGTGGAGAGACATGATAACCTACAGATGCCAGCAGGCACAGTACTTGATGATGATACTGTGAAAGGATGGCATTTCACAAAATGTTTATAGTTTCTGACTTCTCACAGCGTTCTCAGTATAGCTGTAGACGATCTATCCACTAACCTGATAGCTGTTCTTTACCTACAAAGTAAATTTTAATGACTGATTAACTAAATGATAAACACACCCACCTGAAAGTATCACCAATCCTATCATTAAAATAAAGGAAATAATCCTTGTCATAATGAAAAACATCGCCATAGTTGAAATACAAGTCTCCTTTCACAAATGCATCCCTCACTAACTTCTCCTCATTGGCTTCCTGAGAGGCACGGTAGATGTCAAACTTTCCATTCACAAGGAGCATATCTGGCACTTTGGCCAGGAAGAGACCAGGTTCACCTACATAATGCACATGCATAAAGATATACATTTTAATATAGGTGTTACATATTGTATTACAAGTAACAATGCGGTATACATCATAAAATCTTTAGTAGAAAGAGCCAAAGAGGTGAAAACAGACCTATACCTATGTTTCTTAGATTATACCAAAAAATGTTACAAAGTAAAGCACCAAGAAATAATCAAAATTTTAGAAGGTATAAATGCAGACAACAAAGAACTAAAAATAATAAAGAACATGTACTGGCAATAAACAGTGGCCATAAGAACTGGAAATCACCTGGGAATGTTTCAACAAATAAAACAGGGTGTTAGGCAAGGTTGTGCGCTGTAATATGTATAGTGAGATTATCTTAAGATTCATAAGGGACATGCGTGGAATAACAATTGAAATCATAAATATAAATAACCTCGGTATGCTGATGATACAGTCTTAATCGCTAAGAGTGAAAATGAGTTACAAGAGTTGTTAGACATTATAGTGAAGGAAAGCAAAAATAAAGGACTCAGCCTTAATAGCAAAAAAGACAGAAGTGATGGTAGAAACAAAGAAAAAGACACCAACGCAGTGCACAATAAAGAGATGTCAAACAATATTAAAACAGGTAAATGAATTTCAATATCTGAAAACATTGTTAACATCAGATGGTGGATGTACAACTGAGGTGAGAAGCAGAATAGCTCAGGCAAGAGCAGCTTTCCAGAAAATGAGAAAGATAATGTGCAATCCATTTTTGACAATAGAAACAAGAAAAAGAGTTCTTAAATGTTATGTAGAGCCAGTCTTACCATATGGATATGAATCATGGACAATAGGACAACAGACAAGGAAATCATTGGAGGTTGTAGAAATGTGGTCTTACAGAAGAATGTTGAGAATACCATGGACAACAAGAAGAGTAATGAGAACGTGAAGGCGTGCCTCCCAGCACCAGAGCTGGAAGTTGTCAGCGACCCACAGCTGATGGCTTGCACCAGGATCGGTGAACCAAAACCATCCAGACCCTGCTCCACCTCTCCGTGGTGCCTCCAGTAACAGACCAACCTGTCTAGTCTGGCCAAGCATGCAGGGATCGAAGAGGGAAGACAAACCGGTACTCAAAAATGTTGTGCTGAAGTCAGATGTGTTGGGCCGAAAGGCGCAAATATAACAGTTATACTGCAAACCACAACACAACGCTGACACGTCCACTATGTCCTTGTAGGGGCAGATGATGAAGAGGAATATTCTAGTCTACCACGATACTCTAGAATACTTTAGTCATCGGGCGAATGCAACCAACCAACCAACCACCAGAATGTTCTGAAAGAGGCCAAAGCAAAAAGAGAGCCAATTTCCAATATTAGGAAGAAACAATCATCATTTTTTGGCCATGTAATGAGAAGGAAACAGCTGGAATAACAACTGGGAAAATCGAGGGATGAAGAGATAGAGGGAAGCAAAGAGAAAAGATACCACACAGCTTAAGAGAATGGCTTGGCAGAAGGTCAACAACAGAAATGATAAGTAACTGTGAGATTGAAAGTTGTGGAGAGACATGATCACCTACGCCAGCAGGCATGGTGCTAGATGATGATGATTATAGGTAATAAGTATAACAATGTAAATCAACTATGAAGAATAGAATTTGGGAGACTAAGGTGGTATCAGAAGAATATTAATGAAGAATTCATGGGCATACACAAAGCAAACTCTGATGATGAAGGAATTTAAAAGAAAACAAGAGTGGTGGACAGGACAAAATTATAATCTTAATGTTTGTAACGAATTTTCTTGCCACTGTAACATACATGAAACATGTAGTTAAAAAAATTGAATGTGACAGGTTTATCGTTATTCTTTATTCTTTCCCCGCCATTAGATGTCGCATAGGGCCTGTAGTGTTTTTCACCACCCATCTCTATTCTGGGCGAGATGTTCAATCTTATCTAATGAGTCTATGCCTGCCAACTTTGCTTCTCTTATATGTGTTACTTTTAGTGTCCCTTCAGGTCTTCCTCTTTTTCTATATCCTGATGTTTCCAATAGAATAGCCTGTTTTGAAATTCTCTTGTCTATTCTCATCACAAGTCCGTCATATGTCCATCTTCTTTCCTTAATTATAGGTGAGATCTTCGGTTGCATGGCCATTTCTCTTATTTCAATATTAGTCTTCATTCCAATGTACACAAGATTATTTTTCTTACACATTTGTCTTCAAAAGTGATTAGTTTCTTCTTAATCTCTTTTGATGTTTTCCAGCTTTCACATGCATAGGTAAGTGTTGATAATATGTTTGTGTTGAATATTCTAAGTTTAGTTTTCTTGCATAGTATTTATTATTTCCATATTTTGTCCAAGTTTTTAAAATTCGCTGCTGCTTTTGCTATCCTGTTTCTGATCTCTTTCTTTGTTTCACCTTCTTGATACTACATTACCAAGATATATATAGTGGTTTACATCTATATATATATATATATATATATATATATATATATATATATATATATATATATATATATATATGGGGTATTGTTATTTTTCATTATTTTTGTTTTATCCGTGTTGATTTCAAGTCCTATTTTTTCTACTACGAATGATAAGGTATCTGTGATATTTTGCCTCTTGTTGATGTTGTCACTTAGGAGCACTATATCATCTGCAAAATCTAGATCTTCCAAGTAATTATTATCATACCATTTAATGCCATTATTGCCTTTGCAACATTTCCTCATTATGTAATCAATGGTAATTCCAAATAGTAATGGATTATTGTAGATAAGTAATTTTAACAACTGAAAATTCACATCAATGGACAGGTCTATTCCAGAAACTGCAAGAAAAGAGAAACAAAAGAGAATTAAACAGGAAATAGCCTGAAAGATAAGATCAGAAAAGAAGAACTGAGAAAAAAAACTAGGAGTAATTTCCACAATATAATATATAAAGAAACAACGGACAAAATGATTTGGCTGTGTGACAAGACAAAAAGATCGTTCGTTCGTTCGCTTTCGTCAGCTTTTGACCTCTGACGAAGTCCCACCCACTCAATTTTGTGGGACTGAATTTTGCGTGTAAAGTCTGTTTTATCCCATTACAGGATGCCCCTCGCCATGCAGGCAGATTTACTCCGACTTCAGAGGTACTAATTTTTAGGGAATTAGTAAAACCCAGGTGTCCTCCTAATTTTTAGGGAATTAGTAAAACCCAGGTGTCCTCGCCAGGGTACGAACCCGGCTGTTGCCGTGGTAAGCCAACCGCCTATCGATTGTGCTAACCGGACACCCGACAAAAAGATCAAAACAGAACACAATAAGCCTTCAAATAATGTTGCAAGAACATGAGACTCAAAGGTTAACCATGAAAAAGAAGGATTGATGGTATATTAAAAACACTAGGGAACATGACAGCAAACAACAGGAGAAGCTAACAGAAGTGCAAAGGCTGCAAACTTTAACTCTCCTTGAAAGGCAAATCAGGAAGGAAAGAAGAAGAATAACAGATAGAAAGGAGTGCGTGTGATAACTGCTAAGTTAATGTTGAGCTGAAAAAAAATTTTAAGCATACTTATTTCTTAACAAATTTAACTTACATTTTCTTAACCCCCTACAGTCATAGTTGATTATGGATTTTGCACTGCCGCTAGAAATGTTTTTTTTTCGCTGTGTGTTTTCTCTTTCTATGAATCTGTCTGCTTCTTGTTTGAGTTGGAGCTTTATAGTATGTTTCCAAAGATTGCGGTCTGCAGCTATTTCTTCTCAGGCTGCAGGGTTTATGTTCAGAGTCTTCATGCCACAAGTCTACAAATCGAAGTTTTTGGTGCCCCTTAGTTCTTTGCCATCTGCTAGTTGTCTATAAAGTATATCTTTTGGTATGTGACCATCTTTCATACAATGTAAGTGGCCAAGCTAGTATAACCTACATTGTTTGAGCAGCGTGTTGATGCTTGAGAGCCCTTTGCGAGTGAGGACCGCCACGTTTGTCACTTTGTCCTTCCAAGCGATACCAAGAATAAGGAGCAGACATTGCGTATGGAATGCATTTAACATTATATGTATATATATACTGTTAGCCCTCACTTCCCTTTCTTCCCAATACTTTCTCTTCTAATCTTTGAAGACAAAGGTCAATGATGACAGCAAATAATTAATTGGACAGTTTTCAAACTGAATTAAATCACACATGAGGAGCCAACCAGAGATATATGCCAGTCTTTATCATAAAGATGATAAACTTATAATGGACATACACACAGAACAAAAAAAAATTGAATTTTCTTCCAGACATCAAACTGGATTTTTTCTCAGCAAGAGATAAAGAAGAAAACTAAATAAAATAAAAAGAGAAAGATGAGAAGAGACCATGTGCAGAGCCACAAAGTAAAAACGGTCAAATACAAATTTGAAAAATACACAAGATCTGCAAGAACCGACAAAAAAATGTCAACTTTGAAAACAATGGCTTTTATTCCATGTACTGTGTTTAAGAAGAAAAGAAAATAGTATTAAAACAGTCTGAGTAATGATATGATATGATCAAATCAAATCAATCCAATCAGAGGAACACAAGCCCCAAATCAGGATGCCTTTCATAATATGAGTAGATGTGAACAAGTTATCATTATACGCCTCAGAACAGGACACAATGAACTCCACAGTCACATGTATATAAAATTCAAGATCGGCACCTCAACTACATGTACGTGTGGACAGGCGCTCCAGACTGCTGAACACATACTTCAAGACTGCACTGAATATAGTAGACTGAGGAAAATCCATTGGCCCATAGATACAACACTACAGACAAAACTATATGGGCCACTACAAGAATTACAAAAGACAGTAACATTTATAAAGGAAACGACATTGCAGATATAGACAATACTTCAGGTGAACGAAAGATAGATGGATAGATATGATCAATAGGCAAGCCATTTTGAGTAATATGATCATTAGGCAAGCCAGTCTGAGTAATAATATGATCATTAGGCAAGCCAGTCTGAGTAATGATATGATCATTAGGCAAGCCAGTCTGAGTAATGATATGATCATTAGGCAAGCCAGTCTGAGTAATGATATGATCATTAGGCAAGCCAGTCTGAGTAATGATATGATCATTAGGCAAGCCAGTCTGAGTAATGATATGATCATTAGGCAAGCCAGTCTGAGTAATGATATGATCATTAGGCAAGCCAGTCTGAGTAATGATATGATCATTAGGCAAGCCAGTCTGAGTAATGATATGATCATTAGGCAAGCCAGTCTGAGTAATGATATGATCATTAGGCAAGCCAGTCTGAGTAATGATATGATCATTAGGCAAGCCAGTCTGAGTAATGATATGATCAAAGTACAAAGACAGGGACTTGATTACAGGAAACTCCCTCACACAAGAACACGCAAACAGCTCATTTCAAGTTTTCTGCAGGCAATTAGATACCAACTGAATCATCACTCCCTTCCACCCACCATTCAAAATCCCACTCAAAATGCAAACCCATCTATGTCCTTGGTTATAATGCTATCATGATGGGTGGCAGTTCCAGCCATGCGTTGCTGCAAAACATTCATGGGAAAGAAATCCAAAAGTGCAACAGAAAAATTACATCTTTTATTAACATCATAATCTTCATTAAAATGACAATCACCTATGCCCACTTTGATACACCATCCATTTTTGTCTCGAATAGGCTTTGCTGTTGCATAGTCAAATTTAACTAGAACTTTGGGGTCTGTGTCCAGTTTGTTCTGAAATAAGAGCCAACATTGTAAAGTAAACAATAATTTGCATAATAATTTCTCAGACAGGACACAATGTTGTCAGCTTATTATTTTTGTTTTGTCACAAATTGGCCATCACATTTGCTATCATTATTTTACCTGGCCAACTGTTACTGAATGACATTTAAAAAATTGGTGTTTGAGTTAAGTGTTAAAGTTATCATTATTTGCTTTCTCTTTGTGGCCAAATAGGCTAGACCTGTTGTTCTCCTATCAGGTGGAAACAAGTTCAATTCCTGATAGGGCCATAGAGCTTTTATTATTGGTGCAAAATAAACATTCTGACTTTTACACCACATGGTAAATGTACAGAGGGGTGTGGATTTTATTCTTCAGATCCAACAGAATCTAAATCCCCATCCAACCCAAGAAACAGGAAGTTGTGTGCTGTGAAGTTAGTTTATCTTATAGAATCAAATTGTTTGAGCCATGACTGGCATTAATTTTTTTCTCTTTTCTTGATTTTCCCCAACCATAAATGCCCTGATGCACTGTGGTTCTACCCTCTTCTATTTATGTTTTCAAACCACTGATCCAGAGGGACTGGTTGGTCTCGAGGCAAGACGCCGGTCTCAAGATAGAGAGGTTGTGAGTTCAAATCCAGGATGAACTAGTTGGGATTTTTATTTGTGATTTCCCTCTGTGAACTACCCCTGGTCTCAGCAGCGAGGCCCAGTTTCAAATGTCAATTATTCACTGACGGAAAAATATGAGTACCTATGAAGATGGAGTTATTTGCCTTTGCGGCGAGAGACCCCTGTGCACACAGCTGCCAGGGAAAAAATGGATTAACAAGCAAAATTCAGTTTCTAACCTCAAGCGACTCACCAGAGGTGAAAGCTGGCAAACGAAAAAACAAAAAAAATGATCCAGGTAAATTTGGATATATTGCATACTAATGGAGGCTCTTATATCACTGTGATTGTCTTAGCAAACTGGCAGTAAGTATTTTGTTGCAAAGAACTCTAAAAAGTACAAATTTATATGAACTGATAAAGATTCATTCAGAAATAATGAGCTCTTATTTAATTAAATAATCACCTATATGTATATGACTTATAGTTGATATTGACACTATGGTCTATGCATCTGAGTTGACTAAACCCCGAGCCAACCTCCGTGTCAGGAAATTCAAGATGTCAGCTTGGTCAAGAGAGTTTGCACCAAATAGAAAACTTGACATAAAAAAATATGCTGCGATGAGGTCACATGTGTTAAGCCAAATTAAAGTTTACAGCTTCAGAAAAAACTGCTACAAAATACAAAAACTTCAGCAAAGTCCTAGTTTAGTCCAGTAAATTATGCTTAGATAATGTTTTATATCAAAACGCTAATTAATTATTTAAATATTCAATAATAATGATGAAAAAACCTCATGTTTTTTAATGCTATATATAACCTATGAATGAATTTAATAAAAAAAAGAACACATACATCTACACACAAAACTAATCAGATGTTGAATAAGCATGTTAACCCACCAAGAAGGGAGATGACCTTCCAATTGCTCCCATCCTGTTTGATAAATTGATAAGCATTGTAACACCCTCTGTGGATCCAAAGAACTCTGCAATCTGAGATATTTTAAAGCGTTTGTTCACATCCTGCCAGATATCTTTTCTAAGTCCATTTCCAAAAGCAACCCTCACTCTATGAACAGAGTCTAGCTTGTTCTGTCATTCATAAAGAAAAATAGAAAAGATAGCAAAACAGTAACAGACAATATAGAGTAAAAACAATACATGATTATTGTGTAGAAAATAAGTTATTGGAAACATCTCTTAATATATTCTAGCCTTTCTATCCACCTCATTCTCCTGCACTATTTTTAGTTTAATGATAGCTGTCAAATGAGAAAACCCTAATTGGTATATTCTGCACAGCAATGAATATTATCAGCCCTTATTATCAGGTCTTCATTAAACTCTCCAGCAGACCTTAAAAACAGAACAATGTCATAATGGATAAGTTTTTTTTTTTTTAAATAAACAGTGAATTAATTTTTATTTTGAGGCATCTTTTTTATATTTGTCATTAACGTCATCAGCTATAGTACTGTTCTGTACACCACAAGATGTAAATGACACTCTTTGCTATTTTTTTTTCACAGTGTCTTCTCATCACTACAATGTAAAGACCTGTCAATGGAAAGAGAATGTCCAGCAATTCTGAAAGATTTGTTCAAAGAATCTAAATTTAATTTTGCACAAAAATACATTGGGACAAACTAGTCTTGCTTGATAAGACTGCATTGACAATTCTTTTTATAAATATATTCCATTGCAATTTATGTCTACTAAGAAATTATAAAAGCTTTTAAAAATAAATGTATTGCCTACAAAATTTTATCTATACTAACCATCTAACTAGATAGATAGCATAAGTAAGATTATGTAAGCAATAAATTAATTAAGTTTACCATTTAGTTATATATGTTAACTAGAAGTGAATGAATCGTCTTACCGGAGGCTGCGCCAGCAGGTATCTGAATAATTCTCCAATATACTGAACAACTGTCACATCATGTTGTCGACAGTCTGACCAAAAGTGACTCGCTGAAAATTTTTTTCTCAAAACAATTGTTGCTCCTGTGTCAGAAAATATATTTTGTTAATGATTCCAAACACAGAACAAGATTTTATAGTAATAATAAGGATAACAGAAATTATAAGTACAATTTCTATACAAAATCTCACTCCAGCAAGAAAACTACAAGTATACTTACTTGAATATTAGATTGTTTACTAGCTGAGAAGAGGAAAGTCAAATGTATGACAAGAGAAGAAGATGTGATGATGCATAAGAGGAAGATGTCTTTTAGAAGGAAAACAACATCCACTACCATTAAGTAGGGTGGTGGTAGAGACAGGCACTTGCGACTAGATGTGGACAGCAGATTTGATCAGAAGTTCCAAGCTACAGTGTCAGCCAATACATGCTGGTAATATAGTTTGACAATACATTCAGTCTGGACATTTTGCAAGTTTTATTATAAAGGCATAAGTGATTTAGAGGTAAAGTGTTGACCTCTGAACAAGAAGGTCCCAGGTTTAAATTCCATCATAGGCAGTGTACATTTTTCTCTTACAATTCATGGTTTCTTTGAAGCTTTAGCTTACTCCAGTACTGGGAAATGGGATTTGATGTCCAGATCTCTCACATAAGAGCAAATAAGAGCCATAACTGCAAAAAACAGGAAGACCCATGTGCATTGTTCACACATTAAAGAACTCTTGACAGTCACAAATTTAAAAGAGTAGACCAAAAGGCTGCTGTGGAGCTAAAGTTGTGAGAAATCTACACAAAGTGATCCCAGGCCATGCAACAGAGTCCATGTACCTGGGTCAGAGTTCTCCTCTGATGTTCTCTGTATTTAGAGAAGATTAGATCACCTATGGGTGTGTCAGAATGTAGAAATGGTGATCCAAATATAACATTTCATAAGATTTCAGGCTCAGATGCAGCAGAAGGCTAATGCCTTGGATCATGACCCATGTTACTCCACCCCATTAGAGTATCAAGAAACTAAATGCTCAATGGAAAGTCTACTTCTGCTGATCAGATTGTCCTTCTGTTGCAAAGCTTTGCAAGTCTTATATCAATGCTACAGCAGGAAGAGAGTATAACTTAAAAGGAAAATATATGATCTGTAAGGATAATATTGGACGAAGGATGAATATGGCTGACCACCATGAAAGATAGGAGTCTCATCACTTACTATTCGAAAGAAAGCTATGTTGAGAAATTCTAACTTATGTCAGAAGAAAGATCTACAAATATGTACATGAAATGTTAGGACTCTTTACCAAGAAGGAGAACTGAAAAATCTTATTTAAGAAGCAGAACAATTAAATATAGATATTTTAGGCATATCAGGGATGAGATGAAAAGAATGTGGGTACATACAGGAGGAAACATATACATTCAGGAAACACAATAGAACATCAAAGTGGCGTAGGAATACTAATAAAAAGTGAGCTACAAAAATATATAAGTACCCTCCGGACATACAATAATAGGATTATACTACTCAAAATGAAAGCAAAACCATTCAACATAGCAATTATACAGACATATACAGATGATTATATCTTCTCAACATTTCTGTATGGTGAAGAAACATGGACATTAGACATGAAAGCGGAACAGAAAATTGAAGTCTTTGAAATGTGGATTTATAAAAGAATAGGAAGAATTGGATGGAAAGAAAAGAAAACAAACGAAGAAGTCTTAAAACAAATGAAAATGAAAAGAGAACTACTAAACACAATTTAAACAAGACAAATTAGATATTTAGGACATGTTAAAAGACACAAAAGCCTAATAAAAGTAATCTTGGAAAGGAAAATACAAGGTAATAGAGGCAGACCAAGACTAACATGGACGAGTAACATCAAAAGATGGACAAGTCAGCCTATGACAACCTGCACCATCAAAGCAAGAGACAGAGCGGAATGGCACTCCATGGTGGCCAACCTTCGATGTGGAGATGGCACTCAATGATGATGAAGGATAATGTTGGACCACAGAGACAATGGATATGACCATAAATGAATATAAAAGAAAGTATAATCTAAGAATATCATAATCTAGGAGAAAATTGGTAATGTCTAGAACAAAGACATATTATAGATATATATATATATATATATATATATATATATATATATATATATATATATATATACACACACACACGTATATCTTAAGAAAGATATAGAAAAATAAAATAAGAGAGAAAACTGTGTGTGGTAAGATGATAATATATAACAGAAAACTAAAATAAGAGAGAAAACTGTGTGTGGTAAGATGATATGATAAAAGAGGAAGATGGCATGACTTGAGATAAAAAAAGAAAGATAACATCTGGCCCTAAGATTGAGAAAAAGATAGACCGATGGTTTAACACCAGATGAAGACATATCTGTTAATCAGTTCTCCTTCGTGCTTTCACTCAATAACTAAAAGAATAGTTGATCTCCTGAATAGTTCTGGTATACTGATCCTGATGCAAGTTATTCCTTTTTATCACATGCCTTTAAAAAAACGTTAAGCTGACGTAAATGCATTATGTTGCTTTTATCAATAAAAACTGTAATATTTGTACCTATGAGTCCAATACATCTGTTTTCAGAGCTTGGCATTTTTGAGTACAGGGTTGTCTTCCCTCTTGATCACTACTCACCTAGTTAAACTAGATTGGTTAGTTTGTTGTTTGAGGCACCGCAAAGAGGTGGAGTAGGGTTTAAATAGTTCTGGTTTACTGATCTTGATGCAAGACATCAACTTTGAGTTGTTGGCAGCTTTCAGCTCTGTTGCAGTATCGGGACCTTGCCTACCAGTCTATTAATCAGTGATTGTTATTTGTAATTGAGTGTATTTAACCAGCAAGGTAATGAAAAAAAACACCATGAACCTTTCAGTCTAACCTATCAGATTTTGATAGGCAATGTGACGCATTGTAAACCATGATTCAATGCAACTTATTGTAAACTATGATTCAATGCAACTTATTGTAAACCATGATTCAATGCAACTTATTGTAAACTATGATTCAATGCAACTTATTGTAAACCATGATTCAATGCGACGTATTGTAAACCATGATTCAATGCGACTTATTGTAAACCATGATTCAATGCAACTTATTGTAAACTATGATTCAATGCAACTTATTGTAAACTATGATTCAATGCAACTTATTGTAAACTATGATTCAATGCAACTTATTGTAAACCATGATTCAATGCAACTTATTGTAAACTATGATTTAATGCAACTTATTGTAAACCATGATTCAATGCAACTTATTGTAAACTATGATTCAATGCAACTTATTGTAAACTATGATTCAATGCAACTTATTGTAAACCATGATTCAATGCAACTTATTGTAAACTATGATTCAATGCAACTTATTGTAAACTATGATTCAATGCAACTTATTGTAAACTATGATTCAATGCAACTTATTGTAAACTATGATTCAATGCAACTTATTGTAAACCATGATTCAATGCAACTTATTGTAAACCATGATTCAATGCAACTTATTGTAAACTATGATTCAATGCAACTTATTGTAAACCATGATTCAATGCAACTTATTGTAAACCATGATTCAATGCAACTTATTCTAAACCATGGTACAATGCAACTATGCCAACGTAACATCCTTTTAATGGGAAGATAACAAACAGGAGTGACTGTTGCGCATATATAGCAGAAGAAAAGACTTATGCTAACACCTACAGTCAGCTAAGAATCTCTGATTGCAAACAACTCAAACACTGCACATACTTATATTATTATATTGGGACTATCTTTACCATACCTGTAATAATAGCTCCAAAAAGGCCAATTCCTCCACCTGAGCTGTGATATAAAGGAAGCACTATATAGATGATGTCAGACCTACACAGATCTACTAGCATCATGACACAACCCATACCAATGGACTTGTATTGGGTGATGTTTGATGGCTTTGGATTACCTACAGCAGCAAACAACAACAAAAATCAACAGATCAGATAATTCAACGCTAATTAGCTTCTCAGAAAATTCCTCTGCTAATACAATATTTAAATGCAAAATTGAAATAAACAAAAGAATAGGTATGGCAAAAAGTAATTTTAATGCCATGAAAAATATACTAATAACAAAACAAATATCAACAGGGCTGAAACTAAGAATGGCAAAATGTTACATCTTCTCAATATTCCTGTATGGTGCAGAAACATGGATATTAGACAAGAAAACAGAACAGAAAATTGAAGCCTTTGAAATGTGGATTTATAGAAGAATAGGTAGAATTGGATGGAAACAAAAGATAACAAACGATGAAGTTTTAAAACAACTGAAAATAAAAAGAGAACTACTAAATACAATTAAGATAGGACAAATTAAATTTTTGGGGCATGTTAAAAGACACAACAGCCTACTGATAGTAATATTGGAAGGAAAAATACAAGGTAAAAGAGGCAGAGGCAGACCAAGACTAACATGGACGTGTAACATCAAAAGATGGACAAGTCAATCTATGACAGCCTGCACCATCAAAGCAAGAAACAGAGTAGAATGGTGATACATGGTAGCCAACCTTCGTTGCGGAGAAGGCACTCGATGATGATGATGAATACAATATTTGTCACCAATTCCATCCCCTATTCCACCCCCTAAAAAAAAAAAAACATATAATCTAGTTGTAACTTAATGGGATCACTTTTATGTAGTTAAAATATAGTGGCTTCTTTCATACATATAAACTTAATTTGACTGAAATTATAGTTTAGTTAATGTGTCTGTTTTCACCTACTTCAGTTGATGTGACTATTTACACCTAGGTTAAACTGATGTGACTATTTTCACATAGATTGAACTGATGTGACAATTTTCACATAGATTAGAGTGATGTGACTATTTTCACATAGATTAAACTGATGTGACTATTTACATCAAGGTTAAACTGTTGTGACTATTTTCACATAGATTACAGTGATGTGACTATTTACACCTAGGTTAAACTGATGTGACTATTTTCACATAGATTACAGTGATGTGACTATTTTCACATAGATTGAACTGATGTGACTAATTTTCACTTAGATTAAAGTGATATGACTATTTCCACATAGATTAAATTGATGTGACTATTTACATCAAGGTTAAACTGTTGTGATTATTTTCAACTTAGTTTAATCAGATGTGACTATTTACACCAAGGCTAAACTGTTGAAACTATTTACATCACATTTAAAGTAATGTGACTACTGTCATCTACTTAAGCTACTGTAAATTTTTTTAAAATATATAAGAATGTTGTCAACATGATTGAAACGTATATTTGGCATGGAAACCTACAATGTAGATTGAGACAGCTTCATCAGAGTTAACTAACTAAACCATATTAAATAAAAGCAGGCAAAATATTGAGATTTTAGTCGATGCTGCAAAATAGTTGAAACTGACAGACAAATGTATCAGTTAAATACATGTAAAGACACTTCAAATCTTCATTGTTATTGAAAAAAAAAAAGAATTATTATCACTGGATTGTACAGGGCCCCACATTCTTTTGGGCATCATTTTTTGGAGTACAGTGGCCCAGTAGATGTCATTTCCTTAATTCTTTCCATACGTTTCACCACAGTGTACATCATGCCAATTTCGACCGCGTAAACTTCATCACATAGTGTGTCACTCTTAATTTCATTAGTGTGAACCGTCATCAAACCATATTCTTTTTTACATGTCTTGTATCATCTTGGTATTGGTGAAGTCTAATACCTTGTTCAATTATCTTAAAATTCATATAAATTATGTTACACGTTAGATAAATATAAATAGGTAGATTGATTCTTAACAATGAAAAATGTTGTAACTGAAATCTCTTCTGTTGCATTGATAAAAAGCTTCCGTACGGGAAGAGTTAACAATCAAAGACCAGATACTATTTTTTCTTTCAGACAGGCTGAGTGAAGAATGTGTTTTAACTCTTTAATTTCAGACCAATGCTGTGGTCATTATTAAAAGCTGGATTAAAATTACAGACCAACAATGGAGCCGTTTTTTGTTATTGTGTTCGCCAGATTTCATCTCTGGCTAAGCCCCAGGAGACTAGGAATTGAATTTAGCATATTAATCCTTCTATTCCTAGCAGCTGTGTGCACAGGGGTCCCTTGCCACTCAGGCAGATAACTCCATCTTCAGAGATACTCATATTTTATTTCTGTTGATGAGTAATTGACATTTCAAGCCAGGCCTCACTGCTGAGATCAGGGGTGGTTGACGCAGAAAGAAATCACAAATAAAAATCCCAACTAGTTCAGCTGGGATTTGAACTCACAATCTCTCTGTCTTGAGATTAGTGTCTTGCCTTGAGACCAACCAGTCCGCTGGATCAATGGTTTATATCCTAATAATATATGCACATTATGTTACAGAATTTTAGTATAAATGTCCTTAACAATGGGTTTTCTCAAAGTGTTGTGTTGACAATTTTACTAGTAAAATTATATTTTCTTATCTTCTTAAAAAAGACCACACCTCACAAATTGTGTGTGTTTCCATCACTCATTTGTTTACATATTTAATAATTGTGCAAATGATTTCAATCAATTCTCTTTACTATCATATCCACCAGACACATTAAATTTGAATAAAAATATTCTACCTAACAGATGTCACATGAAACGAATAACATAATGTTGGTTTATCATTTGTGACCATATTAAACCAATAAATTAGAATTATTGCTCATTAATTAATTCTGCAATAATGTGTAAAAAACATTGAGGCGATCTCTTATGTTTTGCATAACTGCTATAATAAATATAAATTTCAAAACAATGTATAAAAAGAATGATAAATGTAATTTTTTTTTTTTAGTATTTATTGAAACAAAGAAATAAGAAAGGTTGAGAATTGTATAAGAAAGATCTAACAGGATATGTTTGGCTCTCTCTCCAGATAATCTTCTACATTAAGAAAAAAAAAGTATTTGGTTGGTTATATTGGATGAACAGTCTATGGGCATCTGCCCTTTGACTTAAGCCATATTGTTGTTTTTGTAAGTGTCGTTGAGTTGTTTTATTCCTTTTATCAGACCTAGGAGAAAGAAGCATCTTTCTAACATCATTAAGGACTGAATATTCAATAAGATGATGCTAAACAACTATACAAGGATGTCTGTCTACATAGCTGATAGTATTCTTAAGAACAAGAGCAAAGTAAATAAATACTGAAAAACCGTAGTTCCTAAAGTATTTCTATTGTTATTTATTCAGTGTATATACCCTGTGTGGGGAAATGAAAGAGCGGACAGGTTGGCTAGCTGCGCTGTCATTGAAGTCGGGCAACCAATGGATCGGGCGGACATCATCAATGCCCTCCGAGATGTGAGAAGAGCACAAGACTTCGACAAACACAGATCCATGTCACTTCTTCGGCTGAAAGAGATGGGAGTTAAGATGGGTACAGCCAGAAATGAGAAACTTAGTGGGCGTGTAAGAAGACTTATCAACCAACATAGAACTGGAGTCGTCAGTCGCTGGACACTGAGGGAATTGCTGAGGAGGTGATCTGAGCACCTATGGACATGTTCGGAGTGCAATGATGATGACCCGCAAATAACTCAATAACTCCATATACCCTGTGGATTATGTTCTTTAAAATCCATTGGCATGAGAAATTTGTTAAAAGATTGTTTAATCACCACTCACATCTGGAGTTAAAATATAATAATAAAAAGGAATTGAGTGTTAAATGATAATGCCTATGACCTGGGATGAGCAACCCATAGCCAACTGGATACATCAGAATCGATGAGCAACAGCCCCATTTTCTGCCACCAGCAGGAAAATTGTCATCTGCTCTATTATCAACTTTAAGCTGTTTTTTTTTTGTTCACTTAAGTGAAGTGCAAATTTGAGACAGAATAACTATATTTAATTAGATTTAGCTCATCAGTAAAATTGCCTTTTTTTTTTGCTGCAAAATCCTGTACATGGTCTTGTTGGACTGTTGAGAAAGATGTCTATGTTCCCTTCACTGACACAAGAGATTACTAATATAAAGGAACTTAGTTCACCACATTCAGGGCTGATTCATAGTGATCAGTCCTTAAAATTAATGGCAAAAAGCATGCATGCTGATAGTTCCAATAGCTTGCTGGTTATATACATTCATGATTTCATTCTCTCGGCTGTTCCATTCTACTGTAGTAGACTCCATGCTTTTAGGGATCTAAAATGTGTGCTTCAACAGAAATAGGATGGATATTTGAAAATCTAGAACTTTAAAGAAGCTGTGTGGATCTACTAACACCATATTCCTCAAACACCTATAAAGGGTTGAAGGGAACCTTTACTTTACTTTTATTGCTATAGTCACTGAGAGGAGTCCACAGCAATGAAAGAGCTGACAGACTTGGTTCAAAAACACTTTCTTGTTAAGCTTTAAAATTATTACTATAAGACATGAAGAAGTCTCTTCGTGATTATTTATTTATTTATTTTTTTTGGAAAGTGACAGTGATTTATGAAGGTGTCGTTATGAGACTCTGACATGAAAAAAAAACAAACAAAGGTTTAATACCCTGATAACCAGCAAAGAAACAATTGCAGCACAAATGTGATACGTCATTATTACACTAGGCATGTCTGTTCAGGGCACATTCTTTGACTGTAATGACCTAAGTCACATTGACACAAATTAGGCCCTAATATGAAGTAAATGAGTCCCATCTCTTGACAAAAATGTTAGTGCTTCTAACCTGTATTCAAGACCACTGTCTAAACAACTTTTATTTGATTGTTCCTGTATTCCTGCTATAAAAACAGTTATTGTTTATATAATGCTGCCGACGTTGCCATGCCTATTTTTTCAGTTTATCTTACAAATTTGCTAAAATAACAAATGCCACCTAAAAGCCCAGTGTTTATAACTTTCAACTTTACCTGCGCCATGAGCATAAACGAGGAAATTAGAGAAATCGCCAATCAACCACTAATATCTTCAGTAATAAAGAAAAGATGATGGTCATATGTTGGACATGTGATGAGAAGAGATAATAACCGAATAGCAAAGCAATGTGGGGAAACAACAGGTAAGAGTAAAAGAGGAAGACCCAGAGAGACACTGAGAAGAACATTGATGAGAGAGGCAGAAGCAGCAGGAATCGGCTCCCTCAATGAGATAGAGCTGCTTGCACAGAACAGAGACAAATGACAAGATTTGATAAAATATCTTTAAAAGAATTGAAAACTGCTAAAACAAAAATTCAAATAAGAGGAGTATCTTGGTCTACGCCCTATGGGCCGGCTACAGCTCGAAAGGTCAATAGATAGATAGATAGATGAGCACAAAAATACATTTCAACTTCGAATGTAAATGCAACAAAATTGAAATGATCCAAAAAATTATGATTTTTACTTATACTCACCAGAATTATTAAAGTGTATCGAAAATTAAACAAATAGAGATTTAAAATGTTAATATGAGAGATTAAATGTCGTGGATTAAGCTGATCATAAAACATTATTAATATCACTTATGAACACCAGCGCCATCAGCACAAAAACATAGACCTATTCCAGATTCAATTTTCACAAAATTGAAGACTGAAAAAAATCATTACTTTTACTTTAACTCACAGAAATTAGTAAACTCTAAGGCCGTATAAAGGGAGCCGCGATAGCTCAGTTGTTAGTGAACTGGACTACAAAGGACAAGAGGTAGGGTTCGATCCCAACCGACGGCTTCCAGGTTCACCCAGCCTTATATGGGTACTGGATTTTTTTATGGGAAAGTAAAGCGGCACGGGCGTAATACCGACCACATTACCCCAAAAATCATGTGCTGAAGGTCTGTAAAATTTATGGTCACTAACACCATATTCCCTATACGCCACTTGGCGTGACAGTGGCTCTTTACTTTTTTTATACTAAAGCCGTATAAACAAATCTAGATTCAAAATGTTAATATGAGAGATGAAATGTCGTGAATTAAGTGGATTGTAATATCAATTATGCGAATCATAAAAAACATGTACTGGCAACAAACAGCAGCTATACGAATTAACAACCAAACAGGACAATTCCAATATATAAAACAAGGAGTCAGACAAGGCTGTGTTCTGTCACCGGATTTGTTTTCACTTTACAGCGAATATATTATGAGATCAATAGTAGACAAAAAAGGAATTGAAGTCAACAGTCACAACATAAATAATTTGCAATATGCGGATGACACAGTCTTAATAGCAGAGACAGAGAACGAACAACAAGAAATTATAGACATAATAGTAAAAGAAAGCAACAAAAAAGGTCTCAATCTGAATAGTAAGAAAACAGAAGTAATGGTTATATCGAAGAAACAATCATCACCATGATGCAGCATAAAAATAAACGAGACAAATATGAAACAAGTGCAACGTTTCAAATACATGGGCACAATAATAACATCAGATGGGAGATGCACCACAGAAATAAAAAGCAGAATAGCTCAGGCCAAAATAGCATTTCAGAAAATGAAAAATATCTTATGCAACAAATCTATGTCAATAAAAATGAGAAAGAGAGTTCATCGGTGCTATATAGAACAAATTCTGACCTATGGAAGCGAATCATGGACAGTAGACAAACAAATGAAAAGACGATTAGAGGCCACAGAGATGGGATTTCTCAGATAAATGTTGAAAGTTCCCTGGACAGCTAAAAAGACCAATGAGGAAGTTCTCAAAAGAGGCCAACACAAAAAGGGAGCTCTTAAAAAACATCAGAAAGAAGCAATCAACATTTTTCGGGCACATCATGAGAAGAGGAAAGTTGGAATACTTGGTTACAACTGGCAAAATAAAAGGAAAGAGAGATCGCGGACGACAAAGAGAGAAAATACTGGATACCTTGGTGTCATGGCATGGAAAACAGTCAACAACAGAACTGATACGATGCACTATAGATAGAAGATTGTGGAGGGACATGATCGCCTACGCCAACCGGTATGACACATGATGATGAATATCAATTATATAGACCAGGTGTAATTTTTCCAGATATGGCGGGCTAGACAAACATTTCTGTCAGACTTTGCGGGAGGGAATTCCATATTTGACGTCATGACTGCATGAAACTATTGTAGAGGTTTTAAAGAGCAAGTGTTCAGATGTGCTGGACATATTATGATTTATCATAATCACACATATGTTTAAAGACAATTTTGAATCCTTTTCTAAAATTCTGTCTATCCTATGTACATGTATTGAATAACTGAGGTCATTGTACAAATTAATAGTCGCGTGTGGACTAACACTTAAACCAAAAAAAACCAGTTTAAAAATGAAAAGTATTACAATTTGTTTACAACTGGTATAGATTTCAGTCATACAACTTCATTATATAAAATACCACATTTCTTACACAGATATTAACACCTTATTCTATTCTATTCTACTCTACTCTACTCTACTCTACTCTACTCTACTCTACTCTACTCTACTCTACTCTACTCTACTCTACTACTCTCTACTCTACTCTATTCTACTCTACTCTACTCTACTCTATTCTACTCTATTCTACTCTACTCTATTCTACTCTACTCTATTCTACTCTACTCTATTCTACTCTACTCTATTCTATTCTACTCTATTCTATTCTATTCTATTCATGGAATCAGTTTCAATACAGTCAGAAATCCCCCATATTCACTCCACCTCATATCAAAGAATCTCCCTAGGAGCATCTGTAAATTCTGTTGTCAAGGTCGACTTCCATGCATGCCCTATTCAGCTGCACAGGTGACAGTTCCAATGTCAACATCTTACACTTGTCAGTATATGAGACTCATGATTATATTACTGCACATGTTTTCATTTTATTACATTTGTCGCTATATTGTTATAATTGTCAACAACTGCACTTGTTAACATATTGAACTTGCCAATGCATTATAATACTTTTTAACATATCACTTCAACTGTCAACAAATTATCACACTTGTCAACAAATTATCACACATGTTAACATATCATTGCATTTGTCTACATATTATTGCACTGTCAGTATATTATTACACTTGTTAACAAATAACTGTATTTGTAAATATTTTATTGCACTGAAAACATATTATTTATTGCACTGGTCAGTAAATTATTATACTGGTCGACATATTATTACACCTGTCTACATATTATCAGACTTGCGAACATATTGTATTTGTCAACATACTGTTTCACTCTCTATCTATCTATTGACCTTTAGAGCCGTAGCCAGCCCATAAGGCATAGACCCAGATACTCCTTCTCTTATCTAAATGTTTATTCTAGCAGTTTTCAATCCTTGCAAAGATCTTTTACCAAATCTCACCATTTGTCTCTGTTCTGTGCAAGCAGCTCTATCTCATTGAGGGAGCCAATTCCTGCTGCTCTTGCCTCTCTTTCAATGTTCTTCTCAGTGCCTCTCTGGGTCTTCCTCTTTTCCTCTTACTGTTTCACTAGTCAACATATTATTGCACTGGTCAACAAATTATTGCACGTATCAACATATTATTCCACTGGGCAACATATTGTTGCACTTGTCAACATGTTATTACACTTTTCAAGATGTATGTACACTTATCCACATATTGTTACAATTATCCACAACATTGTTACAATTATCCACATATTGTTACAATTATCCACAACATTGTTACATATGAATTCTATCATATAACTTGCCTGTTGTGCCAGATGTATAAATGTAACAGCAAGTGTCCTGTAATGTTACATCTTTTCTAACTGTTGGAGAAATTGCCGAGGGAAGTGTCTGGAACATTAAGGAATCAAACGAGTGCAAACCAGGGGGTGCAGGCAATGAACCTAAGCCTTGCACATATACTTTAAGTTTGCCTAAACCATCAACAACATCAGTAACAGCCTCAAGTAGGGAATCTCCTACAAAATAAACAGTCAAGTAGTACATAATAATCAATTAGTCACTCTGTAAAGACATCAATAAACTTTATAAGGATAATGAATTTTTTTTTAACATGGTCATAATTGATGTATTAAAGTGAATACAGAAATTAAAGAACCTTTTATAATGACCAGAAAAGACAGATTCAGAAATGATATTATTAGAGAAAGGGTAGGCATTGAACCAAACCTAAGTTAAATACAGAAACAACAAGCAAAGTTGTTTGCCCAAGTAGAAAAAATGCCATGAGATTCCTTACAATACAAAGCATATAAAGAAGTAGAAAAGGGAGAAAAGCAACAGGCAGGCCCAGAGTAGGATGGACAGAGAACATCAAAGTAACATCAAAGTAACGCTACAACGACATTAATTGGCAATGATTGAAGCCACAAAAGGGCATGAACCAGAACTTTGTATCTCCCTCAACAACCGAATCGAAACAAGAAGAAGTGAAGAAAGAAAAAGAAATACATTTTAGTGCCAAAACACAAGATAAGAATACTGTCCACTTTGTTAATATCAATATTTGTATGTGTCTGCAAAACATGGACTGCAAATTCAGAAGGAAAAAAAATACAAGCTAGAAATGAGGTGATATCATAAGATTTTTAACTAAAGTCATAAAAATACCACTTATAAATAACACAAGTCCACAAGAGAAACTTCTTAAATGGATAAAGAAAAAGAATTTAAGCATCTGCGGCCATGCCACAAGATCTAATCGCCCAGTCAAAACAACATTACTGGGAACAACAAAAGGCAAAAGATGGAGAGGTATATAATAAAAAAGGAAAATTAATTTTTTAAATCAAAGGGTGGATAGGGAAAACATTCACACAAACTCAGCTTGTTTTTTTTTTTTCCAAACCCAGTCACTGGCACACTACAGGAAAGAACAGGAAACATTGTAAACTTATAATTTCAGTACATGGAAACTGAGGGATCAGAAAGGCAGTACACAATTTAACTTTAATTTTTTTTTTTATTGATTGACAAGAATAATTAACTTCAAATGAAGGGAAAACATGGAGGAGGTTATTTCTGAAGATCAGATTGTCTTTGTTTGAAAAAATCTGTATATAGTTTCCTACCACTTCTTGTAATTTATGTGTTGTTTTAATCATTCATATTTTATTCGTTACTGCCACAACACATTTTGAGTTGAGTATCCTAATCTTTTCTTTTATGCTAATGGTAGAAAAGTCAACACAAGTGGAAATTCACTGACTCTCAACAGCACAGTGCATTTGATTAGAGATTACACGGAACAAACAGCCCAAGCTTGCTATATTTTTTTTATTAATAAATTACAACATGTGTGTATGCAGAAGACAAACAATTCTAAAACATTCTAAAACCACTATAGTAGAGTGCATTATTCCACCAGATTGTAATAGCATGACTGTAAAGTATACTCTAAAACATAAGGGACTCCTGTGTTCACAGTTTTCACCTCAGCATCAGTAAATTCAAATATTACTAAGAATCATCATGAGACGCGTAAGAAACAAAATAAAACCAGAAATAAGTGAGGAACAATGTGGATTTGTGGAAGGAAAGGGCACCAATAATGCAATATACATCTTAAGAACATTGATAGAAAGATCTATAGAGATAAAGAAATATCTATATATGTGCTTTATAGACTACACATAAGCATTTGACAAAGTAAAGCATGTGGAAATAGTCAATATGCTGGAGAAATTAAACATTGATGGCAAGGATCTGCGAATCATAAAAAACATGTACTGGCAACAAACAGCAGCATATGAATTAACAACCAAACAGGACAATTTCAACTTATAAAACAAGGAGTCAGACAAGGCTGTGTTCTGTCGCAGGATTTGTTTTCACTTTACAGCGAATATATTATGAGATCAATAGTAGACAAAAAAGGAATTGAAGTCAACGGTCACAACATAAATAATTTGCAATATGCGGATGACACAGTCTTAATAGCAGAGACAGAGAATGAACTACAAGAAATGATTGACATAATAGTAAAAAGTATCAAGAAAGTATCAAGAAAGGTCTCAGTCTGAATAGTAAGAAAACAGAAGTAAATGTCATATCAAAGAAACAATCATCACCAGCATGCAGCATAAAAATAAATAGGACAAATTTGAAACAAGTGCAACGCGTCAAATACTTGGGCACAATAATAACATCGGATGGAAGATGCACCATGGAAATAAAAAGTAGAATAGCTTAGGCCAAAACAGCATTTCAGAAAATGAAAAATATCTTATGCAACAAATCTATGTCAATAGAAATGAGAAAGAGAGTTCATCGGTGCTATATAGAACCAATTCTGACCTATGGAAGCGAATCATGGACAGTAGACAAACAAATGAAAAGACGATTAGAGGCCACAGAGATGGAATTTCTCAGAAGAATGTTGAAAGTTCCCTGGACAGCTAAAAAGACCAATGAGGAAGTTCTCAAAAGAGGCCAACACAAAAAGGCAGCTCCTAAAAAATATCAGAAAGAAACAATCAACATTTTTCGGGCACATCATGAGAAGAGGAAAGTTGGAATACTTGGTTACAACTGGCAAAATAAAAGGAAAGAGAGATCGCAGACGACAAAGAGAGAAAATACTGGATAGCTTGGTGTCATGGCATGGAAAGCAGTCAACAACAGAACTGATACGATGCACTATAGATAGAAGATTGTGGAGGGACTTGATCGCCTATGCCAACCGGTATGGTACATGGTGATGATCAGTAAATTCTGTTGTCCAGGTTGACTTCCATGCATGTCCTATTCAGCAGTACAGGTGACAATTCCAGTGTCAACATTTTACACTTGTCAATATATGAGACTCATGATTATATTACTGCTCATGTTTTCATTTTATTACATTTGTAACCATATTGTTATGATTGTCAACAACTCCCTTTAATTTTTTTTTTTTTTTTTGCGTTCGTCAGCTTTCACCTCTGGCAAAGTTCCTTGAGAAATGAAATTGTGCATATTAATCTGTTTTTCCCTGGCAGCCATGTGCACAGGGGTCCTTCACCACACAGACAGATAACTCCACCTTCTCATATTTTTTCTATCTATAAGTAATTAATGTTTCAAGCCAGACCTCACTGCTGAGACCAAGGGTGGTTGCAGCAGAGAGAAATAATAAATAAAAATCCCAACTTGTGCACCCTGGATTTGAACTCACCACCTCTCTGTCTTGAGACCAGTATCTTGCTTCAAGACCAACGAGTCCCTGATAATGGACTCTAAAACATATGATCAAGAAACATAAAAAGGAGACACATCTTAAACATTATGATTAATGTATTTATTTCATCATATATTTTATTGCATCTTTTCACAACACATCATGCCATTCTTATACTATTGTAATTACTGCTGTAGTTCTCAGTTCTCAGTGTTCTTTTTAGAGTTTTCTGTGTCAGCTTCTGTTTCTTCTACCCTCCAGTTACTACTGCAATATCTATGTAAAAAATAAACATACAGGTTAAAGAGTAATATGACAAAGGAATGATGAACCATAGGCATACCTGAACCAACAATCAAATACTTTGGATCTGCAGCCAGAACTGAATGGACAAGAGAATGCAACTTCAAGCTAAAGTTGATTAAGGCAACAGTGATCCCAAGTTTCTGTAGACCTATGGATATAGAAGCAACTCATTATTAACAGATATGCTAGAGGCAACTCATTATTAACAAATATGCTAGAGGCAACTCATTATTAACAGATATGCTAGAGGCAACTCATTAACAGATATGCTAGACGCAACTCATTATTAACAAATATGCTAGAGGCAACTCATTATTAACCAATATGCTAGAGGCAACTCATTATTAACCAATATGCTAGAGGCAACTCATTATTAACCAATATGCTAGAGGCAACTCATTATTAACCAATATGCTAGAGGCAACTCATTATTAACCAATATACTAGAGGCAACTCATTATTAACAAATATGCTAGAGGCAACTCATTATTAACAAATATGCTAGAGGCAACTCATTATTAACAAATATGCTAGAGGCAATTCATTATTAACAAATATGCTAGAGGCAACTCATTATTAACAAATATGTGAGAGGCAACTCATTATTAACAAATATGCTAGAGGCAACTCATTATTAACAAATATGCTAGAGGCAACTCATTATTAACAAATATGCTAGAGGCAACTGATTATTAACAAATATGCGAGAGGCAACTCATTATTAACAAATATGCCAGCAGACAACAATTTTGTTTCACAATCACTAAACATTAAAACACATCTAAATTATAGTGTATTTTGAAATCACATCTTGTTCCATGTAATATCTTTATACAATAATTCATGTCTAATTAAGATGAACATAGCAGCCTGTTAGGGTCCAATTTTTCCCATGCCATTAATTGAAGCCATTGTGCCTGAACTTTGAAAGACACAGAGTGGAGTCAATGTTCAAGCATTTCTTTTAGGTAATCTTTAAATTTAATAGTAAATAAATAAAAAGCGTAGAATGAATTCAAAACAAATGAGGAAATTAGAGAAATCGCCAATCAACCACTAATATCATCAATAATAAAGAAGGGATATGGACATATGTTGGAGATGTGATGAGAAGAAATAATAACGGAATAACAAAGCAAACCCTCATGGGGGAAAAACAGATAGGAGGAAAAGAGGCAGACTCAGAGAAACACTGAGAAGAACATTGATCAGATATGCAAAGAGGCTGACCCAGAGAAACACTGAGAAGAACATTTATCAAAGTGTCAAAGGCAGCAGGAATCAGCTCCCTCAATGAGATTGAGATGTTTGCACTGAAAGGAGACAAAGATCTTTGCAAGGATTGAGACTGCTAGAAAAAAAATTTTGAAAAAGGATCTGGGTCTATGCCCTATGTGCCCGCCATGGCTCAAAAGGTCAATAGATAGATAGAATCTATAAATATACATTTTAGTCTTTTCCATGTTTTTAAATCAGATTTTTTAGCCCAATGGTTGACTGTGCTCTCAAGATTTAGTGCTCATGCATTTCTACCTTCAACAATTAATCTAAAATGAGAATATGAGACTTAAACTTGGCAGCGTATATCTCAGCACACAAAGCATGTACTTGGAGGAAGGGAAAAAAATAACATAGTGTAGAGTAGCTCACACTAGCGGGAAGAGTACAGTAAAACACACAACATAGCACAATGAAATATGACATTAGGTCCCGTTTCATATAATATTACACCACTGGACCAAAGATCAATTTGGATAACAGCTGCATGTTTTTTTAAATAAGTATATTAATGTTTGTGATAATGAGCCTTTAAAACATCAACAAATTTGACTCTGGTCTGAGATATCAACTTTCACCAAAACATGTTATTAGAATGTAAGTTATAACTTCTGCATCAGCTGCTTAGTGACAACATACTGGCTTGGTGGTAAAGTAAATGTGAGTTCAAACACATCTAGATGCTCTCCACGTTGATCCAGTTGAAAGAGGAATGTTGTTGTTGTTGCGTTCACCAGTTTTCAACTCTGACAAAGTTCCTAGAGACTAGGAACTGAATTTTGCGTGTTAATCCATTTTTCCCTGGCAGCCGTGTGCACAGGGATCCCTCGCCACACAGGCAGATAACTCAGACTTTGGAGGTACTCATAATTTTTCCATTGATGAGTAATTGACGTTTTAAGCCGGGCTTCGCTGCTTAGACCAGGGGTGGTTGTCACAGAGAGAAATCATAAATAAAAATCCCAACCGGTGTAGCTGAGATTTGAACCCACAACCTCTCTGTCCCGAGGCTGGCGTCTTACATCGAGACCAACCAGTCCCCCATGGACTTAGAATATGAGGTCCATATGGGAAAAAAAACATGAAAGAGGAATGAATGCCTGGCTCAAAGAGCTGGAGAAAGTAATTACAAAATGGAAGAGAGCACTAGCCCCTTCACTTCAGAATGCTGTGATCTAGTATGAAGACATTTTTATAGTCTCACCCTTGTACAACTGGGACATTACTTATCAACTATCTTTACTGCATTATCCCATTACTGGGGCCTACCTGGGGGACATATAGGACTGGACAATAAAGACTGCTTATCCTGAGCAGTCACCACGAGGTGTTCGAGTCTGAGTTTTAACTTCACCCCAATAGAAAAACTTTTGACCGAATTCCACCAAACTCCTGGTTTGGAGCATGACAAGTTATTGATTTGGAATGTCTCTCCATTACTTATATCATCATCATCATCAAGTACCTGGCCTACTGGCGTAGGTGATCATGTCTCTCCACAACTCTCGATCTCGACAGTTCTTTATCATTTCTGTTGTTGACCCTCTGCCAAGCCATTCTCTTAAGCTGTCCGGTATCTTTTCTCTTTGTTTCCCTCTATCTCTTCGTCCCTAAATTTTTCCAGTTGTTACAATATATTCCAGTGGTTCTCTTCTCATTACATGGCCAAAAAATGATGATTGTTTCTTCCTAATATTGGAAATTAGCTCTCTTTTTGCTTTGACCTCTTTCAGAACATTTTCATTACTCTTCTTAGCTATCCATTACTTATATAAAGAATGATAATATGATTGATTTATAAAAATACAAAACTTTTTCTAATCAGCTTGAATGTGTCATAGAAGAATTGTATCCAGGTTATAATTCTCATGCGATAAAAGGAGCAAAAGAACTAAAATCAATTTTAAAAACTTTAGAACAAGAAAGTGAGGCTGACATTGTGGAACTCTCCCTTACTTAAATCAAATTATGTACATGTCACTGCCATCAACTAATGTCAGACAATAGCAAACTGACTCTAACATAAATAATGGCAATGTTGTCTTGACATCAGTGAATAAACTATAACAATCAAGGCAGTTATCAAATCATATTCAGCCAAAGCTTTAATTGCCATGTAAAAGATTCAGTGGAAACATCGTTTTACATAAAATAATGTGATTCTTTAGCGAATCTAAACCTTTCTATATAAACAGAAGTAGATGAAATAACTGGCAGACTTGTGTAGATTTCCTCAATCAACAGATTTATAATGACAGCAAGACAGTTGATTAAAAAAAAAAAAACATAAGACTGCAAGAATTGGAATCGAGCAAATGACAATTAGAAAAATGTAAATGTGAACATGTGTAAGAAATGCATGTAATCAGTAAATTATGAGATGTATAACTAAAGATATATAGTCTGCAGTAAAGTGGATTATGCTAAACAATAACAAGTCTATAAGAAATAATAACAAAAGAATTATCAGGAAAAATTACTCTGAATAGCATTAATATGGGAATGAAATAAGCAATCTAATTACTTAGAAAAAAGAATACAATTTTCAACATGATGTTAATTATTGTTTTAAAACAAAATGGCATGCCTACCCAAAAATGTCCATACAAAGGCTGGTTCATTCTGAATCATGATGGCAACACAGTCCTTTTGTCCCAAGCCCCAAGATTTAGCAATGTTGGCCACCTTACAAGCCATCTGATCCACAAACTCATAAGTAAAATGATTGTCCTCAAAAATGATAAATGTCTTTCGTGGAGTCTCCTCTACCAGCTTCTCAAACTTATCTATAAGAAGTGATTGTACTGCCTCCTCTCGAAATTTGAGCATCTTCCTTCCCGCTTTTATCAGTTTCAGATCATGATTCAACCATGGAAATGTCTTCTTAATCACCATAGCCCCTGCTCCAGCAGCACCAGCCGAACCAAGCAATACTTTCTGATAAAACTTCATGGTGCTTCTTGTAAACCAATGTTAACAAATAACTGCAAACAGTTGAATCATGAATTGTTTATCTTGTTTCTCACTAAAGAGAAGCACAAGTATCCAGATCACATAACCAGGGCTTGATCAAGTTGAGGATTGTGCACTGACAGAAGAACACCAACGTTTAGATGTGATGGCAAAATAAAAAACTGTGAACAGAATAAGCAAATATCATGACACAAAATTTACAAAGTTTGGAAAAATAAAATATTGGAAATTGTAAATATTATATTAAATACAAAAGTAGATTTATAATCCACAGAAAAAAAGAGCAATCAATTCCACAATCTTATATTAAATCTATAGATATAAATGTATTATCATAATAATGATGTCTATAGACTTCCTACTTGTATATTATACACATAGCAAGAATAGGAGAAATATAGGCCATGGCTTTTTCTCAATACCAACTTGAAAGTGTTAAAGTTCATTTTTTAAAGATAATAAAGTAAGTAATGGTGTTCTATCACTATTGGGTCAGTAAGTATAACATAACATGATAGCCCGTAACCAGTTCAGGCTTTGTACAATCTAAGCAAAATGGCCTTCAAATAAAAATTGCTGGCTCCCTATTATGTTTTTAATTACATAATGGCATACATTTGTAGACTGTTAGTGTTCAACAAATTATTTTTTTTTAATATGTTGCAGAAGCTATTGTAGTTTGTTTATATGTAAACTTTTGTTGGCCGATTGATTTAATTAAACAAACACATGCTGTTGGCAATGTATAAACAATTATAGACTGTTGGCGGTGTATATATATAACTGTAGACTGTTGGTAATGCATATATATATATATATATATATATGCAGACTGTTGGTAATGTATAGATAATTATAGACTGTTGGTAATGTATATATAACTGTAGACTGTAGGTGATGTATATATAACTGTAGACTGTTGGTGATGTATATATAACTGTAGACTGTTGGTGATGTATATATAACTGTAGACTGTTGGTGATGTATAAATAACTGTAGACTGATGGTGATGTATATATAACTGTAGACTGTTGGTGATGTATATAAAATTATAGACTGAGGTGCATATGAATATTTGTAGACAGTGATGTATAACTATTTGTGGACTATTGTGATATAAAAATTAGTTGCATACTGTTGGTGATGTCTAAATTATTTGTAGACTGTGGGTGATGTATAAATAAGTGTAGGCTGTTGGTGATGTATTAATTATTTGTAAACAGTTGGTGAGGTATAAATAAGTGTAGGCTGTTGGTGATGTATTAATTATTTGTAAACAGTTGGTGAGGTATAAATAAGTGTAGGCTGTTGGTGATGTATTAATTATTTGTAAACTGTTGGTGATGTATAAACAGTTGTTGACTATTAGTATTGTATAAATAAATGTAAACTAGTTGGTGCTGTATAAAAACGTATGTCAAAATGTCATTAGTTTTGTATTGAACTCCTGCTGCACAAAGCTGTCACCATACACTGAGTTCAACTCGTTCCCTGCTGTATAAAAGCAGTATGCTGGCTGATTGTAATTCTACATTGTTTGTTAGTATAACAGATATACCATATAAACTTGGTAGCCTAGTTGGGAAAACCACCCGACTAGGTTACTGACGTTCAGACAACCCATGTTCAATTCCTGGTAGTTGGAAAAAAATATATATACCCATGGGGTAGCCAGCTGCTGTCAGAAATGAGTACCTGGGTAGTAGTACTTTAGGAAGATGAGGAATGCTGCCTCGCATTGTGAGTTTCAATGCTTGAAGCGACACTATTCAAAAGTCTCGAACCACTTCTGGATAGGCGGCCAAGCACATATGGTGAAAACTTACATGTTAAGACGCCAATTCAAGTCTCGTACTTTACCTTTTAAATCTATGACAGCTATACTAAATATACTGGTTCTGTGCTGAATTAATACAAGACTGAACAGTATTAGATACATAACTGATGAGAATTATATAAATATCAGATAAGTACTTGATACACAACAAAATTCATCATTGGAAGTGAAGTGTAAACAACATACAAATTAAGAGACAAATGAGGAGAACTTATCACCAAGAAATAGAACAAGAAGAAAGATTAAAATAACACTTCAGAGAAACAACTAATAAGAAATTACAACAAAAAATTGCCTAATACTCCTAATGGTAAAATATATCATGAAATAAAAATAGACACTCAAACATAAATAAGAATTTATCAAACAGTTCAAAACCTATGGGTATAACTCCCAAGGAGATCAGGGAAGTTAATTTGAATTACATTTATTTTTACAGGAAATATGATCACAAATGTGTCCAAGACTTCTATTTTAATCTTCACTTGGCTAAAACAAAGGAAAAGAAGGTAACTTGGCTATGATAAATGACAGTCATGGGCTGCTTGGCTGTTATACAAGGGAATCACAGGTTGCACTGATCTACAAAGTGCAAAACAGCATAACACAATCTACTACTAATATGACGATGAATACAATAATCACGATCAAAGAAAGTGGTGTCAAACCACGAAGAACCATCAAGATGGATTCTCCCCATCCAAACAAATGAAGTCTACCAAAATCTGCTGGTGACCATCTACTACCATGATATGGAGTCATGACGAGGACTAGTAGAAACATTATTGGCCCAAAACTCCATTAAAAGACCACTAAAAATTTCACAGTGGAATATAGAAGGCATCGTTAAAAAGTAAGTACCCCTCATAAACTCTGTGAGGTGTAAATTTGAGGCCAAAATAACTAACAGCACATGGGCTGAGAGTGACTGGCAACTCATAGCTGATTGACTGCATCAAGATCAGTGAAGCAGAACTGATCAAAGTCTTAACCAATCCAGATGATCTGGAAACAGATTAAATAAAAGTCTGGCCATGTAAAGATTGGCAAGGGAAGAATAACCCTGAACTCAAAAAATGTAGCAACAGAGTCAGATATGTTGAGACACGAGGTGGAAAGATTACAATTTTCTGTAAAACATAATACAACTACACCCATTTAACACATCTTTAATTATTTCTGTACTGAAGCTTTTTATCGATGCAACGGAAGATATTTCAGAAACAAAATATTTTCAGGTTTTAAGAATCAATCTACATATTTATATTTATCTAACATATAACATATTACATATGAATTTTTAGATAATTGAACAAGATATTATATTTCACCAATACCAAGATGATACAAGACGTGTAAAAAGAGTATGGTTTGATGACGGTTCACACTAATCAAATTGAGAGTGGCACACTATGCAGCTGAAATAGGCATAGTGCAAAGTGCGGCAAAACGTACAGAAAGAGTTAAGGACAAATGATGAAAAAGAATAGTTGTCAAATGAACGCTAAAGTAGAAGGACGAGCAAATTTACATAAACAGCATCAAAAAAAGATAACTTAATTGTTAACCAATTGATTGGATGGAAAGAAAAGAAAACAAACAAGGAAGTTTTAAAACAACTAAAAATGAAAAAAGAACTACTAAACACAATTAGAACAAGACAAATGAAATTTTCGGGACACGTTAAAAGACACAACAGCCTAATAAAAGTAATATTGGAAGGGAAATTACAAGGTAAAAGAGGCAGAGGCAGACCAAGACTAACATGGACGAGTAACATCAAAAGATGGACAAGTCAGCCTATGACAATCTGCACCATCAAAGCAAGACAGAAAGTGGAATGGCGCTCCATGGTAGCCAACCTTCGATGCAGAGACGGCACTCAATGATAATGAATTGTTAACCGCAGATTTTTATTTTTCATGAAAAGTAAGTAATCAGTGCAATTTAAATAATTATTTATTACAGTAATGTACTTAAAGATATGGGCTTTCCAACACATCTAATACAATTTTTTTTTTAATCAATGTATCATGAACAACAAGCAGCTATCAGAGTAGCAGGTGAAATATAAAATTGGTTTAAAGTACAAAAGAGGTAAGTTAGAGATGTATCTGCTCTCCAAACCCATTCAACATCTACAATGAGAAATTCATGGCAAGTGTAAGAAACGATTACAAATTTTTTAAGTTCAACACTTTCACAATAAATGGCAACATAATTCTAGAACTTTAATATGCTGATGATACAGTCCTCCTCTCCAACAGTGCAAAAGGATTAAAAGAGATAAATGAGTGTGTACACAGTG
The DNA here is from genome assembly GCA_032433765.1 of Megaustenia siamemsis. NCBI lineage: Eukaryota > Metazoa > Mollusca > Gastropoda > Stylommatophora > Ariophantidae > Megaustenia > Megaustenia siamemsis. The sequence continues at coordinate 138,705,439 of JAVIAB010000051.1, read as the reverse complement.
AAAGGTTAAACCTCTATCTAAACATTCATAAAACCAAGGTAATGTTCATTGTCAAAGCAAAAAGTTAACCCAAAATCAACATCAACAATGATAACTTGAAATTGTAACAAACTCTGAACATCTGGGATTTGTAGTATAACTAACAATGGAGACTGTCAGAAAGAGATCAAAAGATTAGCATTAGCAACACAAAAATGAAATGAAGAACATGTAACACAATATCATCAATGCAGTAAAATTACAATTACTGAGGGTATGTATCTTCCTGGAAGGAACATATGGTTGTGATTCATGGACAATCTAGCAAAAATAGTAAGGAAAAAATCTATTAATTCAAAACAAAATACTACAGAAAAATCCTTACGATACCTTGGGTATTGGAAAAAAGCAATGAAGACATATTAAACGATTCAACATTTTAAAAGAACTAGTTGAGGGGGGCAGAGGGTGCACCATGCGCATGGCTGGGTGGTCTAGAGGTAAGACCTCAGTCTCTGGACAAGAAGGTTCCAGATTCGATTCCCACCACAGATGATGGAAAATAAAAGAAAAATTTAAAAATGGAATCTGTGGTTTCTTCGTGACTTCACCCTCTCATGGTCTATGGGTAGAGAGACCTGTTGCCTAGCCTTTCAGCTAACGGCGAAAAGCAGGAGGTCCCATAAGCATTTTGTGCACGTTAAAGAACCCTTTGCATTTGACAATCATCAGCACAAACACAAAACTTAGACTATTCAAATCAAATGTACTATCAACCCTAATGTATGCATGTGAAAGCTGGAAAACAACAAGAGGTATAGAAACAAAGTTGAACGCATTCGAAAATAAATGTCTAAGGAAAATACTTGGTATAGCGTGGAACAAATTCAAAACAAACGAGGAAATTAGAGAAATCGCCAATCAACCACTAATATCTTCAGTAATAAAGAAAAGATGATGGTCATATGTTGGACATGTGATGAGAAGAGATCTCTCTCTCTCTCTCTCTGCGATCAGGACTCAGTCAGAGTAGGATTCCAGACTCCCACATGAAGTCAGCTGTCAGGTTAAGTGTGTTGATCGCCCCCACAGACAGAACATCACATTTAGAGTCCGCCAGATCCACTCTGACTGAACACCCGTTAATATGTTGCACTGTGTTCTGCGCCAGTGGCCCAGTGCATCCGATTTCAGCCAGCATTTTTTCAGGTTTGCTTTCCTTAGCCTTTGATTGTCCCCAATCTTCCTGCAAGACAGCAGATTGTCTTTTCTGTAGGGGGATTCTGCCCTTTGATGGTCTGCCCTCCTAGGTTTACGAGCACCATCTGCCAGAGTCACTAAAGGTGACTAACACAGACATGCACACACAAAGATATGAGATGTGAATAACACAGACATGTACACAGCGATACGAGACATGACTAACACCGACACACATCAAGATATATGACACATGACTAACATAAACATGCACATAAAGATATGAGATATGACTGACTTAGACATGCACACACAAAGATATGACACATACCTAACATAGACATACACACAAAGGTATAAAGTATGACTAACATAGGCATTCAGATAAGAGAAGGAGTATCTTGGTCTAGGCCCTATGGGCCGGCAACGGCTCGAAAGGTCAATAGATAGATAGATTTGGCAATTGAAAAGAGTAGGCCAAAAATGGCTGCTACCCCAGCAAAGATTAATAGGGGAAAAAAATCTACCACAAATTGTTAACGCTCTATAAAAGTATGAGAGTTCCCCTGAAGTCTGAGAATATCTGCCTGTATGGCGGGAGTCACCTGAGGAAAACAAAATAATGGAAGCTGATACGCGGATGCTGGTGTGAAAAAAAAAGTGATATTCATGCAAAATTCTGTCCCCCTGGACTTTGTCAGAGATCTAAAAAAGATGACAAATGCAAATAAAAAAAACAAAAACAATTGCTTATAAACACCGTTCTACAGAGTAAATTAATATACTATGGCCACATCAAAAGACACAACCGGATAGAACAATAATGAAAGGCATGGTTCGTGGGTGACGCATCAGGGGCAGACCAAGAAGAAGGTGGTTTCAAGACATCAAGGAGACCGTGAACATGACATTAGAAGAAGTGGGAGATCTGGCTAGAGACAGTTTATTTCACACAGACTGTGGTGAATCACTGAATGCAACATTCTTTCTGCAAAGAACACTTTTCTGACATGTCCTACTTTATCCAGTAATTTATTTTTCCTCTTCATTTTTTTTTTTTTTTTTTGGGTGAGACTGAAATTTGTTTCTGTTGACCCGACACAGCCGACTTAATCACAGCAAATTTGGGGAGCGGAGCATGTTAATGTTTGTCTTCTTTCTTCGATTCAAGCTCCCTTGGCCAGCAGACTAAAGTCTAAAGATTAAACTGGTAAGTTGATTTAAAGTTGTGTATTAGTCTACACCCGGACCGTGGTGATGTCAGTAGAATTGTGGGCAATTCCTATCATGCCAGCAATCACATTTACTTTGACTTTGATGTCATGCAAGAGTCGTAGCGAACGTTGACTGCAATACTTAGCTATATAATAAAAATATGTATTAGATTAGAATGTAGATGGAAATCACTGAATTACTTTTTATTACTTCACACTTCACATACTTACTGCAAGGCTACACTACACTACTACTCACTCAGATTTACTATTAAGACGGCACTGATTTCGTTGTTAATATTAAATTATTCCTCTGTACTTCTGAATATTTTTTACATGAACCAATAACATTATTACCAACTTAATAGAAAGTGATCACATGCACATGATGATTGAAAGAAACGTGTTCCTGTATGCGGATGCCTTACATTTACATCGACTGGACAGCAGACATCAAGACCAGCACCAGCAAATTACAAACGTCGACCAAAGCAACCTCTGATCTAAAGGGACATCACTCACGCCATTCTCTGGTTCAAAGTTCACCACCACCACGGTCCGATGAAATAATGGGTCAAGGCAAAGAAATGCATTTAAAAAATCAGGAGCTGCAGTAAAGCTGATTGTAAAGGAGAAATTGGGGGGATGGGGGGGAATATATATATTTATATATATATATATATAACGGTATGGTTTATATTGATGGTAAGCTTTCTTTACTCAGGAGCCGCAATAGATCAGTGGCTAATGAACTATCATCATCATCATCAGGTACCGGGCCTGCTGGCGTAGGTGATCATATCTCTCCACAATTTTCGATCTCGGCAGCTATTTATCATTTCCGTTGTTGACCTTCTGCCAAGCCATTCTCTTAAGCCGTCTGTTATTTTTTCTCTTTGCTTCCCTCTATCTCTTCGTCCCTCAATTTTTCCAGTTGTTACAATAAATTCCAATTATTCTCTTCTCATTATATGGCCAAAAAATGATGATTGTTTCTTCCTAATATTTGAAATTAGCTCTCTTTTTGCTTTGACCTCTCTCAGAACATCTTCATTACTCTTCTTAGCTGTTCATAGTACTCTCAACATTCTTCTGTAAAACCACATTTCTACAGACTCCAGTGATTTTCTTGTCTGTTGTCCTATTGTCCATGATTCGCATCCATATGTTAAGACTGGCTCTACGTAACATTTAATAACTCTTTTTCTTGTTTCTATTGACAAAAATGAATTGCATAGTATCTTCCTCATTTTTTGGAAAGCTGCTTTTGCCTGAGCCATTCTGTATCTCACCTCTTTTGTACATCTTCCGTCTGAGGTTAACAAAGTTCCCAAATATTTAAATTCATTTACCTATTTTAATATTGTTCCACTTGTCTTTATTTTGCACTGAGGTGATGTCTTTTTCTTTGTTGTTACCATTACCTCTGTCTTTTTGCTATTAAGGCTGAGTCCTTTATTTTTGCTTTCTTTCACTATAATGTCCAACATTTCTTGTAACTCATTTTCACTCTTAGCGATTAAGACTGTATCATCAGCATACCTTAGATTATTTATATTATGACCTGCAATTGTTATTCCAGACATGCCCCTTATGGATCTTAAAATAATCTCACTATAAATATTAAACAAATCTGGTGACAGCACACAACCTTGTCTAACACCCTATTTTTTTGTTGAAACATTTCCAATTGGTTTCCAGTTCTTATGGCCGCTGTTTGTTGCCAGTACATGTTCTTTATTATTCTTAGATCTTTTCTGTCTACGTTTATGCTTTCTAAAATTTTGATTATTTCTTGGTGCTTTACTTTGTCAAATGCCTTGGTGTAATCTATGAAACATAGGTATAGATCTGTTTTCACCTCTATGGCTCTTTCTACTAAAGATCTTATGATATAAATGACATTGCTTGTTCCTCTATCTCTAACAAAACCACACTGTTCATCGCTAATTTCTGGACTGATTTTGTTTAGCACTCTTCGCATGATGATTCTTAGTAATATCTTAGTCATATGACTCATAAGGCTTATTGTGCGATGATCATCGCATTCAATCGCACCCGATTTCTTTGGTAGGGCTATGCATATTGATTTGAGCATGCCGTCTGGTATATATCCGCTGTTGTAGATATCATTCAATATTTTTGTTATTATTTCTATTCCAGAATCACCCATGGCTTCGATCTCTTCTCTAGTTATATTATCTGGTCCAGGAGCTTTGCCTGCTTTCATATTAATTAATGAACTATACTGGACTACAAAGGGCAAGAGGTCGGGTTCGATCCGGATCGACGGCTTCCCGGTTCACCCAGCCTTAAATGGGTACCGGATTTTTTTCTGGGAAAGTAAAGCGGCACGGGCGTAATACCGACCACATTACCCCAAAAATCATGTGTCAAAGGTCTGTAAAAACTACGGTCACTAACACTATATTTCCTATTCGCCACTTGGAGTGACGGGGCTCTTTACTTTTTTTAAGCTTTACGTAGTAAATGGATGACAAAAACCTGAAGGACTCGATTCAATAAAAATTATTGAGCCAAAACGTCGTTCAGATCTGTGTCATCCAATTATAACCATCTTATTTCTTCTTTTTTTTTTTCATTTCTCCGATGAGATAATAAGTGTTACTCGAGATGCTTCCGTGGAATTAAAAGACAATCAAGTAGATGTTGAATTCTTACGTAGCTTTGATATTTTTTTTTTTGGTGTGGGATTAGTGTAGTGGATGCACCCACAGTTTCACAAATTTTAAAACTGTTATCGTGGTGAGCCGTGGCGTCTCATCGAACGATTTACTACGTGTTGTAGAACCTCATATTTTAACTTCATACAGTTATTAAAGACTATCTTACTCTTTATCATAGTGTTGCGTTGTATTTTTTTTTTTTTTTTTATTTCTGAATCACTTTCTTCCTGTTGCATTTCAATCTTGTTTTTGTCGCTGCTTCTTTTTGTTTCGCGAAGTTAATCTTTTAAACAAAAAATGCAGTTAAATCATGTCTGTCCAGAGAATTTTATATCGGGGAAGTGATCAATAAGTTTGCCTTGCTGATCATCATCATCGAGTGCCGTCTCCGCATCGAAGGTTGGCTACCATGGAGCGCCATTCCACTCTGTCTCTTGCTTTGGTGGTGCAGATTGTCATAGGTTGACTTGTCCATCTTTTGATGTTACTCGTCCATGTTAGTCTTGGTCTGCCTCTGCCTCTTTTACCTTGTAATTTCCCTTCCAATATTAATTTTATTAGGCTGTTGTGTCTTTTAACATGGCCCAAAAATTTCATTTGTCTTGTTCTAATTGTGTTTAGTAATTCTCTTTTCATTTTTAGTTGTTTTAAAACTTCATCGTTTGTTTTCTTTTCTTTCCATCAAATTCTACCTATTCCTCTATAAACCCACATTTCAAAGGCTTCATATTTTAGCTGTGTCAGCCTTACTGATAATGTGCGTTAAAGTTCAAATCAAACCCCAAACCCCAAGGAAGTTGTCAGCGACCCACAGACCCTGTTCCACCTCTCCGCGGTGCTTCCAGTAACAGACTAACCTGTCTAGTCTGGCCAAGCGTGCAGGGATCGAAGAGGGAAGAAAACCCGGTACTCAAAAATGTCGTGCTGACGTCGGATGTGTTGGGCCAAAAGGCGCAAATATAACAGTTATACTGCAAACCACAACAACGCAGACACGTCCATGACGTCCTTGTAAGGGCGGATGATGAAGAGGAATATTCTAGTCTACCACGGTACTCTAAAATACATTAGTCATCGGGCGAACGCAACCAACGAAGCAACCAACCAAACCCCAAACGTGTATTTGTTTGCCTGCGACAGACATTCGTTGTTCTGGATATTGTATCAGATATTATCTATGGGGAGATTAGAGCGCCTGGTGTAATAATGATTACACCACCTCTTAAATGTATCCATGTCCGCTAAAAAAAATATGGACACTAATTTTATATTGTTTACACTCTGTGGTCATCCAAAATTAGTGATATTCTTCTTTCCTTCCTCATTTAGATTTTAGCATCGAGGAGAGATATACTTTTCGGTCTTTTGCTCTTCTGTTGGCCTCTCCTGCTGTTATGTTTCCTTGTGTTTTTAATACTCTTTTGCTGTGATGCTACAGTACAATTTCAAATTTTTTTTTTTCCTGGACGGCACTAGTGATGATCATATTGTGTGTGTGTGTGTTTGTTTTTTTTTTTATGATTTTAATCATTTGCATATTTTTTTTTTAAATAGCACTACGAATCTAAAAACTATTACTTTACAAAATGATTTTTTTTTAATAAAAGAAAAGCAAAACATTACCTCTTTGTGTTGCGGTTGCTTTAATTAAGTCTTGATTTAAACTCAACATGTTTCTCGGTAATTACCAGCAGGACCGATCCCTGCACGCCAATAAAGGAAAGTGCGTAAAACGTGGAAAGTCGTGGATGACGGAGGCAGGGGACACCACTACCACTCCCTGAAAGGTGAAAACTATGACACTGGAGAATGAATGGATGACATCTCCTAACATGCAACAGTTCACCAAGGTCATCACCAAACTGGGCCAGGTGTTTCGCAAATGGGCGAGCCTATAACGCCATCAATATTTTATTTCAGGACATTGTTCAGAACTAAGCCCAACCACAAGATCATATGTTCTTCATCAGAGGACACCGAAGTGGTCTGGGTTTTCTTGCATACTTCAATAGGAAGATGGTCGAAAAAAAGGTATGTCGCATGTGCAATCACAACAAGCAGTACCAGGATGGAAACTCTAATCTTTTCTGACAGTGCCTCAACAGGAACAGTTCATTGCCGCACGATACAAAGCGATGTGGATATAAAATTGTGAAAGGCCAAGATCGCCTACACCAACCAGTACGGCACATGATGGTGGAATGTAAAAAAAAAAAAAAAAAAAAAACCAGTACCCATACATTGTATATAGCTGTTCATTGTGCTGGCTTCTCACTATATCGCCAAACCGCACTTATACTTGGGGCTTAAATATTGTATAAATGTTCCGTTGTTTTTCCCACCACTGTGAAACAAGCTGACACCGTCGGCAATTGCAACACGTGTAGTTTGAGCTCATATAGTGTTTTATGGTTATCCTATTACGCTCATTGTTGTAACTTCAATTGCTGGTGGATTGGCGTTTTTTTGTATTTGTTGTGCAAAAACTCATTAATATTAAATGTGGGATATTTTTATGTTGAGAAAAGAGTATGTTATAGCTAAAGAGAGTAGCGATGGCATTCTAACACGTCAGGATGTATCTTTCTATTTTATTTCTTTTTTAAATTTTTCTTTCTTTCTTCTCTTTCTTTCTTTCTTTCTTTCTTTCTATCTCTCTCTCTCTCTCTCTCTCTCTCTCTCTCTGTGTCTCAGTGCGGGCATGCAGTGGCGTATCCTCTATGATACCGCAGCTACCGCTGGTAGCCTTGAACATATTAACGAAATACAAAAGGAAATGATAATTTATTATATTTTTTTAAATAATTAAATTTAAAATGTTCGAATATTCTATAACACATTTCGTAGACCAAAATGATTTATTTGCTTTGATTTGCATTTATTAAAGCAAGGTTTTCTCTGGCCACTATAACGTTTGTGAATGAAACCAAAATTACTATACATTGAAACCTCTAGAAGCCAGTGGTACATTTTTTTTTCTATCCGGACCTTGTATTAACGACCTTGACATTCAAAAATGGGAGTCAAAATATATAGCAGGTGTTGCCGCAAGAGAAATGCGGTTTCATGGGTTATTTTTAGCTCTAGCCAATCAGAATCGTCACAAAGTGAAAGTGAAACAATGTCTGATTACCGGAACTTCCTTAGCTATTTATAACTACGTTATGCGCATCAGCATCTGTAGAAAGAACTTTTTCTGCTCTCAAGAGAATCAAATCTTATTGTCGCTCAACTCAGACACAAGAACGCTTATCTGGTTTGGCATTAATGTCCATTGAGAAATCATTCCTTCAGAAACTTAGAAACCAACCCAACAGTACTTTCAATGACAAAGTCATCAAGACATTTTCGTCCCAAACAAGACGGATATAATTAACATAAATAAGTAAGTAATTTAAAATGTAGTAAAGTCATTAGAAAATATTACTTTATGTTAGCCTCTGAATATAATGTATGTTTTTATTTATTATGTCAACGGTAGCCCAGACTCCAAAACCAGTATACGCCACTGCGCGCATGCATGTCTAATTTTGGATGGTCAACAATAACAAGCTGGCAGTTCTCAAGATTCCGAAATCAGACTAAAACCTGGCAAACGTTGTACCTTTGTCACTTCACCATATTATTTCATCTTATTCTTCTGCTTTCACTTCGACTTCATCGTCACCCTGACTGATAGGGATCAGCAAACCATAGCTGACTGCATGCGTCACAATCAGCGAATAACATAGCTGACCAAGACTCTGCTACAGGAAACAGACTATCCAGTCTGGTCAGGAGAGCAGGTATAGAAGTGGAAAGGCAACCCGGTACTTAGAAGCGCCGTGCTGAAGTCGGATGTATGGGCCGAGTGGCGTAAATATCCAAATCTATATAGCTGCAAACCACAACGCAACGCTTCTACTCCCATTTGCTTGCTTGCGTATGACTAAAGGAGTACACGTCTTCATCATCCGCTCTTAAAAGGACGTTAAGTTGGCGTGTCTGCGCTGTGTTGTTATTTGCAGTATAAATGTGACATTTGCGCCTTTCGGCCCAACATATCCGACTTGAGCATACCATTTTTGAGTACCATGTTGTCTTCCCTCTTCGATTACTACTCGCTTAGTCAGACTAGACAGGTTAGTCTGTTACTAGGGGCATTGCAGAGAGGTGGAGCAGGCTCTGGGTGGTTCTGGTTTACCGATCCTGGCGCAAGCCATCAGCTGTGGGTCGTTGACAACTTCCACCTCTGCTGCTGTGAGGCGCACCTTCGCCTCCCTAGCAGTGTGAATTGTACTCGTGTGTGGAAAAAAATACCCCCCGCGTTCGACTCAGCCGCCGACAGAAATGGGTACCAGGGTTACACTCTGGGAAGGTGAGGAATGGTGCCTCGCTTGTGAGTTACGATGCTTGAGCCGACGCTAGAAAGGAGTCTCCGAACACTTCTGGATAGGCGGCTGAGCGCATATATGGGTAAAAAAGCATCCGCGTGCTAGACCGTCGAAACAAGTCTCGTACTTTACCGTTTTATTTCTCGAACATGTTTGCTGGTGTTCAGAGTAGTGTTTGTCTGAGGCATTTCTGCTACTGCTTTAGACAATCCAACTGCTTATCCTTTATCTGGGACTTCAACATGCCCAGGAGTCTATTGTAGTGTAGATTCGAACCGTATGATGTGGGAAGCATATTTGTTAACTCTTTCCGCACGTTTCGACGCACCATACGTCATGCCGATTTCGGTCATGTACGTTTAGCCACACATTACGTCACTCTCAATTTGATTAGCGTAAACTGTCATCAGATCATATTATATTTTGTATATCTTGTTTCATTTTGGTATTGGTAACGTCCAATTAGTTGTTTAATTATCTAAAAATTCACATATAATATGTTAAGTGTTAGATAAATATAACATGTAGATTAATATTTAAAAACATGAAACATTTTGTCTCTAAAATCTCTACCGCTAAATCGATAAAAACATTCCGTACTGAATGAGTTAATAGCTAAATGTTGGAGATATCACTTGATAGACCATCTCCATGGTTTAAGTGAAAAAAAGGTAAAGAGCCCCATCACGCCATGTTGGCGTATAGGGAACATGGTATTAGTGACCATAATTTTTACAGACCTTCGGCACATTATTTTTGGGGTAATGTGGTCGATATTACGCCCGTACCACTTTACTTTCCTAGAAAAAATCCGATACACATTAAAGGCTGGGTGAACCTGGAAGCCGTCGATCAGGATCGAACCCGACCTCTTATCCTTTGTAGTCCAGTTCACTAACCACTGAGTTATCGTGGCTCACCATCTGTTTGTGGTCATCAATAATTTCTACACTTTGATCTACGACTTAGGAAGCTGATTTTGAGTCAGAGAATACAATGATATCCTCAGGTAGAGCTGTAATGTTATCAGAATCTGCGAGTACTTTACCGAGAACCATTTCTATTGTACATGCAGATAATCTTCTGTAGTTTGCAATTACTCTAGACTGTAACTTTCTGTAAGTCAGTTTCGTCATTGATTTAGAAGAAAATCCTTGGTTTGTGTGTTCAGATAAAAGTAGGTTTGACATTTCTGGCGCTTACATGTGTCATGCATTGTGGTACTTACGCATTTGTGCATTGTGACACTTACGTGCGTGATACATTATGACACTTACGCGTGTGCGCACTGTATAGTTTTTAATATTAAAAGTAAATCATTTTGGCAGCAGTTTTCAGGAGGATGACAGCATAGATTTCCTGGATCGAACAAGATCTTTGTTAGCACCCGTGTTTTGCTGCGTGCTCTTGTGATACTGGGCTAGGGGAATGCTAGTGCGGCTGTTCCAGTCTGTACAGTTATCGTTATCCTGGGCTAGGGGAATGCTAGTGCGGCTGTTCCAGTCTGTACAGTTATCGTTATCCTGGGCTAGGGGAATGCTAGTGCGGCTGTTCCAGTCTGTACAGTTATCGTTATCCTGGGCTAGGGGAATGCTAGTGCGGCTGTTCCAGTCTGTACAGTTATCGTTATCCTGGGCTAGGGGAATGCTAGTGCGGCTGTTCCAGTCTGTACAGTTATCGTTATCCTGGGCTAGGGGAATGCTAGTGCGGCTGTTCCAGTCTGTACATTTATCGTTACCACACGGGTAGTACGAATGGGAGCTGATGAGGTGACCAGGGACAAGTTGATGACATATCTCGGAGTTAAGTTTGATCGCAGCCTGTGTTTTCGGGACCACGTCGACCATGTGATAACAAAATCCCGCAAAGGATTAGCCGCCTTGAAGGTCATGGCAGCTGCCAACATCGAGCAGAGGCTACTTACTCTTCTGTTCCAGGGATTAGTCCTCGCACCAATCGAGTATGCCCTGGCATTTCTTACTGTTAGTACGACTCAAATTGATAGGCTGGAGAAAATACAAAATTAAGCCATGCGCATTATCCTGGGATGTACGAGGGACACTCCCTGTGTAGCAATGAGGTATCTTCTTGACTTTCCAACCATGGATGACAGAATCAAGACCCGGAGAGCACGAGCATACCTGAAGATTAGTACAAATACAGAGCATCCACTGCACCACGTGCTCAACCCAGTGAAAGGTGCCAGGCTAAAAAGAGGCAAATCATGGGTGGGCCGATCAGAAGATGTCATCAAACAGGTATGTGGGCTTACCAATATCAGCGTTGGTGAGGAGTGGATACCGGTGCCTACATCATTCAAGGGGACTTTCTCGTGTATTGTCACACTCAACAGGAAAAGTAGGGAACAGAACCTGGTCGTGGTTAGTGCTGAGATCAACGGTCTCATCTGCGATAACACCGATGAGAAAGATGCAGTCATCTATTCAGACGGATCTGTAATACGACAGCAAAGAAGTACATGAGCATTTACAGACCGCTCGGCAGGCAGAATAGTCAAGGAAGACAGTGGTGCATACGTCATGACCACGAGTAGCATGACAATGGAGGCGATGGCAGTGACTAAGGCATTCAAATGGTTAGAGTCACAAGACTATACCCACGCATGTATACTGAGTGATTCGATGAGCATGATTAAAAAAGTGGAGGCGGGCTCTGTACGCATGCAATGGGTAGAGTCGTTGCAGAAATCCATAATACGTAAGGTCACCTTTGTCTATGTCCCTGGACATGTGGAAGTACGGGGAAATGAAAGAGCGGACAGGTTGGCTAGCTGCGCTGTCGTTGAGGACGGGCAACCAATGGATCGGGCGGACATCATCAATGCCCTCCGAGATGTGGAAATAGCACAGGACTTCGACAAACACAGATCCACGTCACTTCTTCGGATGATGGAAATGGGAGTTAAGGTAGGCACAGCCAGAAATGAGAAACTTAGTGGTCGTGTAAGAAGACTTATCAACCAACATAGAACTGGAGTCGTCAGTCGCTGGACACTGAGGGAATTGCTGAGGAAGAGATCTGAGCACCTATGGACATGCTCGGAGTGCAATGATGATGACCCGCAAATAACTCAATAACGTTTATCGTTATCCTGGACTAGGGGAATGCTTAGTGCGGCTGTTCCAGTCTGTACATTTATCGTTATCCTGGACTAGGGGAATGCTAGTGCGGCTGTTCCAGTCTGTACATTTCTCGTTATCCTGGACTAGGGGAATGCTTAGTGCGGCTGTTCATTTATCGTTATCCTGGGCTAGAGGAATGCTTAGTGCGGCTGTTCATTTATCGTTATCCTGGGCTAGAGGAATGCTTAGTGCGGCTGTTTATTTATCGTTATCCTGGGCTAGAGGAATGCTTAGTGCGGCTGTTCATTTATCGTTATCCTGGGCTAGAGGAATGCTTAGTGAGGCTGTTCATTTATCGCTATCCTGGGCTAGAGGAATGCTTAGTGCGGCTGTTCATTTATCGTTATTGGTTATTGAAGGCCTCGGTATCACAGCAAACGAATTAAAATTCATAATTGCTCAACCGCCCGTGCCAGTGAAATCATCCGAATTACTAACTCATCTCCCAAACAAAGAAAGGTAACTGTAGTCCCCAAGGTAGCAGTCTCAGCACACGTTAAAAGACATAAGGCGAAACCGCGCAGAAAGTGAACACAGCCAACTGTTCTCTGTCATACAATATCATCATTCATCGTAAACAAGCGGGATATCGAAGCAGGATCAAAACGGATGAGACACACAGCTCATGGTGTGCACAGAGCACTTAACTCAGTAGCTCCTGCAACAAGCCGGACTTGGAATATGAAGAAACTGCAAGAAGGAACACTTTTCAGACATAGCCTTCAATGGTTCCTGCCGCCTATCCACCATATACCATGGGAGTTCACGTCCTCCCGACAATGATGATCGTCATAGCACTTGATGATGTTAGGCCGTCATTGATGACTCCAATAAACATATAGACACACAGTGGTGGTAAGTTATCATTTCCAATCCAACAGAAGCCACATGACCTGTAGTTAGTAAAACCACAGAGAGAATATGATTTTGTGACCTTCACTGATTCACTCTTAGATGTGAATGTGTAGTTTACACAAGAGGAGAAGTTTTCAACTACAGTGATCCCATTTAAGTCAATTCTGGGATAGCAAGGCAAGTCTCCTTTATAGCAGCAGAACTTGATGTTCTCCGCTCCCTTCTTGTAGCTGCCGCCACACGATTCTAATGTCTCATTAACTTGGACATCATTCAAGAACAATGTCAGATTAACATTCCATAGATATGGCTCTGCTGATGAAATGCTTGGTGCAACAGTTGTATCAATCATACTGGAGGCTCCTGGTCTGTGGTCATTAATATCACAGACGGCACATGATGTTGTTATATTCAGTATTTCTTTCTGGGGTGTAAATATGTGACACACACATGGAGAGTGGTTTGTGGTCACAGTAATCCCATTAAACGCAATTCTAGGGTAGTATGGCATAGCTGATTCAGAACAGCACAATCCTATAATGTATTCTGTGTTCGCTATAAAGCTGCTGCTGCTACACAATCCTGACCAATTATAGGTGTGGACATTATTCACTTGCAATGACAAAACTGCTTTGTTTACATCATAAACCTCTGGAAGCGAATCATTTATGGGACTAATAGTACAATTTATTCTTCCATAGGGGATATCTTCATTGAGTCCCCAAAAAAAGGTCTTTGGTTAAAAAGCACAAATGCTTTTGAGTTAAACACACAATGAGCCCACTTCATAGATTCAAAATGATCCTTGCCAATGCCATCTGTTTGCACAAGTTAGGTCCTTAGCTACCAGCGTCACAAACGTCTGAAACGAAGCCATCGAATTAACGACTTTATCTACAGCGAAGGTTAACGAACTATGAACAAACATTTATGTTCAAACCCTTGAAAACATTTTCAAAAATCTGCCAACTCGCTGCAATAACATATATCGTGTTGCTCAATGTAAACATTGCTTAGTCCATAGCTCGAATATAAATAAGCTGCCATTTTGGTGCGTCCCATCTCATTTATCGTTATCCTGGGCTAGGGGAATGCGTAGTGCGGCTGTTCATTTATCGTTATTCCCACCCACTTCAAGTGAGCAACACGGGTCTTGACGGACACACTCGAGTATATGACTGCTGACATAGAGGCATCATGTAGATAGTAATGGTCTATGGGTGCCGTCTCTCGTTACCCCAGTAGGGACAGCAGTTCAGCGTGTCGGTATACCGGGGTTGTCACGTTCTGCCAGGAATTTAGCACATGCTGGCTGATCAGATAAGATTCATTATTTTCTCAACATTTGGGGACGTATCTGCAGTGAATGATACATTCTGACATTTCCCGCTACTGAAAGAGAAAAGTGTACTGCCTTTAGGTCTACACCTTCACATCATTTACGAGGATCATTAGGATACTTTTGTTTCTCTTTTCATCGTATGACTATTAAATAAATTGAGTCCTCTTTGTCATCCGTCCTTAAAAGGACGTAGATGCGTTGTGTTGTAGTTTTAAGTAGAACTGTAACATTTGCGCCTTTCGGCCCACTACATCCAACTTCACCGTGGCATTTTTTGCTTACCGGGTTGCCTTCCCTCTTCGATTAAACTCGCTTGACCAGACTAGACTGGTTAATCTGTTTACCGACTTTAGTTCACCGATCCTGGCGCAAGCCAGCCATTAATTATGAGTCGCTGACATAATAGTAAAAGAAAGCAACAAGAAAGCTCTCGGTCTGAATAGTAAGAAAACAGAAATAATGGTTATATCGAAGAAACAATCATCACCAGCATGCAGCATAAAAATAAACAGGACAAATTTGAAACAAGTGCAACGCGTCAAATACTAGGGCACAATAATCACATCGAATGGAAGATGCACCACGGAAATAAAAAGTACAATAGCTCAGGCCAAAATAGCATTTCAGAAAATGAAAAATATCTTATGCAACAAATCTATGTCAATAGAAATGAGAAAGAGAGTTCATCGGTGCTATATAGAACCAATTCTGACTTATGGAAGCGAATCATGAACAGTAGACAAACAAATGAAATGACGATTAGAGGCCACAGAGATGGGATTTCTCAGAAGAATGTTGAAAGTTCCCTGGACAGCTAAAAAGACCAATAAAGAAGTTCTCAAAGAGGTCAACACAAAAAGCATACTAAAAAACACCAGAAAGAAACAATCAACATTTTTCGGGCACATCATGAGAAAAGGAAAGTTGGAATACTTGGTTACAACTGGCAAAATAAAAGGAAAGAGAGATCGCGGACAACATAGAGAGAAAAATACTGGATAGCTTGGTGTCATGTCATGGAAAGCAGTCAACAACAGAACTGATACAATGCACTGTAGATAGAAGATTGTGGAAGGACATGATCGCCTACACCAACCGGTATGGTACATGATGATGATGACAGATTCCATCTCTGTGGCTGTCAGGTTGATCATTAGCATAGATCACTGACAGAGAAATGTGAAACTAACAAAAAAATTTCACGTGGAGATGGATTTGTACAGACCAGAGTATGGTACCACTCTCCGTTGGGTTGCACGTCTGCACCTAGAAGTTTTCATCTACACCTGACTGCTTAGCTTGGCCGCTCACTGAAGACCTGTCCAACTTGGGTAAAACAACTAGGAGCAAAGCTTCCATGAGTAGTTGCTTGTATCACGGCCATGCAAGCCCTTCAAATGCAAGGTGAACTTAATATGAAAGATGTTTATTTGTTTTGTTTTGTAAGGATCATAATCACTGCACACATGACGAATCCATATATGATCCGATACATCCACCCCCTCGCCTCGAGAAAACTTGAGGAGAATCCTGACCCACGTGCACGAACTCCATAACAGGGCCTGAGATTCACGTTGTGGGTAGGTTTTTTTCTGACCGGCTTTATTTATGACCTCCTCTCTTCGATTTTAACTGCCAAGGGATCTTTAACGTGAGCGAATGCACACGGGATTTATTGCCGTTATCTGAGAGGGTCAGACATCGTATCTCACTAACCAAGAGATCAAGGCGATCTCTTGGAAACGCCATATGGCGTTATGGGGGTAGGTAATGCCATAAAGATCCCACCATTTTTGAAAAATCACCACAGCTTCTGGTGGGCCCCCAGGAAAAATGTACCATGAATTGCAAACGCTAACTGCTTGGATTCACCTCTACACCGTGTCAATAGTAACAGACTAGCCAGTCTGATGAGTTAGAAGGAATCAAGAGGGAAGGCAACCGGGTTCGAAAAGAGCTGACGGCAGATGTGTCGAGCTGAAGGGCACAAACCACAACATAATAGTGGATGATAATCATAGCAAGTTTGAGCAACAAGCTACAGCATATGGTTATCGCTAAACCCTTATGGATCCGAATCCAAGAACAAGAAGCTCACAAAACCCACCAGTCACAAACTATAAACAGATGCCCCCCTCCCCCCAATCATTGTCCCCATCACGCCAAGTGGCGTATAGGGAATATGGTGTTAGTGACCATTATTTCTGGGGTAATGTGGTCGGTATTACGCCCGTACCACTTTACTTTCCTACAAAAAATCCGATATACATTAAAGGCTGGGTGAACTTGGAAGCCGTCGATCAGGATCGAACCCGACCTCTTGTCCTTTGTAGTCCAGTTCACTAACCACTGAGCTATCGCGGCTCCTAGATAAGAGAAATGACCACGCAACCAACGATCTTATCTACAAATAAGAGAAGATGGATATATGTCGACCATGTGTTGAGTAAAGACAATACAAGAATATCAAAACAGGCTTTTATATTGGAAATGTCAGGGTATAGGAAAAGAGGAAGACAGAGAGACACTAAAAGAACACTCATAAGAGAAGCAAAGTTGACAGGCATAGACTCACTAGATATGATTGAACATCTCACCAATAGAGATGGGTGGTGAAAAAAAGAGCTACAAACCCTATGCGACGTCTAATGGCCCTGGAAGGATCAAGATTGACCCAGCATCATCTGCAGCAAAGATTTTACATAAAAACTTGGATTGGAGGTGGTTACAGAAATTTTAAAAAATTTAATAAATAAAAGCGTTAGGTATAAATAACTTGGAATGAGAATGTCAAAATAGCCCCCCCCCCCATTTTTTAAAATATAAAAATTAAGAAGACAGGAGAACCGAGAGATATGGCAAAAAATGGTAGATAAATAAATTGTTAACATAAGGTTATATGTTGTCTATTATGAGTGGCACATGTAGAAAGTTTTGCTTTTATACAAACTTGTGTTTCAGAGATTAACTCATTTGCTCTTGTGGGCCTACACACCATGACCAAGCACTACAAATAAGAAAAATGTATTTTTATTTTATTAAAATTGTGTATTTAATTATCTTTAAAATAACACGTCAGAATTCTATTACACATAAACTAAACTACAACTTAATATGTACATACACTGTGCTGTCAGGGGGAAATAACAGAACAAATAAAGACAGAAACCTATCTTTCTTGTTTGATATTCAATTTGGTACATGTTCCAGGGTATGGGATATTTTACTGCTCTGTAGGTGGTTAGCATCAAAGATATGCCCAGACTTTTAAAGTGGCAGCTAAATCAAATTCATTAATTTTCCTCTTGGGCCAAAGACGGCGCATAGGGCGAAAGTCATAGTTCTCAACAATTGATGATCTAATTCTATTTCTTGGTAGTTTTTTAGTTCCATGGTTGAGCCTTCTCTACTAATTCTGCTGCATAGTAATTCTGTAGGTCTGCCTTGTTTTCTGTGACCAGATGGTTTCTACATTAATGCCTGATGAGGAAAGTCTTTCTTCATTCATTCTCAGGACATGACCGATGTATTTCCAATGTTTTTTCTTATAAAGCTCGACACATATTCTTGTTTAGATTCATCCATTATCTGTTCATTAGAAATGTATTCTTGTTTTGATTCATCTCTTATCTGTTCATTAGAAATGTATTCTTGTTTTGATTCATCTCTTATCTGTTCATTAGAAATGTATTCTTGTTTTGATTCATCTCTTATCTGTTCATTAGAAATGTATTCTTGTTTTGATTCATCTCTTATCTGTTCATTTGAAATGTATTCTTGTTTTGATTCATCTCTTATCTGTTCATTAGAAATGTATTCTTGTTTTGATTCATCTCTTATCTGTTCATTTGAAATGTATTCTTGTTTTGATTCATCTCTTATCTGTTCATTAGAAATGTATTCTTGTTTTGATTCATCTCTTATCTGTTCATTTGAAATGTATTCAATTCAGTGCATATTAAGACAACAATCATATAAATGATGCTATTTATTTTACAACACAACATTGAACCAAAGCATATTTCCTGCATTTTATAGAAAACATTTCAAGCTTGTGTTCACTTGATGACTACTGCCCCTTGTTGTCCACCATTAAAATGATGTCAAGGGGGAATTGTTGCACTGTCACAAGTTTATGACACATCTGTTTTCAGCGTAACATTTTTTGAGTACGGAGTTTCCTTCGATTCCTACTTGCTTGGCCAGACGTTTCCAGAGGCACCACTGGGAAGTGGATTAGGGACTTGATCAACTCTTGATGCAAGTACTCCACTATGAGTCATGGACACATCCTTATTTAAAATAAAATGGTTTGTCTGACAATATGTTCAACAAATTGTATCGTTTATGGAATCATGAACCTATTTGTCTTGTCCTCTCCACTCATGCTGCGATTACTGAGTTACTTGTGCCACTGGTCAGTGAAAACCATATCACTGCAGCATCTTTGTGGTATTGTTCACATGATGACCACTAGTTATCCTCCTGTTCTGAGCCATGTACTAAACTCAAGTGACCAGGTTCAGTGTTTAAGAGAAGACTAAACTATTTCATGATAAGCAGCCTCATTATACGACTCATAATGAATCATCATCATTATCATCAAGTACCAAGCTGCTGGCATAGGTGATCATGTCTCTCCACAACTTTTGATCACGACAGTTCTTTATCATTTCCGTTGTTGACCTACTGCCAAGCCATTCTCTTAAGCTGTGTGGTATCTTTTCTCTTTGCCTCTCTCTATCTCTTCGTCCCTCAATTTTCCCAGTTGTCACAAAATATTCCAGTTGTTCCCTTCTCATTACATGGCCAAAAAATGATGATTGTCTCTTCCTAATATTGGAAATTAGTTCTCTTTTTGCTTTGACACAAGTGCCAAACCTAGACCAAGTTTTCTTTGAAATTTTTGTAATAGGACCCACAATATATTCAATGACTTTTAATTTGTGTTATTAGACAACTGTCACTCTGTCAGACAACAGCCACAAAACCAAACTTGAATGACCATGTATATTTTTTTTTACAAAAAAGCAACTAATACAAACAGCTTTAGAACATTAAATAAATGTAATAGTGCCATGGTATTAATCATCATCATGTGCCATACCGGTTGATCATGTCCTTCCACAATCTTCTGTCTATAGTGCATCGTATCAGTTCTGTTGTTGACTGTTTTCCGTGCCATGACACAAGCTATCCAGTATTTTCTGTCTTTGTCGTCTGCAATCTCTCTTTCCTTTTATTTGCCAGTTGTAACCACGTATTCCAACTTTTCTCTTCTCATGATGTGCCCAAAAAATGTTGTTTGTTTCTTTCTGATGTTTTTTAGGAGCTCCCTTTTTATGTTGGCCTCTTTGGGAATTTCCTCATTGGTCTTTTTAGCTGTCCAGGGAACTTTCAACATTCTTCTGAGAAATCCCATCTCTGTGGCCTCTAATCATCTTTTCATTTGTTTGTCTACTGTCCATGATTCGCTTTCATAGGTCAGAATTGGTTCTATATAGCACAGATGAACTCTCTTTCTCACTTCTATTGACAGATTTATTGCATAAGATATTTTTCATTTCCTGAAATGTTATTTTGGCCTGTGCTTTTTATTTCTGTGGTGCATCTCCCATCTGATGTTATTATTGTGCCCAAGTATTTGATGTGTTGCACTTGTTTCAGGTTAGTCCAAGGTATTATGAAGGGAAAAAAAAGTACTTAAGTCTGAAAAACTCAAATGAAACTTCATTAAGCATCCTTTGCTGTTGAACCAGGCTGTTATCTGGCCATATAGTTGTATTTTAATATTGACTGCTGTACTGCAATCTTGATTGTAAAGTTTCATGTTTCTGTACATCAACAGTATTAATTTAACCTTATATTATGATACTGCAGTAAAAATTATCACATCAAAACACAAATTCTTCAAAAATTTTTAGTTTGTGGTGTTCAAACATTACCCCCCTCCTGTGTATCATCTTAATTATTACTACTGGTGACCCCTGAGTGACCTGGGAAATTTCCTTGGTTGTTGGTGACATCAAACTACCTTTTGTGACGGGAAACTCAGCGAATAACATTTTGAGATAGCCGAACATACTGACGAACTTACAGTGACTATATGAACAGACAAATAACACGTCTGGTCCAAGCAGTCAATATTAGGTCATAAATCAACCATCAGAGTTCCCCGTGTGTCTAATTGGTAAACACACAGTTGTGTGTCAAAAGTACGAAGAAAATACTATTTTTAGTGCTCCTAATGTTACAATTAAATGGTAGTATTTTGTCGTACGGAATGTAACAAAACGTACCACAGGTAGGTATCGTTATTAAGGGTTAAAGACAGACCTTTGTTTACAAGTGAATTTTTAAAAAAATATTAATTAGGATTAACAACAGTCTTTTGTCAACCAGTGAAAATTTTAACATGCGGGCAAGTGTGCACGTTATGTCAGACATTTGTTATGATCAAAAGAATATTGACTATTATTAATTATAAATTAGCAATACATATAACTTAGCCAACATATTATTAAATTAATGTTTGATATAGATAAAAGCAGAAAGGAAAAAAAAATTAGGATAATGAAATAAATTAGCATGCACTCTTTACGTGAGTGAGTGAGAGAGAGAGAGAGAGAGAGAGAGAGAGAGAGAGAGAGAGAGAGAGAGAGAGAGAGAGAGAGAGAGAGAGAGAGAGAGAGAGAGAGAGAGAGAGAGAGAGAGAGAGAGAGAGAGAGAGAGAGAGCACAAATGAATGCACACTCAAACACACCTGAACTTAATAGCATTCATAGCAATAAAATAAAACAATTATCTCCCTCTCAAACACACAAGTTAGGTTTAGAAAGGTTTATTAAAATGTCCATGCAATATCTGATTGGATGAGGTTATAATGTGCAATGTACAAAATGAAACCAATCACACTATGACCAACATTAAATGTGACAAAACCAATTAATCTGGTGAGTAATGAAACAATATAAATTGAGTTTCTTATCATCTTCACAATGTACACAATGACAACAGACCCTTTCACACAAAAGAAAAGATAGTACATGAGAAGAAGAAATAATGGCATAAAGAGACAGTGTCTAAGAAGGTGAAAAGTTCAGAAGCAGTAGCAAATAGAATCCAAATATCTACACACACACACAAACAAGGTTGCTGAGTAGAGCAAATTGAAGATGAACTATGGCTGTGGATTGTTAGACCGAAGTGGCTGCTTCACTCGAATGTTCCCAGAACTGGTTTGAGTTGGAAGTTTACTCGGGGTTTTAGATTTAGTTGGAGCTCTGGATCGCTTCATGTTTGATGTCTGTGGGGGTTTCATTGGTCTGCTCTTGTTCTCTTTAGCTGATTCTGTCTCTGAGATCTGTAAGAAATACAAATATGTTTAAATGACAAACCTAGCTTAAACAACATTCTTTGAAGATGATAAAATCGATAAAGAAATAAGACACCCGATGTGACAAGATAAACCAGATATTGGGTCAGCTATTCCCTGTACTTCAACACAAAGCAATACCTATTACCACCAAAAAACTTAGGGAGCCATGATAGCTCAGTGGTAAGTGAACTGGACAACAAAGGATGAGAGTTTGGGTTCATCCAGCCTTAGATGGGTACTTGACTTTTTCTGGGATGGTAAAGCGGCACGGGCGTAATACCAACCACATGACCCCAAAAATCATGTGCTGAAGGTCTATAAAAATTATGGTCACTAACACTATATTCCTTATACGCCACTTTACCTTTTTTTTACCAAGAAATTTATCGAGTATATTCATTCCCACATTGTGTTATCAAACATGGTCTCTTACGACTAAGCACAAGATAAGCTTGTCACCACAGAGATGAGATGCCTGAGAAAAGCGCTTGGAGTAACGAGAAAAGACAGATCCAGAAATTATATTATATGAGAAAGAGCAGGCATTGAACCAGTCCTAAGCTACATAAAGAAACAACAAACGTTTCCCTGTCTAGAAAGAATGACATGATTCTTTACCATAGAAAGCATATATTAAAAGAGGAGAAGACCAAGAGGCAGATCCAGAGTAAGATGGACAGACAACATCAAAGAAACACCACAACAGCACCAATTTACAATGATTTCACCCATCAAAAGGACGATAACCAGAACTTTACATCTCCCTCAAAGCCCTAAATGATACAAAAGAAAGTGAAGAAAGAGTAAACTAATTGGATCATGACAACAAATGTAATTAATTTTCACCAGTTCACTTGTTTTATTCATTTCTATTCACTCTAATATTACTGTTTTTACAATATCCCAAAACATTACTCCAGTCTTAGAGAACCTGCAATGGGTAACTGATATGCCAATAATTTAGTAGCTTTGAGTGATGATGTGAAACAAAGCCGTAGGGTCCTCTCCAGGGCACTGAGTCTGGGCAAGTTGATGTAGAAGACTGCTATCACTCATGAGCAGGTTGATATAAAAGACTGTTATCACTCATCAGTAGGTTGATGTAGAAGCCTGTTATCACTCATGAGCAGGTTGATATAGAAGACTGCTATCACTCATGAGCAGGTTGATGTAGAAGCCTGTTATCACTCAATCAGCAGGTTGATATAGAAGCCTGCTATCACTCATGAGCAGGTTGATATAGAAGACTGCTATCACCCAATCAGCAGGTTGATATAGAAGACTGCTATCACCCAATCAGCAGGTTGATATAGAAGACTGCTATCACCCAATCAGCAGGTTGATATAGAAGACTGCTATCACTCTATCAGCAGGTTGATATAGAAGACTGCTATCACTCAATCAGCAGGTTGATAAAGACGACTGCTATCACCCATACAGCAGGTTGATATAGAAGACTGCTATCACTCATACAGCAGGTTGATATAGAAGACTGCTATCACTCATACAGCAGGTTGATATAGAAGACTGCTATCACTCATACAGCAGGTTGATATAGAAGACTGCTATCACTCATACAGCAGGTTGATACAACTTAGCTTGAATGCATTGTAGGAGTTGCCAGAAAGAGACAATAAATAGAGTCCAACTATTTTCAGGATCTCAACTATTTGTGCTCTGGGACTACTCCCAAAGCCTTTCTCCTGCATAATTAGAGCTAAAGGGTAGTAGAGGTTTGAAATAAGAGTGCTTTTTTGATGATGCCTTCAAATCCTGTAGCTATCAGAGAATGAGATTGTTACAGAGTATGACGGCCTTATATATATTTTTTTAAAATCTGACGTTCTGGCCTCATATACCACCTTCCTCATAAAAAAAAACATGAGAAATGTACTATGAAAATATGACAAGACTGGAAGTAATACTAGACAAACATGAAGTAGTAGTGGTCAGAAATAAACATGGGAATAGGCAAAACATTTTTGTGCTACAGCAAAGCTGGGATACAAGGAATGTTGACCACTGTGCATTATGATGGCTTTATATGAGAGAACATTAAAAAAAAAAAACTATTTAAAACTATCTGGGCCATTGTGATAACACAAGAGCTGCATCAAGTCTTCTCCATTCCTCTCTATTTGCAACTGCTAACTGTGAGATACCAAAGTCAAGGACTGTCAACTTTCTCAGTCTCATCTCTCTTCTGTCTTTTATCTTTATCCTATTTATCAAATTTTGAAGAATGTATGTTTTGATGCAGTAATTTATATTACGGTATCATAAGCTAAGGTTAAGATTTAAAGACTTATATTACACAATGGTTCAGTGCTTTGGGAATGATGGCACAAATATTAAAAAATCTTTTCTCTACAACTTTGGTGCATTGTCACCGTTCTGATAGTATGATGGTGATGTCATTGAATGTATATGGTTGCTGCTAAAGATCGCTTTTATGACCAGCATGTTCTTACTAATGGTAGGCCACATAGATACATTTGATTAAGCTCTGCAAATGCAAGATATGAAACATAATTGAGGAAGAGATAATCTGTATGCTGACAACTGTATCTCATATTGTTATTTACTCACTTGGCTTCTGAAACTAGTTGCAGAGATGCCAGATGTGCTGACCGCAGAGCCCTCACTGCCCGCATCACTTAGGTTGCTTTGGCTGCCATGCAAATCCTGTAGGCCATAAAACAGGACAATGATTACCAGCCATCAACAATAACTAACAAATAAATTTTATACGCAGGTTATGAGAAGTTTTTCTTTCATAAATAGTGAAACGTCTGATGCATGTGCATATATATGTGGGGTAGATGAGAATGGAAGGATTTGTTAAATGTTATATAATAGAACCCAAGGTAGCTTCAAATGTGGTTCAGTAGCTCACAACTATTAATTTTGTTTTAAAAATATCAGAATCAACAAACATAGTGGAAGGTGGGATGGAGGCACATTCAGCATCAGGGCTGAAAGCTGTCCTCATAGCTTACCACACGCATCAGGATTAGTGAACAAGCTTATCCTAATCCACCTACTAACAGTGCCCCTAGAACAAGCTAATTAGTCTGGCGAAGTGGATAGGATTATAAAAGAAGATGACTAGGCGCTCAACACCTTATTGGAGTCAGGTGCATTGGGTCAAAATGCATAAATATCACAATTACGCTGCAAAATACAACATTATGCATCAATGCCCACGTCCCTTCCAAGGGTGGATATTGATGAGAAGTTGTCGTAGAGTGAACAAGGAAAAAAAGAAAATCAATAATCTGAATTAAAAACAGGTTAACCAATGGATTTATTGAAATACATCAAAAATCAATACTACTAATATGTTCTTGTAAAACTACACATGACACTTTCAATTCAATCAATCAAAACATAACATTCAGAGACCACAAAAAGACTGACGAATCAACAATGCCAAAAAAATATTTATAATCAGATGAACATCAATCTTGCTATAGAAAATTTCTGAACATAGTTTATTTGTTAAATGGTACGTTAAAAGAAAAGACACAGCTGTTTGTTTTTTACTCAAAGTGGCTTTTTAGTCTAATTTTGGAAATTTTTGCTGCTTTACAGATGATATCCTGAGCTAGTAAATTCTCATTCTTAAAACTGATATTTTTTTAATTTGAATTTGTGACTCCTCATACAAAATGTAAAATTCCTAGCTAGTCATTATTTATGTGTGAATGATATTTGTCTATTTAATGCCTGTAACAAAAAAGACCATAGATTGGAAAATCTGTGGGTTTTGGGGGTATGAGATTCAATTTTTAACAAATGTTTTTATATATGACACAGCTTCTTCTAATCACTTTACATTTATAACAGAAGAAGCCTGAGCATGTTATCTTCATGAAAGACATAAATGAGCTTATAAGCTAAAGTATCAATAACAGGACTTTCAGTTGGTGAGGCAGGCCAAGATGACTATCTAGACGAATCACGTTCAGGAATTGTGGTATTTTTGCTGTCGTATGGTTTAAAATGATTCTTTCTAATATTGATTTTCATTTGTGGAAACAGCGGTAGTCCGATCACATTCACCGGACCACAAAGTCAATATGATTGTGGTGCTGGCAAGCAGAGATACACGCCACGGGCAACTGACTGTTGATTGAAATAAAAGGGTACCAAGTCCCAGGTTTTCCCCTGAGACAGGATGTTGGATTTGTGTTCAGCTGCAAATTCGCCACCAGCTGGACTGCACTCGCATTGAGTTTTTCACTGAAGTGGAAGCCTGACTTCTTTTTTGGGACAGCGATTCTTGGAGCATCGTCACTGATTATGAAGTCTACACGTGGGTTTGGCGTGAAGCGCATGGAGACGTTCAATAAAACAGCATGAATAATCAGGAAGAACACTCTGTTGGTTGCTGAAATGAGCAGATATTGGAATACCCCTCCTACGATGAAGCTATTCCATTTTAAAGTATCAATGACAAACAACTGAAGAAAACAGTGAATCGATCAATTATAAAAATTAATGACAATTCAAACTTACTTCTGGAACATTTTTTGGTGATTCAACCTTTTCATCTACGACAATTTTCTTCTCTGATTCGAGCTCAGGTGTGTTTGAATCTCGATTCTCACGAAACTCAGACAACAATTTGCTGTGTTGGGCAGTCTTGATCAAACTTTTTGGGTATCTGTAGTCGCATCTTTGTGGTGTAAGACCTGTCAAAGTGAAAATTCATGATCAAAGCCATGATAAGACACTGTCAAATTGCATGCTAGCACTTAAGGAAACTAATGAAACCTAGTAGTTTTGTTACATTGAAAAAAATACAATATATCTATTAGGAATACATAAAGAAACAACAGATAAAATGGTCTCGCCACATAAGACATGAAGACCAAACACAACACAACAAGCCCTCAATAAACATTACGAGAACACTAGACCCAAGAGCCAACCACCAAAAATAAGAATTGATGGAATATTAGAAACACCAGGAAACTTATTAGCAGATTTCAACAGAAGAACAAAAGATCGCAAATCATATCTCCTCTTGACACTGAATGGCAAATGAGGATTGAATGAAGGAAATTAAAAACAATAGAAAATGTAACTATTATATTTATTCCATAAAACAACCGTCTATAGACTAACAAAGGCACAAACATTGGTATACATATTTACCATAACTACACAAAAGTACTGACAATAACATTATAGAAAATTAAAATTTGTACACATGCTTATTATAGTAGGTTACTATAGGTCAATAAACAAAAAAAAACTACAATTAAGCATATGTTTCTTTTAGTTAAACTTAAGTTCTAAATTAATATATTTCTCTATTTATAAGATCAGGTTCTCACAAAAAAATTACCTGTTGGAACATCTTTGATCAAGTCGACGGTGAAGTATTTTTTCACATCTTTCTTAATGGCTTCGTGTGTAGCCTTAAGATCTGATGTAACATCCTGCATGCAAGCAATATGGGAATCCAAATCCTTAGAGTCTTCTTTAGCAGCAGCTTCAAAGCTGGCAAAAACTTCTTCAATCTGGCTATGGTTCTTGGTGACCAGGACCTTCAACTCCCTTGCATGTGCCTATAATGGTCATAACACAGATGTGATGAAATAATGAGAAGCTCATGAAATAATAGAATACTTTGTTTTAAAAAAAAAATCCACTGTTGCACTTAGAAGTATTCCCAAAATAATAAAGAAAGACTGCAGTGTGAATTACTGTAGAATCAGAAGAAAGTTCCCACATTGTTTATTAGATCATCATCAAGTACCGGGCCTAGTGGCGTAGGTGACCATGTCTCTCCACAACATTCGATCTCGGCAGCTATTTATCATTTCTGTTGTTGACCTTCTGCCAAGCCATTCTCTTAAGCTGTCTGTTATTTTTTCTCTTTGCTTCCCTCTATCTCTTCATCCCTCAATTTTTCCAGTTGTCACAATATATTCAAGTTGTTCTCTTCTCATTACATGGCCCAAAAATGATGATTGTCTCTTCCTAACATTGGAAATTAGCTTTCTTTTTGCTTTGACCTTTCTCAGAATCTCTTCATTACTCTTCTTAGCTGTCCATGGTATTCTCAACATTCTTTTGTAAAACCACATTTCTACAGACTCCAGTGATTTTCTTGTCTGTTGTCCTATTGTCCGTGACTCGTATCCGTATGTTAAGACTGGCTCTACGTAACATTTAAGAACTCTTTTTCTTGATTATTACAGCAAACTTAAAATAAAATATTATTGCAGTAACAATAATAATAAAAGCAACAATTAGAATGAACAACAGTAGACTTACAATTAATTAAACACAAGAAATAACAGACTGAACACAAAGTTGTCTAGTTAGATTAATTATGAATAGAATAAAAAATAATAACACAGGTAATCTTTTTTGCCATGCAGAACAATTACCAAGGGATCATAGGTAAAAATAATAAACCTCCCAGCTATACTTTCGCAAAAAGAAACAAAAGAAACAATCAACATTTTTCAGGCACATCATGAGATGGAGAAAGTTGGAATACTTTGTTACAACTGGCAAAATACAGGGAAAGAGAGATCGTGGACAACAAAGAGAGAAAATACTAAATAGTTTGGCGTCATGGCATGGAAAACAGTCAACAACAGAATTGACGATGCACTGTGGATAGAAGATTGTGGAAGGACATGATCGCCTGTGCCAACAGGTAAGACACATGATTATGATACTTTTGCAAGGCTGTATTCTTCATTGGTCATCCTGCTGTTTCTACACTGTTCATTCTTGTTGGTAAACAACTGTTAGAAATTATTTAAGCAGAAGTTTAAATGTCCTTATGACTGTCACCAATTTTCTTATAATGGAAAAAAAATTGTGATATAAATATTCTACAATCACAAATGTAACAGTATTAGAAAATAGTTGTGCTTCATACTCAATGAGAAAGTATACATGTAAGCAGCAATGATGAATGAGAGAGGACACATGTAAGCAGCAATGATGAATGACAGAGGACACGTACGCAGCAATGATGAATGAGAGAGGACACATGTAAGTAGCGTTATAAATATTTACAGACAAATGTGGGAATTTTAGCATGCCCATCAAGTCATGTTATACCTGGTCTATTGTCTCTAGATCCTTTATATAGTGTTCTTGCTCTTTCAGCCATGCCGCCCACCTGGCCTTGAACATTTCTGATACAGTTGTCCAGGACTGAGAAGCAAAACAAACAGGCCATGAATTAAATTAATACCAAAAGCACAATTAACATAAAGTTTCCTGTTAAAAACTTGATGACTTAAAATGCAGTCTTCAGAAGACACTTCTTTTTTGGTTTCCGTTGTCGATCCAAAATGGGGCATTTTTCCCTTCCGCTTTGCAAAGGAACTGTTGATCAGATGTCTAATAAGCCACTATCGTAAAAATGCCCTTGTTAATGAAACGTAGACCTGATACAGAAAGGGGATACAAGTAAAGAAATGAGAATCAGAATAGCTAAAGCCGCAATGTCTTTCAGAAGCCTTGAAAATTTGTGGAAATCAAAACTCAGCACAAAAACGAAACTTAGACTATTCAAATAAAACGTACTATCAACCCTTACATATGCATATGAGAGCTGGAAATCAACAAAAGACATCATTTGAAAATAAATATCTAAGGAATATATTTTGTATAGTGTGGAACAAATTCAAAACAAATGAGGAAATTAGAAAAATTGCCAATCAACCACTAATATCTTCATCATCATGTGCCATACCGGTTGGCGCAGTCGATCAAGTCCTTCCACAATCTTCTATCTACAATGCATCATATCAGTTCTGTTGTTGACTGTTTTCCAAGCCATGACACCAAACTAGCCAGTATTTTCTCTCTTTGTCATCCGTGATCTCTCGTTCCTTTTATTTTGCCAGTTGTAACCAAGTATTCCAACTTTCCTCTATTCATGATGAGAATAATATTATCAGTAATAAAGAAAAGACGTTGGACATGTCATGAGAAGAGATAATAACCAAATAGCAAAGCTAGCCCTCAAGTGGGAAACAACAGGTAGGAGGAAAAGAGGCCAGCCCAGAGAAACACTGAGAACATTTATCAAGGAGGCAAAGGCAGCAAGAATCTGCTCCCTCAATGAGATCAAGATGCTTGCACAGAACAGAGACAAATGGTGATATCTGATAAAAGATCTTGATCAGATTGAGACTGCTAGAAAGAAAACTTTGAAACAGGGAAAGTGTATATGAGCCTATGCCCACCATGGCTGGAAAGGTCAATAGAAGACACTTGGCAACACAAAACTATAATTTGTGTGACACAATATGTTTATCTTCTTGTGCCCAGGCAAAAGCAGTTCAAATAAACAAAAACCTATTTGGACAACTTTTATCACACAAGATTATAAAAGGCAGTGACTCAGAGCAGTGACAAGACCACACTATACCTCCATGAGCAGCCTTGGAATCGGGTTATTTAATCTGATAAATTAGGGAAGAAACCCAATAAAATAAAAATGTTTAAAGAAAGTCAGATGTGAAAAACAAAAAAATACAAATAAAATTTGTATAGTTGTGGACCGTAAAAAAAAAAAAAAAAAAAAAAAAAAAAAAAAAAAAAAAAAAAAAACACAAGGTTTCTAAATACAAACAACAAAGGATTCTTTTGTGTGTCATATTACAAGCTGGTATATGTGAGGAAATAATGAGAAGCTCATGAAATAATAGAATACATACATACTAACTACATTACATTTATATACTAACATCAAAACAAATAACACAAGGGCTAAAACTAAGAATAGCAAAATGTTACATTTTCTCAATATTCCTACATGGTGTAGAAACATGGGCATTAGAGAAGAAAACAGAACAGAAAATTGAGGCCTTTGAAATGTGGATATATAGAAGAATAGGTAGAATTGGATGGAAGGAAAAGAAAACAAACGATGAAGTCTTAAAACAACTAAAAATGAAAAGAGAACTACCAAGCACAATTCAAATAAGACAAATGCAATTTTTGGGCCATGTTAAAAGACACAACAGCCTACTAAAAGTAATCCTGGAGGGGAAAATACAAGGTAAAAGAGCAGGAGGCAGACCAGGACTAACATGGACGAGTAACATCAAAAGATGGACAAATCAGCCTATGACAACCTGCACCATCAAAGCAAGAGACAGAGCAGAATGGTGCTCCATGGTAGCCAACCTTCGTTGCGGAGATGGCACTCGATGATGATGATATGTGACAGCTGAACCTACCAGACCAGCTTTATTGTCTGTAAGTAATTGTGTATGAATAAACACTTGTGAAGTTAATCATGTCTGCTGATTCTATACTTTAACAGTATGACCATTTGCTCAATAAAACTACTATTTTTGTACACCTCTGTTTGTTAGTTGTTTCTTGCAGACAAATGTTTTGTTGACAAAGTGTTTAGTTTATAATTATTAAAAACAGTATTCAAGATTTGTGTGTACCTGATTTGTGCTGTGGTCAAGTTTTGACACCAGTGGGTGTGTCAATGTACACAACTTCTCACCCCTGTCAATGCACTGTATAGCCTGAAATCACACAAAATTAAGCAGCAATATGAATAATACACAGGCCATAGAACACAAAAAAATTAAGCAGCATTGTAAAGAATACACAAACCATAGAACATGGTGTGTTTATGGAACAACTTCCAAACCGTATCTCTTCCAGTCCACCAGCCACGTCACGACTCCTCAATAAGTCAAAAAAATACAATTGTCATTTCATTACATAGGATTTACATATTTCATTCTTGGTTTATTATTTAGGGTATTTAAGTGATTAATCTTGACCTTAAAGTATGTGCATTTGCTGATAAGTTTACAAAAAATGGGAATTGTTTAGGGTCTGGAAATGTATTAATTCACAGTCCATTATTTCTAACGAAAAAAAAAAAAACTGATTTGGACTTTAAATGCAGAGTTAGAAAAGCCTCCTGGATGAATTAAATTTGAAGTATGAGGCACCACCATACTAGTACTTCCATTATTTTAAAATAAATGTTATTCTATATTTACTTGGTAATGTAATTTGATAATTAAAACTTGACGATCTCTCTAATTTCCTCGTTTGTGGAAAGAAATTCAGAAATTTAACACTAATAAATTTTAATTTAGTTTTAAATTCAGTTTAAAAAATAACACTTTAATTCTATGTTCACTCTGGATGTCAATATGAAGACTAGTGATATGTATTCAGAAATGACAATTGAAATAGTTTGTGTGCCATGTGAGAACAGCTCCAGGGACCCCAGTTTATCCTAACAAAACTAAAGTTTAAAGAGTGAGTATACACACTTTAACACAAGCCACTTTCTTTAGAAAGACAAAATTCTGATTTTTATGATCAACAAACGTATAAGTGAGTTCATGTTATAAAATTATACCCTTTCAACATTTGCTACATCAGAGTCTGTATTGACACGAACTTGATTCATCAAGCCATCAATTTGAGTTTCCAAAGAATGAGTGAGCACTTGCTCTTGCCTGCCCAGAAGAAAAATACATGTGAGTTAACAACATAATACTCTGAAATTATAATACAGTTGTCTGCCCTTAACTACCACTTAACTAACAATATGATTTCACCAGGCATATTTACTGGTCTACATATTTTAGTAACTAAATACCCACTGAAAGTGAAATCAAATACAAATAAAGCAAAATTTCACAAATTGTTCTGACTGTTAAAAAACAGACAACAATTATCCTCTAACATATACCATGAGGGGAAGAAAAATGACAGTTAATAACTCACTCACTTAAGTGTCCTGCTATAATCTCCCATTCCCAAAACACTATCTGTAAATAACTCAGGCATGCATATGTATGTCCGCATGCATATGTATTTCCTGTTCACATAAAAGGCTGAAACAACTATTTGAAAAGTACAAACTAAAGTAAGTTAAGCCCAATTTACTCACTTTTTTATCTTGACCATGTAAGTTGCATTAATGGATTTGGTATCATCAATATGTCTGCTAACCTGTGCACAACAAGGAATATTAATCTGTGCAGTTACCAAGATTATGTGAACAAATACATTGATAAAAGACAATACAAAGAAGCTACAATGATTATTAAGCATAATTTTAACTCTTTCTGTACGGGAGCTTTTTATCGACCCAATGGAAGAGATTTCAGAGACAAAATTTTTCATCATTTTAAGAATCAATCTACATATTTATATTTACCTAACATATGACATATATATGAATTTTTAGATAATTGAGCAAGATATTGGATTTCACCAATATCAAGATGATACAAGACATGTAAAAAGAATATGGTTTGATGGCATTCGCACTAATCAAATTGAGCAAGGTGCACTATGCGGCGAAACGTACGCTGCCAAAATAGGCATGGTGCACAGTGCGGCAAAATGTACGGAAATTATTATTTTTTTTTTTATTTATATTATATAATATTTATTGATTTTTAATTATTAAAAATTAACGGAGTTAATATATTTCTGGCATAGATTTTTTTTTTATCAAAAAGGGAGAGAGTGTGGGTTTTAAAGACTTTAGTGCCTCAGATTATTATGGCTAGGAATTCTAAGGTCTGACAAAGATTTAAACAAATAAAAAAAAATCATTTTTAAGTAAAAAAAAGATCTGAAGATCCCATGAGTATTATTTACAGAAACAAGCAAAAATATATGGCAAACAATATAAAGATAATTGGCACCTACATTTTACCGAATATCTATTTATTTTTCACCAAAACTTAGTTAAAGATCATGTTACTGTGATTTTATGTCATGAAAATTTCATTTTCAAGTTTCTATCAACTGGTTTCATTAAAAAATATCAAATCATTGCGATGAGACAAGTATTTAAATGGTGGGACGCAGTACACTAGGAACCAACAGGTAAATACAAGGTACAATATTCTTTAAACTTACCTGACTGAAATGCTGCATCATGTTTTCTTTCCTTGATATCATCAACTCCATTATATTCTGTGAAGAGAAACAAAACAGTAAAGACAAAAGTACAATGGTTTTGTACTAAACACCACACTATTGCAAACAATACATCAGATTACTGAAGTACCTACCTTCATGTTTGAGCTGGGAAAGAGATTACTGAAGTACATATCTTCATGTTTGAGCTAGGGAAAGTGATTACTGTAGTACCAACCTTCATGTTTGAGCTTGGGAGAGAGATTACTGAAGTACCTACCTCCATGTTTAAGCTAGGGAAAGATATTACTGTAGTACCTACCTTCATGTTTGAGCTTGGGAAAGAGATAACTGAAGTACCTACCTTCATGTTTGAGCTTGGGAGAGAGATTACTGAAGTACTTATCTTCATGTTTGAGCTTGGGAGAGAAATTACTGAAGTACCTATCTTCATGTTTGAGCTTGGGAGAGAAATTACTGAAGTACCTATCTTCATGTTTGAGCTTGGGAGAGAGATTACTGAAGTACTTATCTTCATGTTTGAGCTTGGGAGAGAGATTACTGAAGTACCTATCTTCATGTTTGAGCTTGGGAGAGAGATTACTGAAGTACCTATCTTCATGTTTGAGCTTGGGAGAGAGATTACTGAAGTACCTATCTTCATGTTTGAGCTTAGGAGAGAAATTACTGAAGTACCTATCTTCATGTTTGAGCTTGGGAGAGAGATTACTGAAGTACCTATCTTCATGTTTGAGCTTGGGAGAGAGATTACTGAAGTACCTATCTTCATGTTTGAGCTTAGGAGAGAAATTACTGAAGTACCTATCTTCATGTTTGAGCTTAGGAGAGAAATTACTGAAGTACCTATCTTCATGTTTGAGCTTGGGAGAGAGATTACTGAAGTACTTATCTTCATGTTTGAGCTTGGGAGAGAGATTACTGAAGTACCTACCTTCATGTTTGAGCTTGAGATAGTTTGAGTACTAGAAAAGTCAAGTCCAGGCTTATTCAGTGGACTGAATACACTCATTTAATGGAATTTTATTTCTTCCAATTACATAGGTTCCAACATTAATGGAGCCTTTAGGCAACATGCCACCATACAGCAGATGAATGAAAGTAGGTCTCAAATAAGAATATGATGCCTAGGTCAGCAACACAAACTACAGTTTGCAAAGGAGATACTGCTAAGTCAAATATAACATTCAAAATATTAAATAAGTAGTTAAGAAATAATGGCAAACTTAATAAAGCCTTCAAGTTTACATACATGCCAAGTATTAATTGTGCCAACAGCACAATAACAAACATGACAGAGAAGATAGCTGTATAGTAATGTACATAAATGCTGACCTTCTCAAAAATATCCTGGGATTGGGTAACAGCCGTCAACTGTTCTTCCAACAACTGAATCTGTCTGTTCAGCTCCTCATTATGTTTCATGCTGAGTAGAGCTGCTTCTGCATAATGGGCTATCATTTTATCCTTATGGTCAGTTAAAGCAGCATAGGATTGTTCTTGCTGTGTAGACAAGAATTATATATGATATATGTGAAACATTTTCACACATACAAAACAGAAACATTGAAAAAAATACACTGGATGTCATTGAATCAAAAATGCAGAAATAATGCAAATTTATATTTGATTACCATGGAATTAAAGCAAGACTAATACAGAAATAAGAGAAATAGCAATGCATCAAAAAATGTCATCTATAATCAAGAAAAGTAGGTGGACTTATGTTGGCCATGTGATGAGAAGAGACAGCAAGAGAATCTCTAAACCTACCATGCATATGTTTTGTAAATGGAAGCAGATAATAAAAGAAAGAGAGGCCAACATAGAGAAACACTAAAACGAACACTGACATGAGAAGCAACACTAAGTGGCATCAGCTCCCTTGCTGATTTGAGAGGCTCACCCAGGACAGGGTCATATGACGAGACAAAATGCAGGTCAAGTGCAAAGTCTGTCACCAATTAACAAAGATCTGTGGGCATGGATAGTCTAGAATTTCTGCCACATGTATCATCTTCAGCTTCTAAAGGATAATAGATTGCAATATCTCTATGTTTGAAGTCTGCCATCGATTTAATGGTTGATGGGACAGGTATTACATAAAAATCGGTGAAACTTTTACTCCACAATTTATAAGAATTTCAATGTTTTTAGTCATATAACATTATAAAGGTTTTTGTAAAATTAATGCCAAAGTTAGTTAGATAAAATAGCATTTTTAATTAAAGGAAATTAACAATAGTTTGACAAACTTCTGATCAACCTTTTAAGTAAATACATAAACTAAAAACCTCTTAGAATATTGTGAATGGTACAAAAATCTAAGAATCAACACCACAGATTGCTAGTGATAAAGAGGACTACTGACCTGTGTGCATAGTGAAGTGCTGAAATCTCTGAGCAAGCCACCATGGATTTTGAAATCTTCCTGTGCTCTGGACAAAAGCTCAGTAATCTCCTTTGACACATTAGTAAAATATGAAACAGCTGCCTCCTGAAATTGTAACAAATATGGGCTTAGAATGCAAGTGAAGTTGACAAAAAAACATTACTACAAAACTGTGATTTGAGCATGATTCCGTGGAAAAAATATGTACAATTATATTATTACATTTAAGTAAGGATTAAACTTCAAAAGTTTCAGATGAAAAGACATTGACAGACAGACAATAAAATGTAGGCCTTGATAAGAAACAAAAATGCTACAAACATGCCAGCAGAACGAAAGTGAATTTATTACCAAGCAGCTAATCATAAAACAGGGAGATAACAAGAGAAAAAGGGAGATAACAAGGGGGTAGAGAGAAGGGTAGAGTTGGTGCGGGGCGAGGGGAGACAAGTAGTTTGGAGAGTGGTAGTAGGGGGCATTAGGTCTACGAGGAAAAATGAAGGATAGGGATAGACAGGGTTTCAGGGACAAAGCGCGGGGTATGAGGAAAAACGAGGTGAGCAGAGTTGGGAACACAAAGAGCGGGGAAAAGATAGCTGACTTTGTGCGAGGGTCCAGTCCAGACGTGTCTAGGGGACACAGCCGAAACTGGGGACCGGGATGTGTTGAGGAATTCTCGATCGCAGGTCAGTGTGTGGGTAGTTGTCGAGCCGAATGGTCAAGTTCGAAGTCATGAGGAAGAGCTAGGGAGATTAGCTTAATGGGGATAGAGTATCTCTTATGAAGAGCGAATAGTCAAATCGTATGCACGAAGAGATAGGCTTTGTGGTAGCCGTCAGTAATGTTCTGACCAGTCGTACTAGAGACATTGTTATGAACAATTATCTCAGTATGAGTAGACCTTCATCAGAAGGGCAGGTTGTGATAACATAGGCATAGCTGAGCATATTAGAGACTTTATATTGAAGCCATTATCAGCGTTATGAATAGACCTTTCACACAAGTGCAGGTCATATTATCGTCTGCTGAAGTCCAGTCGTACGATATACATTGTTATGAACAATCACCAGTAGTAGGAATGGAACTTCTTTAGGGAGGCAGGTCAAGAATCTTAGGCTTCGAGCACACTAGGTTGGGAGCCTTGTGGTGTAGGGATGAGGGAACTGTGGAAATAATGTATTGCATGCATTGCTATGTAAATATGACTTTGAGTCTTGTCAAGCTGGGAACATGGTCAATGGGGCATTAAACTTGCTGTTATATTAGTTCTTGTGTTGTTCCATGCTGTCTACAGTTGGTGTGGTGTGTTCTAGCGACGAACGAACTCTGGGGATTGTCAGGGACACAGTCACAACGTAGAGTCGGTCAGAGACCGAAACGGCCATGGCGGAGTACGAGTGCTGAGCAGGGGTCTCTTGCCTTGGCAATTCCTGAGGTGGTGACAGGAAGCCGATCTTTGTCTGGCCACCCTCGACGACGAAGCAGAGGCTGAATCCAAGCCTGGGAGAGACACCAGTGGTGGGCGCTTGCTCTGACCAAACCAGGAGCAGACAAGAGCACTCAACAGGGCGGCATCGTCATCTGCCAGAAGACCAGTCATGCTGGTTGAACTGTTACAAGCACGTTATCTTGAACTCTATACGGGGTACAAAAACACTGGTGTATAAACACATGTGGGTGTAAAGTAGTTTTGGGTTACAGCATTGTTCACTGGCAGCTGTGTTTTTTTAAGTCAAACAGAGACACTGGTCCATCATCTACAAACTTGTTTCTAACACTGAGTGTGACATCTCAGGAAACAGTCTCAATTGGTCTAGAAAATTATTGCAAAGAGTGATGTCACTGACATTTGGGTGATGAATTCTCTAAGAGGAACCACAGGCCAGAATGGAGGAAACATACACAAGTTAATGACTACAACAATTGTCGTCAAACTGTGCATTGCGTAACCTAGTGGTTCCGCAGACATTATTATCATCATCATCATAAATTTCCATGCCCGGCATAGGTGATGTTTCAACACAAACCTCTATGCACAGCGCAACTCACCACTGTTGTACCACAATGTTAGGCTGCCTTATATCTCTATGTCATCCGAGATCCCTCTTTCCTTCTTTTCATTGGAGCTTTGTGAAACAAGTATCCAGAGAGAGACAAGAAGGCCATACGAGTTTTAATTCATTTTGCGACTACCTACGTTTGTGAAATTTGGTTTCCAGCAGTGGTAGCCTTTGAATAAAAAAAATTAAAAAATGTCACAATACAAGTTGATTCAGTTTTTTTTTTCATTTCTATTACAAAAATGAAACTTTATACCCAAAACGATAGTTTATTTACCTACACAATCAATATAACACAATAATTATGCCATTAAAATGTTTTTATTTTCTTGTTACATTATTGATATAAGGTGCTGCTGTGGTGATTTATGGTTAAGAGTTTGAGGCTCCGGTTACAGAAAAAGTTAGACGATCACTGGACTACAACACAATATCAAGGATATAGTGAAGAGAATGCAGCATTCCAGGGTTTTAATTTATATTTCACCAGTGCAAACAGTGACTGCCTAACAAGCTTGAGGTTTCATAATCACTGCCAAACAAAAGAAAATGAAATAGATAATAAACCAAAGATTAACATGCCCCTCTCTAGGAAAAAAATAAAATGACATATTGGTAAAAAAAAAAAAAAAAAAAGTTGAAAAAGTAGATTACCTCTGTTTGGATAAAATTCTGCCTTGTTTCTGACTCCCAGTTAATGCCTGCCCGCAGAAATGTCTCATTATGTTCAGCTAACTTGACTGCCTGATTTTCCTGTAGGTTGAGATACTCGGTTAAGATGTCTGCTGCTGTATCAATCTGCTTCTTACTGTACTCTCTGTAGGATTCTAGTTACATGAAAACATGGGCAGCATCAAACAAATGTTACAATTATTGTAAGTTACATGTTACAGGGCAAATTATAGTGCAATCTAAAAAGATAAAAATAATTTGTTACATGAAATAAAGCAGATACTAGTAGCTACAAATATAACAATAAGGTTCATAAACAGGGTGCATATATTTATTTTTTCAAAAAACATCAGACTATCAATCATTGAATTTCAAAATGAATTTAGCACAATGAAATGTATTTTTAGAAGATGCTACAAAGATATAGCAAGCTTTTGGAGCAATACAATAAAAAGTGATTTGCAGGAAATGGTTCAAAAGTTACAATACAGAGAGACTGGAATCCTTGTAACAGGTCACATGTATCTCGCTAATGAACAGGCTTATGCATATTATCAACCGTAAATGATTTCTCCCTGATGCCTTGTGATCTTTCTTGAGTACTTCGCGCTGTAATAACATTGTCGACAACCACTGTCCGTTCTTCACGGACTTATTGAAAACACCAAAGCCACATTAGACACAACACTCATGAAGGTTACACATATTAACTTTATTACAGTTTCACATTAACAATCATCTGTGCGACATATATCTCCACTCACTCTTGCTGTTACTATTCAATTTCAAATGTGATGTTATCGTTGATTTAAATGTGACGACGACACTGCTGTATTGTCTTATTCGTCATGGTGGTGTTACTAACCTATGATCATAATTGACAATGTCTCCTGTCTATCTGGGTTTCACTGACTTAACCGTGTCACCTTTGACTGCTACGTCAGCAGCCCTTTGATAGCCAAATCTGTGAGACTAATTGACGGCAAGACCCTTTCTTGAGCCTTGCATTCAGCAGAACTCTGTCTGCCGAATCTGTGAGACTAATTGACGGCAAGACCCTTTCTCGTGCCTTGCATTCAGCAGAACTCTGTCTGCCAAAATCTGTAAGAATAATTGACGGCAAGACCCTTTCTTGAATCTTGCATTCAGCAGAACTCTGTCTGCCCAATATGTAAGAACAATTGACGGCAAAACTCTTTCCTGAGCCTTGCATTCAGCAGAACTCTGTCTGCCAAGTCTGTAAGAATAATTGACGGCAAGCCCTTCTCTTGAGCCTTGCATTCAGCAGAACTCTGCTCGCCAACTCTGCGATCATAATTGACCAGTCTCTGTCATACTTTGATAAAGTTTGAGTGTACTACTCACCAATGGAGAATTCACACTCTGTGTCCGACATCAGAACCACACTGAATTATCAGACTTCTACACATTTGTGCGTCCTACTTTTCTAGACTACTCATGAAGTTATTCTGATCTAGCACTGCCTTATTTGTAGGCCATTAACACTTAGACTCTATCTAGTCACTAACTCAAAATAAAGCTTGATCTCTACGGCCTGGCGGGCACGTCCGTCCCGCACTCGCTCTGGCGTACTACTGACTTATTCACTACATAAAGTCACTCAACTGACACTAACTATTCACAAACAGAATTAACTCACTACATAACTATCTCAATACAAATTTAAGGGCTGCCAACCCTCACGGGCTAGCCCCCTATGGAAAACGACTGTTCGCGTTCCCCGCTAGTTCGTAACTAACTTATCTCTTTTTCTCAACCTTCTCCTGTCTATCTCCTTCATGTGTCACACATTCTCCGTGCAAACTCACCTCTCCGAGATTTTACACTTTCACGCTTTTCATGCTTTTTTGTAGCTCTCTCTAGTGTCGTCTTCAGTCAGCCTACCCGACCTAATTCTCTCCCCTCATTTACTTAAGTTGCTTCCCCTTATTTTATTTGTCCCCTCTGTCTTCCTCTTCTCTCTCTCTTTCTTCATCTCTCTATTTCATCCTGGCAGAGTTTTAAAAAAGTGGTTCAATTCATAATGAAGTCTCTATAAGAATCCAAAGAAAAGAAAGAAGTTGGTAACTTGCACTTTTGCAAAAATATGTCAAATAATGAAGATCCAGGCATTCCAGAAATCACAGAGACGCATAGAAATGTGATAAAAGATTTACGTTAGCACAGGCTAGATCATTAAAAGTGTGAGCATGTGTAGGAACTACTATAAATGTACATGCTAATGTCAAGTACTATGGGTTTTAAAAAATTAATTAAAATTTTTCATTTTTGCTATTTAAGCATTTGAAACACAAATATTTTATATAGACATATTCCAGTACAAGAAGAAGAAATCTGCCAACTCACATTTCAGTACAGCTAAAACATTGTTTCCTATCTAATTCCAGCATATATTTTGTTAATATATAACAACCTTACCAATCTTTGTGTTAACTTTCTGCTTCATTTCAGCAATCTTTCCAACCAGATCAATGAGCATATCTGAAGAGTTGTTAATGTGTGTGTCCACTTTGTTGTGGAAATTTGCTGTCATGCCTTCATTATGTTGTTCCACAGTTCGCTTTCTGTCAATTTTTGAGTGCAGCCCTCCAACATCAGTAGTGCTTACCTCAGTGGTGACAAGCAGCTATGATGTAAAAACATGTCAACTGTTATTTAAAGTAAAGTACCCCCGTCCCGCCAAGTGGCGTATAGGGAAATATGGTGTTAGTGAACCTATATTTTACAGACCTTCAGCACATGATTTTTGGGGTAATGTTGTCAGTATTACGCCCGTGCTGCTTTACTTTCCCAGAAAAAAATCTGGTACCCATTTAAGGCTGGGTGAACCCGGAAGCCGTCGGTTGGGATCGAACCCTACCCCTTGTCCGTGGTAGTCCAGTTCACTAACCACTGAGCTATCGCGGCTCCCTTCAACTGTTATTTAATACATGCTAATGTGTATAAGAAACAACTATTTCTTTAAAAACCTTCAAAAATGCTACAATAAGAAGTTCAACAGAAAACAATCTTTCCTTCTTCATTTCCTCTTGTACCCATTCGGGTCGAGGAAGATATAAAGTTCTAGTTTTCACCCTTTTGGCGGCTTCAACCATTGCCAATTGGTGTCGTTGAGTTTCTTAGATGTGTCTGTCAATCTCACACTTGAGTCGGCTTCAACCATTGCCAATTGGTGTTGTTGAGTTTCTTAGATGTGTCTGTCCATCTCACGCTGAGTCGGCTTCAACCATTGCCAATTGGTGCCGTTGAGTTTCTTAGATGTGTCTGTCCATCTCACGCTGAGTCGGCTTCAACAATTGCCAATTGGTGTTGTTGCGTTTCTTAGATGTGTCTGTCCATCTCACACTTGAGTTGGCTTCAACCATTGCCAATTGGTGCCGTTGAGTTTCTTAGATGAGTCTGTCCATCTCACGCTGAGTCGGCTTCAACCATTGCCAATTGGTGTTGTTGAGTTTCTTAGATGTGTCTGTCCATCTCACGCTGAGTCGGCTTCAACCATTGCCAATTGGTGTTGTTGAGTTTCTTAGATGTGTCTGTCCATCTCACGCTGAGTCGGCTTCAACCATTGCCAATTGGTGTTGTTAAGTTTCTTAGATGTGTCTGTCCATCTCACGCTGAGTCGGCTTCAACCATTGCCAATTGGTGCCGTTGAGTTTCTTAGATGTGTCTGTCCATCTCACGCTGAGTCGGCTTCAACCATTGCCAATTGGTGCCGTTGAGTTTCTTAGATGTGTCTGTCCATCTCACGCTGAGTCGGCTTCAACCATTGCCAATTGGTGCCGTTGAGTTTCTTAGATGTGTCTGTCCATCTCACACTGAGTCAGCTTCAACCATTGCCAATTGGTGCCGTTGAGTTTCTTAGATGTGTCTGTCCATCTCACACTTGAGTTGGCTTCAACCATTGCCAATTAGTGTTGCGTTTCTTAGATGTGTCTGTCCATCTCACACTGAGTCAGCTTCAACCATTGCCAATTGGTGCCGTTGAGTTTCTTAGATGTGTCCATCTCACACTTGAGTCGGCTTCAACCATTGCCAATTGGTGTTGTTGCGTTTCTTAGATGTGTCTGTCCATCTCACACTGAGTCAGCTTCAACCATTGCCAATTGGTGCCGTTGAGTTTCTTAGATGTGTCTGTCCATCTCACACTTGAGTTGGCTTCAACCATTGCCAATTAGTGTTGAGTTTCTTAGATGTGTCTGTCCATCTCACGCTGAGTCGGCTTCAACCATTGCCAATTGGTGTTGTTGAGTTTCTTAGATGTGTCTGTCCATCTCACGCTGAGTCAGCTTCAACCATTGCCAATTGGTGCCGTTGAGTTTCTTAGATGTGTCCATCTCACACTTGAGTCGGCTTCAACCATTGCCAATTGGTGTTGTTGCGTTTCTTAGATGCATCTGTCCATCTCACACTTGAGTCGGCTTCAACCATTGCCAATTGGTGTTGTTGCGTTTCTTAGATGCATCTGTCCATCTCACACTTGAGTTGGCTTCAACCATTGCCAATTGGTGTTGTTGCGTTTCTTAGATGTGTCTGTCCATCTCACACTTGAGTTGGCTTCAACCATTGACAATTGGTGCCGTTGTGTTTC
The DNA here is from genome assembly GCA_032433765.1 of Megaustenia siamemsis. Taxonomy (NCBI): domain Eukaryota; kingdom Metazoa; phylum Mollusca; class Gastropoda; order Stylommatophora; family Ariophantidae; genus Megaustenia; species Megaustenia siamemsis. Next base: position 138,661,607 of record JAVIAB010000051.1, on the reverse strand, counting down.
TTAGATGCATCTGTCCATCTCACACTTGAGTTGGCTTCAACCATTGCCAATTGGTGTTGCATTTCTTAGATGCGTCTGTACATCTCACACTAGGTTTGCTTCAAACAATGCCAATTGGTGTTGTTGCATTTCTTAGATGCGTCTGTCCATCTCACACTAGGTTTGCTTCAAACAATGTTAATTGGTGTTGTTGCATTTCTTAGATGTGTCTGTCCATCATACTCTGGGTCTAACTCTTGCTCCTCTCTTCTTAACATATGGTGCTCTATATGATACAGATTTACATGGCATTCTTTCTAGATGGACAAATCATTTTATTTGTAGTTAAACAACAATCGTAAGAAGAAAATTAATAAACAGCAACCAACAATTGAAAAAATGTAATAATTGAACATCAACAAAAAAAATTATTGTCTTACCTCTTGTGCTTGTGAGTAAAGAAGATTTTCATTCTTCAAATGCTCAGCAACAAGAAACTTCTGTTCGTCACGGTCCTGCTGAGTCACTTTCAGTTCTGCACTTGTCTGTTTCAAAGTATCACTTGTGGTCTGCAGAGTCTCAGTTGTGGTTGTCAGTTTTTGGCTTGTGACTTCCAGCTCTTCTTTTGTATTTGTAAATAGTTCTGTCATCTACATCCAACATATCATCAAGACATTAAACAAAATTAAAGACATGCAACAAAAAAGAAACATTTTTAACAACAATATTCTGACATACACAATATGTTTTACTTAAAAAAAACGCTGAGGTCTAACATCACCAAAGTAAATTAGTGAAAAAAACCAATTTAGCAATCAATAATAATAAAATAAAGGATAAAAACAAACTGGTAAATAATAAAATTTAGGAGGGGAAAAAATATTTTAAAAAACTAATGCAATTTTTTTCAGCATCTGTTAAATATGCAGTCAATAATTCATAGTTAACAACTCTATGATTTTCTCTGTTACAAGGTGGCACTTTTACGCTAATCACTGAAATAAATGCATAATGTTTAATCAATTAAATCAAATTTAAGATCATTTTTGTCTTTAAATTGCTGTCAATTTGAAATCTAAATTATTAAGAGCACATACATTTTTCATATCTTCAGTCAAACAGACAATCTTGTCCTCCATCTCTTGAATAGATTCATCTTGTTGACTGATCTTGTTCTGCATTGCACTATAAAGAAAAAATACAACTTATATTTCAACAGTCATATACTTACATGTCAAAAAAATGATTATGTCAAAATATTAAATCAAAGTTATCAATAATGTTGGATTTTTATTTACTAGCAAAAATACATTAAGTAGCAAGGCACACAAAGAATTAACACAGTTTCACTTACATGTAGTTCTCTTCTGCTAGATAGATGCCATTTTTCTCTCTCGATGCTTGAAGATCCCTTCGTAAACGCTCTATTTCTTCATTGTACTCCTGTAGTTTAAACATCAAAATAAAAGTTCATCTCCAATACTGATTTGTGTACAAGCATATGATTTACTACAATAAGCACATTTCACTACAAAGATTAAAGTACTTATTTTCTTCTTGCAAGTTATATATGTGTGCAAACAATTTTATACAAATATATTCTCCTTCTACCGTACATATTACTTTGTATGTAGTCTTATTTAAACTTGATATCTTATCAATATCATCATCAAGTACCACAGGCTGTTGGCACATGAGATCATATCTCTCCACAACTTTCTATCAGTACAGTTTTTATAAGTTCAGTTGTTGACTTTCCACCAAACTATTCCCTTAAACTATGTGGTAACTTGTCTCTCTGTTTCCCTTTATATCTTCCTCCCACAATTTCTCCAGTTGTCACAATATATTCCAGATTTTGCCGCCTTATTATTACATGCCCAAAAATCTTTTTTTTTTTCTTCATGATACTGATAATGTTTTGGATATATTATATATAAAAAATGTTTTAACAAATGACATATAATTTTTATTTTGTGAACTAGTTGCTCTTCACAACTCAGGCCTTCTGTGTCATAAAGTGCACTTTTCCCTTAAAGTTGTTCTGTTAGTGAAAAAGAATGCATGTCAAACTAATGGACGGATGTGTTGGAAGATACTGGGCATCAGTAGTGTAGTAACAGGTGATCCACTGTAGTTACAATATGGTTGTAGAGCAGTATAGTTGCAAAAAAAAAAAAATAAAATAAAAATACATATTAAAAAAAATACCCCTCCGTTTCTATCTATCTATCTATTGACCTTTCGAGCCGTAACCGGCCCATAGGGCGTAGACCAAGATACACCTTCTCCTATATGAATTTTTGTTCTAGCAGTTTTCTTTTAAAACCGTTTACTCACTCATGAAAAAAACAGTATATGGTCTGCTCTATCAAATTATGAATTGCAATAAGTCTATGACTTACTCTGAGTAAAGCCTTTTTGGTGAGTTTCTGGTTAACTTCTGGCCTGTTGGTGATGTTCTTTGCTCTGAATGCATAGTCTAGAGTGCTCAAAGTTTCCTTAGGAGACAATAATTATTGCTTTTACTTTTGTGATAAATGTCTTATTTATGATTATTAATTAATTAATCCTTCCTTTATAACACTTTTCTGATGTGTCCTACTTTGTACTGCCTTATCTTTTCAACCTAACTTCAACAAATTAAACAGAAAAAAAGTCTGAGTACTGATTACAAAGAGTTATTTGCAGCAAGAATATATTTAAAAAAAAAAAAAACCTGATGATTAGAATTTGTTAATTAATAAATTATTAATGGTGAACATAAAGAAGGAAATAAATATCAAAGATAAAAAGAGACAAAATACATGGGGGGATGTGGGGAAGAGAAAAGGTACAAAAACACAAACATCAGCCTCATCATGCACTGTTGAACAACCCACCATTTTAAATTCATTTTGACTGGTATGACAACTAGGCATGGTGCTACGCACATAAAAAAAAAAATTGTCAACTGTCATATTTTAGAATATCTTTCACTTATTCAAAATGCAAATTATAAATACTGCATGTTCATGACATATGCACCACGAAGAGATGGAGTAAGATTTAGATTATTCTGGTTCACTAATCCTAGTGCAAGCCATCAGCTATGAGTCACTAACAGCTTACAGCTCTGTTGCCATCGGGTCCTTTGCCTTTAGACAGTCAGAGAGAAGTCGTCAGGTTCCTTGCCTTCAGACAGTCGGAGAAGTCGTCAGGTCCCTTGCCTTCAGACAGTCAGAGTCGTCAAGACAGTCATCAGGTCTCTTGCTTTCAGACAGTCGGAGAAATCATCAGGTCTCTTGCTTTCAGACAGTCGGAGAAGTCGTCAGACAGTTCCTTGCCTTCAGACAGTCGGAGAAGTCGTCAGGTCCCTTGCCTTCAGACAGTCGGAGAAGTCGTCAGGTCTCTTGCTTTCAGACAGTCGGAGAAATCATCAGGTCTCTTGCTTTCAGACAGTCAGAGAAATCATCAGGTCCCCTGCCTTCAGACAGTCAGAGAAATCATCAGGTCCCCTGCCTTCAGACAGTCAGAGAAATCATCAGGTCCCCTGCCTTCAGACAGTCAGAGAAATCATCAGGTCCCCTGCCTTCAGACAGTCAGAGAAATCATCAGGTCCCCTGCCTTCAGACAGTCAGAGAAATCATCAGGTCCCCTGCCTTCAGACAGTCAGAGAAATCATCAGGTCCCCTGCCTTCAGACAGTCAGAGAAATCATCAGGTCTCTTGCTTTCAGACAGTCGGAGAAGTCGTCAGGTCCCCTGCCTTCAGACAGTCGGAGAAGTCGTCAGGTTCCTTGCCTTCAGACAGTTATGCAGAGAAGCATGAAGACATATTAACAAACACTGCAACCTCCCCATTATAAACAGAAAATATACCTCTAGATTACAGGAGGCTGGTGAAATTGTAGCAATGATTGAAGTTTTGGTGCGGCCACCAAGGGAATCCTGCAACAACCTCGTCAGCTTGCTTTCTCTGAGGGATAATAAATAATAACGCCTTTCAATCACTTGGACATAATGTTCTTGAGCAAAGTTAGAACTATACTTGCAATCATTTGGACATAATGTTCTTGAGCAAAGTTAGAACTATACTTGCAATCATTTGGACATAATGTTCTTGAACAAAGTCAGAACTATACATTCAACCATTTGGACACAATGTTCTTGAGCAAAGTTAGAACTACACTTTCAATCATTTGGACATTATGAACTTGAGCAAAGTTAGAACTATACCTTCAATCATTTGGACATAATGCTCTTGAGTAAAGTTAGAACTATATTTTAACTCTAATTTTCTATGTTTCCGATAACAATTTGTCAAAAGAAACTTTAAAGGAGCCATGTTTGTGTCTTGGTATGGCAATTGCTTTCATCCTGAGGTCATGAGTTAACTTTCCTGTGATGAAGGTTAATGTCAAGGGAGTATTGGTCCCTGATCATGCAACAGTGCTCATTAAGCAGTGATAATCAACAACCAACTCACAGGTGAAAAGGATTAAGTCAAGTAGTGATAATAAAACATAGTACATTAAATAAACTTTATATATTATTCTACATATGGAAGAGATATATCAACAACCAATTTGATTTAGTTATCAGGTAAATTCCAAAGACAAGATAGATGAAAACACAACCAAATAATAAAGATAGAACTTATAGGATAGGATACCACAAATAAATAGCACATTTGCAAATAAGCATTTGTGATTTTGTTCATTCTAACTATTCTTTGATGCCCAATGTTTATGCATCCACTAATTCAGTTACTTTTTCTGAGCACAGAAACCCAGATAGCAACACACTAGACAGCAAATGTTTAATTTCCTGTTCAGAAAAAAATATCTCAACATGGAAATTTTCTACAAGTATTATAACTATTCAGATGTATTACTAATGGAGCCCCTTTAAGTTTAACTGGCCATATTGGTCAAGCAAGCCCCCATGCTGTTACAGTCATTTGACTGTTATGTATAAACACAAGTGTTAAGTATTTTAACAATTTACCTGTAGGGAACATGTGGTGCATGTTCTACCAGAGCTGTAATGACACGTCCCAAAGTCAGAAGCGACTGATTAATATTGCCTGTAACATACAAGGACAAGAAATATAATTCATGGCTGTCTTTTACACTCCTGGTTTTATACACCTTCTGTTCAAACTTGTTACAACAAACTGTTTATTATTTTCAGTTGACACTGGATATTATCAGCATAACGTAGACTTACAGTAACATTTAACATATTCAGTGAAATTTTATTTTCATTCAAGCCTGAACATTTATGGCTCTTTGAATTTTAAACTAAAAAACAATTCTATTTCTCACAATAAACTTATAACACAAATTTTTCGCATTTACAATTTAAAATTACTTCCCCTTAAAACTACAGTAAGAAAATATGTACAATATAATTTTTCGAATTTCTTAAATTAAATTATTCAAAGAGCAAAATTGACAGCCTTTTCAAGAAATATTATCATAAACATCTTACCAGCTTCTCTGGCCCTTTTGTCAACTGCCCCAGAGCGACCAATGTTTTCTGAACCTGCAAGGTCCACCTTTGTGAAACAATAGAAAACGATAATGTCAGCATGAAGATAAAAATTACATATTAATTAAACATTAAGCTGCAATTGAAAACAAATTTAAAAAAAAAACATGGTGAATAAGACACATTAATAATGAAGTTTTACTTCTGGTGCTTAGACCAAATGTCCTGACAATGAGAAGCTAAACTATAAAATTATAGATTTAGAAGTAAACTTTTATAAATACAGATATAGACATCAGTACTTTTAAAATTCTTAACAAGTAAACGTAATTGAGAAACTAAAGATCAAAATTAATATTAAAACTAAGTAGTTAAATACAGTATTGCAAATAAACACTGTTAAAACTATTAATTAATGTCAAAGGTCATTGGAATGTTTTCATTACATTTGTATGCATATTCATACTGTGGAAATATGGGTTCATGGTGAATTGTCATTTTGATGTGTGAAAGCAAATGTGTTGTTGTATAATTTTGTTCATATTTTATTCCAGTTATGTTTGTGATTATATGAAGAATCAGACATGTTATTAGTTACTGTTGGTTGCCTTTAACTTTTTTTTTTTTTAATATACCAGAACTGCAAACTGAAAAATGTCACATTAAATCAGTCATGCTAAAAGATATTTGACTTTTTAATTACTTTTTCACAGAAAGATGTCATGAGATTACAACTGTAGCAATAACAATCTCACCAAATAAAGTTTGCCTGTCTTTAGAAGCTCTTCTCCGTCAACTGTGTTTTCCTTAATATGAATTGTCACAGAGAATACAGAGTGTGAACGACTGAAGGAAGAAGAAAATAAAAACCAGCAATTATTTAAAAATCATAAGATTGGCTATTCATTGATGTGAAGCATAATGACTAAAAGGAAAGCTATAATATTAAAGTTACTATACAAAAAATGTCTAAACAAAAACAAGACATGCAGTCCATTAAAGATAAAATACTAATGTTCAAACTACAATCAATGTTTTTCTGACAAGTAAGCTGATATTGGTGTTAATCCAGGCACAAACTGATTATCCACTGCCCCCTATATTGAATCCAGAAGATTGAGAGGGTTTTCCCGAAAACACCCAACTCTTGTGGTATCTTCAGCTAATATGAGCTACTGGTGTCATTTTATCAACAATTGCCCCTGCTAACAATGTTAAAAACATCACAAGCTTTGAGTGACCACTTTCAGCCAGCTGGCCTTTGATATAGGTGGCCATGGATCAGCTCATACAATAAAAATAAAACTACAGACATGGTCTTCATGGTAACCAAAATTTAAATTGCAGTAATTTTATTTACTGTTACCATTACTTGTTAATATGCATTAATTATTCTATGAAGTACAGCCATTATGACACTAAACTCAACAATGGAAGAACTGAGGGCAATTTAAATTTTAACTTTACAAAAGTATAATCATTATGATCTTTGTACCATTAACTTATGTACTTGTGCTAATCAAATATTCACCTTGAAACTGCATTCATAAGTGTTGCAGCTGTTTGCCTCTTAGCAGTCCCACGCTGTAATATTTCAAAGACTTCATCCTTGGTCCGGACAACAACTTCCTCCAAGCCTGAGATAATTACTGACCCCTTATTTTAACAAAAAAAATTTTTTTAAATAATAAAATAAAGAAAATAAACTATACATAAACATGAGAAACATACAACTGCAACACAACATGGCAAATATAAAAATTTGATAAATTTCTTAATGACGGAAACACATTCATTTTAGCAACAGTTTATCTATGTTGTGTCACAATCACAAAATAGCTCAAAATATATTCTCACTACCATATATTGCGTTCCATATCTAATACAAAACAATTCTTTACCTTTTTCATATTGTCCTCATATATACGCAATCTTAGTGGATCTACGCTGGATCCTAAAAGATCAAAGAGTTCCTCATTGTAGAGTTCAAGGAATGACACACGCACTGAGAACTCTATATCTTGCTGTAAAAAAAATTAATTGATGCACAAATTAACCCAACATTAATGAACAGTGCGCTAAATAACAAAGAAACTGATAACATTTTTAAACATTTCAAGACTCTATATCTTTTATCAACTGGCAGGGAAAGTGAGATCACGGACAACAAAGAGAGCAGATATTAGATAGCTTGGTGTCATGGCATGGAAAAGAGTCAACAACAGAATTAATATGATGTACCGTGGATAGAAGGTTGTGGAAGAACTTGATCGCCTATGCCAACCGATATGGCACATGATGATGATAGCTTTTAAAATAATATAATTTAACATAATAATATATCATCATCATGTGCCATACCGGTTGGCATACAAAATAAAATTTCAACAAATTGGTTGTCAGTCTTGAAGTATGCATTCAGCAGTTCTGTACATGTCATGTATCATATATATCATGTACATGTAGCTGAGGTGCCGATCTTAAATTTTGTGTACACGTGACTGTGGAGTTGATTGTGCCCTGTTCTGATGCGTATAATAACTTGTTTCCACCCATTCATATTATAAAAGGCATCCTGATTTGGGGTTTGTGGTCTTCTGATTGATTTATTATCCGTTTCTTCTGATGGTATGTAACTGGTGCAGAGAGTTGAATAAATTAGCATCAGGCAACTAAGATGACCAATACCATATGGCCTTAATAAACTATCATTATATAAACTCACATATGAAATAAATGTACTAATCAATGTACTGATGTCTGTCAACATATTTATAAAACTGTTTATTTATTACATTACCTGCTTCTGAAGGTCTTCAAAAATTTGGTGCAGAGCTCGTGGAATAATTCCAGATTGTGGATCATCTTCCCATGTCAAATCAGAATTATCACTCCTGTCACCCTCCATTGTAAAGGTTTTTCCTGTGCCAGTTTGCCCATACCTACGCAAAATTTAAACATAGTTTAATTATCTTGTATTACCACATTATTGTTTATGTTTCGTAATTCCTTCTTAACCCTACCAGGTTTTGGATACCCTGAACCTAACTGTCCCATATACCTGGGCTCCTGAGCATTAAAGAGAAAAAACCAACATGATATAGAAAAATGTTAGTTACATGCAAACAAGTGGTTAGAATAAGATAGAACTTGGAAACATTGTAGAAAATAGGTCTACCTTTCATCCAGCACCAATATTCGACCTTTGTGTGCCAATCTACCCAGCAGGATGAGCCTTGTTTCACACTGAGGTACCCCCATCATCTATTTGAGGGACAAGCCCAACAACTCTTACTATCATTCTAGCTCTAGATCTATAAAGTTCAAGATTCTCCTATCACTCAAACTCTCACTGTCTGTATCACTTGAACTGGAAATGTATTTTTAATGAAAATCTGACTCCTCAAAGTCTGAATCAACCAAAGTATCGATCTCCTGTCGGAATGTGAAAAGTCTAGACCTACTTCACTTTCCTGTTAAAGTGCTTGGTTCATTAGCTGCTCGTTTCATTGTCAATTTTCATAATTTTTTTCATGTCAAACCACATAAAGTCAATGTCAAAATAAAGTCAGGGGGCTGCCATTTGCAATGGCTAACTATGAGGTTTGACCACGATTGGTTGGTTATTTTTAGTTTGTGGCGCATTTTTTTCACGTATTAGGCAAAGTTCCGAAAACTAGGGACAGCAGCATAGCGGCAGATTAGGAAATTACCGGAAACTAGGGACAGCGATCTGGTAGGGTTAAAGGCACATTAAATTTATTTCTACATCAGTATCTTCTTTTATATTTGTATACATCTACCTTCGGCTGAGTGAAACATTTTAAAAATATTACAAAGCTAGACACACACAAAAAATGTATGTACACAGAGTTGATTACTCCTAAGTTTGACATCAATAATTAAATAAATAGAAAATGTATCAATTATTTTTTTTCTTTGCAGCCTATGACAGAATATCATGGATGTTAAAAGAACAGTAAATATAAAGATGGAACTTTTATTTCAAAAACAGTATCCCATAGATAGATTGTTGATCCAGTAGTTTATGGACCCTTGCCCTTCTGCCCAGTGCCATTTGTAAGTATTGTAAGGGCATTTGTAAGTATTTGAGAGTTATTGCTTTGCTCTATATAATGTTTTAACAAAAGTGGCATAGAGTAGGGAGCATCATCAAGTGTCAAACTATCAATCAGACGAGAGATAGTTATCAGCACCTTGGCTGAAAATATCAGTGTACTCATAGCGGACAGATTACACCATGATCTTACTATATCTCTTTGTGGTTAACCTGGTAACAAACTAACCAACCTGGCAAGGCAAGCAGGGATCAAATAGAGAATGTCACCTGGTTTCCAAAAATGTAGTGCTGAAGTCAGGTGTGATTTGAGCCAAAGGACTCTGGTATCACAGTTTGCTGTAAACAACTCAATGCATCGTCTTCTTCTTCTTCTGCGATCATGGCTCATTCAGGCTAGGATTCCTGACTCTCTTATGAAGGCAGCTGTCTTGTTTAAGTGATTTGGGGTTGCCCTGTATGGTTTCTCTTCCAGGGAGGTGGGCGTGGACCACATTGTCCTTCTCAGACCTGTGTACTGGGGGCAATCCTGTAGAACATGTTTTGTTATCATATAATCCAGTGTACAGTGGCATAGGCTGGCAGTTCCTATTTTGAGTTTGGTGAACATGTGGTTTCTCATTCTGTTGTGGTCAGTGCGTAGGCGAAGTAAGATGACTTGATCCCTCCTTGATAGTTGGAGGTATCCATCCCTCTTGTTATACTTTGGGTGTTCCTGTTTCCATTTATCATGATACTGGCCTTTGATGATGGATTTGGCTTCGTCGTAGCTGACCAGATGGTTCTCTTGTGGTAATCTCCCTCCCTCTTTAGCTAATTTGTCTGCACATTCATTTCCGTGTATATAACAGTGTGATGGTATCCACTGGATGACCACTCTCTGGAAGTTATTGCACAGTTGGTCTAGGGTTGTTCTCAAGTCATCTAGCTCACTGTTCCTGGGGGCTTTTATAGCTGTTAGGATTGACAGTGCATCAGTCAGTATGACAAATTTCTTGTGCATGTTATTTTTGTGTTGGATAGCTAGTTCTGCAGCATCTTTGAGGGCTTCAGTTTCTGCTTTATTGTTGTTTGAGAATTTCCCAGTAGCTATTGACTTGGTGATCTCTTCCTGGTTAATCAGCCTCAAGAACACACCTTCTCCATTTCTGGTGGCATTTGTAGCAGAGCCATCTGTGTATATGTGTGACCAGGAGTCCTGTGGATAGTTGTCATGTGTGTTTTTCTGCTATGTGTTTTCTCTCTGTGTCTATTTGGGTGCCTTTTTTCATGATTCCTATTATGCCTTCCTTAAGTTCTGGTATTTTGTGTTTCCCATGAGGAAGCATATCAGATGGGCTTATGGGTTTCGGCATTGTTTGGGACATTACTGGGTCACTAGTTACCAGTTCTTTAGAGATTGCAGCGAAGTTGCTCCTCTTTAGTCTTCCTTTTCAGGAAACCAGTTATTCTTTGGTGCATGGGGTGGCGAGAGAGCCTTTTATATTTCTCCACTTGTTGCATTACTTTAGTTTTCCGTTTGTCTTCTAGGGGTTGTAAACGTGTTGCTGTTTCTAGAGTCTCAATAGGTGTAGATTTCATAGCACCAGGGATGATACGGGCAGCCTGGTTTTGTGTTCTGTTAGTTTTGCTAAGCAGTGGTTTGGAAGCTGTAGCCCAGGCTGTGACTCCATACTCTAGGATTGCTCTTACTCTTCCTATGTATAGTCGTTTCAAGATATTGCTGTCTGCTCCCCAGTCTGTTCCTGCTAATTTCTTCATATCTGTTTGTTTTCTGGCTCTTTTGTTTGCTTTGTCTATCTGATTTATCCATGTCATTCTGCGATCCATGGTGATGCCAAAACATGTTGGGTTTTGGTCAATAGGAAGTGTATAATCTTTTATCTTCAATTTTGCAGAGAGTGTGTTTCTTGGCTCAATGCATCTAAGCACACACTTTAAGGATTGTGCAAGGAAGAGAAGCAATCATCTATAGAAGAAGAATCTATCATGACTTTTCAGGTCCCTTTAGGGAACATAGATCACAAACAAGGTATTTTGCAACCATCCTTATTCCTGGTCTCTCTCTCTATGTCATTCCAGTCAAGGGCAAAGTAATTTTAGGTCTTCTTTCTTTCTACAACTTTGGTTGTATTCTGTTCAAGTAACCATTTAGCTGTTTACTTTTGGTGAAAAACTTATCTTTTTATTTGTCCCATTTCTGGGTCAGTTGGGAGAGACAGTAGAACTATTCAATAAAGGCCACTCTGGGAGAAGAGTTGGAAAATTGTAATAAATGCATAGAATATATGTATTATTTATAAATGTTACGACTTAACCACAAATTTTACATATAATATATACAAATATATATATATATTTGTATAGTATATATAAATTCATTATCTTTGAAATTGTGCAATAAATTTCAGTGCTCAAAAGTTTTGACTATTTTAGGGCTTAACACTTTTCTCTCAGAACCAGTCAGCCTATAAAGAATTGTGTATAGTTATGATGGTTATGGTGCAAAGTATTTTTCAAATGTACCTAAAAATACTCCAGGCAAAAGAAAATATGATACTAAATATGTCTTAAGCTGAACTTAAAAAGAGGAGATGTTATAAATTAACCTCAGCGGATTCATGGCAAATTCAAAGAAACTTAATCTTTAACAGATGTACAAAGTATGCATAAGTTTATATAGCACACTGATTATATAGTTACTACAATCAGAACTATGCATACTTTGTACATCTGTTGAAAGTTAAGTTTCTTTAGATTTTCTATTGTAATTAAACTAACCCTTGACTTAAGATTCTCAGAAGTTTCACAATTGTTTCATCATCAACTGAAGATGATAGCTGTCTAGTGTGAAATTACAGATTTTTTATTTTCAAAATCTAACCTAAACTCTGATTTTAAAAAGTAGGATATCAACTTAAGTCAGAAATACAAGACTTTATCATCTCTATCAGAGAGATAATACAAAAGCAACTCTTCAATGCTTGATTTATTTGACAAAGAACATACGCAAAAATTGTACAGTTGTAGCCTGCAAGCACCTCCTCCACAACAGGCATGACCACTGACTTGTACACATCAATCTGCTGTGAGTCTGGTGGGAAGACATGGTCAAAGTTGTAAGTCTTTGTGAATGGATGAATGCCTGCACGCTCCTTAACAGTCACCTCTCGTTTTACTTTGTCACAGTTAAGAACAGAACAACTTCCTTGTCTCTTCTCAATGCTATTGATAGGTCTGAGGATAAGATAACAAACATTAGCTCATCTGTTTCTTACATTAGGAATTTTATAGGAAAGTGTTAATATTAAATATAAATTATTTTTTTTTATTGCTCCAGAGAGAGAGAATGTATTCAATACAGGTGTTTTGGGTTGTGAGGTGTGGATATTACAACTTGCTATAACACACAAAACAAAGCAAATTATACGTATTTAAATATCCATAAAATATTTTCTGGCATATAACATCTTAAAAAATAGGTCTGCAAAACAGGGTGCTTCTTATGTGCCAAGTCAGTTTTTGATTACTTCAATTTCCAGAAATGTCCTCGCGTACACTGTCATCAACTATCACATTTGTATTCATTTAAACTTTCCATTTGTCGGGAATGATTTTTAAGTTTGTTACATTTCTGTTGTTGGAGGTATAATAACATAGCAGATAGGCTACATGTGATTGAGTATGATAAAGAACATGTTTTAACCTGCTGTGCTAATGAGACAAAATTCCGGCCCCTATTGATTTTTTAGACTGTGGCATTAGTAATGTGGGCTGCACTGGATGGTACAGAGAACAATTTGATTGTGATTTAGAAGAAGTTTCAAGTGACTCCTAGTTTTTTTTAGATAAATATCTGGGTTTTGACAAAGATTAAAAGGTGTTCTATTCCAGTTAGATTAGGTATTTGTTCAATTTAGACCTATGTATTAACATTATATTTGAAATACTCCTGTAAATGAATCATAATTATAATATTCAGCGATAGTTTTCCCCCTCAAATGTGTATTAACTCTTGATTACGATATAGTCCCATCAAGGCTACTGAGGCCCCCACCTGACTGGGTTACCAATGTTCGGACAACCCGTGTTCGATTCCCGCTGGAAGCAGCGTGAATTGTACTCTTTGGAAAAAAAAATACCCCCACGGTCGACCCAGCCGTTGGCAGAAATGGGTATCAGTGTATTATTCTGGGAAGGTGAGGAATGTTGCCTCGCATCGTGAGTTTCGATGCTTGAAGTGACACTATCCAGAAGTCTCCGACATATGGGTGAAAACTCGCGTGCTAAGATGCTGGTTCAAGTCTTGTACATTACTTCACTTACTTTTATGATACAGTCATAAATATTACATTATCAAAACACAAATTCTTCCAGATTCGACATTTTGCCATGGGCAAACATGACCCCTCTTTGTGTACCTTCCTATATACTATTTCTGGTGACACCTGAGTGTTTAATTTGTTTCCTTTGTTGTTGGAATTTTATTTGTGACATTGTGAAATACATCATTTAATGCGAAAAAAAAATAATCGCAAATTTTCAAGAAATTGGTTATTCGCCAAACACCCCTCCCCCTTTTTTGGGTTGTGACCAGAGAAATTTCCTCAGTCATTGGCAGACATCAAACAACGCTTTAGTGTGACTCTGGAAACACAGCAAATAATGTTATGAGGTAGCTATAAATATCAGGTCATAAATCATCCTGTCAGGAATTCAGAGTCCCTGTGTTTTGCCTGGATGAACACACAGGAGTGTGTCAAAAAGTCAGTAAATTACTATTTTTAGAGAAGCTAATGTTACATTTAAGTGGTAGTAATTTTTACTACGGTATTTAACTAGAAGAGTTACAGATAGGTATAGTAATTAACGGTTTTAAAAAAAAATAGTGGGGTGGGTGGGGAGTGCATATTATACGTCATAAATACAGTAATCACTAAGAAATGCTGAATGAGAGAGAGTGTAATTGCAATAATTACTGTAATTACATGTCACAGCATGAAAAAGACATGCCTAATCTAAGTTAAGTTAACTGTTAAGGATAAGATTTTATTTTGAACATCATTATCAGGTCGCATGTCCTTTGCAAAACATTGCATTCACCACAACCCATCTGAAAGAAGCTCTGTCTCTATAGATTCTAGCCAGATCTCCCACTTTTGTTGTCTTATTCAAGGTCTCCACTTAATGTCATGAAACCACCTCCATCTTGAACAGTCTGCTTCTGATGAGTCTCCATGACCATGCCTTCCATTATTGTTCTTTTCAGCTCGCTGTATCTTTTGACGTAGCCTTTGTATTTTAATTTTCTATGTAGAATGGTGTTTATAAGCCAGTTCTTTTAAAAACTTAAATTGATTTAAACCTTTTAATGTCTTCATTGTTCTTTTTAATTATCCAAGGTATCTTTCTTAAGGTTTTTTTTGTAGCATTTTCATTTTTATCTGGCATTGTGCCATCATAATCGGCCAACTCTCAATTTTACAGGCGTGGACAACTAATATCAACTATCCAAACGGGCCCCATGATATTTTCCGCTATGTTCTTCTTAATTAATTTAAGTTAAAAATAATTCATTTTAAAATTCTAAACTTTTTTTTCTAATTGTTGTACAGACGTAATTAAGGCTAAGGTATCATATTGTATTGTTTAGTTCGCATTCATTATTCATCAAGGGCTATCTAGCTAGCTTGTTTTCAATCACAACAAAACTGACTATTTCAAAATAAAAAAATTGTTATCAAAGTCCTACTGAAAGGGTCTAACTTCTAACTTCACAAATTGTCATCGTTTCTGACATTATTCATTATCATGATGTTCGCAGCAGTATGGATTCATAGAAAATAAATAATTAAATTAAGATGTTCAACAGCTGAGTGTATGTATCAGTATGTATGGACTATGGGAGAGGATATTCACTCAGGATGCATATGACATGATGAATCCCTGCCTCACCTCTGTACTACTTAACTAGTACTCAATTTGATGTTTCGCCAGTTATTCACTATCACTATATTGTGGTGATAGCTGCTTGCTTAGTAAATAAAGTAGTAGTAGTCTTAGTCCGAAGTCTTAGTGAGAGATTGACTCATTGAGTTGAGATTGGATTGATTGGGTGTGTTGAAATCCCATGATGTTCAACAGTTTTTTTTTCAAGAGATTTGTAAGCAGTCAAATTCAACTCGTTTAGTCATTTTTAGAGTTTAGTCTAGTGCCTTGGCCTTGCTCACTTAGTCACTACTTGCTGTGTTTCGTTTCTTTTATTTAAATTAAATGGCATTAATTAATATTTCAATTATTTTAATAATTTTATCATTTGACAAACAATTTGAATTGTGACACACCCGCTATAAATTATATAAAATTAAAATCTCAGCGTCAGTAAATCTGTCATCATGATATACATGATAATCAATCGTGCTCACATTACAATATATAATTCGATATTAATTGAACTAGCAGTGATCTCTGCAATATATATGCCATTTTGGCACGCAAGGCTTCTGTTTTTGAGATTGTAGTTCTGCCCTATCAATGTGCCGTGCCTTCTGGCTTCTTCGGCTCGAAAGGACCAGAACATATAATTATAGATTATAGATAGTTAAGACAAGATAGATAGATTAACTGAACTTACCGGCATCGAATAGCAACTTGAATATTTTGGTTCTTCTCTTTTTCTTTAACTTCTCCCTTAATCTGTTTCACTGTTGTAGCCATTATAACAAAACTATACCAACAACAAAAATACAATATCTTCACGAAATTATACACACCACCATTCAAGTTCAAAAATTAACCTCCTTTTCGTTTCGTCCAATCAAAATTGCCGCAACCAACCCGGACTGGTAAAAGAGAGTTGCAGGCCTTGATTGTATTATTATTATTATTAATAGCAACTATCATCATCATCAGGTGCCAAGCCTGCTGGCGTAGGTGATTACGTCTTTCAACAACTTTCGATCTCGACAGAGATTATTTATCATTTTTGTTGTTGACTTTCTGCCAAGCTATTCTCTTAAGCTGTCTGGTATCTTTTCTTTTTGCTTCCCTCTATCTCTTTGTCCCTCAATTTTTCCAGTTGTCACAATATATTCCAGCTGTTCTTTTCGCATTACATGGCCAAAGAATGATGATTGTTTCTTCCTATTATTAAAAATTAGCTCTCTTTTTGCTTTGGCCTCTTTCAGAGCGTTTTCATTAGCTGTCCGTGTTATTCTCAATATTCTTCTGTAAAACCACATTTCTACAGCTTCCAGTGATTGTCTTGTCTGTTGTCCCATTGTCCATAATTCACATCCACATGTTAAGACTGGTTCTACATAACATTCTACTAAAACGTATTATCTACACTTACCTACGCACGTGAAAGCTGGAAAACAACAAACTAGATTGAGAGTGAACTGCAAGCTTTCGAAGACAAATTCATAAGAAGAATATTCTGTGTATACGGGAATGGTGAACCAGAACTATTCAGATCTTACTTCACCTCTTCGTGGTGCCCCTTGTAAAAGGCTAACTATTCTGGTCAAGTGAGTATAGATCGAATGGAAAATGTAACCTGTACTGAAAAACATCAAGTTGAAGAGGGATGTACTGAGTCGAAAGGCGCAAATATAGCAACGTACTGTAAACCACAACGTAGCGCATCTAGGCCCACTTAACATCCATTAAAGACGGACGATATTAATGAGAATACAAAAAGCAAATGCTGTCACATACCAGCTTTCACCATTGTTAAGACATCCAAACATTTCTATAGGAGCTAAACAACAAATGATAAATAGCATTTTCATACCAACTTTGTGCTATGAAAGTCAAACATGGACCCTTTCTAAATCACATGTAAGAAAGATCAATACATGTGAGATGTGATGCTTGAGAAAAGTAACAAACAACACAAGATGAGATAGAATACCAAATGAAACCATAAGAAAAATGGTAGGAACAAAACCCTGCCAAGAATATATAGAACAACAACTTAAATGGTTGGGCCACCTGGTCAGAATGAATCCTTACCAATCACCATCAAGGGCGTTCTTCTCGAGAATGCATAGAAATAGAGCAAGAGTTCGAAGAAGATTGATAGATGCAGTGATATAAGCATGTAACAACAAAGGAAAATCACAAATTCAGACAGTTCGAGCAGCTCAAGAATGACAAATGATATAACCACGACACCTTCCCGGTATCAGTGAGAAAGAGAAAAGAAGAAAGACGGACGATGAAAATTGTTTGTCGTCGAGTAAACACAATAGAAAAGGATTATATTGATTTTTGCAGGGTCAATATTTTAATACGTAAATCCGAGTAAGTCACAATATTGAAGTATTGGACGCTATCAAAGACTAAATTAATTTATTTCTTAATTCTGAGCTGGTTAGTCTAGACAACAACTCTCGTATAAATATTAAAGGTGCATGCCCTGAGTTATCTTGATATCGAGAAAGGTTTGTTGTCGCTGAAAGGATATGTTGGAAGATATAGCAGATCTGTTAGTTATGGGCCGTGTAGTAACATGTGATATCCTGTTACCACGTGTTGATTGCAATGCCTGCAAGTTAGTTCATACAAGGGACTTTGATTCATTATAGTATAATACTTATTGGTAGAGAAAACATGCAAAATATACAATTAGATATCAATGTAGATAGAAAGAACTCAGATGGAGTTCAATAATATAGCTATCTTAGATAGAAAGAACTCAGATGGAGTTCAATAATATAGCTATCTTGGGCATATAACAAATGCTGAATAATGTAAGACAAGAATAAGAATATCAATTTAGAAATTAAGAATAAACACAAGAACAAGAATGACAAAAAGCATTTTTAAGGCGGAGGCACACCAAGATTAAAGTGGACCGCCGATAACATCAAAAGGTGGATAGGTAAACCTATGGCAACATGCACCATCAAAACAAGATACAGAGTAAAACAGAGCTCTCTGGTAGTGAACCTTCTATGTGGAGACGCACTCCATTAATGAAAGCTTATGGGTACGATATAACAATCGGAACGTTTCAACATTGTGTATTCGTTTGTTTGATGGAGTCACATTAATAAGAATAATATCATTATCAACATGATAATTAAATATCATTACTGCTGGCGTAGGTCATCATGTTTCTTCAATATTTCCAATCACTTCATCTGTTTATAAATCATGTTGTTAATCTGTTACCAATTCGCACGCTTAACTGTCTTATATCTTTTCTCTCTATTATTTCCTCATGTTCTTATTTCTTCAACTGTTCAAGTTGCTACAATAGTGCAACTGTTCCTATCTCGTGGTCAAAGAAACTATGATCGTTTCCTTCTGATGTTGGAAATTATTTGCTTCTGTTTGGTCTCTTAGTCTTAGAATGTTCACGTCACTCTTTTTCTTTAGCTGTCCATGGTATTCTCAACATTATTCTGTAAAACCCATGTCTGCGGTCTCCGACGATTTTTGTCTCCGTCGTCCTATTATCCAGGATTGATATCCATACGTCAAAAACTATTGCTTTTATTTCCATTGACAAAAATTGATTGCACAATACATTATTATTAATTCTTTGGAACACCAACTGTCAGAGCTATTCTGCAACTGAACCATTGTTGTACATCTATTATATATATATATATATGACCTTTGACGTCTTGGCACACAGTTGGCAGCGAGCAGTCATTATTTGTCAGTAGTTTTCTATTATATTAGCGACTTAAGCTGGATGCTGTAACCCTGTACAGAAGTTAATCCTTAGTACTATATTTGAATACTTTGATGATAAATGTTACTGCATCTTAGCTGGCCAGATGATATTCATGTGTTCCTATGTATTTAAATTATTGTATCTGTTTAAAATCTGTCCCGTTTACTTTAATTGTACATTTAAGAGACGTTTTTTTTTAAAAATCTTGTTGTTGTCGTGGCAACCATTACTTCTGTCTTTTTGTTGTTGAGTTTAAGGTCTTCATTTTTACTTCCCATCATTATGTTAATTATTTTTCTTGTAAGTCATTTTCGCTCTTTGTGCTCTGCTTTCTTCTCTATACCAAATCTGACATTACTTTTTTAAAGGTGAGGAGAGAGGGTGGTGGTGGGGAGACTGGAACATCAAATACAGACCGCATGCCAACTGCAAACACAGAGGGGTTTTAATGCTATAGGGTTCTTTTTTTATTGTGCCCCTCCCTCCCTTTCTGTTACGATAGATTAATAACAGAAAACACACTGTAGCAAAAATAGCGCAATAGCTTGTTTCATAACTCCTGCCCAACTTTTAAAATCGATAGCTTTTTAACCGCTTGTTGTAAGTTGTTCAAAATTTGCATGTAAAGTTATAATGATTAGAACCCAACAGGGAATTAATTTCATTAAAAAAAAACATTTGGTTATTATTGTTGCTTATTTGATTTATGTAAATTTATAACGACCCATTGATGTAGTCAAAACTTAATGTTTACAGTATTTTAAGTTAAAAATAGGGAGTAAAAATCCATACACGGTAAAATTGACGTGTTTGCACGCTTTCACCGTGGTTTTTTGACACAATTAGACACTTGTAAAAAACACGAGAAATTGTGTGTTCCATTTCCGTTCATTCATAGGTGGAAACGTGGAACGATAACATTTATCATGAGTCTTAAAATGAAATTCTGCAGTTTACAAAACATCGCAATAAAAATGTATGACTATTTTTGCAAAGAGGCTAAACGAGGAAGATTATTTCATTCTTTAGAAAACCCTGAGAATAGGACAAGACACATTTTGGATTTATCTAAACGGTCATTTAATCGCTGGATTCAAGCACGTGACCGTCAATGTTCAAAATATACAAAATCACAAGGAAGAGCAAAAATGTTGGATAATTTCGACAGTGAACTTATTAGAAGTGAAATTCGCAAAATGTTGGGTATGAATGAAACTGTTACAATAAGAAAATTAAAAGTATCGCTGAAAAAGAACAACAGTATTGAAATATCAAAGTCTACATTATGGAGGAATGTGAGAGCTGCAGGCTTTACATTCAGAAAGTATTCCAATGGACGAAACATCATCTGTGAGAAGCCACATATAGTAGTCATGAGAAGCAAGTACTTACGTGAAGTAAAAGAGGTGCGCAAGCAAGGTTATGATATTGTGTACTTGGATGAAACATGGATCAATGCTCACCACACTAACCAAAGGGAATGGCAGTCATCAGATGGAAAGATTAAGAGATTAATACCTAGCAGCAAAGGACAGCGCTTGATAATTGCTCATGCAGGTAGTTGACAACATGGACTAATACAGAATGCAGAGCTCATTTTTCTTTCAAAATCCATAGACAATCGGGATTATCACTCTGAGATGAATGGTCACATATTTAGACATTGGATTGAAAATTCTGTTCTCCCATCACTAGATCGACCATCTTGCCTAATAATGGACAATGCAGCGTACCACAACATTGTTGCACTTGAAGATAAAGTCCCGACGTCATCCAGTACAAAAGATGCTATTAAGATATGGCTCACAAAGGAGCACATACAATTTAATAACATGTACTTAAAACCTGAATTACTATCTCTAGTAAAGCAAAAACAAAGGACAAAGATTTTTCAAATAGATAAGATTATCCAAGAGCACGGTCATATAAGTTTGAGGCTGCCACCTTACCATGCTCATTTAAATCCAATAGAACTAATCTGGGCAAAATTAAAAGGACAAGTGGCAGATGAAAATACACCATTCAAAATATGCGATGTAAAGACTCTTGCTAATCTCGCTTTATTAAATATAGACAAAGATTATTGGGCTAAATGTGAAGACCACGTCTTAAAACAGGAAGAGGAATATTGGAAAAATGATGGTTTGTGGAATGTTCAACCCCAAACAGTTATTAATCTTTTAGACTCGTCTGATTCAGAATGAAAGTATATAGCCCCCACATTGTTGGCCCCTATATTACCTTAAATTAGTTCAACAAACGGTCCTTTTCAGGACCACACAACTATGAAAATTGGACATACAGGTATACCTTGATATTATCGTCCGTCCTCAAACTGAGAAGACAATAATTCTCCTGGTGTTTTGTCTTATTCAGTTATTTCCCCATTACGGCCACACCTTTACCTAGTGAAAATTAATCATAGACCAGCAACTGCGGTAATTTCTATTATTTAGGGGTTCACAATTTACAATTTTGACAAACATCAAACAAATTCGCCGCTTTAAGAAAACTGCAGCTGCAAGATATTTGTTAAATATACATTTAAAGGGTCTTTTGCATTCTAATAACATCTGGAAAATTTCAACAGTTTTTAACAAACGGTTACTGAGTAATAGCGTTTTGAAGTTGGGCACATGATTTGAAACGAGCTAAGCACCAACCGAAAGTCAAAAAGTATTTTCAAATTATTCTTTCTGGTCTGGATTTTCATTTGCGGAGCCACAGCCGGCTGGTCGCATTCACCTGACCAAAAAGCCAATCTAATTGTGGCGCCGGTAAGCAGAGATAAGTGCTGCGGGCGACTGACCATTGATTGAAGTGGGAGGGTACCAGGCCACAGGTTTTCCGAGACGGGATGTCTAATCTGTGTTCGACTGCAAATTCGCCACCTCCTGGACTGCGGTTGCATCTAGTATTTCACCGAAGTGGAGGCCTGACTTCATTTGTTGAGACAGCGATTCTTGGAGCACGTTCACTGATTATGAAGTCTACACAGATTCGGCACAGGCGCACAAAGGTCGTGCTGCCCACGACGACCGTTACAGCAACCTGGAAGTGTGAAATATGAGCTGCGCACCCCACCTCCCCCCACACACACACACAAGCAACAAGTTCATAAGAGCAATATGAGTGATTAGGGTGAACACTTTATTGGTCGCGTGAGCGGGGACTGAGCAGATATAGGAATGTCCCGCCTGCAGTGACGTCATTACGTTCTAATATATATATATATTTTAAAAAATCCATTAACCTGTTCTGAACCCGGACCTACGAGCAGCATTAGCAGGAAGATAAAAGAGAAGACTTGGACGCGTTGTGTCGGAGATAGCTCTTTGAACTCTTGAAGCGCGGTGCTACGTCACTTTTATTCCAGCCACTGACTTCTATTGGGATGGGTTTATTTAAAAAAAAAGCAGACATTCTCTCTCTCTCCCCCCACCCCTGCCTTTCCGGACATCTCCCGCCAAAGTATCTTTCCCGGCCAATTTTCAAATCAGTCCGAGTGTAATGACAGTACAGTGCAATCGTGTTTTCTATTTGTGATCAGTGGACGTCTGTTGCATAAAAACAATGCTTTCCAAAAAACGTAAGTGTCATTTTAGTGATTCGCTGAAAGCTGAATTTCTATTTATTATACAAGCAATTTTAGAGGATGGAACGCTAGTGAAATGTAATATATGTTGTTCAAATTTTTCTATAGCAAGTGGGGAAGGACATCAATAACTGATCATCTACAGGCAAAAAAGCATAAGGATGCGCTGCTTTGTAAGTCTCAGTCTGGGTGTATGACAAATTATTTTTGTAAAACAGAACCCTCAAAAGATGAATACACTCTAGCTGTTCATGAAGGAACCTTCACATATCATACTGTACTTCAAAAATCATAGTTTCCGCAGTATGAATTGTACAACAATTCTACAAAAGAAATTTTCAACGAAACAATTTTCCTGTGCAAGAACAAAGTTGAATCCATAATTACCAATGTTTTTGCTCCTTGGGCTATTGATGAACTAAAAAATGACCTCAAATATGTCAGCTTTGTAACATTGTCTTGCGATACATCTAATCATAAACATGTTAAGCTACTTCCTACTTTAGTTCGTTATTTTCAGGCTTATGAGCTGGAAACCCCAGTAAAGACCAAACTGACTGCTTTCATAGATATCCCAGGAGAAACGTCCGACATAATTTCTGAACAATTGTTGAAAGCAATTGATAATTTTGACTTGAACAAAAAGATTGTTGGACTCTCAGCAGACAATACAAATACAAACTTTGGAGGCTTGTTGAGGAAAGGGAGAGATAATGTCATAACTAAAATAAAGTCCAAGTTAAACAGACACATAGTGGGTCTTGGTTGCAACGCACACATAATTCACAATTGTCCAAAAACAGCGTTTGATTCCATGCCTATGGATATGGAAGTGATTGTAACAAAAATATTTGGATACTTTCACATTTACACGGTTCGTGTAGAACGCCTAAAAGACTTCTGTGAATTTCCTGGACAGGAGTTTAAGGAATTATTAGGTTATTCGAATATAAGGTGGTTGTCATTACTTCCAGCCTTGGAAAGAATATTGAAACTGTATCAATCACTGAGATCTTTCTTCTTGTCAGAAACACACTGTCCTACAATATTTAAACAATTCTTTGAAAACAGTGAATCAGAGCTTTGGCTCAGCTTTGCTCATTCTCACGCATCACTCTTCCATGAAACAATTATTTTATTTATAAATAGCGTGGAACGAATTCAAAACAAACGAGGAAATTAGAGAAATCGCCAATCAACCACTAATATCTTCAGTAATAAAGAAAAGACGATGGTCATATGTTGGACATGTGATGAGAAGAGATAATAATCGAATAGCAAAGCAAGCCCTCATGTGGGAAACAACAGGTAAAAGAAAAAGAGGAAGACCCAGAGAGACACTGAGAAGAACAATGATGAGAGAGGCAAGAGCAGCAGGATTCGGCTCCCTCAATGAGATAGAGCTGCTTGCACAGAACAGAGACAAATGGCGAGATTTGATAAAATATCTTTAAAAGAATTGAAAACTGCTAGAACAAAGATTCAGATAAGAGAAGGAGTATCTTGGTCTACGCCCTATGGGCCGGCTACGGCTCGAAAGGTCAATAGATATATATATATATATATATGGTGTGGTTTGCCGGGTTGGGGGGGAAGGAGAAAGACTTATGGACCACAAAATAAAGGCCACTTCTCCAGTGCAGTCGCAATGAGGTGTTCGGGCCTGAGCTTTTACTTCATCTTGATAGAAAAAACTTTTGACCCTACCGGGTTTCAAACCCATGCTGTCCTGGTTTAGAACCTGACAAATTATTTATTTGTCCACCCATTCTCCTAATAACATGAAAAAGATTAATTCTTTAACCCCAGACTCAAGCTCCTGATGATTTGAAAATATGTCACAATTTTATTATTATACCACATAAACATATATTGTTATACACCAAAAAGGGTATTTTCATATGTACTTTCTCTTACATTTGATTTGTACTTTGACACGTTTCAATTAGAAATAAATTTATATAAAATTTTGAGCTTCATGACATGACCATCCCAGAGTGATAGAATGGATAAACAACACAAGGGTCAGGATAATATGTGAATATCCATAATAATCAGAATGAGAAGTCATATGCTATGACAAAGTGAAAGTGTAACGTTGTTGTACATCTTTGTACAATCATCTTGACAGATGGTTTGTAGCAAGCAATCATGATAAGTCAGTAGTTTGGTAAAGCATTAGTGTCTCATACTGGGTGCTGCTTTACTGAACATCTTTTCTCGTGGCTGAATTTGCCAATCCTGGACAGACAGATCCATCCACAGAACAAACAAGGTGTACCCAAGATACCCGGCTTTGACTCCTTTCTCTTGCGCGTTTTGTCTTCTGAATTTGACATCAGCACTGTCTTGAAAGTTGCTGTGCTATTTTTTATGTTTGCTCTCCATGTGCTACGATCCACAGCCATGTTTTCCCAGTTCCTTTCACTTATAGAAAATTCCCTCAAGGAAGCCCTGCAAACATCCTTATATCTCAGCACTGGTCTGCCCTTTGTTGTACACATTGCTGTGTTAAATTCTCATGCAAATAATTATTTATCTGTAGAAACACCCAAACTGAAAAATGCTAGCCTCATTTAAAAAAAACAAAAACATGTTTACAAGATTGTAATATAATACAAAACCTTTTAATTTATGGTCATCAAAGTGGCAGAAAAAACAAAAATGATAAATAGGATATTCATGTTATCCTTCTGTTATCTATGTAAACCTGCATCTTGATGAGGAATGCTAGGAGCATAATGTGTTTTGCATGTCTCTAAAAATAAGTACTATATTGTTTTTGTCTCATGAGGTTTAATTAGGTAATAGTCAATACAATCTCAGGAGATATATTAGTAGCCCCTGTCAGTCATTGTTGTCTATGGATTTTGCAGTGCCCAGAGAAATTATTTTTTTCTTTTCTTTCACTGTGTTTTCTCTTTTTCTATGAATTTGTCTGTTTCTTGTTTGAGTTGGAGCTTTAGATTGTGTTTCCAAAGATTGCAGTTAGCAACTATTTCATCCCAGGCTGTAGGGTTTATATTGCCTTCACGTCATGTTTAAAGGTGTCTATAAATCAGAGTTTTGAGTGTCCCCTAGTTATTTTTTGCCATCTGCTAATTGTCCATAGAGTGTATCTTTTGGTATGCGCCTATCTTTCATATGGTGTAAAAGGCCAAGCCAGTGCAGCCTACATTGTTTAAGATATATCACTCCCTCCCCATTCCCCTATAACAGTTGTTATGAGATTTGGTCGGATATTCTGACATTGAATTTCACTGGAAAAACAAAGCTGCCCATTAATAGTGCTGGGACATGACTGCTCACAAACTAAAATGAACATACTGAAATGGTGGAGACTCATGAAAGTGCCCAGTAGATAATGTGAGATGGTCATAAAGAAGAACCCAACACAGAGACCCCACTATAGGTCTGTCACTTTGTAACACTGCGATTAGTGGAGTTCATGCTAATGGTGGGCTCTACCCTGTGTCTACTATGTAAGTAGTATAATTCTGTAAATAACTTGGGATACGATTCTTAAACTTTACAGAACTGAATGCAGACAGAAAGTTTGTCCCTAGCCAGGAACAAAATAGTTACAACTCCTTTCAGGCCTAAAGCCAGTTCCTATTTTTACAGACTGGCATACACTATACCAAAGAATAAATAATGGCAGCACCTGAATATTAATAGATGAAGAATCAATGTCAAACATTCTCATTAAAAGCAACACAAAGCATTATCATCACATTCTCTATAAGTCATACTTGAGGCATGACTGAGATTCTTTCTTTCTGTCTTTTTGTTTTTTTTACATACTGTATGTAGGACGCAGAACAATGAAAAATGAAGTGATTTGAAAATCTCATGAGAGTGGAGCTTAAAAAGCCACAACGACATGCTTAAGACTAACAGAAACGTGGTTTTGGTAAGAGGCTTTTGCCACCCATCTCTATTCTGGGTGAGATGTTCAATCTTGTACAATGAGTCTATGCCTGCCAACTTTCAGTGTTCTTTTCAGTGTCTCTCGAGGCCTGCCTCTATTTCTGCATAATATTAACTCCCATATAAGAGCCTGTTTTGAAATTTTGTTGTTGTTTCTTCTCAGCACATGTCCATCTTCTCTTCCTAATTGTAGATGACATCGTTGGTTAAATGGCCTTTTCTCTTATCTCTATATGTCTTGAATTCATTCCATTGTACTCAGAGTAGGATACTCAGTCCTTTGTCTCCAAAAGCATTTAGTTTTTCCACTCAATTTCCAGCTTTCACAAGCATAAGTAAAGTAAGGGTTAATACATTTGAATTGAATATGCTTAGAATATTTCTGGTACCAATTAAAAGAGGACAACAATTAAAAGAGGACTAGAGGACCCAGAGAGCCTTTTAAGCTGGAGAACATTTATAGCATTTAAACCCTAACCCTTCTGGTCAACAGTCCCTGGACTAACAACAATTCCACTCATCTATTTATAACTACGATAGAAAAAGATTTAAAAAAGTATTTTATTTCATTAAAAAAAATATTTGCCAGCAAATTCTATAGCACATGAAAATCACAGAAGTTCTTCAGGTCACACTCAATGTAACACTAACACACTGTTCCTCATTGTCAATACTTCCATAGTAGTTTTTATATCATTTATCCCACATATAAACATATGCACAGCTCACACAATTATCTCCATAAGAGTTTGTTACATTAAGTATGTGTCTGAATATTTTGTTAAATTTGTGACAAAATTAATGTTCTCTTTTTCTGTGGGTCAATACATTTCACAAATGTAAGAGTAAAGCATTGGTACAAATGAGACAATCAGGGAAGACAGAAATAACATCATGTTCAATTGTGCTCAGCAGCATCTGGTTTTATTATTTAGAAATAAACCTATTTATCAAATTTAGAAATCAACCTATTTATCAAATTTAGAAATCAACCTATTTATCAAATTTAGAAATCAACCTATTTATCAAACCTGATACTTTCTGATCCGGCCTCAGCCTTTAAGCTGCAAGAGTGTCAGGCTGCAGCGAGAGAATGTAAGAAATGGGTAAAAGAAACATGTATCCATTCACATACAGAATAAATTTGTGAATTGTTATGTGTCCCAATTACTGAGAATGGGACAGCTGATTTGAATTTGGCATCATAAGGTCCACATTGAGTGATCAGATCTTAAACCAAGCTGTTGTGATGGGTCTCCCTTGAATTTCCAATTCTTGCTCTGCAAAAATTGGAACATGTCCACTGTAGATGGTATTGCAATAAAAGGTCTTCCATATACACCAGTTCATTGCAGGAATCTGCGAAAGGAAAGAGTTTAGAGCAAGATTTTTAAAAGTTATTGTATATACAGGGAGAAATTGGTAAAAAAAAATGTATTTTATTCACTATTAAGAAAAATATGAGATGTGATTATGGTAATAAGGCGTGATATATTCAAAATTCTCAGCTGTATTGATACATTTAAACATAGGCAAGGCTCACATTATCAGTTACATATATAGTGAAGATGGCTGAAGTTGTGCAGAGGTGCCTGGCTTGTTTTTCTGTGTTTGGTTCACTTGTGATGGCGAATGAGTTGGCACGTTTGGTAGCCCTGGAAGGGAAAAATAAGGGGTCAAGGCAAAGAAATGCAAATGAATGCATAAAAATGCGAAGCTGCAGTAAAGCTAAATGTGAGGGAAAATTAAAAAAAAAATAAGTGGAAAAATAAATTGTATTTTTGTAATTATGGATACAAAAAAAAAGTAAAGTACCCCCGTCACGCCAAGTGGCGTATCGGGAAATATGGTGTTAGTGACCCTATATTTTACAGACCTTCAGCACATGATTTTTGGTGTAATGTGGTCGGTATTACGCCCATGCTGCTTTACTTTCCCAGAAAAAAATCCGGTACCCATTTAAGGCTGGGTGAACCCGGAAGCCGTTGGTTGGGATCGAACCCTACCCCTTGTCCTTTATAGTCCAGTTCACTAACCACTGAGCTATCAATTATGGCTGTAGTTTTCATTAAACATAAAATAACTTAATGTAAAATTTCCCATAATCAAAGTGACAGCTCTTGCATGTACAGTAGATAGAAGAAGTTTAAGTTATTACATTTTCTTGGTAAATAAAGGTTAAAGTAATTTTAAGAATTTAAAATAAAATTAACCACATACCAAAATCATCTACAGAGAGATCATCAAGGGAGCTCAATATGTGTTCATATTTGTCTTCAACAACATCCTCTTTTAACAACTCTTCAAGATCCCGCTGTAACTGTTCACTATCATCTTGAGAAAGGGGTGAACTTATTGCTTGATTTATCTCTTCCTGATCTTCTAAAGTCTGCGCAAAAAATTTAACGTGAGATTTAAATAAATATAAACAGAAACATAACTATAATTTGTACAAATCATATATGAAAATGCCAGACATCAAATTCATGAACTCATACAGTCTACGTTCTCTTGATCGCTGCAGAAAGTGCATTGGATGTCTGATTCATTTCGGTTCTCCATTGCACTCCTATGCGTTAAAGTCAAGATAATGATGTACTTATTACATCTGCGCTGATAAAACAATGTCGTACGCCGGCAATACTCCATTTTCGACAAATCAAGTGTTGTGAATGCGACCTTCCATCGTCTAGGCTTGTTCTGCGCTTTACGTCACATTGGTGCTGTTCATGACCGTTGTTGGATTTGCTTGACGCAAGTTATTTCCATGTTACTTATTAATGTGAAATGCTTCGTCTGACATTGTTAGGTGTGCTACGTCATTGTAATGGCTCATTGTAAATCCCTAGACCGGCCGTACGCTAATCTTACGGTCTGTTGTTTGATGTGTGACGGGGATAATCTGATGACTGTGTGTTTGTATGTTCAGAATTGGAGTCAACAACGATGGCATAACATCATCAAGTGCTATACATTTTTAAAGAAATATGACGATCATCACTTTCGGGAGGACGTGAACTTCTGGTATATGGTGGATAGGCGGCAGGAGCCATTGCAGGATATGCATGAAAAGTGTTCCTTGTTGCAGTTTCCTCATATTCCAAGTCCATGAGGGACTGGTTGGTCTCGAGGCAAGACGCCAGTCTCGGGACAGAGAGGTTGTGGGTTCAAATCTCGGCTACACCAGTTGGAATTTTTATTTATGATTTCTCTCTGCGACAACCACCCCTGGTCTCAGCAGCGAGGCCTGGCTTGACACGTCAGTTACTCATCGACGGAAAAAACATGAGTACCTCCGAAGTCGGAGTTACCTGCCTGTGCGGCGAGGGACCCCTGTGCACACGGCTGCCAGGGAAAAATGGATTAACACACAAAATTCAGTTCCTAGTTTCTAGGGACTTCGTCAGAGTTGAAAGCTGGCGAACGCAACAACAACATACAGAACATAAGATAATTTTATAAAAGATTTCAAGATAATAAACAGACATTCTTCTTCCTTTTCATAAGTTGTTTTTTTCCTTAGGAAGGAGGGTAATGTTTTAACACTGCAAACTATCAAAATCTGAAGAATTTGTGTTCTGATGTGGTAATTTTTATGGCGGTTTCGTTAATCTAAGGTTTATTTCTGCTGTAAGATGTTTATAACCCAGTTTTTTTCATTGTTTAGGTCTTTTAATAGTAAAGATAATGGTTCTGCTAATTAAACAACTAACCATCATTAAAAGGGCTAAAAGAGCAAGAACTAAGTTATATATTTTTGTTTGCTACTACACTTTAGTTCTGGGGCAGAACCGGGAAATCATATGGGCATCTCTTGATGCTCAACACCAGGGTTCCAAACATACAGCTCCCAGGCAACATTGCTAGGTACAAAAAAAAAAAAAAAACCTAATTTTTGCCAGCAAAGGAAAGATATAATGGGTGAGAGAACTGGACTGTTATGCTAAAGAGAAGTGGAGGCCGTACACTCCACACCCCAGAGATAGTAAACATGTATGGGACACTTTACACATGTAATTAGCTATCTCTCTAGATTCACTCACAAGGAAATCAAAGATCTACTTTCTTTATTCCCCGGTTTAACCCTATATTACAATACTGTAGTAAAAATTACCGCATCAAAACACAAATTCTTCAAAATTTGATATTTTACCATGTTCAGATATTTCCCCCTTTCGTGTATCTTCCTAATTACCTCTTCCAGTGACCCCTGAGTGTTGGATTTGTTTCCACTGCTGTGAATTTTTATGTTCATTTTTATTTCATGAGATACAATCTCATATAATGTGAAAAAATTAGCTAATTTACATTTAAGTGGAGATAATTTTTACCACGGCATTGTAAACACATCGACTAGATAAGTACAGTAAGTAAGGGTTAAATAAGGTGTGCACTACAACAACTTTGACTATAAACAGCAGGTATAGATTAATGCCTTGAACAGTAAAGTGCAAAATACAATACAGTATATTTTTTTTAAAAAGAAGTGAATGATAAAAAAGAATTATGGTGAGTTATGACCTCACACTGGGTACAACCTGCAGAAGCTAACTGAGACTATTATACAACAAGCCCTTTCTTGGACTTCCCATGGAAGGAGACAAAGAGGAAGACCAAAATATACTTGGAGAAGACAGGTGGAAGCAAAGATAAAGAGGTGGTGTAGACATGGAGCGATATTAATCCTACATTATGATCCTGCCGTGAAAATAACCGGTTCAAAATAAAATTTTTTTGAAATTTGACAGTTTGCTGCGGGCAAACATCCTCCATCCCCTAATTACTACTTCCGGTGACACCCCCCCCCCCCCCCCCCCGAGTGTTGAATTTGCTTCCTTTGATGTAAGATATTTCAAGTGCAATGTAAAAAGTATGACATTATCATAGAAAGAGGTTTTTTAAAATTTTTTTAAAAATATAAATTTAGCTAATTTTAAAGAAATTTTTTTTTTTTACATATGACGGAGGAAATCTCCTCAGCTGTTGGTGATAGATCAAACAAACCTTTGTAACATGGGTTAGTCAGCGAACAACGGTTCGAATGAGCTGAACATATGGCTGGTTTGACGGATTTACAATGACCATGTGATTAGACAACGTAACACCTATGGTATCCAGAGTACAATGCATTTGAATTTCAGGCCATAAATGTAACATAACCCAAGAAATGATTACAGCAACCAATTCCAGTGTGTCTGCATGGGTAAACACGCAGCTGTGTAGTAAAACCTATGCTCTACAGGAATCTAAAAGGAAGAAGAAAATGACCTCACTACTTTTCACAGTCCCTTTAGACATTTCAACCAAATCAATATCTGGTTATAATTATAGTTAGGTTCTATAGGTAGTGTCAAACGTATCCAAATCTAACTTTCTATCTTTAACATACTGGCTGTTGGTTAATTTTTAACAAAAGTTGATTTATTATCAGTTCTGATCTATTATTAAATATACCTATTCTCTTCTTTATGAGGTGGGACAAATATAAATTATGTTGAAGGCAGGTGAGACTCACGGAAAGAGGTACAGTAGATAACAGAGATAGAGAATAAATACTTGATGACTGACATTTTGGAATGAAACAAATTTAACAACAAAGCTATCACCAGCATAAATGATATGAGATTAATTATGTAGATCCATGATCCCCCATGTCAATTAGCATAATATGTGATAAGGTAAGATGACCGAACAACCAAATGTCATATTTTGAGTGATTATATAAGTCTTCACATGAGAAACAGTAAACATTAATTAATTGGAGGACACCTTGACAGTACTCCCTTTGTTTTCTGTTACTGTCAGCACAGCTAACACTGAAAATACTAGTGAGAACTGTAATGACACCAGTACCAAGGTGTGAACTAAATATACTTGCTTGATAAATCAAAAGGACACAAATATAATAAATTATATATGATAAAAGGCTTAACATAATACAAACACCATCTTCCACTTGTTAGTTCACAAATACAGCACATAAGCAGCTTGCTTGTTTGCATTCACCTGATGACTTTGTCATCCGCCCATAAAAAGATGTTAAATGGGAATGTTTGCCTTGTGTTGTAGTTTGTAGTAGAACTGAGATATTTGCACCTTTCAGCCCAACATATCTGACTTCAGCATAGTATTTGAGCACTAGATTACCTTCCCTCTCGACCCCTATTGACTTGATAAGACTAGACTAGTACATTTTTATATAGGGGTACTGCATAGAGGTGTAGTAGGATCTGAATGGTTCTGGCTCACTGATCCTGGCACAAACCATCAGCTAAAAGTTACAGATAACTTTCAGCTCTAATACTATCAGGGTCCTCTGTCCTTATGGTTCATATCAGACATATCATACCTCTCTTACAGTATCCATCACTGACTCCACCCCTTCCAAAGGCATTTCTTTATTAATGTTCTTCATCGCTGCAGCACCAGCCTCACAAGCTTTCACCACCTGTTGGACAATGTGATCAAGACTTTATTAATGGTACAGACCAACATTCTATAATGAGCTGATTCATAATTGGGTTTAAGACCTTCACAATAATTAATGTTTCTGCTGCTTGAGTATCTCAAGCACAACTGTTATCATTCTGACATCTGACAGCCATTCACAAACCAAGAGTCACAGATAAACTGTCCAAGTTATTGACTCTTTAACTCTGGACTAAACAAAACTAATTCAGGAGTTAATCATCATTAAGTACCTGGCCTGAGCCATTTTGCATCTCACCTCTTTTGTACATCTTCCGTCTGAGGTTAACAAAGTTCCCAAATATTTAAATTCATTTACCTTTTTTAATATTGTTCCACTTGTCTTTATTTTGCACTGAGGTGATGTCTTTTTCTTTGTTGTTATCATTACTTCTGTTTTTTTGCTATTATGGCTGAGTCCTTTATTTTTGCTTTCTTTCGCTATAAGTCCAACATTTCTTGTAACTCATTTTCACTCTTAGTGATTAAAGAGTTAATCATTAATAGATAAATATTCTAGTCATTCCAAGGCTAAGCAAAAAATGAATATTAATGTGACACAAGTAAAAATATTCACATATTTTAGTTAGGATTAGGAAAACAACATGCACAACAGTTTAAGGGACAGAAAATAATATACTCTCTGATTCAGGATAAATTCTTTACTCACTGACTCAGTGCTTTGTTTCTCAAAAAAGGGTGTTTAGCTTATTCTGTCCGCAGTTTATGAAATTTATTTAGAGACATAATTATCATTTTGGTTTGAGAATAGACCTGAAATGAAGAACTGAGGGAAAAAGCTAGAAGTAACTCCTGCCCTAGAATATATATAAGAAACAACAGCAGATAAAATGGTTTGGCTGTGTGATAAGGCTAAAAAATCAAAACAGAACGAGACTTCAATAAACGTTGCAAGAACACCAGACCCGAGAGCCAATCATGAAAAAGATGGATTTATGGAATATTAGAAACACCAGGAAACATAACAGAAGCAGAGACAAACAGAAGAGCAAAAGACTGCAAATTATATTTTACCTCATTGCTGAAAGGCTTATGAGGAAGGAAAGAAAATCTATCTATCTATTGTCCTTTCGAACTGACAATGGCTTATGGAGCAGAAATTCTATTCTGTCTATTTCCAAACGTCTTTATTATCAAGTGTCAAACCTTTAACAGGATCAGCATTGTAATGTCATACTGTCAAGCTTAAGTCAAACACAGAGAATATGGATTGGGCAGATATCATTAACAATCTATGAGTGTTGAGTAGAACAAAGGACTTTGACAGAAGTACAAATACATGGCTATCTAGACTGTGTGAACAGGGTGTTGTCAGAACAGAGTGATATTCTGGATGAATGGGAAGATTTGTCAATCAACACTGAAGTGGCACAATTAGTCACGCACTAAGTCTCTCATTTTTGACTGTATCCATCTTAACTTCCATCTCATCATTTCATCCGAAGAAGCGATGTGAACTCACGGTTGTTGAAGTCCTGTGCCCTTCCCACATCTTGGAGGCCAATAATGGCATCTACCTGATCCATTGGTTAGATGACAACACAACTAGCTTGCCTGGCCACTCTTTTATTTCCACGTACTCGATCCCTCAAGTCCAGGGACATAGACAAAGATGACTCTATGTATTACTGACTCTTGCAATGACTCAACCCACTGCCTGCACTCAGAGTCTGCCTCCACTTTTCTTATCATGCTCATCAACAACTAACAGTTACAACTTCTAAAACTACCACCATGGTTATGGTACATAAAAATTATTTAAAATCTCTAACAGTTTAGATAACTTTAAAAAACAAAAATTTTCCTAAATATTTTACCATTTCATTAGTACTTGCTTCTTGTATTGTTTGTATAATGTCAGTCATATTAGATAAGGATCCATAAGTCTTGTCCAACATTTTCAGAACAGCTTTCTTTTTTCTAAGACAATGCTTGGCCTAAAAGTGAGAATAAAATTATTCAGCAATATGTACAAGAAACAAAATCTGTCTGTACTTTCTTGAAGGTCTTCCCTTAGTATAGTTATTTTTTGTGAGATAAAGAGTCCTAAACTGACATGAGAGAATGTGCATCAATGGACAAAGCATATCGTGATGTGAAAGTATAAGAGAGTGAACAGAAGAAAAAGATAATAATCAAAATACACAATGCTATACAGATTAAGTAAGACAACAAAGAGATGTGCTGCTTATATATCACATTTATAAATAAGCTAATGGGAGGATGTGATCTTCTATGATTGTAATGTGTAGATATAATGATGAGGTCATGGTAGGATGTGATCATCTTTGATTGTAATGTGTAGATATAATGATGAGCTCATGGTAGGATATGATCATCTATGATTGTAATGTGTAGATATAAAGATGAGGTCATGGTAAGATGTGATCTTCTTTGATTGTAGTGTGTAGATATAATGATGAGCTCATGGTAGGATATGATCATCTATGATTGTAATGTGTAGATATAAAGATGAGGTCATGGTAAGATGTGATCTTCTTTGATTGTAGTGTGTAGATATAATGACGAGCTCATGGTAGGATATGATCATCTATGATTGTAATGTGTAGGTATAAAGATGAGGTCATGGTAGGATGTGATCATCTTTGATTGTAATGTGTAGATATAATGATGAGCTCATGGTAGGATATGATCATCTATGATTGTAATGTGTAGATATAAAGATGAGCTCATGGTAGGATATGATCATCTATGATTGTAATGTGTAGATATAAAGATGAGCTCATGGTAGGATATGATCATCTATGATTGTAATGTGTAGATATAATGATGAGCTCATGGTAGGATATGATCATCTTTGAATGCAATGTGTAGATACAATGATGAGCTCATGATAGAACATTGTCATCTATGATTGTTGTAATGTGCAGCTATGATGTTAAATTCTCACAGATGATGGTCCATGATGGTAAAACATGTGCATGCATATTTCAAAGTCACTAAATAAACAAAAAGGCTAGAAGTTACCATAGTTTTTCTGCCTTCTCTCACGTGTGTTCGAGCATCGTTAATCAATCTAGAAAAAAAAAAGTAATCAAATGCAGCAACACAAATTATCTTTTAAAATAAAAAAAATGTATATATAATTACATAGTATTGCTTATGACAGTAAAATCACACAAAAACAATTGTAGACACGCTAATTATATCAACAAACTTTAATAACAGTTCATCATCATCATCAAGTACCGGGCCTACTGGCGCAGGTGATCATGTCTCTCCGCAACTTTCGATATCAACAGTTCTTTATCATTTCTGTTGTTGACCTTCTGCCAAGCCATTCTCTTAAGCTGTCTTTTCTCTTTGCTTCCCTCTATCTCTTCGTCCCTCAATTTTCCCAGTTGTTACAATATATTCCAGTTGTTCTCTTCTCATTACATGGCCAAAAAATGATGATTGTTTCTTCCTAATATTGTAAATTAGCTCTCTTTTTGCTTTGACCTCTTTCAGAACATTTACATTACTCTTCTTTGATGTCCATGGTATTCTCAACATTCTTCTGTAAAACCACATTTCTACAGCCTCCAGTGATTTTCTTGTTTGTTATCCTATTGTCCATGATTCACATCCATATGTTAAGACTGGCTCTACATAACATTTGAGAACTCTTTTTCTTGTTTCTATTGTCAAAAATGGATTGCATAGTATCTTCCTTTTTTTCTGAAAAGCTGCTTTTGCCTGAGCCATTCTGTATCTCACCTCTTTTGTACATCTTCCGTCTGAGGTTAACAAAGTTCCCAAATATTTAAATTCATTTACCTGTTTTAATATTGTTCAACTTGTCTTTATTTTGCACTGAGGTGATGTCTTTTTCTTTGTTGTTACCATTACTTCTGTCTTTTTGCTATTAAGGCTGAGTCCTTTATTTTTGCTTTCTTTCACTATAATGTCCAACATTTCTTGTAACTCATTTTCACTCTTAGCGATCGATTAATACTGTATCATCAGCATACCTTAGATTATTTATATTATGACCTCCAATTGTTATTCCAGGCATACCCTTATGGATCTTAAAATAATCTCACTATAAATATTAAACAAATCTGGTGACAGCACACAACCTTGTCTAACACCCTGTTTTATTTGTTGAAACATTCCCAATTGGTTTTCAGTTCTTATGGCCGCTGTTTGTTGCCAGTACATGTTCTTTATTATTCTTAGATCTTTGCTGTCTACGTTTATGCTTTCTAAAATTTTGATTATTTCTTGGTGCTTTACTTTGTCAAATGCCTTGGTATAATCTATAAAACATAGGTATAGATCTGTTTTCACTTCTATGGCTCTTTCTACGAAAGATCTTATGATATAAATGGCATTGCTTGTTCCTTTATATTGAATTCCTTTATATTGAATTTAATTGAATATTCCTGATAACAGTTACAACAATCAAATTAAACATGTCAGCTAAAATATTTTGTTAGAACAGCAACTTATCATGAACCTTTCAGTTCTACATCGAGTACAGTTCTTCCACAACCATTTTTTATTTATTCCTGTCTTAGGTTTAGTCTTTTTTATACGGCAATTACTGACAATTTGATTCTTATAAAATTTAATAAACTTCCAGATGTCAAACGTAATCAGTTTAAAGAAGCAGTAGTCAACTAAGGCTGCTAGTGCCATCATATTGCTTGTTATGCAGTGCCAATAATTTTCTTCATCTTACTATGGATGATTGATCGGTGTTCTAATAAGCTGCCATCATGAAATATCTTTTCTTATTGAAACAGAATTCTTGTTTCATAAATAGAAATGACAAATTCTAATGAGGATCTAACAGTGTTGTCACTCAGGAAAATACTTGGTAAACTGTGGAATGAATTTAAAATTAGTGCAGATGCAGAAATGAGAGAAATAACAAGGCAACCAAAATGTCATCTATGATCAAGAAAAGAAGATATGCTTGCTTGCGTTCGCCCAATGACTAAAGGAATACACCTCTTCGTCATCCGCCTTTAAAAGGACGTTAAGTAGGCGTGTCTGTGTTGTGGTTTGCAGTATAACTGCGATATTTGCGCCTTTTGGCCTAACACATCCGACCTTCAGCAATTTATTTTTAAGTACAGGGATGTCTTCCCTCTTTGATCCCTACTCTCTTGGCCAGACTAGACAGGTTAGTCTGTTACTGGAGGCACCACGGAGAGGTGGAGCAAGATCTGGATGGTTCTGGTTCACCAATACTGATGCAAGCAATCAGCTAGATGACAACTTCCAGCTCTGCTGCTGTGAGGCGTACCTTCGCCTCTGAAAAGAAGATATGATATGTTAGCCTTGTGATGAAAAAAGACAACAAGATAATCTGAAAGCTAACTTTCAAATAGGAACCAGAGGGTACAAGAAAGAGAGGTTGACATAGAGAAACACTAAAAAGAGCTCTGGGTTGAGAGGTGTCAACAGCTCCCTCCCTGAGATCAAGCAACTCGCCCAGAAAGGGGCGAGTTACAATGCTGATCCTGTTAAAGGTTTGACACTTGATAACAAAGATAGTTGGAAATAGACAGACTAGAATTTCTGCTCCATATGCCGTTGTCAGTTCGAAAGGATAGATAGATTTTCTTTCCTTCCTCATTTGCCTTTCAGCAATGAGGTAAAATATAATTTGCAGTCTTTTGCTCTCCCGTTTGTCTCTGCTTTTGTTATGTTTCCTAGTGTTTCTAATATTCCATAAATCCATCTTTTTCATGATTGGCCCTCGGGTCTGGTGTTCTTGCAACGTTTATTGAAGGCTTGTTGTGTTGTGTTTTGATTTTTTAGCCTTATCACGCCGCCAAACCATTTTATCTGTTGTTTTTTATATATATTCTATGGCAGGGGTTATTTCTAGCTTTTTTCCTCAGTTCTTCATTTCAGGTCTATTCTCACAGGCTGTTTCATGTCCTTCGTCTAACACATTTAATCTTGGTAGTGGTTATTTTTCTTATTGTTCTTGCATCTAGGGTCCAGGACTGGCATTGGCAGCACAACGTTGCAATGAAGATTATATTGTAGAGTGCCTTTTTGCCTCTACAGTTATTTGTTTGTTGGACATTAGTGATGATAGCTGTCCTATGATTTAACAAGCTTTATTGTATCTTGAGTCTATTTCTGCTGTTTGTGAATTGTCATTTGACACAAGACTTCCTAGGTATTTAAATTCCTCTACTTGTTTTAGATGTCTGCTGTCTATAGTTATGTTAATTTTCAGTTTCTCTTTTGCGATATTCATGACTTCTGTTTTGTTGATTATTATGTTGTATTTTGTGCCTGTGCTGTTGAGTCTATTTAAGTGTTTTTGTAGGTCTTCTATTTTCCATGTTTTAGATGGTATCAATAAAACTTCTCTCAGCTTTAAGTTTATGTATGCTATGTAGTAGATGTTCAGTATTTAACTGATCAATGTCACAATCACAACAGCTGTTTTGTATTGCATTTGTTCATGTATCTTATTCCATCAAATTGCATGGACTCATCATATGTTACATTTTATTATGGCTGAGATAGTTTTATGCCTTTAAATTTGTCAGTTTTATAATTTCCAGGAAAACTGAAATAAGATGGAATCAACTATATGACAGTTCTCTTGCACTGGAGACAACATTTAAATCATTCAGTTCTCTTCATATCAAAGCTGTCATTCTTTGTCGTGTTTCTTGTTAGATTTTCTTTATTACATGTTGACACACAACAATAAAACATACCCAGAAAATGTTGGTTATCACATCTTCTTCTTCTACCTTTTAGCTCCCAGTGGAGCATAGGTCTTCAACAAACACT
Organism: Megaustenia siamemsis; assembly: GCA_032433765.1. Taxonomy (NCBI): domain Eukaryota; kingdom Metazoa; phylum Mollusca; class Gastropoda; order Stylommatophora; family Ariophantidae; genus Megaustenia; species Megaustenia siamemsis. Next base: position 138,621,598 of record JAVIAB010000051.1, on the reverse strand, counting down.
TTCCAAGTCGTTCTGTTTTTTGCCATTCTTTTAAGATCATTACATGTCTTCCCCATCATCTTCATCTCTGCTTCGATCTGTCTTCTCCAAGAATTCCTTGGTCTTCCTCTTTGTCTTTTCCCCTGGGGATTCCAAAAAAGGGCCTGTTGTGTAATACTCTCAGTTGGCTTCCGTAGTGTGTGTCCTATCCATCGCCATCGTCTTCGCTGTATCTCTTTATCCACTGGTATTTGACCGGTACATTTCCATAATTCCACATTAGTGACTTTGTCCTGCCATTTCCATCCCTTTATTCTGCGTAAGCATCCATTAATGAAAGTATGTACCTTCGTGATTGTCAATTTTGTTATTCTCCATGTTTCACAGCCATATAATAGGACCGACTTAACATTTGAGTTGCAAATTTTTATTTTTGTATATAGCCTAATTTCTTTGGATTTCCATATGTTTCCCAGTGCAATGAAAGCTCCTCTTGCTTTTGATATCCTTATTTTGGTATCATTTTCTGTTCCTCCCTCTTTATCTATATTACTGCCCAGATATATATAAGATTGTACGTCTAGTAGAGGTATTTCTCCTAGTTTTATTTGGTTATTGCCAACTGCATTAATTCTCATAATGTTGGTCTTATCTCTATTAATCTTTAGTCCTAGCTGTTGTGATCTCTCATCTAATATACTCATTTTATCCTGCATCTGTTGATGGCTGTGTGATAGGAGAGCTATGTCATCAGCAAAGTCTAAATCATCAAGTTGTTTGGTCAGTGACCACTGGATCCCATTTCTGTTGTTTTGAGTTATTTTCATAATCCAATCTATGGCCAGTAGAAAGAGAAATGGAGACAGGAGGCATCCTTACCTTACTCCTGTTCTTATTTCAAATGCTTCTGTAAGCTGTCCTTCATACACCACACTACATTTTGTTCCTTCATACATTGTTTTTATCAGGTTAATAAACTTTATGGGGATTCCGTAATGACTCAGCAACTTCCAAAGCATTCTTCTGTCTAAACTATCAAATGCCTTTTCGTAGTCTATGAATCCAATATAAAGTCGGGATTTTAGTTCTAAACTTTGTTCAACTATTATACGTAGGGTAGTTATTTGATCAGCACATGATCTATTCTTCTTAGAACCTGCTTGTTCATCTCTCAAGTGTTTCTCTATAGCCTCTTTTAGTCTCTCCAGAATGATTCTGCCTAATATTTTTCCTGGCACTGATAGTAGCATAATTCCCCTATAATTTGTGCACTCCTGTAAACTTCCTTTCTTTGGTAGTTTGATCTTATAACCTTCTCTCCAGTCTTTAGGTATTTCTTCCCTCTCCCAAATTTTATCCATTAGATCATGTAACATCTTGGTAGAGGTGTTAATATCTGCTTTGATGGCTTCCGAAGGAATTTCATCTGGTCCTGTGGCTTTACAATCTTTTAATAGTTTGATGGCTTTCATTATTTCTTCTTTGCTTGGTTTTCCGCAGTTAACGTGTAACTCTTCTTCTGCTGGTAGTATATCTGGAGGATTATTTGAGGCGGGTCTGTTCAAAAGTTCTTCAAAGTGCTCTTTCCATCTCTCCATTTGTTCCCTTATATTACTAAGCAGATTTCCTTTCTTGTCTTTGATAAAGGCGTTGATCTGTTTGTATTTTCCACCTAATTTCTTTGTGCTGTTGTACAGTTCTTTCATATTCTCTTTATTTGCTGCTTCTTCTGCCTCTTTAGCTAGTTCATCTATATATTTCCTCTTATCCCTTTTAATGCATCTTCTCACTTCTTTGTTCACCTCTGTGTAAGCTTCCTGTGTCTTGGCTTTATTACTTCTTGTTTTGCTTTTATTTATGTCTGCTTTCTTGTTCTTTCTTTCTTTAATTTTATCCAGGGTCTCTGCTGTCATCCATGCCTTATTCTGGTGTTCTCTTTTCCCCAGTGTTTCTTCGCATGTCTCTTTCCATATATTTTTTACCTGTTTCCAATGATCTTCTATATTTATTGTATTTTCTAGTTGTTGGATGACTTGGTATTTGTTTGATATTGTGACTGTGAATTTATCTTTAATTCCTTGTTCTTTAAGAAACCCTACATTGAAATACTTTCTACCCTTATTCGTTGTAGTATACCTTTTTAATTTAATTTTAAGTTTGGCTAACAGAAGATGATGATCAGAAGCTATATCTGCCCCTCTATATACTTTTACATCCTGTAAGGATGACTTAAACTTATTATTAATACATATGTGATCAATTTGATTTTCCGTTCTATGATATGGTGACACCCATGTAGCTTTGTGTATTCTTTTATGTTGGAATATTGTTCCTCCTAGGCTCATTTGATTAAGGGCGCAGAAATTCACAAATATCTCTCCATTCTCATTTATATCTCCAAGTCTATGTTTTCCCATAATCTCTTCGAAGCCTCTGTTGTCTGATCCTACCTTAGCATTTAGGTCTCCCATCAAGATTATAATATCCTTGGCTCGTGTTGCATCCATCTGACATTGTAGCTGTTTATAAAAATCATCTTTAACTGAGTCATCTTTATCGTTGGTTGGTGCATAGCATTGTATAATGTGTAATTTTATTTTGTTTTTGGTTGTTCTAAATGTTGCTCTCACCAGTCTTGGTCCAACTGCCTCCCATTCTATTAGTGTCTTCTGTGCATTCTTTGATAGCATTATAGCTACCCCTTCGCTATGTTGTGCTCCTGGTTCCTGGTGTCCTGATGATAAAATCATCTCCCCTGTATTCAATTTTATTCTCTCCGCTCCCAGCCATCTTGTTTCACACATTCCCAGAATATCTATCTTGTAGTTGGTCATTTCTGCTGCCACTTGTGCCGCTTTTCCCTGTTCGTTAAGGGTACGAACATTCCAGGTGCCAATTCTGGATTAAAGTCCTCTACTTGTTTTAGATGTCTGCTGTCTACAGTTATGTTAATTTTCAGTTTCTCTTTTGCAATATTCATGACTTCTGTTTTGTTGATTATTAAGTTGTATTTTGTGCCTGTGCTGTTGAGTCTATTTAAGTGTTTTTGTAGGTCTTCTATTTCCCATGTTTTAGATGGTATCAATAAAACTTCTCTCAGCTTTAAGTTTATGTATGCTATGTAGTAGATGTTCAGTATTTAACTGATCAATGTCACAATCACAACAGCTGTTTTGTATTGCATTTGTTCATGTATCTTATTCCATCAAATTGCATGGACTCATCATATGTTACATTTTATTATGGCTGAGATAGTTTTATGCCTTTAAATTTGTCAGTTTTATAATTTCCAGGAAAACTGAAATAAGATGGAATCAACTATATGACAGTTCTCTTGCACTGGAGACAACATTTAAATCATTCAGTTCTCTTCATATCAAAGCTGTCATTCTTTGTCGTGTTTCTTGTTAGATTTTCTTTATTACATGTTGACACACAACAATAAAACATACCCAGAAAATGTTGGTTATCACATCTTCTTCTTCTACCTTTTAGCTCCCAGTGGAGCATAGGTCTTCAACAAACACTTTCCAAGTCGTTCTGTTTTTTGCCATTCTTTTAAGATCATTACATGTCTTCCCCATCATCTTCATCTCTGCTTCGATCTGTCTTCTCCAAGAATTCCTTGGTCTTCCTCTTTGTCTTTTCCCCTGGGGATTCCAAAAAAGGGCCTGTTGTGTAATACTCTCAGTTGGCTTCCGTAGTGTGTGTCCTATCCATCGCCATCGTCTTCGCTGTATCTCTTTATCCACTGGTATTTGACCGGTACATTTCCATAATTCCACATTAGTGACTTTGTCCTGCCATTTCCATCCCTTTATTCTGCGTAAGCATCCATTAATGAAAGTATGTACCTTCGTGATTGTCAATTTTGTTATTCTCCATGTTTCACAGCCATATAATAGGACCGACTTAACATTTGAGTTGCAAATTTTTATTTTTGTATATAGCCTAATTTCTTTGGATTTCCATATGTTTCCCAGTGCAATGAAAGCTCCTCTTGCTTTTGATATCCTTATTTTGGTATCATTTTCTGTTCCTCCCTCTTTATCTATATTACTGCCCAGATATATATAAGATTGTACGTCTAGTAGAGGTATTTCTCCTAGTTTTATTTGGTTATTGCCAACTGCATTAATTCTCATAATGTTGGTCTTATCTCTATTAATCTTTAGTCCTAGCTGTTGTGATCTCTCATCTAATATACTCATTTTATCCTGCATCTGTTGATGGCTGTGTGATAGGAGAGCTATGTCATCAGCAAAGTCTAAATCATCAAGTTGTTTGGTCAGTGACCACTGGATCCCATTTCTGTTGTTTTGAGTTATTTTCATAATCCAATCTATGGCCAGTAGAAAGAGAAATGGAGACAGGAGGCATCCTTACCTTACTCCTGTTCTTATTTCAAATGCTTCTGTAAGCTGTCCTTCATACACCACACTACATTTTGTTCCTTCATACATTGTTTTTATCAGGTTAATAAACTTTATGGGGATTCCGTAATGACTCAGCAACTTCCAAAGCATTCTTCTGTCTAAACTATCAAATGCCTTTTCGTAGTCTATGAATCCAATATAAAGTCGGGATTTTAGTTCTAAACTTTGTTCAACTATTATACGTAGGGTAGTTATTTGATCAGCACATGATCTATTCTTCTTAGAACCTGCTTGTTCATCTCTCAAGTGTTTCTCTATAGCCTCTTTTAGTCTCTCCAGAATGATTCTGCCTAATATTTTTCCTGGCACTGATAGTAGCATAATTCCCCTATAATTTGTGCACTCCTGTAAACTTCCTTTCTTTGGTAGTTTGATCTTATAACCTTCTCTCCAGTCTTTAGGTATTTCTTCCCTCTCCCAAATTTTATCCATTAGATCATGTAACATCTTGGTAGAGGTGTTAATATCTGCTTTGATGGCTTCCGAAGGAATTTCATCTGGTCCTGTGGCTTTACAATCTTTTAATAGTTTGATGGCTTTCATTATTTCTTCTTTGCTTGGTTTTCCGCAGTTAACGTGTAACTCTTCTTCTGCTGGTAGTATATCTGGAGGATTATTTGAGGCGGGTCTGTTCAAAAGTTCTTCAAAGTGCTCTTTCCATCTCTCCATTTGTTCCCTTATATTACTAAGCAGATTTCCTTTCTTGTCTTTGATAAAGGCGTTGATCTGTTTGTATTTTCCACCTAATTTCTTTGTGCTGTTGTACAGTTCTTTCATATTCTCTTTATTTGCTGCTTCTTCTGCCTCTTTAGCTAGTTCATCTATATATTTCCTCTTATCCCTTTTAATGCATCTTCTCACTTCTTTGTTCACCTCTGTGTAAGCTTCCTGTGTCTTGGCTTTATTACTTCTTGTTTTGCTTTTATTTATGTCTGCTTTCTTGTTCTTTCTTTCTTTAATTTTATCCAGGGTCTCTGCTGTCATCCATGCCTTATTCTGGTGTTCTCTTTTCCCCAGTGTTTCTTCGCATGTCTCTTTCCATATATTTTTTACCTGTTTCCAATGATCTTCTATATTTATTGTATTTTCTAGTTGTTGGATGACTTGGTATTTGTTTGATATTGTGACTGTGAATTTATCTTTAATTCCTTGTTCTTTAAGAAACCCTACATTGAAATACTTTCTACCCTTATTCGTTGTAGTATACCTTTTTAATTTAATTTTAAGTTTGGCTAACAGAAGATGATGATCAGAAGCTATATCTGCCCCTCTATATACTTTTACATCCTGTAAGGATGACTTAAACTTATTATTAATACATATGTGATCAATTTGATTTTCCGTTCTATGATATGGTGACACCCATGTAGCTTTGTGTATTCTTTTATGTTGGAATATTGTTCCTCCTAGGCTCATTTGATTAAGGGCGCAGAAATTCACAAATATCTCTCCATTCTCATTTATATCTCCAAGTCTATGTTTTCCCATAATCTCTTCGAAGCCTCTGTTGTCTGATCCTACCTTAGCATTTAGGTCTCCCATCAAGATTATAATATCCTTGGCTCGTGTTGCATCCATCTGACATTGTAGCTGTTTATAAAAATCATCTTTAACTGAGTCATCTTTATCGTTGGTTGGTGCATAGCATTGTATAATGTGTAATTTTATTTTGTTTTTGGTTGTTCTAAATGTTGCTCTCACCAGTCTTGGTCCAACTGCCTCCCATTCTATTAGTGTCTTCTGTGCATTCTTTGATAGCATTATAGCTACCCCTTCGCTATGTTGTGCTCCTGGTTCCTGGTGTCCTGATGATAAAATCATCTCCCCTGTATTCAATTTTATTCTCTCCGCTCCCAGCCATCTTGTTTCACACATTCCCAGAATATCTATCTTGTAGTTGGTCATTTCTGCTGCCACTTGTGCCGCTTTTCCCTGTTCGTTAAGGGTACGAACATTCCAGGTGCCAATTCTGGATTAAAGTCCTCTACTTGTTTTAGATGTCTGCTGTCTACAGTTATGTTAATTTTCAGTTTCTCTTTTGCAATATTCATGACTTCTGTTTTGTTGATTATTAAGTTGTATTTTGTGCCTGTGCTGTTGAGTCTATTTAAGTGTTTTTGTAGGTCTTCTATTTCCCATGTTTTAGATGGTATCAATAAAACTTCTCTCAGCTTTAAGTTTATGTATGCTATGTAGTAGATGTTCAGTATTTAACTGATCAATGTCACAATCACAACAGCTGTTTTGTATTGCATTTGTTCATGTATCTTATTCCATCAAATTGCATGGACTCATCATATGTTACATTTTATTATGGCTGAGATAGTTTTATGCCTTTAAATTTGTCAGTTTTATAATTTCCAGGAAAACTGAAATAAGATGGAATCAACTATATGACAGTTCTCTTGCACTGGAGACAACATTTAAATCATTCAGTTCTCTTCATATCAAAGCTGTCATTCTTTGTCGTGTTTCTTGTTAGATTTTCTTTATTACATGTTGACACACAACAATAAAACATACCCAGAAAATGTTGGTTATCACATCTTCTTCTTCTACCTTTTAGCTCCCAGTGGAGCATAGGTCTTCAACAAACACTTTCCAAGTCGTTCTGTTTTTTGCCATTCTTTTAAGATCATTACATGTCTTCCCCATCATCTTCATCTCTGCTTCGATCTGTCTTCTCCAAGAATTCCTTGGTCTTCCTCTTTGTCTTTTCCCCTGGGGATTCCAAAAAAGGGCCTGTTGTGTAATACTCTCAGTTGGCTTCCGTAGTGTGTGTCCTATCCATCGCCATCGTCTTCGCTGTATCTCTTTATCCACTGGTATTTGACCGGTACATTTCCATAATTCCACATTAGTGACTTTGTCCTGCCATTTCCATCCCTTTATTCTGCGTAAGCATCCATTAATGAAAGTATGTACCTTCGTGATTGTCAATTTTGTTATTCTCCATGTTTCACAGCCATATAATAGGACCGACTTAACATTTGAGTTGCAAATTTTTATTTTTGTATATAGCCTAATTTCTTTGGATTTCCATATGTTTCCCAGTGCAATGAAAGCTCCTCTTGCTTTTGATATCCTTATTTTGGTATCATTTTCTGTTCCTCCCTCTTTATCTATATTACTGCCCAGATATATATAAGATTGTACGTCTAGTAGAGGTATTTCTCCTAGTTTTATTTGGTTATTGCCAACTGCATTAATTCTCATAATGTTGGTCTTATCTCTATTAATCTTTAGTCCTAGCTGTTGTGATCTCTCATCTAATATACTCATTTTATCCTGCATCTGTTGATGGCTGTGTGATAGGAGAGCTATGTCATCAGCAAAGTCTAAATCATCAAGTTGTTTGGTCAGTGACCACTGGATCCCATTTCTGTTGTTTTGAGTTATTTTCATAATCCAATCTATGGCCAGTAGAAAGAGAAATGGAGACAGGAGGCATCCTTACCTTACTCCTGTTCTTATTTCAAATGCTTCTGTAAGCTGTCCTTCATACACCACACTACATTTTGTTCCTTCATACATTGTTTTTATCAGGTTAATAAACTTTATGGGGATTCCGTAATGACTCAGCAACTTCCAAAGCATTCTTCTGTCTAAACTATCAAATGCCTTTTCGTAGTCTATGAATCCAATATAAAGTCGGGATTTTAGTTCTAAACTTTGTTCAACTATTATACGTAGGGTAGTTATTTGATCAGCACATGATCTATTCTTCTTAGAACCTGCTTGTTCATCTCTCAAGTGTTTCTCTATAGCCTCTTTTAGTCTCTCCAGAATGATTCTGCCTAATATTTTTCCTGGCACTGATAGTAGCATAATTCCCCTATAATTTGTGCACTCCTGTAAACTTCCTTTCTTTGGTAGTTTGATCTTATAACCTTCTCTCCAGTCTTTAGGTATTTCTTCCCTCTCCCAAATTTTATCCATTAGATCATGTAACATCTTGGTAGAGGTGTTAATATCTGCTTTGATGGCTTCCGAAGGAATTTCATCTGGTCCTGTGGCTTTACAATCTTTTAATAGTTTGATGGCTTTCATTATTTCTTCTTTGCTTGGTTTTCCGCAGTTAACGTGTAACTCTTCTTCTGCTGGTAGTATATCTGGAGGATTATTTGAGGCGGGTCTGTTCAAAAGTTCTTCAAAGTGCTCTTTCCATCTCTCCATTTGTTCCCTTATATTACTAAGCAGATTTCCTTTCTTGTCTTTGATAAAGGCGTTGATCTGTTTGTATTTTCCACCTAATTTCTTTGTGCTGTTGTACAGTTCTTTCATATTCTCTTTATTTGCTGCTTCTTCTGCCTCTTTAGCTAGTTCATCTATATATTTCCTCTTATCCCTTTTAATGCATCTTCTCACTTCTTTGTTCACCTCTGTGTAAGCTTCCTGTGTCTTGGCTTTATTACTTCTTGTTTTGCTTTTATTTATGTCTGCTTTCTTGTTCTTTCTTTCTTTAATTTTATCCAGGGTCTCTGCTGTCATCCATGCCTTATTCTGGTGTTCTCTTTTCCCCAGTGTTTCTTCGCATGTCTCTTTCCATATATTTTTTACCTGTTTCCAATGATCTTCTATATTTATTGTATTTTCTAGTTGTTGGATGACTTGGTATTTGTTTGATATTGTGACTGTGAATTTATCTTTAATTCCTTGTTCTTTAAGAAACCCTACATTGAAATACTTTCTACCCTTATTCGTTGTAGTATACCTTTTTAATTTAATTTTAAGTTTGGCTAACAGAAGATGATGATCAGAAGCTATATCTGCCCCTCTATATACTTTTACATCCTGTAAGGATGACTTAAACTTATTATTAATACATATGTGATCAATTTGATTTTCCGTTCTATGATATGGTGACACCCATGTAGCTTTGTGTATTCTTTTATGTTGGAATATTGTTCCTCCTAGGCTCATTTGATTAAGGGCGCAGAAATTCACAAATATCTCTCCATTCTCATTTATATCTCCAAGTCTATGTTTTCCCATAATCTCTTCGAAGCCTCTGTTGTCTGATCCTACCTTAGCATTTAGGTCTCCCATCAAGATTATAATATCCTTGGCTCGTGTTGCATCCATCTGACATTGTAGCTGTTTATAAAAATCATCTTTAACTGAGTCATCTTTATCGTTGGTTGGTGCATAGCATTGTATAATGTGTAATTTTATTTTGTTTTTGGTTGTTCTAAATGTTGCTCTCACCAGTCTTGGTCCAACTGCCTCCCATTCTATTAGTGTCTTCTGTGCATTCTTTGATAGCATTATAGCTACCCCTTCGCTATGTTGTGCTCCTGGTTCCTGGTGTCCTGATGATAAAATCATCTCCCCTGTATTCAATTTTATTCTCTCCGCTCCCAGCCATCTTGTTTCACACATTCCCAGAATATCTATCTTGTAGTTGGTCATTTCTGCTGCCACTTGTGCCGCTTTTCCCTGTTCGTTAAGGGTACGAACATTCCAGGTGCCAATTCTGGATTAAAGTCCTCTACTTGTTTTAGATGTCTGCTGTCTACAGTTATGTTAATTTTCAGTTTCTCTTTTGCAATATTCATGACTTCTGTTTTGTTGATTATTAAGTTGTATTTTGTGCCTGTGCTGTTGAGTCTATTTAAGTGTTTTTGTAGGTCTTCTATTTCCCATGTTTTAGATGGTATCAATAAAACTTCTCTCAGCTTTAAGTTCATGTATGCTATGTAGTAGATGTTCAGTATTTAACTGATCAATGTCACAATCACAACAGCTGTTTTGTATTGCATTTGTTCATGTATCTTATTCCATCAAATTGCATGGACTCATCATATGTTACATTTTATTATGGCTGAGATAGTTTTATGCCTTTAAATTTGTCAGCTTTATCATTTCCAGGAAAACTGAAATAAGATGGAATCAACTATATGACAGTTCTCTTGCACTGTAGACAACATTTAAATCATTCAGCTCTCTTTATATCAAAGCTGTCATTCTTTGTCTTGTTTCTTGTTAGATTTTCTTTATTACATGTTGACACACAACAATAAAACATACCCAGAAAATGTTGGTTTTCACATACATGTAGATTATTCTCAAATAGAAATTAGAATTAGTTTAGAATTCTGAGCTTTGTATGAGGAAAGAACACCATATTTGTTGCTGTCTTAATCTATTATAGATAACTATTCCTTTGGAAACTTTTTACTTATGAAGAGAGGAACAAGCTCAATGTACTTTTCTGTGACAATATATTCTTCAGTGGTTCCTATAGCTAGAGACTGGGGGCGGGAGAGTGGCCCACCGAAGGGTCTATAGGGACATGATGTTAATGCCTATATATTTCAATAACCAACTGCACATTTTGAAACGGCAGGACAAAATCACTAATGTAGAATAATGGAAAAGTATCAGTCATATACCAATGGACAAAGATATATAGAACAACGATGATGGTGCTGGACATGATACACATACTGAGGAATCCAACTGAGAGTATTTTTTTACACGACAAGCCCTTTTTTGGAATCCCCAGGGGAAGAGACAAAGAGGAAGACCAAAATATACTTGAAAAAGACAGGTGGAGGCAGAGATGAAGAGGATGGGCAAGACATGAAATATTCTTAAAAGAATGGCAAGAAACAGGACAGCTCAGAAAGTATTTGTTGAAGACTTATGCTCCACAGGAAGTTGAAAAGAAGAAGAAGTAGAACTGCATATTTTGAGGGTGATGAAATTGGTAATCACATCAGGCTACTTTCACAAAATAAATCTTGTACCATTTAATGCTGGGTGATCCCAGGAACTGTTGATCAAGGTTGAACCTGACCTCTTGTCCTACAAGTCCAGTTCACTTTATGAAATGCCCTTTTTAAAGATACCAAAGTGACTAGAGTATGTGTTTTGCATCTCTTGGAAGCATCTTCTATTTCATGAGCTATCCATGTGATTTGGTCTTCTGTGGATTTATGCTATGGAATTCTGCTAGCGGAGACTGGTTGGTCTCGAGGCAAGACGCCGGTCTCGAGACAGAGAGGTTTGAGTTCAAATCCCGGCTGCACCAGTTGGGATTTTTTATTTATGATTCCTCTCTGCTGCCACCCCTGGTCTCACCAGCAAGGTCCGGCTTAAAACATCAATTACTCATTGATGGAAAAAATATGAGTACCTCCGAGGTTGGAGTTATCTGTCTGTGTGGTAAGAGACTCTGTGCATGCAGCTGTCAAGAAAAATGAATTAACATGCAAAATGTAGTTCTAAGTCTCTAGGGACTTCACCAGAGGTGAAACCTGGTAAAAGCAAAAAAATCCTGCTAGCTGGGGAGCCAAGAATTGTTTTTCTTTCAGGGTCCACATCAGTTTGATATTAACAATATTATTGTAAAATGTAACATATACACTTACTAACACCATATGCTCAATAACAACAGTGACAAAAGTAGTTTTTATAATTAAATATATATAAAGTCATGTATTTAAAATTACATAAATAAAAGAATTAGCATTCTGGGAAAACTAATCCTGGTAATTAACTTACCCTTTTTCCTGTGAAGATAAAATTTCTATATCTTTTTCAAGTTTTCTAACTGTTACCTGTATTCTAGGATAAAGAAATTACACAAAAATGTCAAACCTATATGAACCATGCATATGAAAAAGTATTTAATCTGCACATTTTTAAACAAATTGCAACAACACTACAATAATGTTATAAGAGAGAGCAGATATACATTAAACTATTAAAATAAACATATTGACATAGATTTTGTAATGGAGGTCTTTGTTACAAATGCTATCTTGCTTGCATTCACCTGATGACTAAAGGAGTACACCTCTTCATCATCCGCCCTTAAAATGATGTTAAGTGGGTGTGTCTGTGTTGTGGTTTGCAATATAACTGTGATATAAGCGCCTTTCGACCCAACACATTCGACTTCAGCACATTTTTTAGTACTGGATTGTTTTCCCTCTTCGATCCCTACTCGCTTGGCCAGACTAGACAGGTTGGTCTGTTACTGGAGGCACCACGGTGAAGTGGAGTAGGGTCTGGATGGTTCTGGTTCACCGATCCTATGCAAGCCATCAGCTGTGGGTCGCTGACAACTTCCAGCTCTGCTGCTGTGAGGCACACCTACGCCCCCTACAAATGCTATAACATACAATTTTTTTCAAATAACTTGATTACGATGTTCTTTTATATATTGTATTAATCCTTGATGAATCTGGATCATTTCTCTCCTCAAAGGTGACTTTTCTTTCTTAGCATTCATCCATTAAGTGGTCATTGATGCAATGTGTCACCCCTTCAGCTTGACACAAGTATCTTCAGCATGGCTTGGTTCGCTTCATAATGTTTTAACCTGGGCAGCAAATTTTGGGCTTACTCTTGTTGTAGACTTTTAACTGCCAAGGGTTTTTTAACATTTGTGAGAGCATATAGGACTTTTTTTTGCCATTATCTGAGAGAGCTAGATATTGGACTTCAATACCCAGAGATCAGGGGACGGGAAAGTCACTAAGAAACCACAGATTCAAAAAGAAAAATTCAGCGTATGGCAGGAGTTAAACCAGGACCTGCTTTCCAGAGGCTGACAACTTACTTCTAAACCATTAGTCCTCCTGAAAGGTAATGAATGTACCAGATATACTAAATTGGGCTTTTCCCTATTATTTTATTATATTTGTACGAGACTTGAATTGGCGTCTTAGCACACGAGTTTTCACCCATATGTGCTCGGCCACCTATCCAGAAGTGTTCAGAGACTTCTGGATAGTGTCGCTTGAAACTCACGATACAAGGTGGCATTCCTCACCTTCCCAGAGTACAACCCTGGCACCCATTTCTGCCAGCAGCTGGGTTGACCACAGAGGTTTTTATTTTTTCAACCACAAGTGCAATTATTATATTTATTATGATGAATCATTCTCAGAAGAAATGCTCACCTGACATTAGATCTCAGAATCTGGTCTATGTTAATGGTTGATTTAAAGACAGCTTTTGTAAACACAACAGGGACCTTAACAATTCTCACCAGCAAACAACATAGGTTGCAGATATAGTAAATAACAAAGTAAAGATCCCTGTCACTCCAAGTGGTGTATAGGCTTGACTTATCTACAGAGATCTTCATAACTTCCATGTTAGACATTCTCCGGTTATAAATATGGGATGCTCAGTTACAGACAGTAATAATAACAAAGAGGAGCACTGGCACTCTCAATTATTGTACATTGAGGTCAAAATAGCCTCATTTTTTCAGCATGAATAATATAGTAAAGATAAAGAAAAGTAAATATTTCCACCACACCTTGCTATGCATATGGGGAAATATGGTGTTAGTATGGTGTACTTTGAAATGTGGATTTATAGAAGAATAGGTAGAATTGGATGGAAAGAAAAGAAAACAAACGAGGAAGTTTTAAAACAACTAAAAATGAAAAGAGAACTACTAAACACAATTAGAGCAAAACAAATGAAATTTTTGGGTCATGTTAAAAGACACAACAGCCTAATAAAAGTAATATTGCAAGGGAAAATACAAGGTAACAGAGGCAGAGGCAGACCAAGACTAACATGGACGAGTAACATCAAAAGATGTACAAGTCAGCCTATGACAATCTGCACCATCAAAGCAAGAGACAGAGTGGAATGGCGCTCCATGGTTGCCAACCTTCGATGCGGAGACGGCACTCAATGATGATGATGATGGTGTACTACGGCACATTTTTGGGTGATGTAGTTGGTAGTACGTCAGGCCACCTTTACTTCCCAGAAAAATCTCTGGTATACACTTTTTGAGGCTGGGTGAACCCCAGCGCCTTGTCGGTCAGAAAAAAAAAATCTGTAACTTCTAGGGATTGAACCCTTCTGATCAGGAAGCAAGCACACTAACCACTCGGCCACAAGGGCTCTATGAAATATTATAGTCACCATCAAGTACCAGGCCTGCAGGCGTAGGTAATCATGTCTCTCCACAATTTTTTATCTCGACAGTTATTTATCATTTCTGTTGTTGACCTTCTGCCAAGCCATTCTCTTAAGCTGTCTGGTATTTTTTCTTTTTGTTTTCCTCTATCTCTTAGTCCCTCAATTTTCCCAGTTGTTACAATATATTCCAGTTGTCCTCTTCTCATTACATGGCCAAAAAATGATGATTGTTTCTTCCTAATATTGGAAATTAGCTATCTATTTGCTTAGGCCTCTTTCAGAATGTTTTCATTACTCTTCTTAGCTGTCCATGGTATTCTCAACATTCTTCTGTAAAACCACATTTCTACAGACTCCAGTTATTATATTGTTTGTTGTCCTATTTTCCATGATTCACATCCACATGTTAAGACTGACTCTACATAACATTTAAGAACTCCTTTTCTTGTTTTGATTGTCAAAAATGGATTGCATAGTATCTTCCTCATTTCTAGGGATTGAACCTTTCTGATCAGGAAGCGAGCACACTAACCACTCAGCTACATACAGGGGCTCTATGAAATATTATAGTACGACTTCGAAAATAATTTTAAATCTTTAAGTAAATTAATCAGAAATTATACATAGGCATACCACCTATATATGTAAATAGATCTTACAAATCCTCAAATCCTAATTTGACTTATCAAGATCTAAAAACAACTTTATGATAAATCTTATTCTTTTTCTTCTATATTTATTCAATGACCACCCTATGTCATTGTTCACCCTTAAAAGAAATTTGATGGATGCAGATCTTCTTTTTAGCATTCACCTGTTAAGTGGGCGTGTATACGTTGTGTTACTAGTTTATGACATTGCCATGATATATGCACCTATCATTAAAAAAACATCTGTCTTCGGCATGGTTGGGTAGATTTTCTTAACAATTTCTTGCCCGGACAGCGGGCATTTTTTGGCCATCTCTTTTCAACTTTAAACTGTCACGGGTTCTTTAACGCACTCCAGTGCACATGGGATCTCCTGTTTTTTGCCGTTTTCCAAGAGGGCTAGACATCAGATCTCACTACCCAAAGACCTTGGGAGGGTAAACTCACGAAGATACCACTGGTTTGATTTTTTTTTAATGTCCACCGTCTGCGGTGGGAATAGAACCCAGGACCTTCTGTTTAGAGCCTGATGTCTTACCCCTAGAACAACCAATCCTCCTATGGACGCAGATGAATTGCGTTGTTGTCTAAAGCAAGTTACAATATTGTGCACCTTCCGGCTTGACACATTTACCTTCAGCACGACCATTTTGGGTACCCTTCCACTTCAATCCCACTATGCTGGGCATACTGGCTAGTCTGTTTTCAGAGGCACTGCTGGGAATGAAGAAGGATTTTGATCACCTGCTGCTGCTAATCCTGATATTAACAGTTAGCTATGAGTCACTAACCATTTTCAGGCCCAGATGATGGTGGGTACCTTGAGCCCACTTACAAATCTTATTTTGATTCCTTTATAATAATTTTAAATTATACATTATAAATCACATCTTGCTTTACCTATATTTTAAAAATCTGAGATTTATAATTTACCTGTAGATTTGAAGATCTATTTCTCGTATAGGACTCACAGATGATTCGTCTTTCTTGCAAAACTTTACAACCTGTGAGTTCATTAGGTAATAAACATTGATAAAACAAAGTTAGGAAAATTCTGTAGTAGTTATTATCTTTTTTTTTAGCATTCATCAGTGTGAGTGTGGGTGTGTTATCTCAAAAGTTTACGGCAAAGCTGCAATTTATGTGTCCCAACATATTCATCTTTGGCATGGATTAATTTCTAATTTCAAAAATGTTTACACAGGTAGGGGCCATTTTTGGCCTACTCTGTTAGATTTTTAACTGCAAAGGATTCTGTAACGTGCACGAGTGCACATGGATTCTCCTGTTTTTTGTCACTTTCCAATAGGGATAGACATCCGATCTCACAACCCAGAGACTAGGGGAGGAAAAAACCACATATTCAATGTGGAAAACTGACTAACTATACTGGCAAAGTGAGAAAGGATTGAAGAGGGACGCCAATAAAGTTTTCAAAAATGCCATGCTGATGTCCAATGTATTAGGCCAAAATATGCAGAAATCACAGCTTGTTGTAAACCACAACACATCTATACCCATATAATATTCTTTTAATGAGAGACTATTAAGAGGTGATCAAGTGAACAAGAAGTCTATAATGTTCAACACGAAGGACATGCATAAACACATTACCTAGAAAGCATAATTGTTTGAAAGAGCCGACAAAGTATATATGGTGTATACACAATTATTAAAATTTAAAAAAATGAAATATAACTTGCCTAATTAAAAAAAAAAACAGTAATTCCAACTTTTAAAATCTATGATGTAAGAACTATTATTATTTACATGATGAACTGCTGAAGAGCCAGAATAAATCATTAATTCTGCACTAAAAGCTTTGATGCTACACTGAGAATACTCCAAATATTACAATATTTCATGAGAGTTTGTTTGATTAAACAAAATGTTCACTACTTACTATTTCCTTATTTGGTGTCTCTATAACTGCAATTTTTTTGTCCCTCTCAAGCTGAGTTAAGACAATGTCAAAGTCTTGACTAGATTGAAACATTGACTGACATTGACTACGAAGTTGTGTCATGGAAATCAAACTGTCTGTCATCTCATTCTCAACATTGACCTCGTGAAACTCTAGTACTTCCTTGCACAGTTTCTGGGGGGAAAAAACACTTCAGGATAAGTAGGAGTAACACAGGAAAAAGGAAAAAAATAAAATAAAAATGTAGAGCATGTGGCATGGTTACAGCTTTATGGTGATAGTTTTAACCCTAGATTATGATACCGCTGTAAAAATTACCACATAAAAACACAGATTCTTCAAATATGGCAGTTCGCCATGGTCAAACATTGAGTTATTTGCGGGTCATCATCATTGCACTCCGAACATGTCCATAGGTGCTCAGATCCCCTCCTCAGCAATTCCCTCAGTGTCCAGCGACTGACGACTCCAGTTTTATGTTGGTTGATAAGTCTTCTTACACGCCCACTAAGTTTCTCATTTCTGGCTATGCCCATCTTAACTCCCATCTCTTTCATCCGAAGAAGTGATGTGGATCTGTGTTTGTCGAAGTCATGTGCTCTTCCCACATCTCGGAGGGCATTGATGATGTCCACCCGATCCATTGGTTGTCCGTCCTCAACGACAGCGCAGCTAGCCAAACTGTCCGCTCATTCATTTCCCCGTACTCCACATGTCCAGGGACATAGACAAAGGTGACCTTACATATTTTGGATTTCTGCAACGACTCTACCCATTGCATGTGTACAGAGCCCACCTCCATTTTTTTTTATTATGCTCATCAAATCACTCAGTATACATGCGTGGGTGTAGTCTTGTGACTCTAACCATTTAAATGCCTTGGTCACTGCCATCACCTCCATTGCCATGCTACTCGTGGTCATGACGTATGCACCACTGTCTTCCTTGACTATTCTGCCTGCCAAGCGTGCTGTAAATGCCCATGCACTTCTTTGGTGTCGCCTTACAGATCCGTCTGTATATATGACTGCATCTTTCTCATCAGTGTTATAGCAGATGAGACCATTGACCTCAGCATTAACCACGACCGGGTTCTGTTCCCTACTTTTCCTGTCGAGTGTGACAATACACGAGAAAGTCCCCTTGAATGATGTAGGCACCGGTATCCACTCCTCACCAACGCTGATATTGGTAAGCCCACAGACCTGTTTGATGACATCTTCTGCTCGGCCCACCCATGATTTGCCTCTTTTTAGCCTGGCACCTTTCTCTGTGTTGAGCACGTTGTTCAATGGATGCTCTGTATCTGTACTAATCTTCAAGTATGCTTGTGCTCTCCAGGTCTTGATTCTGTCATCCATGGTTGGAAAGTCAAGAAGATACCTCATTGCTACACAGGGAGTGTCCCTCGTACATCCCAGGATATGCGAATGGCTTCATTTTGTATTTTCTTCAGCCTATCATTTTGAGTGTACTGACAGTAAGAATTGCCAGGGCATACTCGATTGGTGCGAGGACTAATCCCTGGAACAGAAGAGTAAGTAGCCTCTGCTCGATGTTGCCAGCTGCCATGGCCTTCAAGGCGGCTAATCCTTTGCGGGATTTTGTTATCACATGGTCGACATGGTCCCGAAAACACAGGCTGCGATCAAACTTAACTCCGAGGTATGTCATCAACTTGTCCCTGGTCACCTCATCAGCTCCCATTCGTACTACCGGTGTGGTCGTATTAACGATATGATTGTTAAGGGAGAACCATAAAACTGATGCTTTATTAGGATTAACCAAGGCACCTGAAACCCCACACCAGGAAGAAATGCGATCGAGTTCGTCTTGCATTGTGGAGGCGATTCCCCGAATGTCTCTTCCCTGTCAATATACCAGAATATCATCAGCAAAAGTCATAGTTCTTCCCCTCCCATTCAGCTGTTGTTCCATGATCGTTATTGTGTACACGTTAAATAGAAATGGTTACAATGGTGAGCCTTGTGGCAGCCCTGGACAAATGGATGTTGGCTCAGAAGACCAACTTCGACATCTGAGTATCACCTTCCTCTGAAACAGTGCCGCGGCAATCCATCTAATGAGGAAGGGGTGCACCGCCAGTTTGAGGAGCATATGCATGAGATATTCAAATGGTACCCTGTTGTATGCATCCTCCAGATCTATAGCAGCAGCACATGTCTCCTCTCGTCTGCGGAAGCCTTCGAAGACATCATAGGCAAAGACTGCCGCATTAAGCCATGTCTCTTTGTTATATCTATAACCTCCGAGTGTGGGTGGGAATACGCGTTTTTGTTCAAGGTGACAGGTGAGGACACGGGCAACTACTTTCTCCAGCAGATTGCCCGCAGTGTTCTGCATTGTGATGATTCTGTAGGCACTGATCTGAGAATGGTCCTTGTTTGGCTTCGGTAGCGGTAGTAAGTAGCTGTGTAGCCACTCCTCCTTAATCTGGCCACTCCGAATACTGGCATTAAACTCATTGGCCAGTTTTGTCAAGTCGTCATCAGCTAAATCGCCTATATCATCGTACCGAACACCATCTGGACCAGGAGCAGTGTTGTGTGACCTTTTAAGTGTCGTGCGAATGGTATCGGTTGTGATTGTGAGATCTTCCAGCCCTACATCCTTACACAATTTTGACAGTGATCCCCGTATCCTCATTCTTACAGCCTCATTTCTTTGGTCCGTCTGCTCAATGTAGCGGGCAAGCAGGGCCTTCCCTTTGCTCTCATCAGATTTGTGCCATATCCGGCCTGTGCTCTGAAAGTCTGGTATGCCTCTGTGTCGTGTTGTGCCATTCATGCACTGATGAAGGCGCCAGAATGTGGCGAGCGATTTTTCTGAGTACACTTTTTTACAGAAGTCATCCCATTTGGCATCCTTATCCTGATTAGCGCATAGTTTAAAGTGCATCATTTTTTGGCCGACCTCTACTTTCAGACACTTCAAGAGCTCAGGTTGTGTTCTTCCAGTGCTTCTGGCTTTCTGCCATGTCTTGACCATTTGTCTCTTGCTTCGCCAAGCTTCCTCGACATCTACATTCCACCAGGGTGGCTGCGTCCATCTCTCCTGCCTCCTACGAGGGGCGCTCTGTTTCCTATGTCTGATTTTGTTAATGACGTCCTGGTCTGTTTTCTCGTAGTTGAATGTGTGGATCTTTCTTTTCTGGCTTTTATTTCTGCTTTTCTCAATTAGGAGGACACATGGATAGTGATCACTTCCGTGAAACCCCAGTGCACTCCACCTGCAAACCGGTGCGAAGGTGGAAGACACCAGTGCCAGGTCTATGACACTATCAGAGTTCCCTATTCGAGTGGCCATTCTTGTTGCCCTTCCATCTTTCAAGCACACTAAATCGGCCGATACCAGTGCGTTCTCTAGATCTCCCTGCTTGTTGGTTATGACGTTACCCCACTGGTTTCCTTTAGCATTAAAGTCTCCGCAGAAAATGACATTCTCTTCATCGAACTCGAAGAGATTCTGCCATTGTTGTGTGTTCACCTTCCCATTACAGGCATACACATTAACAATCACAAAATGAACTGGGGTCTGCACCCTAACCGCATGTACCTGCAATTCTGCATTGTTCGACGCAGACATATCAACCTCAGCTGCCACCATATTGTTGCGCACAAGGATGGCCTGCCCAAAGTGTCGCCTATTGTAGAAACAATGAAAGCCAGGAGTACTTACTGTCCTGTCACCAAGAAGAGTTTCTTGCAAAACCATTACATCGGTGACGCACAGTAGCTTATCAAGAATGGGCCGTCGTTGATTAATGGAACCTCAATTCCAATAAGTAACGCGCACATACTTAAGGCCTAGCCTCTCACACTTTGACAATTTAATGCCACCTCTCTTGCTCCATCGTGTTTTCCTTCTTCAATGATGTCGTTTGGGCTGCATCTGAATACTTACACTTACTGTCGTCATAGATGAACGTCGCTGAACGTTGATGCTTTGGATGGTCTAAACTCACGTGCACTTACTCAGTAGCACGGTCCAGAACCCGTTTCCACGTTATAAACTGGCCAACTCCAGTAAATAGCTCAACAGCACGCGGAAACACTGTGAGCCTTCCACAAATTAAATGAATTACGCGTCCTTGACGACAGACCGGCGTAAACAAACCGCCATTTTTTAACGCGTTCAATAGTGCAGTCAACAAGGATGAGTGATGAAATAAGGGAATTGTAACAAAATGCAATGAATCAAAAGAAGCATCATGATTAACATCAAATAGAAAGCGCGTACAATCACATGATCTCTTCAAATATCAATAAAAACAAACAAATAAACAGAAAAGTTCACTGGAAATCAGCACTTATCTGTGAGTCTTCAGAAGAAGCCAGCTAACAGGGCGCCATATTCCCCGGAAGTCAAACCGGGTCAAACATATGGCAGTGTAAGGTGATCTTTAGTCTTATGGTCAGTTAACCCTTCCCAGCCCACACACCCAAGTACATGGTCAAGTTGACTGAGGATTTATCATTCTTTCTGTCGTCGTGTTTTCTTACTGGGCACAAACAGGCAGGCCTATTTTGTCAGACTTTAAATCTCTCTCTCTCTGCGATCAGGACCCAATCAGAGTAGGATTCCAGCTAGACTTTAAATCAACTCACCAACACAAGACTCAAGGTTGTATAACAAATGGTGAAGACTTTTATTCTTCATTGTGTAATCTCAAGTCTATATCTGCTCTTTGTCAACTATTTCAATTTACTTGGAGAGGGTTGTTAGGCTATCATTGTTTATTAAAACCTCTCTCTCCTCTCAATAGTGGCTAGTATTTTTCTTTAATTTCTCATATATAACTTTCGCTACAGATGCTGCTACTTTCTAAGTCTTATACCTGGGCCAAACTCAGGTCATAGATCAAACTGAGCCAGGAAATCTGAGTCCCAGTGTCTTGCCTAGTGTAAACACACAGATGTGTATCAAAAGTTCAGAGAAGATACTATTTTTAGAGCATCTAATATTACACTTAAGTGGTAGTAATTTTTTACAATGGTATCATAAACATGTCAGCCATAGATAGGTATCATAATAAAGGATTACGGTCAAACTAAAATATCATAGGTAAAACATGAAAACTGAAGTTCAGTACATTTGTTAAAAAACATCTAGTGCTATAGGAGATAGTGAAGATTATTGTTATGGTAAACGCTTTAACTAGGTACTACTTGAATGTTGGGATATGTTTCTGTTAGGTACCAATTATATGTTGAATTCTCTTTCTTGCGTTCAAATGATGACTACTGAAGGTCTGAATAGTTCTCTACATCATCTGCCCTTAAAAGGATGTGAAGTGGACATAGGTGCCATTGTGTTGTGGTTTGCAGCTAGACTATGAGATTTGTGCATGTTGGCCCAACACATCTAATTTCATTTCTAACTTGTGACATTTTTTAGTACTGGGTTGCCTTTGCTTTTTGATTCTTACTCGCTTTGCCAGATTGGATGTTTTGTTTCCAGAAGTGCCACTGGGAGGTGAAGCAGGGTCGTGATTAGTTCTGTTGTTCGCAGATTCTGGTGCATGCAGTCATCCTTGGGTCGTTTACCCTACTTAGCTCAGTTGCTGGATGTGCACTTAGCCTCCCTGTTTGCTAAGTGAGTTGGGTAAAATAAATACCCTTCATAGCTTCTATTTTGAATTTTCTATTTACCCTGTTGTTTTTTCGGCAAGTGAAATATGTAATGTTGCAACTTATTTATTATTTCAATGATAGGAAACTTTACATACAGCTTTACAACAGGAGGCAATCTGAAAACAAACGAAGTTTGCTTGTCAAGTAAGTGTTTCAACCTTTTAATATCAAACTCTTTCATAATATTTAACTCCATATAAAGCTATTATCATCTGCAAAAAGTAGTTAATTCAGTAAATCATGTTCTGCTTCATCTTGATAAGGATAAAAAGCTGGTGAAAGTCAAACAAACCAATCATTATAAATTTGAGGATTATCAAAGAACATTTGAGAGCTTACACCAAATTACAATGTGGACAATCCTCAAAATGCAAAATGTATGGGCTGCTGGCAAAATATGCGAACATTGTTAAAGTGTTTTATTCAGACTCATTTTGTTGTTTAAAAACAGAAGCTGGTAACTGAAAATGGTTTTCAGCAAAAATTGTAGTGAAATAAGGTTGTTTCAAGTTACCGATGCTATTTGGAACAACAGTCAATTTGGTATTGTGGAAATGATCAGAAAATGCTGCGGGTGAAAAGCAAAACTAGGTATCAAATGAATAAATGATAACAATCTTAAAAGACCTCAGTTTTGTAGATGATCTGGCCTTTATGAATAGTTTGACTCCATCAATTTTGCAGGGCCAATAGACCTCGACCATAAAAAAAAGCTCTTGAATTGTACAGACACAACTAATGGTATTAAACTCAATAAAGAACTCAGACAAAAAGTTATCCACTTAGGCAACCTAGAGTAGCCCAAACTGTCACATGATGGAAACACAACAATTAGAATTATGACTGGTATAGCATTGCTATAGCAACTTTACGTGTTGCAAAACAGCAAATTTATGTGTGTCTTTCAAGGTTATAGCATTTCTAATAGCAAAAAGACAGAAGTAATGGTAAGAACAAAGAAAAAGACATCACTGCATTGAAAAATAAAGACAAGTGGAACAATATTAAAACAGGTAAATGAATTTAAATATTTGGGAACTTTGTTGACCTCAGACGGAAGATGTACAAAAGAGGTGAGATGCAGAATGGCTCTGGCAAAAGCAGCTTTCCAAAAAATGAGGAAGATACTATGCAATCCATTTATGATAATAAAAATGAAAGAAGGAGTTCTTGGGTGCTATGTAGAACCAGTCTTAATATATGGATGTTAATCATGGACAATAGGACAACAGACAAGAAAATTACTGGAGGCTGTAGAAATGTGGTTTTACAGGAGAATGTTGAGAATACCACGGACAGCTAAGAAGAGTAGTGAAGATGTTCTGAAAGAGACCAAAGCAAAAAGAAAGCTAATTTCCAATATTAGCAAGAAACAATCGTTTTTTGGCCATGTAATGAGAAGACAACAGTTGGAATATATTGTTACAACTGGGAAAATTGAGGGACGAAGAGATAGAGGGAAGCAAAGAGAAAAGATACCAGACAGCTTAAGAGAATAGCATGGCAGAAGGTCAACAACAGAAGTGATGGATAACTGTAGAGATCGAAAGTTGTGGAGAGACTTGATCATCTTCGCCAGCAGGCCTGGTACTTGATGATAGCATTGCCGTTAAGCGGATTTAACAAACTTACAAGTATTTGAAGATAAAAAATAGTTAGCAAGCACACAAACACACACTATTTAACTCTTATGTGATAGCTGTACTAACATAAGCATGCGAGAACCAAAAATCCACTGAAGCTCTAGAAAAGTGACTATTGCCTTTGAAAATAAATGCTTCCATAGCCTTTAAACATAAATTGGAGAGACTATGAAAATTTAAGAAAATAAATCAAACTCATGTGTGTGTACATACATACATTCATATATATATATATATTGCTGCCTTCTTGTGGCCCTGGGCAGCAAAAGAAAACAAGATTACAATAAACTTTAAGAAACAATCAATAGAGAGGACTCAACTATAGGCTTAAGAACAAAACATGACCTAGCAGCAAATCAGACATGGAGGATTAAGATTTCTGCCCTATTTGCCATCTTTGGTTCAAGAAGGACTAACTAGCTAAAGCTGGGTGAAACTAGAAGCTGTCAACTAGAACTGAACCTGACCTTTACCATCAGCAGACTAGTTCATTAACCACTGCTCTACAGTGCCTCCTAATAATATATAAGCATCTCGTAGATGTAATTTTAAAAAAAAATGTAATGCTATATAAATAGTAAACAAAAAAGAAAATGACCAAACCTAATAGAAAAGCTACTGAAAGAAGAACAAAATTTTATCATTGACAATAAAATAATATATTTAAACAACAGTAATTACCTGGACAACTTCAGGCCAAACATAAACACATGATTCCTTATATGGAGAGCCAAAAAACTGACCTACTCCCCATGTCAGTGGTTGCTTAACTAAAATGTTGAAGCCCCATGACAACCAACCGTTTACTTTTTTGTAGCTTTCTATAGTGGTAATGCGACCTGATCTGAAAATAAAAAGTAATAACAATTAAGTTAAAACGATAAACTGTACATAAATATACACAAAGCAGAAACTCTGAAATTTTGCAATTTTCAAGAGCAAGTTTTTGCAAGTTTCTGAGAATGTTCTGAATATTGGGTTAGTTTGTCCTTTTTTTTCTCTCATTTTGGAATTCACCTGATGACTAGTAAAGGAATGGATAGTCTTTTTTGCCATCCATCCTTAAAAGGATGTTGTGAGGGCATAGGTGTACTATGTTGTGGTTTACGTGTGTCTTTCAGCCCAAAACATCCAACTTCTGCATAATGTTTTTACATTGTCAGGTAGTCAGTGACCTGCTGATCCATGGGTAGGATTACAGCAGTAGTTCTAGATGTAAAAACTTCATTTACTGAAACTGCCAATTTGTTATATTTAAGATCACTGCATAACTACCTTGCTTTTCCACAAATTTTTCATTAATTCACATTTACAAAAGCTTTCCATACCCTCAAATGAATGTGCCATTTTTAATTTTACTGCATAAATTCTAACTTTTACTACCACATTAGAACTTTTATTGCACCTTTATTTTTAAGAAAATAAAAAAATGGTAGATGTTGACGTGTTTTTTTTTTTTCGCGCGTCAGCTTTTACCTCTGACGAAGTCCCTAGAGACCAGGAACTGAATTTTGCATGTTAATCCATTTTTCCTTAGCAGCCATGTGCACAGGGGTCCCTTACCGCACAAGCAGATAACTCTGACTTCGGAGGTACTCATATTTTTTCCGTCCGTGAGTAATTGACGTTTCAAGCCGGGCCTCGCTGATGAGACCAGGGGTGGTTGCCACAGAGAGAAATCATAAATAAAAATCCTATGTAGCCGGGGTTTAAACCCACAACCTCTCTGTCTCAAGGCCGGCGTCTTGCCTCGAGACCAACCAGTCCCTCCTGACGTGTTTTATTTCTAGGCTAGATTCCATTTTCCTATTTTGAAATAAATAATGATTCTTACAGTTTTGCTTTTCAGTTTTTTTTTCTTCGCTCTTCTTATTAAATAATTATAATCAATTATATAATAATTATTATATAATTATTGAGAAAAGTGATAATTTATTTTCTATAATAAAATAAAAAGACCATAAGGAAACTCCAAATAACAACTGAAAACCAAATGCATATAACACAATTTGAAAATATATGTACATTTTTTTTATCAAAACTTTTTTTTTCCAAAAGCTGGCATTTGTTATCATGGGTACTATTGTGTATTTATAAAATGTATATAATTATAAAATAAGTGAATTAGTGATGTGAACCTGAAAAAAGTTTACAAGTACATATTTTTATATATTGTACACAAAACAAACTAAAACAAAATTACTTGAAATGGCAGACCAATAAATGGGAAACTGAGCAACATGATCTGGCAATGAAATCTTAGTTATATTTACAGCTGTTATATTCTTATTACGCATGCGCGCACACACACACTCTCTCTCTCTCACACAGAGGGAGAGAGAAAGAAACCAAAGATGAAATATTTGAAGATCATTAAACTAACTTATGAAATAAAACTGCACCTAGACCACTGATTTTATATGGCTCACAGCCTCCTGAAAGAGACTGAGCCTCATTACAAATACTATGAACCTGACGTGGTTAAATTAATGAAAAGGACATTTAGTAGACAAAATTCTAACTCGTGTTAATCTCTGTATGAAATACCCAGAATCTACTGCAATAACTCATGTCAATATCAAATTATAAAATCGTATTAAATTGTGTCCACTTAGGAAAATGTATGCATAACCTGCAAACTAGTGCTTTCAACAATAGATTATCAATATCATGTGCCATTCTTGCTGGCATAAGTGATAATGTTTCTCCACAACTTTCTGTTTTTACAGTTCTTTATCCATTCTAATGTTGACTTTCTATCAAGCTATCCTCTTAAACTGCCTGATATTTTTATTCTGTGTTTCCCGCTATCTTTTTTTCTTCAATTTTTTTCCAGTTGTCACAATATATTCCAGCCATTCCTGCCTTAAAGTTCTTACACATGGTGGGAAAAAAAAAATGTTTCAGATTGTAAATGTAATGTTTCCTCATGATGCTGGCAACTTTGATGTTGTTTAGCTGTTGTACATCCTCATTTTAGCTGCTCAGAACCTTTCTCAACATTCTTCATTGATAAAGAAGGGTTTAAACAATACATTAGATAGTTATACACTAGTCTGTTTGCAACCAATACATTAGATAGTTATACACTAGTCTGTTTGCAACCAATACATTAGATAGTTATACACTAGTCTGTTTGCAACCAATACATTAGATAGTTATACACTAGTCTGTTTGCAACCAATACATTAGATAGTTATACACTAGTCTGTTTGCAACCAATACATTATCACTAAAATGAAAGAACATCAAAATCAAATGAGGAAAACAGCAGTACGCATAATCTTTTTTAAAGTAGGAAAATAAACAACTATTAATTAAAAAAATTGTAATTCATCTTTTCCAGTTAGAATTTGAAAGTAAAAGGTAAAATAAAAGGATTGGCCATAATAAAAATTAGGTAAATGTCAAGTTTAGTCCCATAAATTATCTCAGTTTGGAAGAGTGGTGTCCCCTTGAGCAAACACTGAATTTTATTCGGTGGTTCTCAATCTGTCATCTATCTATCTATCTATCTATTGACCTTTCGAGCCGTAACCGGCCCATAGGGCGTAGACCAAGATACACCTTCTCCTATATGAATTTTTGTTCTAGCAGTTTTCTTTTAAAGATATTTTATCAAATCTCGCCATCTGTCTCTGTTCTGTGCAAGCAGTTCTATCTCATTGAGGGAGCCGATTCCTGCTGCTCTTGCCTCTCTCATCAATGTTCTTCTCAGTGTCTCCCTGGGTCTTCCTCTTTTTCTTTTACCTGTTGTTTCCCATATGAGGGCTTGCTTTGCTATTCGATTATTATCTCTTCTCATCACATGTCCAACGTATGACCATCGTCTTTTCTTTATTACTGAAGATATTAGTGGTTGATTGGCGATTTCTCTAATTTCCTCGTTTGTTTTGAATTCGTTCCATTCTATACCAAGTATTTTCCTTAGACATTTATTTTCGAATGCGTTCAACTTTGTTTCTATATCTCTTGTTGTTTTCCAGCTTTCACACGCATACGTAAGGGTTGATAGTACATTTGATTTGAATAGCCTAAGTTTTGTGTTTGTGCTAATGAGTTTTGATTTCCACAACTTTTCAAGGCTTCTGAAAGACATTGCTGTCATAGAAGACCCCTAATTGCTAATTCTTGAGAAAAGAAAAAAAAGCAAATTAAAGACACAAGTGATTTTGAGTGCATATTTCAGTAACTCATCTAAAATTAGGGCATATTTCATCAGGGAAGCACAGTGGAACATACAGAGTTTTATCAACTAAATGTCCAAGCTTAAATAAAAAAAAATAATAGCACCTGAATTAAGAAGCAGGTATTGTCCTAGTTTAGTCCGGTAAATTATTTAAGCGAAATGATCCCTTAGTCGGTGGCGCAACAAAATGATAGTACGTACACCACACTGCTACAGTTACAGTAGTTTTCAAATACTACAAATAATTTTAGTTTCAGTATTTAGGATTTTTACCCTAACTAATTAGTACAATTAGAAGTCTTAATAAAGTGCAATGTAACTCAAGGGCATTTTACACCTGCAGACGTTACCACCAGACTTAACTAAACTAACTTTATCTAAAAATTAAAAACAAATTTGAGAACAACTGACTGACGTTTTGTTGCGACGTCAACTAAGAGGAGATCACACTTTCACTTTCACTGAAATAATAAACGGGACTATACTACTACTAGACTTTTAACTTTAAAATTAAAAAAAAAAAGTAAACTAATTAAAAATAATAATATTATGAAAAAGAAAATATCTCACATGACTCACTCAACAACGCGCGAACTGACTTTTGACTTACGTTTTCATTTCATCAATAACTGTATCAAAGCACTTGGGTTTAATTCCTTTTCTTACAAACATTTGTGACAGCGTATTCGCATCAAAAGTTACAATTCGCCTTTCTAAGGCTGTTTCTGCTAAAAGTTTTTCCCAGAACTTAACTTTCATTGTCCAAGATTGCGGGTTCAAAGATTTCTCCCGAAATGGCGAGTATAAAACTGCAGCTTGCTGATCATTTTCAAGTTCCTGGGGTAGACTACTATACCTTTCATGAGATGCCATTTATCATATGATAATCGCAGAATAAATCATACTATTCCAAGATAGCAGTGATGAATGATCAACGGCTTGACAACGCCTATAACTTAGTATAACAAACAAACAATACAAACAAACGAAGCTGCCGTTCACAGAAATATTTCGACACTATTTTACTCGCTGTGATATATAAATGTGAACACCAAATTAGAAGAGTTACAATCAATAACATCTCTTTGCATTTTCTTGGAATAAAGATTAACTTGAATTAAATCATGGACATCCTCAAACAAATATTATTAAATGCCATCTCTAAAACAAAGAATAATTTTTTTTATAATACTCTTCTGTAGTTAAGAAATTTAATAAATAGAGCAAAATCAAGATGAAAATAATAAAATTATAGAAAACTATATATTTCATTATACAGAGCTTCGCAACAGGTGGAAATCTGACCATGATCGATAACGTTGTACAGCAGGTGATCTTAGTATTTGAGCTTACGAGTTTGGGGGGGGGGGGGGGGTGGTTGGGAGCGGGGAAGGGGAGGGCTCTGAGTCATGACTGCCAGGCCTCGGTCTCCTACTACGTTCGAACCTTAAAGCTCACACTATAATATAGATATTATCTTCTTTTTACTTCTTCCTTCCTCATTTGCCTTTCGGTCTCTCATGATATTTCCTGTCATTCGTCTAACACATTTCATCTCGGCAGTGGTATTTTTCTTATTGTTCTTGCATCTTGGGTCCAGGACGCACATTGATAGCACAACGTAGGAAAGAATATTGTGTATTGCAGAGTGCCCGTTTGACTCTACGGTTATTTTCTTGTTGGACAATATTGGTGATAGCCTGTCCAATGATTTGACAAGCTTTGTTGCATCTTGAATATAATTTAATTTGGCACAGTCATTGTTTGCGTTAACGCTCACTGTTACGTTTTTTTGCCGGAAAGATGGTAACTCTATCTTTCCAATGCAGATAAGTATATAGATAGGAAGTTTCACTGTTGGGATCTTCGTCGGTGAAGCTAGTTACGTGTATGTGATCTGAAATCCTCTACAGTAGTGTGCGCAATAGTGTGTTATGTGTTGATTGCAATATACGTTATCATCGGAATACTGGTCAATATGGCGGATAGGCAGCAGGAATCATTGAGGCATAGTCTGAAAAGTGGTCCTGTTGCAATTTCCTCATATTCCATGTCCGGCTTGCTGCTGGAGCTTCTGAGTTTAGTGCTCTGTGCACACCGTGAGCTGTGTGTTTCATCCAGATTGTGTTTCAATATTTCGATTGCTTCCGATGAATGATGATATTGTATGAAGAAAGACAATTCAGATGTGTTCACTTTCGGTGTCGCTTAGCCTTATGTCATTTAGCGTGTGCTGTAGCCGCTATCATGGGGACTGCAACTGCCTTTCTTAGTTTGGATCCTTCAATAAGATGATTTTTAATTCGGATGATTCCACTGGTACAGGCGGTTGAGCAATTATGGATTTTAATTCCTTTGCAGTGAAACTGGGGCCTTCGAATAACCATAATATGATATGATATGATATGATATGATATGATATGATATGATATGATATGATTTGATGCGATGCGACGCGACGTGACGCGACATAACATAACATGATATGATATTACATGATAAATATAATACAATTCAATACAATACAATCGTCTAGTATCATGCCTGCTGGCGTTGGTGACCATGTCTCTTCACAATTTTCGATCTCGACAGTTATTTATCCTTTTTGTTATTGACATTCTGTCAAGCCATTCTCTTAAGCTGTCTGGTATATTCCTCTTCTTCTACTACCTTTCAGCTCCCTGTGGAACATAGGTCTTCAACAAACACTTTCCAAGTCGTTCTGTTTCTTGTCATTCTTTTAAGATCGTTCCATGTCTTCCCATCATCTTCATCTCTGCTTCTATCTGTCTTCTCCAAGAATTCCTTGGTCTTCCTCTTTGTCTTTTCCCCTGGGGATTCCAAAAAGGGACTGTTGTGTAATACTCTCAGTTGGCTTCCGCAGTGTGTATCCTATCTGCGCCATCGTCTTCGCTGTATCTCTTTATCCCTCAATTTTAATCTCTTTATTATTGTTGTATTTTGTTTTTGCTCCCCTCTATCTTTTCGTCCCTCAATTTTTTAAGTTGTCACAATATATTTCAGCTTTTCCCTTCTCATTACATGGCCACAAATGATGATTGTTACTTCCTAATATTGGAATTTAGCTCTCTCTTTGCTTTGTTCTCTTTCATATCGTTTTCATTTCTCTTCTTAGCTGTCCATGGTATTCTCAATATTCTTCTGTAAAACCACATTTCTACAGACTCCAGTGACTTTCTTATATGATGTCATACTGTCCGTGATTCATATCCATATGTTAAGACTAGCTGTAAATAGCATTTAAGAACTCTTTTTCTTGTTTTTATTATACAAAATTGATTGCACAGTATCTTCCTAATTTTTTGGAAAGCTGCTTTTGCCTGAACCATTTTGTATCTCACCTCTGTTGTACATCTACCATCTGAGGTTAACATCTGGTAATCTTACTCAATCTAGTTTATGTTCGCTCTGTTTTCAAACGAGGTAAACAACATGTTACTTAACAGGATGCAGAACAGTGCACTGCGGCTCATCAGTGACACAATGAGTCCACACCGAACGCGGCACGTGATACACTTAATGTAGAACCTTTAGAGATGTGAAGAAATAAGGCCATATATATATATATGGCCTTCGGTGTGGACTCATTGTGCCACTGATGAGCCGCAGTGCACTGTTCTGCATCCTGTTAAGTAGCATGTTGGTTACCTCGTTTGAAAACAGAGCGAATCTATATATATATGTGTGTGTGTGTGTGTGTGTGTGTGTGTGTGTGTGTATGTGTGTAATTTTTAAAATATGTAATTTTAATAATTATCCAGGTGTTACAGCAGAATAACTACGTGAATCATGTGGTAAAGTCTGCAACAATTACGAAGCAGAAATAACAGCCTTAGAACCCTCAATGTTTCTTCTGAAAACTGTGATTGATACCATAGCATCAAAGAAAAGAAATAGAATCATATTTACTTATTACAAATCAGCTCTGCGGGCGTTAGGAATTAACATAAACAAACAAGAACTCACACAGATCACCATAGACATAGATAACCTCAAAAACATACATAACATAAGGCTAGTGATGCAATGGATACCATGACACTCCAACACAACAGGAAATGACGTGCAGATACATAACTAAGAGAGGACCCAGACAGACACAATTTAACACTGACATCTCATTAAACACAACCAAAGAAATCATAAACCCCAACAGTAGAGAAGATTAGCTGAATGGATGGGTCATGGAGAGACATTTTTTAATGCATGACCAGGTGAAACCCAACATGGCAACATTAACAACTTAAAAAGAAGAGACTAAAGACACCTTTGTTTTGAGGCGTATAATGATAACTTGTTCCCATCTATTCATATTATGAAAGGCATTCTAATTTGGGACTTGTGGTCTTCTGATTGATTTGATTATCTGTTTCTTCTGATGGTGTGTAACTGGTGCATCTGGTTGTGTGCCTGTTGCGCCTTCCTTTGCCATCTGATCTGCTGTCTCGTTTCCTGGTATTCCACAGTGGGATAGGATACATTGCAAGGCGATCCTGTAGAGCTTTCAGAGTTCAGCCAATAAGGTCTGCAGAAGTGGCATTTTTCTGGATTGTAGTGCCTGGAGTTGCCAACTTTATTGCTTGGATTTCTGCATCGTAATTGTGACACTATTTCCCTGTTGCTATTTTAATTTATATCCCTAGTGTTATTTGTGTACTCTATGTATGCACCTGCCTCCCCCCCCCCTATTCTTCACTGCATTTTGTACTGATCCATCTCTTTACACACGAACCCATAGGTCTTTTAGGTATTATTCATCCTAGAAACTGAAAGTTTTTGCTTTACGCTGCAGACTATTCTGTTCCTCTTTGTCAAGTATTCATTTCACTTCTGTCCGTATTTGTATTGACAAACCGCATTTCTCTGTCCAGTGGGTCTGTTCTGGTATTGGCAGTAAGGGGCTGACAACTCTTGGTATGTCTGGTGTTTGTCTACAAATTCGTTTTGGTTGGTGGATTATACTGCTTCTCTTAAGCCGTCCTAATGTACAATTTTGGAATCGGTCCTTCATTGGATGTCTCGGCATGCATGATAATTTTTCTGCCTATATCAGCACCTTTGTGTCCCTCCGTTCTCTCAGTGATCCTCCACAATTTCTCCGTCTCCAACATTGGTGTTGATTTCATTGTTCCTGTGATGACTCTAAGTGCCGTTTTATTAACTTTATCCAGCTCTTGTAGATCGGTTTCTAATGCTGAGCAGAATGCAGATGATCCATTTTCTAAATGTGGGCGTATACTCTGTTGGTAAACTGTTCTGAGTATTTTCCAACTTGCACCACACGTGGTTGCACACAGCTTTCTTAGAATAGCCAACTTCCTCCTTGCTTTTTGAGTTGCCTTATTTATCTG
This sequence comes from Megaustenia siamemsis, assembly GCA_032433765.1. Classification (NCBI taxonomy): domain Eukaryota; kingdom Metazoa; phylum Mollusca; class Gastropoda; order Stylommatophora; family Ariophantidae; genus Megaustenia; species Megaustenia siamemsis. The sequence goes on along the minus strand of JAVIAB010000051.1, from coordinate 138,587,851 downwards.
TTGTTTCCAAGATAGTTTGTACAGTTTGCTGCCAAATGTAACTCAGAGATAAGTAGCTTGTATGTCTTCTTTCTCAGGCTCATTGTTTATGTAGATGGTCCCTGCTTCTTGTTTTCTGTAGAGAGTGAAAAGTGTAGCACTGCATTTGTTTGTATTGATGCGGATACACCATCTATTTATCCATGAATTCAGTGCATTCATAGCTCTTTGCAACAATTTGGGGGCTACTGTTGCATACTACTCTCTGCACCACATTACCGGGTTATCTGTATACATTGCCACTTTGATACCATGTAATAGTTCAGTAACTAGGTCGTTGATGTAGACTAGAAAAAGTGTTACCTTAAAAGACAGTACCCTACCCTGTGGGACGCCTTGTCGCAGTAAGACGATCTTACTTTTAAAGCCATTCTCATAAATTGGTCTTTGCCAGCCAGAGACAAAAACGTGAATGGAGATGGGGGGAAAGGGAGGTTATCTTCTAAGGGTGTCAAGTCATAGACATGCATATAAATTCATAACAATGCAAACCTGCTGCATCTCTGCCTTGACCCCTTTACTAGTACAATAACTCTGGCACTAGATGTATGTATATCGTCCTACGTGGTAACTTTAGTATTTTCATATCTGTGTATATGTTGTTTATTGTTCCTGCTGAAGGCCTATTGAGCCGCAACGTCATTCGATTTTGTGTTGTCTATTACCTACATAAAGCCGTAACCATACTATTTTCTCTATCTCTCTCATTTCTCCGTTACCTTCTAAGACCTAATGGCACTACTGTTGCCGCCAGCACAAAAAGGTAGAAATGTATGGGCGGGAATAATCGATTGAATTTTCAGGCTAAACTGAGAGAGAAACAATCCTCGGAAGGTAAGTGTTAACATCACACCTGACGAAATGAGATGCCTAAATGCTGCAAACTAAATAACATTGGATGAAGTTAACAAATATAATAAACAGAAAAATACTAGGGAAATACCCGAACACCAAAGAAGTAAATTGTTTGGACATCAGACAAAAATGAAGCCCAACCAAACAATACAAAAACACTACATAAAATATAAAGCAACGCGGCAAATGGACGACCCAGAAAGAAGGTGGATGCACTGAAATCAGAGTCACTAAACAAATTGAAACTGATGACAACTCAAGCTGGTGTCTGCACAACCGATGGTGTGCAGAATTAGAAAGCAGCACATATCTCCTCTGGTTGTGTACCACCACCTAACGTTACAGTAAGACAAGAGAAGATACTGGGGAAAAGAGGAACGCCAAATTGAATTAGTTAATGCCATAGTGTGTTGCGAATGATGACAGCAGAATGCGAAAAGAGCCAAAGATGGCGCATTTTCAACCCTTAACGAGACGCCCGGCTGAGCCAGTGTAAAGTAAAAGGCAACAATTTTTAACAGTTTACCTTGCAGTATTTAATGGGCGGAGCTTCGCGTAAATTTATGTTGTATGGAAACCCGCATATATCATATATATGAAATAGGACATTATGAATTTCTGTTTGCAGGATTATTTCCTGTGCTAATTATATAGAGATTATATCTATCTATTGTCCTTTCGAGCCGAAGACGGCACATAGGCAGAACCACAATCTCAAAAATAGAAACCTTGCGTGCCAAAATGGTACATATTGCAGAGATCACTGCTTCTAAAATCTATGGTCTGTTTCCATAACAATGCTTTTTACAATGACAGCTTGTCAAGCCATCGATCAACCTCCTTAGTCGCCTCATACAACATGCCTGGAAGGTCACAGTGTCACTATTCTTTACATCCCACATAATGGGGCCCCGGTAACACACGGGAGATTATATACTAAGATTAAAAAGGAAAGAAAAGAAGTTTTAACGTGATGTGATTTTGATTGTTTTTTTTACGATTTGTTTCATCAGTAATTCTCGTTAATAAAAAAACACATAAAAGATAGAAAAAGCTATAAAAATAATGAAAAAGGGAAAAGCAGCAGGACCTGACAGATAGAGATGATACAGGCACTAGAATATTTTGGCATTGAAGTGATTACAGACATATGCAACGACATATACCACACAGGATACATACCAAATGAGCTAAAACATCAACTTTCATTCTTCTTCTTCTTCTTTTCTCTGTTCACTGATACCTACTAAAAGGTGTCGTGGTTTATATCATTTGTCGTTCTTGAGCTGTTCGAATTATCTGAATTAGTGATTTTTCCTTTGTTGTTACATGTCTCTGTCACTGCATCTATCCATCTTCTTCTGGTCTTCCTCTTGGTCTTTTTCCATGCATTCTCGAGAAGAACTTTCATTGCATTGCCTAAAAAGAATGGTGCAGTTGAATGCAGTGACTTTAGAACAATAAGCCTAATGAGCCATGTTACAAAAATCTTGCTAAAAGTTACACAAGGAAGGATTCAGAATAAAATCAATACTGAAATAGATGAGCAGCAATTTGGATTTAGGAAAAATAGCGGGATAAAAGAAGCCATATTCTGCATGAGAACATTAATCGAAAAGTACACAGAAGTAAACAAACCAATATATGCCTGCTTCACAGACTACACCAAAGCTTTTGATAGAGTACACCACAAACAACTTATAGAATGCCTAAAAGAGATACATCTAGATGACATTGACATACGACTAATATGTAATCTATACTGGGAGCAAACAGCAATTATAAAATATAACAAAGAGAACTCTACACCCATTGATATAAAAAATAGGAGTAAGACAGGGATGCATCATATCACCAAGCTTGTTCAATCTATACACTGAACAAATTTTTAAAAACATCATAGAAATGCCAGACCTACAAATTAATGGAAAGATAACCAATAACCTAAGATATGCTGACGATACTGTACTACTAGCAGAAAAGCCTAAAGATCTACAGCAATTACTTAATGAAATAAACATGACAAGCAAAAAATATGGACTAGATATGAATATCAAAAAGACTAAAACAATTATCATAAACAAAGAAAATACTCAAAACCCACAAGTGGATATCAAAATTGAAGGAATAGACCTTGAGACAGTTCAGAATTACAACTACCTTGGACATACTAATACCAGGGATGGAAAATGTAAAACTGAAATAAACAAAAGCATCATCATCATCATCATCAAGTACCGGGCCTGCTGGCGTAGGTGATCATGTCTCTCCACAACTTTTGATCTCGGCAGCTATTTATCATTAACAACAAAAGAATAGGAATGGCAAAAAGTAATTTTAATGTCATGAAGAACATACTAACATCAAAACAAATAACACCAGGGCTAAAACTAAGAATAGCAAAATGTTACATCTTCTCAATATTCCTATGTGGTGCAGAAACATGGACATTAGACAAGAAAACAGAACAGAGTATTGAAGCCTTTGAAATGTGGATATATAGAAGAATAGGTAGAATTAGATGGAAGGAAAAGAAAACAAACGATGAAGTCTTAAAACAACTAGATAAAAAAAAGAGAACTACTAAGCACAATTCAAACAAGACAAATGCGATTTTGGCCATGTTAAAAGACACAACAGCCTAATAAAAGTAATCCTGGAGGTGAAAATACAAGGTAAAAGAGGCAGAGGCAGACCAAGACTAACATGGACGAGGAACATCAAAAGATGGACAAATCAGCCTATAACAACCTGCACCATGAAAGCAAGAAACATAGCAGAATGGCGCTCCATGGTAGCCAACCTTCGTTGCGAAGACGGATCTCGATGATGATGATAAGAGATTGTTTTATAAACATTTACTAATTATATCCAGTCCAGATCCTGCTCTAAAGACGCCACTACAGAGTACCTAAAGAGCTGATGGTGCCGACTGGGCCATGTCTTCAGAATGCCTTAAGCATCTATACCGAGAGTAACTATCCTCTGGGCTACAGATGACAAGAGAATTGGAGGAAGACCAAGGAGGAAGCCAAGTCGCAGAAAGGTAGATAAAGGACTGAAAGAAAACTGCTTAAGTTGGCTTGAAAGGCTGACTCAAGGCAGATAACAATGAAAATATATAATGGTGACCATATGTGTCATATGACATTTATTTAAAAAAAAATACTATCGTTACGACACTTTTACCATTGCTGGTGTATGAAAAAAAGGTGTGTGTGTGTAGGGGGGGGGGGCCTCACGATAGAACCAGAGGGATAAAGGCCTCTCGATCAAAGCAGTTGCCACGACGTGTGAGTCTTAGGATTTTTATTTCACCCCCCTCCCCCGATAGAAAAAATCCTTTCTGTCTAATGCGTGTTTCGAACACCATACCCCGGCTTTTCAGCCAGCGAAACAGTGGATTAGATGACTAAACAAGTAAGTATTGTATCTAATTTACACAGGCCACGAAGTGTTATGAGATGTCACTGATTTCGCTCCTCGATCGAAGTGTGCCGCAGTTGCAGTTGATCTGGCCACTTCATGTCTGTGTATCTATATCTCGTTCGCCTACTCCCCATTGGCGTGATTGCATGGCGTCCTGATTGTTGTAGTGCGCCTTTTGGCTAGTTGTCTCCGTCGTCAGCACTTAAACTTGCTAGAGCAGACTGTTGTCTTGCTCGGGTGTAGGAAGGCCTAGCCAATCTTAGTTGTCAGTCCCTGGTGACTATTAAGCCCCATCCACACATGGAGCTGGTCTTGAAGTGGTCTGTGTGAGTGACCTCTGATTATCCAGAAACCTTGAAAACATATCGTTACCTGTTGTTGGCTGATACACTGGTAGCTGTTTGAGCTACATTGTCATGAGGTACGAACACTTAATGAAGTTAGAAAGGTAATAACCGTCTACAAACAAGACACTACAAGCAGTAACAAACTAAAGTGCAACCGCCAACATCAAGTATTATGATGTAGCTGATCATGTCTCTGCACGTTGAGAAATTATGACAGTATAATTGTTGGAACTACTATATCAAACACAAATAGAAACAAAATTAATATTAATTCTTCTATTTTAGGATTAGACAACAGAGAAGAGAAGAGACTTAACATTTATATATGCTGACTCGAGCTAAATAAACATCAACAATTTGTGTCAATGGAACATACAGACACATAGTTGTCTCTTTAGAATATGCTGATTTAGGCACCCAATTCATATTAATTCTTACCTTCTTTTTGAAAAATAGTTCTATCTGCGAAAGGCTAGCTGCTAAGGCTATATGAATAACAACTGAAGTAACTTGTGAAAGTCGAAGGTCCCAATAAGCAATTCTGTTAAATGGCAGGTAGGATTCTTCAGAGACAACGAGCAACAGACATGAAAATCATGTTTAGCCACGGGAAAATCGGTGTAGGTATAACAACGTAACCAACAATAGAACGTTCCAGCTCTGCTGGATAAGAGAAGACAACACAAACCAACACTTCTCGACAGCGAGTGCTAGTCACACTCGAGCATGTCTTCTGTTTCTGTTATGATCATCACGCACGAAAATTGATATTGTTGATTCTACGACAAAGTCTGCTGTATGTTTGGTGGTTTCTGTTCAACCGTTTCTCTTAAAAGTCGGCGGACGCGATGTTACATTTGTTATTCCATCAAACCTGTATTCTGGAGACGGTGTTGTAGGATTACCATATCAATTTATCCCATTATTTATTTATTTTTCGCTCCGAAAACTTGTAACACCCTTTGATTGTCTTGTTGCGCTGAGAAATTAGCGACATACTCTCACAGTTGTCGTAATTCTTCTTCTTCCATTAAACAGCATCCGTCCAACGATAACGATTGATTGATGTTCTTCGTTATCATATTTTGCAAATTCTTGAATTGATCGTATTTGTAGCTAAGTCGTGATTTATCCTTACGTTTGGCCAGACTGTTTCCGGACACACTGCCGGAATGTGAACCAGGATGAAATACAATGATTTCAGTGTATTTCTATTGCATTATTCTACCATTTCTTCCGACAACTATATGCTTATCTACTTTTTAACAGTTCACAATAGAACGGTCTCATAGTATATGAGATAAGCAGAAGGAAGCGTGTTACTGATCTGTATGGCCTTTCAGTGAGTGGGATTCTTCTTTTTCTTCTTCTGCGTTCACTCGGAGACTACCGTTCTTCACAATCTGTTGTTAAAAAGACGTTAAATTATCTTAGGCTCGCTGTGTTGTGATATATAGCTAGCTACGATATCTTCGACTTTCGACCTACACAAATATCCACTTTCCGTAGAGTATCACGTTTAGGTGTTGAATTTATTCCCCTCTTTGCTCTCTCTCTCTCTCTCTCTCTCTATATATATATATATATATATATATATATATATATATATATATATATATATATAAACAGTATGTTCTCGAAGTATAAACAAAACTTCAGGTGAATTCCTACAAAATATTAAAACCAATGTGTTGCAATAATTGCAGTATATTAATGTATAGAGCGCAACAATGCACGCACACATCACTCTTCAAGGCAGGGGAAAAAAACAATAAAACTATGAGTCCCAAATTTTGAAGTACAAACTAAGTAGAACAGTGTACACGAAAAATGCACAAAAAAAGCATGAACATATTTTTGTCCTAGTTTTGATTATTTTGTTTTGAATGTTTCATAACTAGTTAGCTATGTATGATGTAGGGGACGTCATGTGATACCCGATCGTTATCAAGCTACTGTAAGCAAAATAAAGATAAAACAGACTCTAAAGATAGGTACTTGGAATGTGAGAACACCAATGCAGAAGTAAAGTAAAAAGTAAAGTACCCCCGTCACGCCAAGTGGCGAATGAGGGAATATGGTGTTAGTGAGCATACATTTTACAGACCTTCGGCACATGATTTTTGGGGTAATGTGGTCGATATTACGCTCGTGCCGCTTTACTTTCCCAGAAAAAAATCCGGTACCCATTAAAGGCTGGGTGAACCGGAAGCCGTCGGTTGGATCGAACACTACCTCTTGTCCTTTGTAGTCCAGTTCATTAACCACTGAGCTATCGCGGCTCCCACTCATGCAGAAGGGTAAACTGGAAAATATGAAATGAAAAGAATGGGTTTACATTTACTGGGACTTTGCGAAATGAGATACACTGGATCAGGGGAGATATATTCCGATGAACATAAAATAATCTATTCTGGAGGTACTGAACACAAAAGAGGAGTTGGTATCATCTTGGATGCAGAAAGAGCAAGAACAGTGGAAGGCGTTTACCCAATATCTGACAGAGTCCTTTGAATGAAATCGAATGGAAAACCAATAGATATAAATCTTATACAAGTTTATGCACCAACAGCAGACAGTCTAGAGGAAACAATTGATACATTTTACGACGAGTTAAATAAGACACTTCGTAAATGCAGACCACATGAAAACACCCATAGTTCTGGGGGATCTAAACGCAAAAGTAGGAAAGGAAAGAGTTGAGGAAGTAGTTGGTAATTATAGCTAGGCGAGAGGAATGAAAGAGGTGACAAACTTATTGACTGGGCAAGAACAAGCAACATGATGATAGGAAACACCTGGTTTAAGCAACATCTAGGCGTCTGTGGACATGGAAAAGCCCAGGAGACAACGCACATAATCAAATTGATTGCATACTGATAAACAATACATTTAGAAACAGTCTGGTGTGTGTTAAAAAGGACCAGGGGCAGTTTGCAATAGTGATCGTGTACCAGTTGTGGAAAAGCTTAAGAGTAAAATTAAAAGAAACAAAACGAGCCGCAGTTAACGTCAAATGTTGTTGTTGCGTTTGCCAGCTTTCATCTCTGACGAAGTCCCTAGAGACTAGGAACTGAATTTTGCATGTTAAACCATTTTTCCCTGGAACCTGTGTGCACAGGGGTCCCTCGCCGCACAGGCAGATAACTCCGACTTCGGAGGTATTCATGTTTTTTTCCGTCGATGAGTAACTGACGTTTCAAGCCGGGCCTTGCTGCTGAGACCAGGGTGGTTGTCGCAGAGAGAAATCATAAATAAAAATCCCAACCGGTGTAGCCGGGATTTGAACCCACAACCTCTCTGTCCCGAGGTCGGCGTCTTGCCTCGAGACCAACCAGTCTCCCATGGGCTTGGAATATGAGGAAACTGCAACAAGGAACACTTTTCATGCATAGCCTGCTATGGTTACCGCCGCCTATCCACTATATACCAGAAGTTCACGTCTTCCCGAAAGTGATGATCGTCATATTTCTTTAAAAATGAATAGCACTTGATGATGTTAGGCCATCGTTGTTGACTCCAATTTCGAACATATAAACACACAGTTAGTCGTCAGATTATCCGCGTCGCACATCAAACAACAGACCGTAAGATTAGCGTACGGCCGGTCTAGGGATCTACGATGAGCCATTACGATGTCGTAGCACTCATAATAATGTCGGACGCACTGCAATGGCGCGCCCTTTAGAATCCTGATTACTCTAGTGAATGTAGCCTACGACGAACAGAACACGGTGCAAATTCCCTAAACAGATAAAACTGCGGATGACGAAGCATTTCACATTAATGAGTAACATGGAAATAACTTGTGTCAAGCAAATCCAACAACGTTCATGAACAGCACCAATGTGACGTAAAGCGCAGAATACGTCTAGACGGTGGAAGGTCGCATTTACAACACTTGATTTGTCAAAAAGGGACTGTTGTCGGCGTACGATTTCACTTTAGCGGCGCAGATGTAATAAGAATATCATCATTTTGACTTTAACGCAGAAAAGTGCAACGGAGAACCGAAATTAATCAGACACCGAATGTACTTTCTGCAGCGATCGAGAGGACGTGAACTAGATCCGCCATCTTGGAGACGGAAGTCAAATGAAATTTAGATTAACTCAAATCAGACAAGAAGTTGCAAGACAAATATATAATCACAATTCAGAACCGGTACAATGCAATAGAGAGATACAAAGCATTGATGAACAGTGGGAAATGCTAAAAGAATAAATGCAACAAACATTAAAAGAGTTCATACCACCAGTGAGGACAAATTCAAGAAAGAAATGGATGACAGATGACATTTTGCAGCTAATAGATACAAGAAGAAGAAATAAAGAAAATCAAGAAATTGTATTAAAAAGCAATGAAGCAAAAGAAGCATGGCTAAAGCAGAGATACAAAGAGATTGAAAGGCAACAAAAAAGAGATGCTAACGCTATATACAAACAAATTTAAGAATTAATAGGAAGAAAAACACAATTAAAAATTGGATGTTTAAAATCAAAGGAAGGAGAACTGTTGATTGATCAAGAAAACGTAAGGGAACAATGGACAGAATAAAGATCTTTATAATGATGAACGAACAGAAGTAAATATTAAGGATAATGGAGAAGGACCATAAATACTCAAAGAAGAAGTGGAAGACGCCTTGCGCAATATGAAAGAAGGAAAAGCTCCTGGACTAGATAATATAACTAAAGAAGAGATTGAAGCCATGTGTGATTTTGGAATAGAAATAATAACAAAAAATATTGAATGATATCTACAACAGCGGATATATACCAGAAACCCTGCAAGAATCAATATTCATTGTCCTACCAAGGAGATCTGGTGTGATTGAATGTGATGATCATCGCACAATAAGCCTTATGAGTCACATGACTAAGATATTACTAAGAATCATCATGCGAAGAGTGCGAAACAAAATCAGTCCAGAAATTAGTGATGAACGGTGTGGTTTTGTTAGAGATAAAGGAACAAGTAATGCCATATACATCATAAAATCTTTAGTTGAAAGAGCCATGGAGGTTAACACAGATCTATACCTATGTTTCATAGATTATACCAAAGCATTTGACAAAGTAAAGCACAAAGTAAAAATAAAGGACTCAGCCTTAATAGCAGAAAGACAGAAGTTATGATAACAACAAAGAAAAAGACATCACCTCAGTGCAAAATAATGACAAGTGGAACAATATTAAAACAGGTAAATGAATTTAAATATTTGGGAACTTTGTTAACTTCAGACGGAAGATGTACAAAAGAGGTGAGATGCAGAATGGCTCTGGCAAAAGCAGCTTTCCAAAAAATGAGGAAGATACTATGCAATCCATTTTTGACAACAGAAACAAGAAAACGAGTTCTTAAATGTTATATAAAGATAGTCTTAACATATGGATGTGAATCATGGACAATAGGACAATAGACAAGAAAATCACTGGAGTCCGTAGAAATGTAGTTTTACAGATGATTGTTGAGAATACCATGGACAGCTAAGAAGAGTAATGAAAACGTTCTGAAAGAGGCCAAAACAAAAAGAGAACTAATTTCCAATATTAGGAAGAAACAATCATCATTTTTTGGGGCCATGTAATGAGAAGAGAACAACTGGAATATATTGTAACAACTGGGAAAATTGAGGGACGAAGAGAAAGATGGGAACAAAGAGAAAATATACCAGACAGTTTAAGAGAATGGCTTGGCAGAAGGTCAACAACAGTAATGATAAATAACTGTCGAGATCGAAAGTTGTGGAGAGACATGATCACCTACGCCAGCAATCCCGGTACTTGATGATGGTGATGTAGGATTAGTTTTATTTACTTACATATATGTGTGTGTGTTGTTTGTTTGTTCCTGCTGAAGGCCTATTGAGCCGAAGCGTCGTTCAAATTTGTGTCGTCTATCAATCACGTAAAGCTTTTACCATACCATTTTTTTTCTATTTTTTGTTTCAATTCTCCCTCACATTTAGCTTTACTGCAACTCGCATTTTATGCATTCATTTGCAATTTCTTAGCCTTAACACCCCCCCCCCCCCCCCACATATTTTTGTACCAACATACACATTTGTTTGACGTCATTTATACTTTCCTTAACTTATTCATTGTTGAGCTGTGACAACAAATGTTTGAAGGTAAAAGATTCCTTTGCAGGGTAAATTTAGTTAATTTAATCTGCTCCAGAATCACATTCTATTGATTTTTAAATCACATTTGTTGTGTACATTTCTCATAAAGATTGAGTAAAATAAGTTTCAAATTGACACCCTCCACAGGTGAGTTCATCAATGATGTTGGATTTTGTTAAGAACATCCTGGTCAATATAATTAATGAAATAATTAAACGGATTATGAGTTAAGATATAACTAGGGCTTGATTGATTTTTAGAACTGCGCGTGTTGCAGTTAGTTATGTACGCTCTCCAGTCGTTTAAGTCAGTTGTGTACACTCTCCATTCATTTAAGTCTGTTGTGTACACTCTCCGTTCATTTAAGTCAGTTGTGTACACTCTCAAGTCATTTAAGTCAGTTGTGCACACTCTCTAGTCATTTAAGTCAGTTGTGTACACTCTCCGTTCATTTAAGTCCATTGTGTACACTCTCCAGTCATTTAAGTCAGTTGTGCACATTCTCCAGTCATTTAAGTCAGTTGTGTACACTCTCTATCCATTTAAGTCCATTGTGTACACTCTCCAGTCATTTAAGTCAGTTGTGTACACTCTCGATGCATTTAAGTCAGTGTGTGTACAGTCTCGAATATTGAAGTCAATTGTACAATAACTTTTCTTTAGTCTACCAGTCAATGGTCTCCCTATGTTGGGAACTGCTGATATAACAACGAATACTAATTATCTAATTATTTGCTAAGTCAAACATGTTCCAAATCTTCCAGCAGGAGTCGGAAAATCAAGAAAGCCATGCAGTCCACAACATTAAATAAGTACATGTATTAGAGCTAAATAGGTCGACCTCGTCGCATTAAACTCTAATAAATCAAAACAACTTCACATTATTTGAAATGATCGCTTACTTTTGCTAATAATTAAATTCGTTCGTCTAAGCTTTCAAATGATTTGAATTGTTTGTATAAACTATCGAATTTGAATAAATTATTTAGTCTTTTGTAAACACTCTAAGGTTCAGTCGATCTTTTATTGCCTCAATTGATTTGCATTGATCGCCAATTTTCTCCAATGGTTTCAATCCTTTTATATTTTTAAAAATGTCATTAATTTAAATAAATTAGTCCGTTGAACAAATTCCATAATGGTCCGTCGTTTACCAATACATGGAAAAATAGAAGACCTACAAGGACACTTGAATAGACACAGCAGCGCAGGCACAAAATACAACATGAAAATCAACAAAACAGAAGCCAAGAATATCGCAAAAGAGAAACAGAACATAAACATAACTATAGACGGCAGACAACTAAAACAAGTAGAGGAATTTAGATACCTAGAAAACGACAATTCACAAACAGCAGAAGTAGACTCAAGATGCAATAAAGCTTGTCAAATCATTGGACAGTATCAGCACTATTGTCCAACAAGGAAATAACTCTAGAGGCAAAACGGGTACTCTACAAAACAATCTTCATTCAAACGTTGTGCTATTATACGCCAGTCCTGGACCCTAGATGCAAGAACAATAAGAAAAATAGCCTCTACTGAGATGAAATGTGTTAGATTAATGACAGGAAGAAACCTGAAAGATAAGATCAGAAATGAAGAACTGATAAAAAAATGCTAGGAATAACCCGCATGTTTATGTTAGTCATATCTCATATCTTTGTGTGTGCATATCTGTGTATGTCACATCTCGTATCCTTGTGTGTGCATAGCTATGTTAGTCACATCTCATATCTTTGTGTGTGCATGTCTATGTTGATCATACCTAATATCTTTGTGTGCATGTCTATGTTAGGCATGTGTCATATATCTTGATATGTGTCAGTGTTAGTCATGCCTTGTATCGCTGTGTGCATGTCTGTGTTGGTCACATCTCCTATCTTTGTGTGTGCATGTCTGTGTTAGTCACCTCTAGTTACTCGGGCAGATGGTGCTCGTAAACCTGGGAGGGCCGACCATCTAAGGGTAGAATCCCTCTACAGAAAAGATCATCTGCTGCCTTGCAGGAAGATTGGGGACAATCAAAGGCCAAGGAATGCAAACCTGAATAAAATGCTGGCTGAAATCGGATTCACTGGGCCACTGGCGCAGATCACAGTGCAACGTTTTAACGGGTGTTCAATCAGAGTGGATCTGGCAGACTCTGATGTTCTGCCTGTGGGGGCGATCAACACACTTAACCTGACAGCTGACCTCATGTGAGAGTCTGGAATCCTACTCTGATTGAGTCCTGATCGCAGAGAGAGAATATATAAAGAAAAAAACAGATAAAATGGTTTGGCCACGTGACAAGACAGAAAGATCAAAACACAACACAACGAGCCTTCAATAAACATGGCGAGAATACCAGATCCTAGGGTCGACCATGAAAAGGATGAATATTAGAACACTATGAAACACAACAGCAGCAGAGCTAATAAAAGAGAAAAAGACTGCAGTTATATCTCCTTATGACGATGAAAGGTAAGTGAGCAAAGAAAGAAGAATACGTTTGCTGTCACAAAAGACAAACTGTTGATCGTTCTTTTCATTAACTTGTTTCAGTCGTCAATACTCTTCAGTTATTTGAACTGTCTTTTACCTTCTTATAGTATCAGTGACGGTTTCAATTTGTCGTCGTTCATTTCTACAGTTTGAGTCAGCCATCCACCGTGTCAATTAACACCAGCATGAAACAATAGAACATCAGCTGTTTGACTGTCCAAATCTCATCGATATCAGAGCAACTCTACTTCCTCAAAGACCAGATAAATGGAACAACTTGTACGAAACTACAAGGGGACTCAGAAAACCTGGAGATATCACTACATGACATTAGGTAGAAGCGCGTAAGCTCACAGGGCGCTGGATGCTTAACAGCAGCAACATGTAACGTTAATTTAGTTTGAAATAAATATATCATCATCATCATTGAGTGCCGTCTCCGCATCGAAGGTTGGCTACCATGGAGCGCCATTCCACTCTGTCTCTTGCTTTGATGGTGCAGATTGTTATAGGCTGACTTGTTCATTTTTTTTTATGTTACTCGCCCATGTTAGTCTTGGTCTGCCTCATTTACCTTGCATTTTCCCCTCCAGGATTACTTTTAGTAGGCTGTTGTGTCTTTTAACATGGCCCAAAAATCGCATTTGTCTTGTTTGAATTGTGCTTAGTAGTTCTCTTTTCATTTTTAGTAGTTTTAAGACTTCATTGTTGTTTTTTTTCCTTCCATCCAATTCTACCCATTGTTCTATAAATCCACATTTCAAAGGCTTCAATTTTATGTTCCGTTTTTTTCTCTAATGTCCATGTTTCTGCACCATACAGTAATATTGAGATGTAACATTTTGCTATTCTTAGTTTTAGCCCTGGTGTTATTTGTTTTGATTTTAGTATATTTTTCATGGCATTAAAATTACTTTTTGCCATTCCTATCCTTTTGTTTATTTCAGTTTTAAATATATCTAAATAAATATAATATGTTCATATTGGCATACCATACAAAAATCAATAGCCTATCCTGAGCGGCGGGGAAATTTCTATTTTTAGAAGGGCAACATTTCTTTGCTCGCGTCAGCCTGTTTGGCAAATGTTGTCCATTGTGTGACAATGGCGACGAAACGCACTTATCGAAAATAGATCGCGACTCAGTTTAATACTTCATTTAATAAAAAAAAATAAATAAATGTCTATAACATAATTCGTTGCTTAACGTAAACAGAGAATTTATAAACAGAACTGCATTGACAATTTGAGCTTGTGAGAATATTATTGTAAAGTACTTAAGAGGCTAACTTTTCTGTGAATGTTTTTGTGTGGGATCTTCTGAATCTGATGAGTGAATGTTGCCCATTTCATGTTTTGTATTATTTGTTAACTTTTAACTGTTTGAGTTTGGCATTCATTCATGGATAGCGAGGGAAATGGCGGATTTGGCTGAGTTGAAGGTAAACAAATTTCTTTCTTTCACGTGCTTTTTACAATGATTACCATAATTGTGTTAAATATTTTAGGATCGAAATATAACAGTTGAAAATCATATCGCTGATGTGTGTAGGATGTTTATTGTTCTACCGTCCCATGAGAAAGTTGATCATGGCGTTCACGGGAAGTCAGTTGAGTGTGACTGAGTTGTTCAGTTGTTGAGTTGTGAGTTGTTCTCGGAAACAAATGTTGCCCCCTAAAAAATGGTTCACTAGTTTAGTGACCGTCGTCGCGTTTTATATCTCATATTGTTGTATTTATTATTTATCACTCAGTCACTAATTTAAATTTTATTTGTACGTTAAATCGTTTGTTGTTTTAGTTATAATCATGATCTTGAGTTGATCTATAATATCTATTCTATAATAATGATGTCATTGTCAACTATGAACTATGTCAAGTTGTAGTTGTCTTATCTTTTACTTTAAATTTTTATAATAAAATATTCAATTCTTGAAACTTGAAGCAGTTCTCAGTTTCATTATTAAAATTATAGTAAATCTAAAATAATAAAAGTATAGTCGTTGTGGTCAGTGTGAGCACCGTAAACCGTAAAAATGTGTTGTGACTGAGTTTTAGTTTTTACTTGAGTACTCAGACTGTGTAAATGTCACTGTGTGACAGTGTCACTACCACTACTGTCACTTCCATATTAATTTAATTAAACGACTTATTTGTTATGATGTGACGTGTGTTTTACTGTTTTATAATATTTTAATGAAGACGTATATTCCTTAAAATGTATGTTGTTGTAATGTATCATGTTGTAACGGAAAAGGCCTAATTTAGTCCCATACATTTTTTAAGCTAAAGCTGATCTCTCCTTAGTTGAGGACACATCAAAACTACAGTGTCCGTGAGTGGTTATCAAATACTATTGAAAGCCACAAATTAGATCCCTTCTCAATTCAGGTGCTATTATTTCTCTTTAATTAATTATTAAGCATGGACATTTGATTTTGTTGATACTTTTTTTTTTTATGTTCCAGTTTGGTTCCCTGATGAATTATCATATACTATAATACCATGTCCTAATTTTAGATGATTAATTTGTGATCATCATTGGGACATGCATACTAAGATACTTAGAGTAAGAGTGAGCAAATAACGGTGATAAGATAACACTGAGTCACTATCACTTTCTCTAACTCTTAAGTCACAAATCTTTTGTGCCAATGAGAGTCGGAGTCTGCTATCTTTCCTGTCTCCCCATGGGTCAGTTTTTTTATAATCATTAATGCTAAGTGAGATGGCATTCATAATGTTGAACAATATTGTTGTAAAATCTGCTGCAATTGGGCACAAGAATTTTGAACAAGCTATGTTGGAAACATATAGGACTTTACCTTCACCTTCACGTTGTTTCTCTTTTCTCTAGAATTAGGGGTCTTCTAATGGCAGATTGAGAACCGCTGAATAGAGTACAGTGTTTACTCAAGGGGGCACTACTTTTCTGAGCTGTTCCAAACTGAAATAATTTATCTGACTAAACTTGTGACCTTTACCATTGTAACATAATATATATTTTATATGTAAATTGTAAGTGAAACTGAAAACTGAATTAAATATAAAAGAAAAGTCATAAGAATAAGATCAAGAGACATAAAATATTAATTGTTCTTCTCAGTTATTGATTTTTTTGGGGATTGGTTCATCAAGTACCATGATTGCTGGCGTAGGTGATCATGTCTCTTCACAGCTCTTGATCTCGACAGTTATTTATCATTTCTGTTGTTGACACTCCGTCAAGCCATTATCTTAAGCTGTCTGGTATCTTCTCTCTTTGCTTACCTCCATCTCCTCGTCCCTCAACTCCTTCCAATGCTCAAGCTGCTCCTTTTACCACTGCATGGCTACAAAAACTATGACTGTCCGGCCCCCCCCCCCCCCTCCCCCTGGAAATCAGATCTCCCTTTGCCTTGGCCTCTTTCAGAACATTTTCATTACTTTTCCTATCTGTCCATGGTACTCTCAATATTCCTCTGTAAAACCTCACTTCTACAGCCTCCAGTGATTTTCTTGCCTGTTGTCCTATTTTTTTACGATTTACATCCACATGCCAAGACCAGCTCTACATAACATTTAAGAACTCTTTTTCTTGTTTCTATTGTCAAAAATGGATTGCTCAGAATCTTCCTCTTTTTTGGAATGCTGCTTTTGCCTGAGCTATTCTGCATCTCACCTCTGTTGTACATCTACCATCTGAGGTTAATATTGTTCGTAGAAATTTAAATTCACTTACCTGTTTTAATATTGTTCCACTTTTCTTTATTGTGTATTGCGGTGATGTCTTTTTTTGTTGTTGCTACTATTACTTCTGTCTTTTTGCTATTAAGGCTGAGTCCTTTATCTTTGCTTTCCTTCACTATAATGTCTAACATTTCTTGTAACTTATTTTCACTCATAACGATTAAGACTGTATCATCAGCATACCTTAGATTATTTATATCATGACCTCCGATTGTTATTCCAGGCATTTCCCTTATGGATCTTAAAATAATATTACTGTACACATTAAATAAATCTGGTGACAGCACACAACCTTGTCTAACACTCTGTTTTATTTGTTGAAACATCCCCAATTGATTTCCAGCTATTATGGCCACTGTTTGTTGCCAGTACATGTTCTTTATTATTCTTAGATCTTTGCTGTCAACGTTTATACTATCTAAAATTTTTATTATTTTTTGGTGCTTTACTTTGTCTAATGCTTTGGTATCATCTATAAAACATATGTATAGAACTGTTTTTACCTCTATGGCTCTTTCTACTAAAGATCTTATGTATATATGGCATCATTCGTACCTACCTACAATAAAACCACACTGTTCATTACTAATTTCTGGACTGATTTTGACTTCTTTGCATATTAAATCTTAGTAATATCTTAGTCATGTAACTCATAAGGCTTATTGTGCGATGATCATCACATTCAATCACACCAGATTTCTTTGGTAGGACTATGAATATTGATTTTAGCAAGGTTTCTGGTATATATCCGCTGTTGTAGATATTATTAAATATTTGTGTTATTATTGGGGATTGGGAAGCCGCGAAAGCTCAGTGGTTAGTGAACTGGACTACAAAGGACAAGGGGTAGGGTTCAATCCCAACCGACGGCTTCCGGGTTCACCCAGCCTTAAATGGGTACCAGATTTTTTTCTGAGAAAATAAAGCAGCAAGGGCGTAATACAGACCACATTACCCCAAAAATCATGTGCTGAAGGTCTGTAAAATATAGGGTCACTAACACCATATTTCCCTATACGCCACTTGGCGTGACGGGGGTACTTTAGTTTTTTACTATTGGGGATTGATTACCAAGTGGTAAAAGAATGAGTTACTCACGTTGCTGACAATTAATATTGCACTGGCATTGAATTGAATAGATAGTAGTCACTAGGAGTTATAAGTTTTCTTTAGCAGTCTGATTGAGTTAAGTTAAACTACTCTATTAAAGTTGGTTATTTTATTCTTCTTCTACCTTTTAGCTCCCAGTGGAGCATAGGTCTTCAACAAACACTTTCCAAGTCGTTCTGTTTTTTGCAATTCTTTTAAGATCATTCCATGTCTTCCCCATCATCTTCATCTCTGCTTCAATCTGTCTTCTCCAAGAATTCCTTGGTCTTCCTCTTTGTCTTTTCCCTGGGGATTCCAAAAAGGGCCTGTTGTGTAATACTCTCAGTTGGTTTCCGTAGTGTGTGTCCTATCCATCGCCATCGTCTTCGCTGTATTTCTTTATCCACTGGTATTTGACCGGTACATTTCCATAATTCCACGTTTGTGACTTTGTCCTGCCATTTCCATCCCTTTATTCTGCGCAAGCATCCATTAATGAAAGTCTGTACCTTCGTGATTGTCAATTTTGTTATTCTCCATGTTTCACAGCCATATAATAGAACCGACTTAACATTGGAGTTGAAAATTTGTATTTTTGTATTTAGCCTAATTTCTTTGGATTTCCATATGTTTCCCAGTGCAATGAAAGCTCCTCTTGCTTTTGATATCCTTATTTTGGTATCGTTTTCTGTTCCTCCCTCTTTATCTATATTACTGCCCAGATATATATAAGATTGTACGTCTAGTAGAGGTATTTCTCCTAGTTTTATTTGGTTATTGCCAACTGCATTAATTCTCATAATGTTGGTCTTATCTCTATTAATCTTTAGTCCTAGCTGTTGTGATCTCTCATCTAATATACTCATTTTATCTTGCATCTGTTGGTGGCTGTGTGATAGGAGAGCTATGTCATCAGCAAAGTCTAAATCATCAAGTTGTTTGGTCAGTGACCACTGGATCCCATTTCTGTTGTTTTGAGTTATTTTCATAATCCAATCTATGGCCAGTAGAAAGAGAAATGGAGACAGAAGGCATCCTTGCCTTACTCCTGTTCTTATTTCAAATGCTTCTGTAAGCTGTCCTTCATGCACCACACTACATTTTGTTCCTTCATACATTGTTTTTATCAGGTTAATAAACTTTATGGGGATTCCATAATGACTCAGCAACTTCCAAAGCATTCTTCTGTCTAAACTATCAAATGCCTTTTCGTAATCTATGAATCCAATATAAAGTGGGGATTTTAGTTCTAAACTTTGTTCAACTATTATACGTAGAGTAGTTATTTGATCAGCACATGATCTGTTCTTCCTAAAACCTGCTTGTTCATCTCTCAAGTGTTTCTCTATAGCCTCTTTTAGTCTCTCCAGAATGATTCTGCCTAATATTTTTCCTGGCACTGATAGTAGCATAATTCCCCTATAATTTGTGCACTCCTGTAAACTTCCTTTCTTTGGTAGTTTGATCATATAACCTTCTCTCCAGTCTTTAGGTATTTCTTCCCTCTCCCAAATTTTATCCAATAGATTATGTAACATCTTGGTAGAGGTGATAATATCTGCTTTGATGGCTTCCGAAGGAATTTCATCTGGTCCTGTGGCTTTACCATCTTTTAACAGTTTGATGGCTTTCATTATTTCTTCTTTGCTTGGTTTTCCGCAGTTAACGTGTAATTCTTCTTCTGCTGGTAGTATATCTGGAGGATTATTTGAGCCAGGTCTGTTCAAAAGTTCTTCAAAGTGCTCCTTCCATCTCTCCATTTGTTCCTTTATATTACTAAGCAGATTTCCTTTCTTATCTTTGATAAAGGCGTTGATCTGTTTGTATTTTCCACCTAATTTCTTTGTGCTGTTGTACAGTTCTTTCATATTCCCTTTATTTGCTGCTTCTTCTGCCTCTTTAGCTAATTCATCTATATATTTCCTCTTATCCCTTTTAATGCATCTTCTCACTTCTTTGTTCACCTCTGTGTAAGCTTCCTGTGTCTTGGCTTTATTACTTCTTGTTTTGCTTTTATTTATGTCTGCTTTCTTGTTCTTTCTTTCTTTAATTTTATCCAGGGTCTCTGCTGTCATCCATGCCTTATTCTGGCGTTCTCTTTTCCCCAGTGTTTCTTCGCATGTCTCTTTCCATATATCTTTTACCTGTTTCCAATGATCTTCTATATTTATTGTATTTTCTAGTTGTTGGAGGACTTGGTATTTGTTTGATATTGTGACTGCGAATTTATCTTTAATTCCTTGTTCTTTAAGAAACCCTACATTGAAATACGTTCTGCCCTTATTCGTTGTAGTATACCTTTTTAATTTAATTTTAAGTTTGGCTAACAGAAGATGATGATCAGAAGCTATATCTGCCCCTCTATATACTTTACATCCTGTAAGGATGACTTAAACTTATTATTAATACATATGTGATCAATTTGATTTTCCGTTCTATGATCTGGTGACACCCATGTAGCTTTGTGTATTCTTTTATGTTGGAATATTGTTCCTCCTAGGCTCATTTGATTAAGGGCGCAGAAATTCACAAATATCTCTCCATTCTCGTTTATATCTCCAAGTCCATGTTTTCCCATAATCTCTTCAAAGCCTCTGTTGTCTGATCCTACCTTAGCATTTAGGTCTCCCATCAAGATTATAATATCCTTGGCTCGTCTTGCATCCATCTGGCATTGTAGCTGTTTATAAAAATCATCTTTAACTGAGTCATCTTTATCGTTGGTTGGTGCATAGCATTGTATAATGTGTAATTTTATTTTGTTTTTGGTTGTTCTAAATGTTGCTCTCACCAGTCTTGGTCCCACTGCCTCCCATTCTATTAGTGTCTTCTGTGCATTCTTTGATAGCATTATAGCTACCCCTTCGCTATGTTGTGCTCCTGGTTCCTGGTGTCCTGATGATAAAATCATCTCCCCTGTATTCAATTTTATTCTCTCCGCTCCCAGCCATCTTGTTTCACACATTCCCAGAATATCTATCTTGTAGTTGTTCATTTCTGCTGCCACTTGTGCCGCTTTTCCCTGTTCGTTAAGGGTACGAACATTCCAGGTGCCAATTCTGGATGATTTCCTGGTAGACAAAGGGTGAGTCGGCAACCCGGACTCCTTATGGCTTTCTCCGGATTGCGTCATACGTCTCTTAGACAGAGAGCCCTTCTCTTTCCTGGTTGACGGATTTACTTTATCTTTCTTTGACTTGTTCATGTTTGTGAAGTTTTTTCGGCTTATTTTTTTACAGTATGGGATAGCCAGTCCCATGCCTAACCCTCCTTTCTCGCCTCTTACGAACATGCCTGGTAGGGTACAGCGCCGCTATTCTTTACTTCCCTTTCGGGCCCCGGCAGCGCACGGGCGGGTTATTTTATTATATATGTAATATCATATTATACTGTATACGAATCACTCCTAAGGTATTATTTAAAAGTGTCATGCTTACTAAAAAAAATGCTTATTTTACTCTAAAATGCAGACCATAAAAGACTTATTTTAATTAGAATGAATGAATAGTTAACATCTAAATAGTAATAGCTTTGACAAAACTATCTAGATGTTAATTTTAAATGATAATTCATAGTAATGTTATTTTTGGTCATTGTATGTTGTAGTTTTATTTTTACTTTGAAGCAAAATTGTTGTAGAGAGGTGAAGTAATTTAATGCCTTGATACCTATGTTTTTTTTTTTCATTTCCCAAATCAAGTAAAAAGCATTAAGAAATTAATTTTAATAAAATTAATGATTTAAAATCAGTTTTGATTTTGTAAGCAGACAAACATAGACATGAACTTATAATTTGTGAAACTCTCTTTTAAAACACTGACTTTGATTTTTGTTAATTCAATTGAATTAGAAATAGCAACAAATAGTAAAAGTATTTGAAATACCCAATGCTGAGTTAGTGACTGAGTCAGCAAGAAAAAATTAATTCTAGCTAATAAAATAGTTGGTTGTAGTCTATAAAGTCAGTTGTTAGTAACAACAATAATGAATTTCACGAAATGTTGCAATATAAATGCTTGAATTTAGCCAGCTATTCTCACCTCCACATAGCAAATATTTGGAATCAATAAATGTGTAGTGTGCATGAACCAGGATGCAAAAGTGCAAAGTAACTTAGACATAAAACTGTTGGCAATAATAGTTTAATTTAATAATAATAATTGAAGCTTATGATTTACAAGCTTTTTTAATAATATTTAATTGAAATGTATTTTCTGAAATAATGTATATTGGTGTGAATAAATGAGAAGTAAATCAAGTTTGGAATAAAATTCTTTCTGTTCTAGTTCTTACACTCAATAATTTGATAGACTTTAGGATAAGTAATAGTGATACAATATTGTTGCTATTATAGAAGTAAAGCTATTGAGTGTAATAGTAAGAAAGAATAGAGTGCAAAGTTTACATTAGAGATAGGGAATGAGAATTATGCTTAAAAAATAATATATCACAAGAAAATGTTTCTGTGAGGGAGCCACAATTATAGTTCAGTGGTTAGTGAGCTGGGCTACTAAGGACACGAGGTTGGGTTCGATCCTAATCAGCTTCCAGGTTTAACCAAGTTTAAATGCTTGTACGCTTCTGGGAAAGAAAGACGGTACTGTTATAATACCAACATTACCCTAAAAAATAATGTGCGGAGCTTTATAAAATATGTGTACTGATCTCCCCTCCCTCCCTTCCTTCCAAGGTATAAAGATAAGACTTGTTTTTCTGTTTTCTTGTTTATTATATCAATGTTTGACACTGGTATCTTGAATGCAAATTAATTATATGGTGATGCAAGTTAGTACTTTCACCTTCTTTGTAGCTTGTCTCTTTGCACTTTCGTGCTTTTATTTATTTAAATATAGGCTGCACACTTTGAGGTTGATCATGTTATATGAAAGATAAATGTATTGTAACTGTCAACTTAAGTGGTAATGCAACAAAAAGACAAAATGAAATTAATGTAAAAGACATCAAAATATAGAAGAGTTAAATATGATGACCTAGTAATGAGTGCAACACAACATATATTATACATTTATAAAGTGATAGAAATAATTTTCTAAGAATATCACTTTTGTCACTTTGTTTACCTTTTAATGAAGAATGTATGTTGCATAAATATAAAGCAACTTATATAATGTTGCAATATACAACAATGTATATTTTGTATACAAACAATATATAAGATTATATATTTATAATATTAATATATAATTATGTAAGTATATAATTACTTATAATTATAAGTTTGATATACTTAAATTATATAAGTATATATACTTTATTGATAAGGCAAACATATCTACATAACATAAAATACCTTAAGAAGTAGAATTCTAATCATCTTCAATATTAAATCACAGTATGTGGAAGTGCGATGGTTAATGCTCATTATTGCTGTTATTTCCTTCTCTAAATTGCAAACCAAGAAATCTTTATGGCTGAGTTGACTAGATTGTTTCACATTGGAATAAATCTCTGCATTTTGGAAGTGTTGAGCCAGTGGTCAACTTCTATACAATGTTTCATGGTGTTATACAAGGTTTCATGGCATTCATTAAAAAAAATATTATTTGCAACGTTTTTTAATCCCTAAAAATGTTGAATTAGTGTTTGTTGGATTATGTTTGACTTCAATAACATTTGGATTCAATCTTGAATACTTCTATAGTTTTAATTTTATGGTGTGTAGACTCAATTCATCCATTTTTTTACTCATGATTACATATATTTTATGTATCTTTAATTTTGACTTTCAGCAAATGGTGTTGAGCTTCAGGGTATCTGAACTGCATGTTTTGTTAGGATTTGCTGGTAGAAACAAGAGTGGTAGAAAACAAGAACTTACACAGAGGGCCTTATCTTTGGTACAGAAAGGTTGTTCTTTGCCAGTGCAGATTAAGATCAGAGAATTGTACAGGTATGTTTGTCTTTCTTGTTATTGGGATTAGGATAAGTGCATGATATATTGGTGTCATTGTGATCAGAATCATGTACCATACCGGTTGGCGTAGGCGATCATGTCCATCCACAATCTTCTATCTACAGTGTATCATATCAGTTCTTTTGTTGACTGCTTTCCATGCCATGACACCAAGCTATCCAGTATTATATCTTTGTCGTCTGCGATCTCTCTTTCCTTTTATTTTGCCAGCTGTAACCAAGTATTCCAACTTTCCTCTTCTCATGATGTGCCCGAAAAATGTTGATTGTTTCTTTCTGATGTTTTTTAGGAGCTGCCTTTTTGTGTTGACCTCTTTGAGAATTCCTCATTGGTCTTTTTAGCTGTCCAGGGAACTTTCAACATTTATCTGAGAAATCCCTTGTCTGTGGCCTCTAATAGTCTTTTCATTTGTTTGTCTACTGTCCATGATTCGCTTCCATAGGTCAGAATTGGTTTTATATAGCACCGATGAACTCTATTTCTCATTTCTATTGACATAGATTTGTTGCATAAGATATTTTTCATTTTCTGAAATGCTATTTGGGCCTGAGCTATTCTATTTGTTATTTCCGTGGTACATCTCCCATCCGATGTTATTGTTGTGCCCATAATAAGTGATCAGAAAAAGGGAGTTATTAAGGTTGAATGTCATTTTAATTAAAAGTACTTTTGGATATGATTTTGGTTTTACTTCTAAACAGCGGTGTTGTTGTTTAGGTTTGATTGTTTTCTTTAAATACAAGGGCAATATTTGGTATGCTTATGGTTTTGATTGAAACACAGGGTTCTGTTACAGCGATTGTGGTTCTCTCTCATACAATAGCTATGTTAGGGGTAAGGGTGTGGTTTTAATTGAAACAGAATACTGGGATCTTTATTGTTTTTTTTTTAATTGTAATCATTATTGTCGCTGAGTACTGTGTCTGCTGGTGAAGTTGAGTCATATCTCTCCACAATTTTATCACTTCTATCATTGATTTTCTGTCAAGCCACTGTTTGTTTAATACAGGAGCACTGGTAAATATTTTCTGTGTGTAGTCCTGAATTTTGCATGAACATCAGTCCATGCCCTCCCCCCTTTCACTCTGGCTGCCATATGCTCAGGTGCCCCTCACTGTACAGGCAGATATACTCAGACTTCAGAGATGCTTTACTTTTTTAAAAATTATAATTGTCAAAAGTTTTGACATTTTGGGTAGTTTTTTTTTCCCTATCACTTTTGCCCAGGGAGTGGCCACTTTGGCCTGCTCTTTGATTTTCAAAAATCAAGGTCTCTAAACGTGCAGGGAACACACAGGACCTTATGATTTTTTGTCACTATCCAAGATGACTAGGCATAGACTCTCGCTACCCAAAGACCAAGGAAAAGTGAAGCCATGAATGAAAAGAAACCATGGATTCAGAGAGAAAAATTCACACAGTCTATGTGGGGATTCAAACCCCTGGGAATTTCTTCTCGTTAACACCTTGCCTCTAGACAGACTCTGCAGTTGGGTGTGATTATGGTTTTGCTTTTATACAAGAGCATTATTCATAATAATATAGTTTTGATTATAACAATGAATCTGATAGGATGATTGTAATTTTGTTTCTTCTACCTTTCAACTCCTGTGGAGCATAGGTCTTCAAAAAACACTTTCCAAACCGTTCTGTTTTTTCCCACTCTTTTAAGATCATTCCATGTCTTCCCCATCATCTTCATCATTGCTTCTGTCTGTCTTCTCCATGAATAGTTTGGTCTCCCTCTTTGTATTTTTCCCTGGTGGATTCCAAAAAAGGGCTTGTGTAATACTCTGTTTTCTTCTGCAGTGTGTGTCCTATTATCCAGCGCCATCAGCTTTGTTGTATCTCTTTATCCGCTGGTATTTGACAGGTACTTTTCCATATTTCTATGTTAGTGATTTTGCCCTGCCATTTCCATAATTTTATTCTGCGCAAGCATCCATTAAATGTTTGTATCTTCATGATTGTCATTTTTATTGTTCTCCTTGTTTCACAGCCATATAATAGAACTGACTAAACATTGAAGTTTAAAATTTGTATTTTTGTATTTAACCTCATTTCTTTGGATTTCCATGTGTTTCCCAGTGCAATTAATGCTCCTCTTGCTTTTGATTTTCTTATTTTGATATCATTCTCCGTTTCTCTCAGTTTATCTATATTACTGCCCAAATATATGTAAGATTGTACGTCTAGAAGAGGTATTTTTCCTATTATTTGGTTTTTGCCAACTGCATTCATTCTTATAGTTTTGGTCTTATCTTAATTTATTTTCAGTCCCAACTGTTGTGACCTCTCACCAAGTGTGCTCATTTTATCTTGCATCTGTTGATTATTATGTGATAGGAGAGCTTTGATGAGAGATATGGTCCAGATGTGGATCTGCTCCTCTATAAACTTTTACATTATCTAAGGATGACTTAAATGTTTTATGAATACATATGTGGCCAATTTTATTCTTCGTTCTATGATTTAGTAACACCCATTTGTCTTTGTGTATTCTTTTGTGTTGGAATATTGTTCCTTTAATTAAGAGCACAGAAGTTCACAAATACCTCTCCATTCTCGTTAGTTTCTCGAAGTCCATCTTTTCCCATGATCTCTTCGAAGCCTCTGTTGTCTGATCCTACTTTTGCGTTTAGATCTCCCATCAAGATTATAATATCTTTGGCTCTTCTTCAATCCATCTGACATTGCAATTGTTTATAAAATTCATCTTTAACTAAATCTAGTTAATTATTTTGTTTTTTGTTGTTGTTATAAATGTTGCTTTTATTAGTCTTGGACCTACTGCTTCCCATTCTATCAGTGTTTTCTGTGCTTCCATTGATAACTTTATGGCTACCCCTTCACAATGATGTGCTCCAGGTTTCTGGTATCCTGATGATTAAGTCATCTCTCCTGTGTTTAGTTTTATCCTTTCCGTTCCTGACCATCTTGTTTCACACATTCCTAGATTATCTATTTTGTAGTTTGCCATTTCTGCAGCTATTTGTGCAACTTTTCTTTGTTCATTTAGAGTATGTACAATCCAGGTGCCAATTCTGGAGGATTTCCTGGTAGACAAAAGGTGAGTTGGTGACCAAGACTCCTTGCAGCTTTCTCTGGATTGCATCATATCTCTTTCGTTCGCTTTCGTCAGCTTTGACCTCTGACGAAGTCTCTGACGAATTTTGCGTGTAAAGTCTGTTTTATCCCATTACAGGATGCCCCTCGCCATGCAGGCAGATTTACTCCGACTTCAGAGGTACTAATTTTTAGGGAATTAGTAAGACCCAGGTGTCCTCGCCAGGGTACGAACCCCGGCTGTTGCCGTGGTAAGCCAACCGCCTATCGATTGCGCTAACCGGACACCCCCATCATATCTCTTTGAAAGAGACCCCTTATCTTTCCTGGATGGCGGATTTTTACTTTTTTTCTTTTCTCTGACTTGTCTATGTTTGTGAAGTTTTTGGAGCCAAATATTTTACAGTACGGGATAGCCAGTCTCATGCCCAACCCTCCTTAGTCGCCTCTTACAAACAAGCTTGGTAGGGAACAGCACTACAATTCTTTACTCTCCTTTTGTACCCTGGCAGCGCATGGGCTGTAATTTTGTTTGTATACATATTAGAATGAATGGTTGTGTTTTTGCTGTAGCATAAGAAGGGCACTATTAATTATTCTAATTGCCTTTCAAAGTATGGAGATCCGCAGATGCAAAACATCTGTGTAAAACATCTCTGTAAATTATTTACATATTTTGCAAATTCTCTTTTTAAGCTTTTATTTTATTCCATGACATGTTATATTGTGAGCAAAATTTTCTAAATAATTAAAAATTTAATTCAGGCAGTTCTGCCCAAATCAATACATTAATTCTGTAGTTCAAGAGCTATATTACGATTGTGGTTTTTTATTAAAACATGTGTATGGTTGTAGTTTTTATGTTAAATATGTTCAATATTTATCTATACTCAAGATGCTGCTGAGTGGTTTTGTCTTATAGTTGTACGATGTGGAGACCATTTTTAAACAAATTGATTGTTCTATGCTTGTTATACTTGTCACCTCAAGCCATTTGTGTTTATTATTATCATCATCATCCAGTTAAGTAGCCAGAAAAGCAGGAGCTCCTGCATCAGTTGACTAGGTCAGATAAACAAAGCTAATCAACACCACACTTCACATTTAATTTTGAGCTCTCTAACAACAGCTTGAGTGACAGTAATGTTGTGGGTTAGTTCTGACTGGCATGCTTACATGTCAGCGTGAGAAGGGGAACTGAATTATAGCAGCTTCTGGTAAAGCTTTCTATTTTATTTTTTCTTGTATAAAAATTATGAGCAAAATTAATATAGTGTAGAGAGAGAATGCATGGCAAACTTTAATGGCATTTATTTCAGACTCTAAAATACCTTTTAAGTACCCTTCTAGTTAACTTCATAGTTAACTTAATCATATGATATATCTCATTGCCTCAGAGTTAACATATTCAAATATTATATCTCAGTCCTCAGAGTTAGTTAACTTATTTGAATGTCACATGTATCCTAGTCTCCCAGTGTTGTGAGCATGTTCATTCCCCAGAGTTGTCAACTAATTGAAACTTGTATCTCAGAGTTGTCAATTTAATCAAATGTCTCAATCCCCAGAGTTTGTTATCATCTTATTGAAACTTGTATCTCAGAGCTGCCAACTTCTTCAAATTTTACATCTCAGTCCTCAGAGTTAGTTGTCAACTTATTCTAATATTGTATCTCAGCTTCTCAGAGTTGTAAACTTTTCCATATGTTCTCTGTGTGCCCCCTCCCTCCCACTCCAGTTGCTTTGCCACACTTTATACAAGTTCCATCCTCCATCAAAGGTAGGTGTTTCTTCTTATTGATTTATTATGGTACAATTGCAGCTCATTTTATGAGTAATCATTCTTGCCATTGTGCTGCAGATCAGGCACTCTTCATCTTTGTATTAATATATACAGTTTGTCAATATGCTGCCAATTAGATAATAGGAGACCAAAACTCAGAGAAACAATTTGTCCCTTATTAGATAGAACAATATTGATTTACTGGATCATGTACATATAGATGAACAGTAAAGTCTTTGTTTATGCAACATATTAGATTGTGCACCATCTGTTGTGAAGCCAAGCAGGAACTCATTAATTTTTGTGATATTTCCCATGTCAGATAATTATGTTAATTATGTGATGGTAATTATGGTTTAGTATAGACAACTCAGAGATGAGAGATGCATTATTTTTGGTGGGAGATGAGTGTTTCTTTTTTCTGGCATTCTGCCATTAAGTTTGTAAGGCTAGTATCAATGTTACTATTGGTTAACTGGTGCTTGTTTGTACCTGGAGACTTGTAACTGTATAGCAAAGCTTTTACTTTGTTCACTAATGTGTTGGACTGTCTTCCAATACTAACAAGTGATTGTTCTTGCCTGCTGTTTTTGTGAAGGCAATTTCTTGCCTCAGAAATTGTCTGTTCTTTCTTTACACAATTTACATTTTCTCATGTTTGTTGTACAAAATAAGCAAAAAAAAGTTATGAGCAGCTGCTATAACTTATTTCTAATTAAAATGAGAATCCTCTTCCATAGTAAAAATGTAAGTAAAGTACCCCCATCACACCAAGTGGCGTATAGGGAATATGGTGTTAGTGACCATAAATTTTACAGACCCTCGGCACATGATTTTTGGGGTAATGTGGTCGGTATTTAGTCTAGTTTAATTCCAACAGGTGACAAAATATACATGGAAAACAAACCAGTTGAAGAGATCGATCACTTTATCTATCTTGGAAGTCACATTGATCGAGAAGGGGATACGAGCAAAGAAATTAAAATCAGAATAGCTAAAGCAGCAATGTCTTTCAGAAGCCTTGAAAAGTTGTGGAAATCAAAACTTATCAGCACAAACACAAAACTTAGGCTATTCAAATCAAATGTACTATCAACCCTTACGTATGCCTGTGAAAGCTGGAAGACAACAAGAGATATAGAAACAAAGTTGAACGCATTCGAAAATAAATGTCTAAGGAAAATACTTGGTATAGCATGGAACGAATTCAAAACAAATGAGGAAATTAGAGAAATCGCCAATCAACCACTAATATCTTCAGTAATAAAGAAAAGACGATGGTCATACGTTGGACATGTGATGAGAAGAGATAATAACCGAATAGCAAAGCAAGCCCTCATATGGGAAACAACAGGTAAAAGAAAAAGAGGAAGACCCAGGGAGACACTGAGAAGAACATTGATGAGAGAGGCAAGAGCAGCAGGAGTCGGCTCCCTCAATGAGATAGAACTGCTTGCACAGAACAGAGACAGATGGCGAGATTTGATAAAATATCTTTAAAAGAAAACTGCTAGAACAAAAAATCCATATAGGAGAAGGTGTATCTTGGTCTACGCCCTATGGGCCGGTTACGGCTCGAAAGGTCAATATATAGATAGATTACGCCCATGCCGCTTTACTTTCTCAGAAAAAAATCCGGTACCCATTAAAGGCTGGATGAACCCGGAAGCCGTCAGTTGAGATCGAACACTACCTCTTGTCCTTTGTAGTCCAGTTCACTAACCACTGAGCTATCACGGCTCCCACCTGTACCATAGTAAGGTGACTCTAAATCATATTAATATAGTACATTGATTAGTTAAAATTGCAAATGTTTTTATCTCTTCTTCTTCTACCTTTTTAGCTTCCAGTGGAGCATATGTCTTCAACAAACACTTTCCAAGTCGTTCTGTTTTTTGCCATTCTTTTAAGATCATTCCATGTCTTCCCCATCATCTTCATCTCTGCTTCTATCTGTCTTCTCCAAGAATTCCTTGGTCTTCCTCTTTGTCTTTTCCCCTGGGGATTCCAAAAAAGGACCTGTTGTGTAATACTCTCAGTTGGCTTCCGTAGTGTGTGTCCTATCCAGCGCCATCGTCTTCACTGTATCTCTTTATCCACTGGTATTTGACTGGTACATTTCCATAATTCTATGTTAGTGATTTTGTCCTGCCA
The DNA here is from genome assembly GCA_032433765.1 of Megaustenia siamemsis. Taxonomy (NCBI): domain Eukaryota; kingdom Metazoa; phylum Mollusca; class Gastropoda; order Stylommatophora; family Ariophantidae; genus Megaustenia; species Megaustenia siamemsis. Next base: position 138,556,811 of record JAVIAB010000051.1, on the reverse strand, counting down.
CTTCCATCCTTTTATTCTGCGTAAGCATCCATTAATGAAAGTCTTCATGATTGTCAATTTTGTTGTTCTCCATGTTTCACAGCCACATAATAGGACCGACTTAACATTTGAGTTGCAAATTTTTATTTTTGTGTTTAACCTAATTTCTTTAGATTTCCATGTTTCCCAGTGCAATGAGAGCTCCTCTTGCTTTTAATATCCTTATTTTGGTATCAATTTCTGTTCCTCCCTCTTTATCTATATTACTGCCCAGATATATGTAAGATTGTACATCTAATAGAGGTAATTCTCCTAGTTTTATTTGGTTATTGCCAACTGCATTAATTCTCATAATGTTGGTCTTATCTCTATTAATCTTCAGTCCTAGCTGTTGTGATCTCTCATCAAGTATGCTCATTTTATCCTGCATCTGTTGATGATGTGTGATAGGAGAGCTATGTCATCAGCAAAGCCGAAATCATCAAGTTGTTTTGTCAGTGACCACTGGATCCCATTTCTGTTGTTTTGAGTTATTTTCATAATCCAATCTATGGCCAGTAGAAAGAGAAATGGAGACAGAAGGCATCCTTGCCTTACTCCTGTTCTTATTTCAAATGCTTCTGTAAGCTGTCCTTCATGCACCACACTACATTTTGTTCCTTCATACATTGTTTTTATCAGGTTAATAAACTTTATGGGGATTCCGTAATGACTCAGCAGCTTCCAAAGCATTCTTCTGTCTAAACTATCAAATGCCTTTTCGTAATCTATGAATCCAATATAAAGTGGGGATTTTAGTTCTAAACTTTGTTCAACTATTATACGTAGAGTAGTTATTTGATCAGCACATGATCTGTTCTTCCTAAAACCTGCTTGTTCATCTCTCAAATGTTTCCCTGTGGCCTCTTAGTCTCTCCAGAATGGTTCTGCTTAATATTTTTCCTGCCACTGATAGTAGCATATTTCCCCTATAATTTGTGTACTCCTGTAAACTTCTTTTCTTTGATAGTTTGTTAATATAACCTTTCCAGTCTTTAGGTATTTCTTTCCTCTCCCAAATTTTATCTAATTGATTATGTAACATCTTGGTAGATGTGTTAATATCTGCTTTGATGGCTTTCGAAGGAATTTCATCTGGTCCTGTGGCTTTACCATTTTTTAATAGTTTGATGGCTTTCATTATTTCTTCTTTGCTTGGTTTTCCACAGTTAACGTGTAACTCTTCTTCTGCTTGTAGTATATCTGGAGGATTATTTGAGTCAGGTCTGTTCAAAAGTTCTTCAAAGTGCTCTTTCCATCTCTCCATTTGTTCCCTTATATTACTAAGCAGATTTCCTTTCTTATCTTTAATAAAGGTATTGAGCTGTTTGTATTTTCCACTTAATTTCTTTGTGCTGTTGTACAATTCTTTCATATTCCCTTTATTTGCTGCTTCTTCTGCCTCTTTAGCTAGTTCATCTATATATTTCCTCTTATCCCTTTTAATGCATCTTCTCACTTCTTTGTTCACCTCTGTGTAAGCTTCCTGTGTCTTGGCTTTATTACTTCTCGTTTTGCTTTTATTTATGTCTGCTTTCTTGTTCTTTCTTTCTTTAATTTTATCCAGGGTCTCTGCTGTCATCCATACCTTATTCTGACGTTATCTTTTCCCCAGTGTTTCTTCGCATGTCTCTTTCCATATATCTTTTACCTGTTTCCAATGATCTTCTAATTATATTGTATTTTCTAGTTGTTGGAGGACTTGGTATTTGTTTGATATTGTGACTGCGAATTTATCTTTAATACCTTATTCTTTAAGAAACCCTACATTGAAATACTTTTTACCCTTATTCGTTGTAGTATACCTTTTTAATTTCAAATTTGGCTATCAGAAGATGATGATCAAAAGCTATATCTGCCCCTCTATATACTTTTACATCCTGTAAGGATGACTTAAACTTATTATTAATACATATGCGATCAATTTTATTTTCCGTTATATGATCTGGTGACACCCATGTAGCTTTGTGTATTCGTTTATGATGGAATATTGTTCCTCCTAGGCTCATTTGATTAAGGGCGCAGAAATTCACAAATATCTCTCCTTTCTCGTTTATATCTCCAAGTCCATGTTTTCCCACAATCTCTTCGAAGCCTCTGTTGTCTGATCCTACTTTAGCATTTAGGTCTCCCATCAAGATAATAATATCCTCGGCTCATCTTGCATCCATCTGACATTGTAGCTGTTTATAGAAATCATCTTTAACTAAATCATCCTTATCGTTGGTTGGTGCATAGGATAAGGTGTCATTTTATTTTGTTTTTGGTTGTTTTAAATGTTGCTCTCATTAGTCTTAGTCATACAGCTGCCCATTCTATTAGTGTCTTCTGTGCATTCCTTGATAACATTATAGCTACCCCTTCACTATGTTGTGCTCCAAGTTTCTGGTGTCCTGTTTGTTGTACAAAATAAGCAGAAAAAAAAAGTTATTAGAAGCTGCTATAACTTATTTCTCTTTCTCATTAAAATGAGAATCCTCTTCCATAGTAAGGTGACTCTAAATGATATTAATATAGTATATTGATTAGTTAAAATTACACATGTTTTTATCTCTTTCAGACAAATTTACCCAGTGACTAAAAGTCAGAGTTCCTCCCCGTCGCATAAGGAACTTAATATGCCAGTGATGCATAGACACCCAGGTAAACTTTTGTTGCTAATAGTATCTTGCAGCTTTTAGAATAGAGACGACAAAATAATTGTGCTTCTTGCTATTATTAATTTATTGTATCATAGGAAATTGGATTGCTTAGTGTCGTATTGTTATAGATGCTGTCACTAACGTAATAATGTGTACAAATTTACCATCCTTATCAGTTGCTGAATTAGCCACCTTTTATTTCTATAATCTGTGCTGTCTTGTAACTCAAACTTCTTGCCTATCATTTGTTATCATGTTATTATAAGTGATGCAGAAAATCATCTGAACTTGCGTGCAAGTAGTTAATCATTAGTTACAACATGGTTAGTTGCGTTACCTGAAGAAACCTCAATAAAAGCTAATGTTGCCAACATTTAGATGTGAAATGACACATAGTTGGTACCAGAACTGAATAGTGGGTAAATATTGTTTGGAAAGAGAGAGGAAGATTTGGTGTGTGACATTATCATGATTTATTTCCCTGTTATAAATGAATATCATTTTTGTGTTTGTAGCATTCATCATTTAAGCCATTAAAAAATTCTTCCTCATTTTTTTATTTATTTATTTATTTTTAAAAATGTTTGCATAACATTTAAGTTGAAAATCACTACGTTTTTGCTTATTTTTCTTTTCATTTTTTGCTTTCTTATGTTTTTTTAAAAATTTTTTTTTCATGCTTGTAGGAATGGTAGGGTACCCTCCAGAAAGCACAGGTAAGTCTTGACTTGTCCATCATGCACTGCTTGCTCAAAACATTTTCTCCATGCTGCTGTTAATTTTATATTTTAGCATGAAAGTTAAAATTGTCATTGGCTTATAAAATTGGTAATAGAAATACTGCTGAACAGTAATCTTGACTCGCAACCCGTAGTGTTTCTGATAGTTGCAAGATCAGCACCCCAGGCACAACAATCCAGTACCATATCTGCAGATCTTATTGACTGAACTCTGCAAGCATCATAAGGTCACCCTGAAATAGATCTCATTACACTGTGGAATACCAGAAGATGAGGCCACACAGAAAGAGGGGACCTGACACAAATAAAAAATAATCACCTTTGGGCTGTGAGCAAAATACAGGGAATGAAAGACTTTGGGTGAGAGAGATAGGTGATATAAGACATTGTGGCAAATAGACAGTCAAAAGCGAGGATGGTAGACATTACTCTGGAAAGTGTATCATGGAAAGATATGATCACCAACTTCATTAGCCTGGCACATAAAGAACAAGAAGAGTAAGAATATTCAGTTATTGTTTGCTGACAATTTGTTCTTCCTCTTGTCAAAAGATTGGTTGTCTGAAAATGAGTTATCAGACATGAAATATGCTTGAAAAGATTTGATCTGTTCTTAGATATAAAAATGTGTAATATAATTAAGTACCAATGGCTTCTATATAATGTGGTCTAAAATGTATAGTTGAACAATTGTGAATTATACATTGAAAGAATTCTTATCTAGGTAAGGGTTGACTATATTCCCCAAGGAATATGGTGTTAATGTGTCCACATTTTTCAAAAAACAAGTGGCACATTTTAAGGGTTGTGTGGTTGGTATCCTGCAAAATCGCTATAATTTTGTGGGTTTTGGTGCTAATTTTCAGAGGATGGTCCTTGAAGCTGTGTAGGCCCAAAAACAATTCCCTACTTCTAGTAATTGAACCCAGCCATTCAGGCATACTAGAAACTAAGCCCTGCTTGCTAATGTAGACCCAAAAACAACCACCACATCTAGAAATTGAACCCAGCCATTCAGGCATGCTAAAAACTAAGCCCTGTTTGCTAATGTAGACCCAAAAACAACCACCACATCTAGAAAATTAACCAGGTCCTTCTGGTCAGTAGGGAGCATGCTAACCACTCAACCATCGCATGAAAAGTCTATTTTTTTTAACTTTGTCTGACTGTTTTTAAAGAATACATGAATAAATAAGAGAATATACTACGTATAATTTTTCTGAAAAGAGGAGGATTGAGTGATTTATTACAATTTATTTTATTTTTGTTTTAGGCTCAGACGAACAAAACAAATGCTTGCAGATATTTCTTGTGATGTTTTATTGGGCAACAAAAGTCTCTTTTGCGTTTCTTTGTTACAATCCCTTGTACATTGTCAAGTCCAAACCAATATGTGCATTTTTGCTTCCACTATTAGTGGATATATTGTCTTTGTTGGTTTTTCACTCACCTTTTATCTTGAGTCCATGGCGTGACAGTTTTTGTGATAATCTATATCTTCTAAATACATGGTTTCTGCAGCTTCATCCATTCCCAGTTGCTGATTTTATTTGATTAAATTAATTCCTGAGGCAGGGTATGTGTGTAGTGGTAATTTTCTTAAAGTTTCATTTTCTGTTTTTAGAAACCAGTGTACTGAGAGTTTGAATCTTGCAAATATTATTTTCATTTTTGTGCTAATTAAATAAAACATTATCCTCTTTTTAATCAGCTTCCTTTCTTGTATTCCAACAATTCTGGTTGATTTTTTATTTCTAATTTATTTATTGTGTTTTCCCTTCCTTCCTTCCTTCCTTCCTTCCTTCCTTCCTTCCTTCCTTCCTTCCTTCCTTCCTTCCTTCCTTCCTTCCTTCCTTCCCCACTCCCTCCCTTCCTCCCTATGTACCTATCTATTGTCCTTTCGAGCCGAACATGGCACATAGGGAGAAATGCTAGACTCATGTCTGAGGATTTTTCAACTGTCAGACCTTGTGCAGGACTTGCATTGTGTCTCACCACATGGTTCTACTCTAGGCGAGTTGTTCAATCTAGGTGAGGAAGTTGATGCCCACTGTTATTGCCTATCGTTTTAATTTTCTTTTTAGTGTTTCTCTAGTTCAGCCTCTTTTTCTTTTACACTCTGATTCCCATTTGAGGGCCTGCTTTGAGATTCTTTTGTTGTCTCTTCTCATCACATGGTCCGTATATGACCACCACCTTCTCCTGATTACAGTTGAAATTTTTGGATGTTTTGTCATTTCTCTTATTTCTGCACTATCTATCTGTTGTCCTTTAAGCCCAAGACGGCACATAGGGCAGAACCACAATCTCAAAAACAGAAACCATGCGTGCCAAAATGGCACATATTGCAGAGATCACTAGTTCTAAAATCTATGACTCTGTTTCCATAACAATACTTTTTACAATGACAGCTTGTCAAGCCATCGATCAACCTCCTTAGTCGCCTCTTTCGACATGCCTGGAAGGTCACAGTGTCACTATTCGTTACTTCCCTCATGAGGCCCCGGTAACACACCGCAGATTTCTGCACTAGTCATGAACTTATTCCATAAATACAAAGTATTTTCCTCAGGCATTTCTTTTCAAACGCATCCAATTTATTTTTTATTTCTGTAGTTGTTTTCCAGCTCATGCATAAAAATGTAAGGTTGGATAATACATTTGATTTGAAAACCCTGATCTTTGTTTTTTGTGCTTAGTAATTTTGATTTCTATATTTTATCAAAGTTTCTGAAAATAACTTCTGCCTTTGCTATTCTGATTCTAATTTCTTTCTTTGTCACTCCTATCTATGCAGTTTCCAAGATGTACAAAGTGATCTAATTCTTCCACTGCTTTTTATATGTCATTATTTATTGTTCTTTTTTTTTTTTTGCCAGCTGGTTTGGACTATTCAGCCTTGAACATGAGGTCAATAATCCCACAACCTCCCATCCCAGTCAATCCTGATGTCAGGTTAAAACATCTGCCATTTTATGATGTGTTGGCTGAGATAATGAAACCCTCCAGCCTTAGTGAGTATTGGCCTATAGATGTAGGATATTTTTGGAGATTTAACTTTATATGATATTTTTGGAGAGTTAATTTTATATGATATTTTTGGAGAGTTAACTTTATGTGATATTTTTGGAGAGTTAATTTTATATGATATTTTTGGAGAGTTAACTTTATGTGATATTTTTGGAGAGTTAATTTTATATGATATTTTTGGAGAGTTAACTTTATATGATATTTTTGGAGAGTTAACTTTATGTGATATTTTTGGGGAGTTAACTTTGTGTGATATTTTTGGAGTTAACTTTATGTGATATTTTTGGAGAATCCCTTTTAAGTTTTTGGGGAAAATTATTTGTGAACTTTTGAATTTATCTTTCATTTAGAAATCTGCATTTTCAGGATTATTTTGTGTGCTGTTTGTGAAAAAGTTATACTTTTGGAGAATTATATTTTTATTTTGGGATAATTGTGTGTGGTGTTATAGGAAAATTATATGACACACTTTTTGGGAGTATTATATTTGATGTTTTGGGACAATTATGTTTTGAGTTTTTTTTTTTTTTTTTTTACAATTATATGTGCTTAGAAACAATAATTTTATGTTTTGAAACAATTATATGGTGTTTTGGAAGTATTTAGCTGAATTCTTAAGAAAACTTTGCATAATTTTGAGAACGTTATAATAATAATTTTGAGAGTGTTATAATAATAATTTTGAGAGAGTTATAATAATAATTTTGAGATGTTATAATATATTTAGGGAGAATCATCATTGATGCTCTGGAAGAATGTTAGAGTGTTTGGGAAGAACTAACATGAATATATTGAAATGAAGATGGTCAACAATAGATTTCTTAATGTAGTGACTTTTGTGGTAGTTCTCTTGAATGGGTTTTAGGTGATGAGTTGTGGGCAGTGAGAAAAAGTGATGATTTTCTGAAAAATGAGGTCGTCATGTTTGGCCATGTTTCACATTTGATCAGCAGTTTGTCACATCATCCAATGGAGGTGTACGACTAAGTCTGGCATAGTATCTTACGTCTGAAGCTTTTTGTGTTGTGTCGAAAGTCACACTTTCTAGCTAGTAGTATTTCATGAAATATAGTTTGTGTGTTTGTGCTGCTTATTGTGAGAAGCTTAGGCGAAATGTATGTCCACTCTGTTATTTGGCAGTTTTAGACCATTTTCTTTGTTTATGTACCATTTATTCAGTACCAAAGAATAATGGGAGAATGCAGGAGACATTGTTTGTGTTTCATCTGACACCACAGCAAGCTCAGGACATTACAATGTCAAGGTAAGGTGAATCAATGTCACAATTGTCATCATTTTTAGAGTCTTGCTTATGATGACTTTATATCATTCATGATATGTTTAGAATAAACATTTTTTAATAAATAAATATAAATATATAATGTTGGAATCGACCTAATGCCATTTTATTAAAATTTATGGACTTTGTTTATTCCGCCTTTAAGATAATGGAACAGAGCACTGAGAAATTATTGAATGTAATCCAGTTTTTTTAATTTTTAAGCTTAAAATGTGTTTTGGCTACAGAAGAATGCAAAGCACTTTAATTCACTTGTGAATGCGCATGGAAACTAGATAACTATGTGTTTGTGTGCCCCAGGAGTTTGAGAACAGTTTACAATTTAAACAATTACATTAACATTTTTTTAAAATATGTGTAGAAAAAAAATAAAGTTAGTTCTTAAATTAATCAATTCAGTAATATAACCCAATCATAAAAAAATTAATCTAGTTTGTGATTTATACATTTTTACCTGTTATCGTTGTGATTAAACCTCATTGGTTAAGTTTTGCCTTTGGGTATTCTTTTTGTATTTCGTCTCCTTTTGTTTGTGTGTTTTTATATTGCTTCAAATTATAAAAACATATATATAATATGCATTTTCTTGTCTTTTGACAGAGATTTCAGACCAGGTGCCAAGTGTGAGTACACAGTTCAAGTTCAGCTAAGATTCTGTCTTTTGGAGACTACTAGTGAACAGTCCGACACTTTCCCATCCCAAATTCAAGTTCGAGTCAACAACAAGCCAGCAACTTTACCAGTTAGTCAAAATATTTGTACATAATCTCTTAATCTTAATAATGATAATGATAATTGTATCTTCACAGTGTTGACATGAGCTATTAGCTTTTAGACCAAAGAAAGTGATGGGACAAGATGCATAAGTTTTCTTGATATCCTGGGTTAAGCTGGAGATATTGGATCTGTTCATTATAAAATTACTGCAATATTAGGTCATGTGTCTCTACAAAGTCCACCACTTCTGGGAATATGGCAATCCTCACCTTGTTAGACAGCCTATTAGGCATATAGTATTACCAGGGAGAACAACTGAGAGGTGAAATGTAGTCTTTATCCCCTTTGGGCTGCCAACCTTCCTGTAGGTTGTCTATCTCATGCTCCCTATACATGATGTAACTTTTACAGATTATTCCTTGAAAACACTTCTTCTTTGAAAAAACTCTTTCTTCTGTTTCTTGATGGAGGGGCAAGAACATGATGATCTGCTAGCATGGTCAGTACTCCTCAATTTTTAAAATTATTTTTTTTTGTTGATGTTCGCCAGCTTTCACCTTTGGCAAAGTTCCTAGAGACAAGGATCTGAATTTTGTGTTATAGTTCATTTTTCCCTGCTAGCTGTATGCACAGGGTCCCTTGCTTCACAGGCAGATAACTCTGTTTTAGAAGGTACTTATATTTTTTCCATCAGTGAGTAATTGACGTTTCAAGCCGGGCCTCGCTACAGAGAACAAGGGTGTTTGATGCCACAGAGAGAAATAAAAATCCAAACTGGTGCAGCTGGTTTTTAAACTCACAACCTCTCTGTCTCAAGACTTACGTCTTGCCTCAAGACCAAGCAGTCCCCAGTACACATATGTTTGTGTGTGTCCTGATTTTTCTCCTAAACCTGCGCCATGGCTGACACACGCTGTCTTTGACAGGGAGAACTTTTAATCCTGTCTCTTTGTTGGTGTTCTTTCCTTCTTGAGATGTTTATGATTTTAATGCTTGTCAACCTCCTGATATACGTTTATCAAGACAGATCTTGTGGCAGTAATCTACTGAATGTAGAAGCAATTTTCAATCAGCAGTTCTATTTGTCTGCTAGAAATATGCACACATTCAGTGAATCAGAAGTATTTATTGAAAAAAATTGTCAGTAGTCAAAGTGTCAATTTTCTTTTGTTTACTGAGATAAGTCTGTACAATTTTCTGATTTGTTTCATTGACCCTATGGATCTTACTTAAGAAAAGGGAAATAACTCCACCAAAAAATGTGACATGTCGACTTTAAAACGCATTTGTAAAATAACGGCTGCACTTAAAAAATTAATAATTATAACTTAAAAGGAGAATTGAACGCAATTTAATAAAAACCAAAACTTATCACAATGCGATCGTTCGTTTGTTTACAATTAAGAAATAAAATCAGTCGACCAAAAAAAAAAAAAAAAAATTTGTTGGAGAAATCACAAAAGTTGTGTGAAAAAAAGCATATACATGCTAAATAAAAAAAGTATTTACTCACTGAACATCACAGGTTCAATTCCGCATGATACTTGGCAAAGCAGTCCCCCTTTCCCAGATGGATTTGACACAGACTGCAGCCAAAAACAGTTGAATGTGGTCGTTTGCCTGAATGACCCGACTGGAACTTTGCTCAAAAATAACACACCTTTTTCAGGCCATGCATCCGAATCATCCTATGCTCATTGAGACTACTTGTACCCACACCTGAAGTCGAGGGCTGCTGGGATGACTTCCTTTTCCTACAAATATTGCCCTTCAGGAGATCTGAACTCAAACTGAGTCTAAAGGATAACTGGGAACTATCCTTTGACTTAGGGTGTGGGCGATGAGAGCAAGAATACACTATCCATGAATTGACAATCGCTGCTTGCATGAGGAAATAAAACAGATACCTCCACCATTTTACAGACTTCCTTCCAACAGGGTAGTAGGAAGTAAGCTGGTCAAACCTATCCACTCCACCCATGAACTGGTTATAGACAGACACTGGAGTTGGTATCTGAACGCCCACTCTGCCACCTACGGTACGTCTTGAGACCTGTGTCATTCCTGACGTAGCGTTAGAGCTGATGAAACTGACAACTTTCTTATCCTTCCATACCATAGCCACAACATTTCCCTGCTGCTTGAACTGCACATCCCCCTTTTCAACTTGTTAGTGGCTTTGGACTGGAAGGCAGCTGGTCAGCCTTTGCGGTTTGCTCTGATCGTTCCACATGAATATGTTCTCTCAACGAGCAAATCTTTGGTAAGTTGGAGCGATGAGAAATAATTGTCAAAGTAAAAGTGATGGTATTTACCAAAAAATTGTCTGCCTAACTTTGTCACGACATAATGTCCTGAACCATGGGGCATTGGTTCAGCTACTTTGCCAACATAAACATCAAAATCAAGTAAGTATCCCGTTGATGAATCTGCTATACACCAAACTTTTATGCCCCAGGTATTCGTCTTACCTTTGATGTATTGTTTGAAAGATAGGCTACCATTGTAAACAATCATTGCTTCATCAACACTGATGTTTTTGCCAGGGGAATAAATAGATGCCATATTCTTTCTGACCATATCCAATAATGGTCTAACTTTATAAAGGGGGTCATAGCCTAAATGACCCTTTTGGCTGCTGTTTACTGGCATCATTTAGGTGAAAATATTGAGAAATCTTCTCAAATCTTGACTTTCCTATACAACTAGACACCCCTGACACATCAAGACGATCATCAGTACTCCAATACATAGTGTATTCAGGCAAGGTGTGAATGCCCATAACAATGTAAATGTGCAAAAAAAGTTTTACCTCAGCAGCAGAAACTGGGCTCCAGTATCGATCTTCTTTCCCAGTCCGCTCAGCACGATGAGTTGCATACAAATTAGTCTGATCAGCAGCAAACTGATAGAAAGATTCTTCAATAATCAAACTAAAATAATCATATGGGCTTGCACCTGCATCAAGATTATGCATAGGCTCTGATACACCAAGGAAATCCTCAACTTTGACAGGAGAAATTACATCGCTCCAACCATCGACGCCCACAACAGACATTAGACCTATATTTTCTTCTCTGTCTCCATCACTAGAATCACTATCACTGCCATTATCACTACTAAACTGACAAGGTATAACATTTTCTAAGTCACTTTCAGCATTATCTTCGTGGAAATCATCATCTAATGCCATAATATCATCTTGGAGACTGGAAGAAGAACCCGGAAATGAAGTTGAAAAAGCCATCGATCGCGATTTTTTTCACCGATTTTCAAAGATTTATAAAAATAATAACAAGCTCCAAACGGGATTCAATGTCGCAAATGATAGTAAATTCACTATTCTTTCACACTGAAGAGTTCTTATAACCGGTTTAATTAAAAAAACTATACGTTCCGAGCCAGTTTTAACGGAACACACTAAAACGGTGCATTAAGTTTTAGAGGGTTTAAGCACTGTTGTGAGATGACTCATTCACATTTTTGTTGTGGTGGGAAGGTGAAGTATGAAAACTACATATGATTGTGCATGTGACACCTGGTTTTGGGTATTATGTTATTAATTACTCGGATTTGAGGGAAGAATAGATATACATGCCTCAAATATGAATATTTGCATTTGTGTGATATTTCAGAAAATGATGCAATCGAGGTGAAATAAAAATTGAAAAACATGAAGTTTAGAAGACTGTAGCACTGAAAGTTTGGGAGGATTTTTTATATATATATATATATTTTTTTTTTTTTTTTTTTTTTTTTTTTTTTTTTGCGTTTGCCAGCTTTCACCTCTGGCAAAATCCTTAGAGCATAGGAACTAAATTTTACATGTTAATATGTTTTCCCCTGACAGCCATGTGCACAGGGGGGTCCCTCACCACACAGGCAGATAACTCGAACTTCGCAATTACTCATTTTTTTCCGTAAATGAGTAATTGACGTTTCAAGCCGGGCCTCACTGCTGAGGTCAGGAGAGGTTGTCGCAGAGAGAAATCAGAAATAAAAATCGCAACTGGTGCAGTCTGGATTTAAACTCACAACCACTCTGTCTCGAGACCGACGTCTTGCCTTGAGACCAAGCAGCCTTCTTCTTCCCCCCCCCAAAGTATATTATTGAAAAATATCCATTTCATGCTTACACGATGCCATGCCTATACTCGACTTATACAGGAGTTGAATGTTATGTTACCTGAACTAAGGCAGAAACTATTGGGCAGTCATAACCTGGAAAGAACTGCCAGTTTCATCATGGAAATAGGATTGTAGGATCTCATGAACCAAGACCAGATAGAAGGTCTCACCATCCATGGATGAGTGCAACAGGTAGAACTGTAGCATCAGTTAAAACACACCCCATTTGCTAACGAAACAAGCTATGTGAGTGTGAGAGAGCATTCAAGGCTCTATCCACAGGGAAGGACTCCCCAGAAAACAAGCTACTGCAGCTTAGCTGTTAACGTCAGGAGAAGGAAATGCTATAAGAGAACACCCAGATAGAAACCATGGGCAGGGTGGGCCCAACAGCCCTGGCCAGCATCCATCCTACAAGAAGAAAAACTCCTACATGAAACCAAGATCCAGCCTGCCAAAGGCTCAGCGTGTCAGTCACAGTGCAGGATTAGGAAAAATCAGGGCACACATGAGTACTGACCATGCGACTAGTTCATTTTGTGTCATGATGTTTTCTTACCCCTCCTTCATGAAACAGGAGTCAAGTTTGCATGATCATGATACTTGGCCACTGAAGAAGAATGTTATGTTAAATTAGCTCTTTGATGTTTACAGAATGTTATGTTAAATTAACAACTCTTTGATGTTTTCAGAATGTTATTCCTACCAACAAACCAAACGTAGAGCCAAAGAGACCTGGTCGTCCTGTAGACATCACAAGCCTGTGCAGACTTTCTCCAACAGTGTCCAATGCTATTACAGTTACCTGGGCAGCAGATTTCACTCGAGTATGTTGAATAGGTTCATCTTTATTTTTGTCTGTTACTTGGATTTTATAACATGATCTTCTGGCAATTTCTTCCATAATAAATTATGATATTGTCATAAATTGTAAGAAGATGTGGTGATAGAGAGCATATGGTTCTGATTCAATAATTTCTAGATATGGCAAACATTTTTTATGGATTTTGTATTGCTGATGTTCAGTGAAATATATTTGTATTAACAGCATTTTCCTTATAAATACTGCTGTACACAACAGAATCTTTACTTATTTTACATCTATCTATCTATTGACCTTTCAAGCCATAGCCGGCCCATAGGGCGTAGACCAAGATACTCCTTCGCTTATCTTAATTTTTGTTTTAGCAGTTTTCAATTCTTTTAAAGATATTTTATCAAATCTCGCCATTTGTCTCTGTTCTGTGCAAGCAGCTCTATCTCATTGAGGGAGCCCATTGCTGCTGCTTTTGCCTCTCTCAGCAATGTTCTTCTCAGTGTCTCTCTGGGTCTTCCTCTTTTTCTCTTACCTGTTGTTTCCCACATGAGGGCTTGGTTTGCTATTCGGTTATTATCTCTTCTCATCACATGTGTTTCATTAACAAAATCGTTTTTACGATAGCAGCTTGTTAAACCTCTGATCAACAGTTCTATACCAAAAAAAAAAAAAAAAAAAGTAAAGTACCCCCGTCACGCCAAGTGGCGTATAGGGAATATGGTGTTAGTGACCATATATTTTACAGACCTTCGGCACATGATTTTTGGGGTAATGTGGTCGGTATTGCGCCAGTGCAGCTTCACTTTCCCTGAAAAAAATCAGGTACCCATTAAAGGCTGGGTGAACCCGGAAGCCGTCGATTGGGATCGAACCCTACCTCTTGTCCTTTGTAGTCCAGTTCACTAACCACTGAGCTATCGCGGCTCCCTTCTATACCAAGCCGGAGAAAAAAAATTCCTCCATCTTGGATACAACGGAAATGATATTATTTAATATAGACTAACAAAAATTGTTTACCATGAGGAACAAACACTGTTGAGAGTACCAATTTGGCTTTGAAATAAAGGTAAATTTGGCCACATTTTGACTCAATCTTTAGCAAATACATTAAGATGTCCCTATCCCTCCTTAAACACACACACGAAGAAAATAAATGTCTCTAGGCCGATTCAACATCTGGAATGGATTATACCCATCTCATTTGAGTAATATTCATCTTCTGTGTTTTTTGTTAGAACTGCATAGCTAGCATGCTATTTTTAAAAGATAAGTCTGTCTTCTCATGTATGATATTTTGTTGATGTTAAGTAGGTAAGTTAAGAAGGTTTGTGTTTGTATTTAGGTGATAGGATGTTATTTTGCTCTGCTAGGATATAACTGACTCTGAAATTATAGTTACTAATTAACGATTAAAAGATTAATTCTCACAACTCTTTACTTACATATTTCATGTGCATATTGAGTTGTTCACATACGATTGTCGTTGTAGTGGAACCTATTTTGATAAAAACCTGTTTTAAGTGTATTAATGTTGTCATCTTGATGTATCTCATTAAAAAATAGATTTTATTTAAACAACTATTTAGAAAGAAACAATAAGTATTTTCGGGACACTACGAGAAGAGGAAAGTTGGAATACTTGGAAAACACAACGAGCAAAATACAGGGAAAGAGAGATATCGAATCACAAAGAGAGAAAATAACTAGTAAGCCTGGTGTCCATTTTAAAGTAAGCAGTTAACAGAATTAATGTATTAATGTGATGGACTTTGGGGCAGGGAATTGTCAAAAGACATCATTGCTTATACCAACTGGTATGGCACATAATGATGATGTACTACTTTTTCAAAACAAGTTAGCCAACCAGAACTTGTTAATGTAAACATATTCTATTTAAAAATGAGGTTATGTAGTCATCTCTCCAGCTTTGACATTTTTAGTTGTTATCTTTGTTTGTCTTCCCCAGAGTTTTTGCATGGCAGTATACCTTGTGAGGAAACTCTCATCAGATATTTTACTGGCCAGGCTCAGGCAGTTTGGTAACAGGCATTCAGACCACACCAGAGCTTTGAGTAAGTAATCAAACTGTCATGTGTTGAGATTGTGTTTATGTTTGCATCATCATTCAGGTGCTTGTGACAGGGTGGTAAGGACATTAACCTCTGGACAGGAAATTCCCTGGTTCAAATCCTACCGCAGATGACGGGAATTTTTCAAAATTGAACACATGGTTTCTTCATCGCTCTACCTTCCTCTGGGTACAGTTATATGATATCTAGTCCTCCTGGAAAATGGAGAAAATAAAACAAAATGTCCCTTGTACAGTCACGCGCACTAAAAATCTCGTGGGAATTAAAAGTTGAAAAGAGTAGGTCAAAAGTGGCCACTGTCTGGGCAAAATTATAAAGAAAATCTACCTGTGTAGAAAATGGATGTGGCATGCCTAACTAATGGCACAGATATCACTGTTTTGCTGTAAACTAATGACACAACTCATCCATGCCCACCTAATTGGTGAACACTTAGAAGAAGATAGGATTCACTCATGTGTCCAAACATGGAATAATCCCTATGTATGTTCTACACAAAAATAACATTTTTTGGTGATATCAAATGCCATAAATGTCTTTAAATAAATATGGATGGTGTTGTTTCTGGTAATTAAAGAAGGGTATAGTCTAGATAACATCAGATGGGAGATGCACCACAGAAATAAAAAGCAGAATAGCTCAGGCCAAAATAGCATTTCAGAAAATGAAAAATATCTTATGCAACAAATCTGTCAATGAAAATGAGAAAGAGTTCTTCGGTGCTATATAGAACCAATTCTGACCTATGGAAGCGAATCATGGACAGTAGATAAACAAATGAAAAGACGATTAGAGGCCACAGAGATGGGATTTCTCAGAAGGGTGTTGAAAATTCCCTGGACAGCTAAAAAGACCAATGAGGAAGTTCTAAAAGAGGCCAACACAAAAAGGGAGCTCTTAAAAAACATCAGAAAGAAGCAATCAACATTTTTCGGGCACATCATGAGAAGAGGAAAGTTGGAATACTTGGTTACAACTGGCAAAATAAAAGGAAAGAGAGAAGGTGGACGACAAAGAGAGAAAATACTGGATAGCTTGGTGTCATGGCACGGAAAACAGTCAACAACAGAACTGATACGATCCACTGTTGATAGAAGATTGTGGAGGGACATGATCGCCTACGCCAACTGGTATGGCACATGATGATGATAGTCTAGAAGATGAGACTGCATCTCAACATTCTTAAATAAAACCATATTCCTTCTATGATTTTCTTGTACAGATATCTAGGATTCACTTCCACTTGTGAACACTGACTTTACTAAGACTAAAGAACTCTTCAGTGAAACGTTGATAGACATCAATTCAGAATGTTTTTATTGTCATGACTATTCATGTATACAGTTTATATGTGCATGATAGTCTTCCATCCTGCAGACCAACTCGCTATATATTTCTTTTTTCCTCTCATAATTCATTTAATTATAACTTTTCATTCTTTCAGTCAAAGAAAAACTAGCCCAGGACCCAGACAGTGAGATTGCCACAACAAGTCTAAGAGTGTCACTCATGTGCCCGGTAGGTACTTAATTGCATTTGAAATACAATTTTGTTTAACATTCAAAGAAAGTGGAACTAATTAGTATTTGAAAGAAAGTCAACTTTCAAGATGTAAATTCACAGCTTGAAATCCCTTGAAATAAAAGTCATGCTGTTCAATTTAAGTGTGTCTGGGCTGGCCATGGTTCATATCGTAGTGTATATCCGTGCTAGCCATGGCTCATATCTCGGTGGGTGTCTGCTGGCCAGAGTTCATATCTTAGTGTGTGTCAGTGCTGGCCATGGTTCATATCTTAGTGTATTTCTGTGCTAGCCATGGCTTTTATCTTGATGTGTTTCTGTGCTAGTCATGGTTCATATCTTGGTGTGTTTCTGTGAAGCCATGGCTCATATCTTAATATGTTTCTGTGCTAGCCATGGCCCATATCTTAGTGTGTTTCTGTGCTAGCCATGGCTCATATCTTAGCTTGTGTGTGTGTGCTAGCCATGGCTCATATCTTGGTGTGTGTCATTTTAGTCATATCTCATATCTTGGTGTATCCGTGTTAATCATGTCTTATATCTTTATGTGTGTCTGTGTTTAGTCATATCTCTAATCTTAGTGTGTATCTGTGTTAGTCATGTGTCATATCTTTGTGTGTGCATGTCTGGGTTAGTGATATCTCATATCTTTGTGTGCATGTTTATGTTAGTCATATCTCATATCTTTGTGTGTACATGTCTGTGTTTGTCACATCTCATATCCTTGTGTGTGCATGGCTATGTTAGTCATATCTCATATCTTTGTGTGCATGTCTGTGTTAGTCATATCTCATATCTTTGTGTGCATGTCTATGTTAGTCATGTGTCATATCCTTGTGTGTATGTCTGTGTTAGTCAAATCTCATATCTTGATTTGTGTCAGTGTTAGTCATGCCTTGTATCGCTGTGTGCATGTCTGTGTTAGTCACATCTCATATCTTTGTGTGTGCATGTCTGTGTTAGTCACCTCTAGTGACTCCGGCAGATGGTGCTCATAAACCTGGGAGGGCCGACCATCTAAGGGCAGAATCCCCCTACAGAAAAGACAAGCTGCTGCCTTGCAGGAAGATTGGGGACAATCAAAGGCTAAGGAAAGCAAACCTGAATAAAATGCTGGCTGAAATCGGATGCACTGGGCCACTGGCGCAGAACACAGTGCAACGTATTAACGGGTGTTCAATCAGAGTGGATCTGGCAGACTCTAATTGTGATGTTCTGTCTGTGGGGGCGATCAACACACTTAACCTGATAGCTGACTTCATATGAGAGTCTGGAATCCTACTCTGATTGAGTCCTGATCGCAGAGAGAGAGAGATAAAGATATTATATTCTGAAGCATTATGAATGTGGCATGTGTAAAAAGAGTAGCACATTCTACATGTGGACCTTCGCTAACTGATGCCCCTGTCATACTTTGTGTCTCAAATAGACAAAGAACAGATAATCGCTTACTCTCTAATTTTGTCATATATTTGGTGTCTCAGGAGCAATAGCGGATAGAGTTGTGGAAATTAAGACAGCAATCGCCAGAGAAGATGGTGATTATTACTTTTTTTTTTTAAATGGAGATAGTCAGTAGTAAACAGATACACTCTCTATCCTTACACTTAACTGGTTTCGAATAGCAGCGTAAATTTGGGAGTTCAAAACCTGGTGAAGAGCTTGGGAAAATTGAGGTCAGATAAACTATCATCAGATTTAAAAAAAAAGCACCACAGATTAGAACTAATTGAAAAGTGACTCTTGCAACCTTATACTGCATTGGAAAAGAGAAACAAAATCAAGCTTCTGTCTGTGTAATCATTTGGAAAAGCATGGACATTTAATCATGCTTTAACTGTAGAAATAAGTCTTTTAGTTACTTTAATGTAATGTGTGCAGTGTGATTCACTGTAGCCATTGCTTATTAAAGCCTGTCATTGCTGCCCTGCTAATAAAGGGCATTAATTTGTCACTATTTACAGTGATGCTGCTTGACTTAGACTTCATCAATTCTTATTTTTGGGGACAGGTTGTCTTCCCTTTATATGAACTACAGGTGCAGTGGTCTAGAGTTTGAGAGTGTTAAGAACATACCACACAGAACTAATTATGGTTTGGTGAGATCTGTGGTAACAATCAGTTATCATTTACTGGTAGCTGTCAGCTCATCGTGGTTCGTTATGTATGACTGTTCTGATTGGTATTCTCTTTCAGCTTGGTAAAATGCGTATGCAGATCCCATGTCGCGCAAGCATATGCACACATCTACAGTGTTTTGATGCATCAACATTCCTGATGATGAATGAGCGCAAACCAACATGGATGTGCCCAGTGTGTGATCGTGTATGCCCATATGACAAGCTGATAATAGATGGGTAAGAATATCACTACTTTAATTTATCGTAAAGTATACATTATTTCAAAATGTTTTCCAGAGGCGAAGGCCCGCCTCACAGCAGCAGTGCTGGAAGTTGTCAGCGACCCACAGCTGATGGCTTGCGCCAGGATCAGTGAACCAGTACCATCCAGACCCCGCTCCACCTCTCTGTAGTGCCTCTAGTAACAGACTAACCTGTCTTGTCTGGCCAATCGAGTAGGGATGGAAGAGGGAAGACAATCCGGTTACTCAAAAATGTTGTGCTGAAGTTGGATGTGTTGGGCCGAAAGGCACAAATATCACAGTTATACTGCAAACCACAACACAATGTAGATACGCCCACTTTACGTCCTTTTAAGGGTGGATGATGAAGAGGTATACTTCTTTAGTCATCAGGCAAATGCAAGCAAGGAAGCAAAATGTTTTCCTCTTAAATTATGATTATTTGTTTTTTATTAATATAGTTTATATTGCATGAAGATAGATTGCAGTAAAACTGATTAGCAAAGGTGAATGTAGAACAAATGAAGTGTTCAGTAGAAAATTGAAGTTGAACCAATAAATTTATTAAAAGTAGGACAAACAAAAACTGAAATCTAGAACTAACAGAAATAAATAACATAAAGCTGTTAGTGAGCACCAATAACCAACTATAAATCTATTGCATTACCTTGTTACTGTTTAGAATGGATATTATGATATAACAAGCAACTTTAACTTGTACAAATGTTAATAACTTTTTCTTCTATTTTGAGAGGTTCTTCTCTTATTGCTTGTTATTAAAGTATTTAATTTATAAATTTGTCTTATTATTAATTGTAAACATTTCCTGTTTCCTCAGTAATGACAACTTATTTTTTAATCATTTCAGATATTTTGTTGATATATTTCAACAATCACCTTCATGCACAGAAATAATTTTCCATGAGGATGGCAGCTGGTCACCGATGAAGCCGCAGAAAGAAAGTTCCAACCAAGTCATTTTGACAGCTACACCAAAAACACAGATATCAACTTCAGCATCTTCGTCGTTATCATCATCACCATCATCAACATCTTCAATACCCGCAACTTTATCACACACAAAAGCAGCAGGTATTGTTTTGTTAGTCTGTGGTTGAGTTTTTTTTTTTTTTACACCTAGTGTACAATCTGGCAAGTCAGCGTATATCATCACACAAGAGTTTGATTTAAAACTGTCAACTATAATAACAAGCAGTAAGATACAGACTTCATAAATGGATGCTTGTGCAGAATAAAAGGATGGAAATAGCAGGACAAAGGAACCAATTTAGAACTATGGGAAAGTACCAAACAAACACCAGTGGACAAAAAGATAAGACAGTGGCACTGAATAGGATATACACTGCGGAAGCCAACTGAGAGTATTAAGCAAGCCCTTTTTGGAATATCCAGGGGAGAAGACTGAAAGGAAGGCCAAAATACACTTGGAGAAGACAGGTGGAAGCAGAGACAAAGAGGATTAAAATGGCTATAAGACAGTGGCCAGAATCAAGATGGCTTGAAAAGTGTTTGTTGAAGACATACGCTCAACAGGGAGTTGAAAGGAAGAAAAATATGGAGAAGCCATTGTCTGTTGGAAATAAACAAAATAAAGGCAGGTAAAGTTGGCTATGAAGGCCCCGGTATCACTGCAAACGAATTAAAATCCATAATTGCTCAACCGACCGTGCCAGTGGAATCATCCAAATTAATACCTCATCTCCCAAACAAAGAAAGGTAACTGTAGTTCCCATCGTAGCAGTCTCAGCACACGCCAAAAGACATAAAGCGAAACCGCGCAGAAAGTGAACACAGCCAACTGTTCCCTGTCATATGATATCATCATCATTCATCGTAAACAATTGGAATATCGAAACATGATCAAAATGGATGAGACACACAGGGCACTTAATTCAGTAGCTCCTGCAACAAGCCAGACTTGGAATATGAGGAAACTGCAACAAGGAACACTTTTCATACATAGCCTTCAATTGTTCCCGCCACCTATCCACAATAAACCGGAAGTTCTAGCCAGGTAAAGGTTCCTGTTCAATATAAGAATCATAAACTACTTATCTGGATAGTTCCTGTAACATTTAATGTGTTTTATTCTTTTAAAATCATCACATGAATGTCAACCTAGAAAAATCTATAATCTGAGAAACAAACATGCAACAAAAAGTGACATGCAAATAAGTTGTAATCTGTGATACAAATGTGCTTTGATTTGTGCAAGAAACTCAGAGCATTATATAGATAAAAATCAAAATTCATCTTTGTTAGAAAAAAAAATTACAAATATAATTGGTATACAGGGAACAACAATTTCCTAGAAATTGAATACCCCTTTCTAGAATTAAAATATGTTGTCTGATGAGATAATGCTATTACCATTCCTGTTTATGTTTGTTTTTATACTAATTTCAAGTAAGTACATTTATTTTTAATTTATTTTTAAAAAATGTAAAACTAATTTAATTGTTTTAATATTCAGCAGTTATTACAACAGCACCTGCGACAGCCAAACCTGCTTCAGCTAAAGGTCCAGTCATTGATCTGACTTTGGACAGTTCAGATGATGATGACGATGATGTTGTCATCCCAGGTGACCCAGTCAGTCCTCCACCCATCATCAACCTGGACACACCTTCTCCAGCCACCAACATCCCGGGATCACCAACAATGATTCTATCAAGCCCACAATCCTCATCCCCATCGTCTGCAGTCACTAGTCACACACCATCAATATTTCAAACTAGCCACAGCTACACTGATCCTGAGCCTCATTCCTCTAGCCACAGCAGCAGGGAAAGCCACAGCAGCAGGGAAAGCCACAACAGCAGGGAAAGCCCAATCAATGCAGTGGACAGCATACTACAGGCTCCATCCAGCTTGATGC
This sequence comes from Megaustenia siamemsis, assembly GCA_032433765.1. Lineage (NCBI taxonomy): Eukaryota > Metazoa > Mollusca > Gastropoda > Stylommatophora > Ariophantidae > Megaustenia > Megaustenia siamemsis. The sequence continues at coordinate 138,534,547 of JAVIAB010000051.1, read as the reverse complement.
ATACTTCCTCCTCCAGCTCAATGCACACTTCCTCATCTTCCAGCTCGTTACAATCTCAGGCTCTTAACTTGGAGGCCATGTCAGACGCAGATTTTGATGAATTTCTGAAAGGGTTATCATGGGGAGTATAACATGTGAGTTCAAAGGGTTATTGAACATAAAGAATCCATGGACAATGTTATCATGAGGTTGATAACAGTTGAGATTATCATGAGGAGTGTTAAATCTAATGTTATGAGATCTTGTAACAGTTGAGATTATTGCAAGAAGTGTTACATCTTTATAAGGTCTATAACTGTTGAGATTATCCTGATGTGTGTAACGCCTGAGGTTATCATATGCCATGTAGTACCTTAGCTTATCATAAGGACTGTATCATTTAAGATTATTACATGATGCATGGTACCTGATGTTATCATGAGGCCTATAACATTTGAAAATATCCTGGTGTGTGTGACACTTGAGGTTATCATGAAGTCTGTGACAATTAAGACTACCCTGGTGTGTGTAACACTTGGCTATCATGACATGCAGCACCTAAGTAGATCAAATTAGTTTTAATTGGACATGTAGCATCAAAGGCGATAGTATCACAAGATTATTGCACCCTTATTGTTACCATGATACATGTACCACTTGAAGCTAGAGATGATATCCTGTGACATTTTAGTTGGATTGCTCATCGTCTTATTTCTTGTAAACTTTTTTTTTATAATGAAGACATTGTTCTATTCACCAAAAAATTCCAAGTTAACAAATTTATTGAATTATGTTGATCTATTGTTTTTACTTTTTAATGCTGAATGTTTTTGAAGCTTGATATTCAAGTTTTATAGACTTGCTGTTAGATCCTGAGATTTTGTATCATTATTTTTTATGAGATAATTATCAAACCTATTTTATGTGGACATAATTCACACAACTCTTATCTCTAATGAAATTATGTATATACACTCATTCGTATAAGTAGCATAGTAACACACAATTTGTGCCTTCTCCATTTGTCATTGTTTTAAATATCAGAATATATGATAATGTAGTTTAGTACATTATTGTTATTTGTAATTCCCATCGACTACATAATGCTGAAGTGCTGTACAGGTAACAAAAGCATTGGATGAGCACTGGGATCTCATTTAGGGGCCTTGATTTCGCAGACAACATAGTTCTTATCAGTAGCAGTATAAACATGATGCAAGAAAAAAAACAAATGCTGTGTAAATCAATTGCTAGCAAAATAAGACTTATGATCAACCAAGAAAAGTTGATGGTAATGGAAAAATCAAATTCGGTCGCAAGAAAAGATATATCTGGAAAGAAATTGATGGAAGAAGTAGATCACTTTGTATTTCTTGGAAAGCTGCATAGATTATGGCTACACAAAGAAAAAAAAATCAGAACAGCAAAGGCAGCAATGACTTCCTGAAACCTTGAATGTGGAAATATAATGGAATATGGAAATCAATTACTAAGCACAAAAACAAAAGTTTAGAATTTTCAAATCCACCATTCCTTATGCTTGTAAGAGCTGGGAAAACAACAAATGAAATAGAAAATAAATTAGACGCATTTGAAAACAGAATGCTTGGAAATGATCTCATACACCATAGAATGAATTCAAGACTAGTGCAGAAACAAAAGAAATGACAAAGCTTAAAAAATATAATCTATAATCGAGAGAAGAAAGTGGTCATATGTTGGCCATGTGATGAGAAGAGACAATAGAATCTCAAAGCAAGCCCTCAAATAGGAACAAGAAGGTAAAACAAACAGACAGACCTAGAGAAAAACTCAAAAGAACACTGAAGTGCGAAGCAACAACAGTAAACATTCGCTCCCTTCCTGAGATTGGGAGGCTTGCCCAGACTAGGGATGTATAACAGGATGCAGTGCGGGTCCTGTGCGAAGTGTGACACTAGGTAGCAATAAACGGCATGGAGAGTCTAGAATTACTGCCCTTTGTGCTGTCTTCAGCCTCTAGATGATAATAGATGGTTTAGTACTTTCAGGTACAATGACAAGTGTAAAAAAAAAAAAGATAATTTTCATTGTAAATATAGGAACACAAAATAATGCTTCCTAATAAAAATATAACATGAAATGTTCGTACTACTTAGAATGTGTCTTGCACTTAAAAAATAGATTAAAAAAATATTGTTTACAAACGTTTGATTTTTCTGATTAAAGTACAACTACAGCAAACCTGCATCAATGCTTTGGCTGCCACTTTTTTTTTTTTTTAAGGAAGCGAGTCTTAATCTAAGTTAAATCTATTTAATGTTTTTACTTTTCTTTTTTTTTTTTTTAAATAATTCATTGTTCCCTTGAATTGTAATATAAATAGATGTAATGTAGACTAGCCCGTGTGTTACCGGGGCCTCATTATGTGGGATGTAAAGAATAGTGACACTGTGACCTTCCAGGCATGTCATATGAGGCGACTAAGGAGGTTGATCGATGGCTTGACAAGCTGTCATTGTAAAAAGCATTGTTATGGAAACAGACCATAGATTTTAGAAGCAGTGATCTCTGCAATATGTGCCATTTTGGCACGCAAGGTTTCTATTTTTGAGATTGTGGTTCTGCCCTATGTGCCGTCTTCGGCTCGAAAGGACAATAGATAGATGTAATGTAGACTAAAATTCAGTGAGCACCCAGAAATGTAAGATGTTTTGGCAAAAACACATTTATCAAACATGAATTCTATGATGTTAAAACAAAACGGAGTGAGCAAGTGCTATTGAGTAGAGAAGCTTAGCTTGAAAAATAACACTAGCTTCATATGAACAAGAAAAATAACACTACTGTCTTCATATGAACAAGAAAAATAACACTACTATATTCATATGAACAAGAAAATTAACACTACTATCTTCATATGAACAAGAAAATTAACACTACTATCTTCATATGAACAAGAAAATTAACACTACTATCTTCATATGAACAAGAACATTAACACTACTATCTTCATATGAACAAGAAAATTAACACTACTATCTTCATATGAACAAGAAAATTAACACCAGCTTTATATGAACAAGAAAAATGTATCATCTGCAGTTGGCTGTAAATATGTTATTATAAGAAATATGTACATATGGCTGAAATCAAGTTACATTTTTTTAAATTGCTTGATCAAAGTATCATATGTTTTAAGGTTTCATATTGTTGATGCTTGTATTTTCTGGAACATCTCATTTTGCCAGATTATCGTGCACAACCTACTATATTTATCTGTTTATACAATGTACTACATATTTTATATTAGCACTTGAAATATCAAGACTGTAATTAGGGTGCAATCTGTCAATTGACAATTCTGTTATTACATGTGTGACTTTGAGCTTTGTTCCAGATTTTATAGTAGTTATATATGTTGTCACTTTTGTATGTGACTTTTTTTTTATTTCTGTTGCAAGTTTTTATGCTTGAATATGGTAAGTTATTTTGTGGACATGTGGTATTATTTATGAGATGATGTTTGTTTTCATAAAATATTATTTGTTGTTTATGAGATGATGTTGTGTAATGGATGTTTGCCTTCATGGGACATTTGTAACTTAGTATGGGTTCATTTTTGTGTGTGCATATTTTAAATCTATTTCTTCCATCTGCCGTGTATCATATGAGAGCGGGAGCAGTGTAGTGTTGACTTATAGCATATAGCCCCAGTTAGCCAGCTCTGAAAATAGTTATCTGGGAAGGAGGGCAAGGGATGGCTGAAAAGTAGTTACATAACATAGTACAAACCGTTGAACTGTTTATACTGTTTGTCAAGTACCGTAACATTTCATTTATGTTTTATTTTATTTGTTGAGGTCTTGCAATTTTTACATATTCAGTAATCTTGCCTCTTGTAAGATATCACAACCTGAAGTTGCTTCCAAATATGTGTCTCATAATGCAGCCTTGTCTCTGATCTTGAACATTCTTATTGTGATTTGTATCTGTGTTTTACAACCATTTATTTATTTTACTCTTAATTCCATTTCTGTGATTATTTTTCACATTGGATTGGTTTTGGAAAAGAAGGCAAGAACACATTAAGAAATGTCAGCGAGGCATTGCTTCACAATGCACTAAGTGCTATTTCTGCTGGTTGGTGATTCTCGCTGTTATTTGTGAGACTTATTTTAGTACACTGGGCATTCAGGTCTGGTAACTGAAGATATGTTAATATGAGTGTAAAACACAAGTGACAGCCTTATGTGACTGATACATGGGACATTTGTACATATAATTTATCATATATTGGGACAATTTATCTGTTTAATTATATGTTGGTATACAAGTTTAACAGTGTGTCATTTGTCCATTAATATTTTGTTTTTACATTAATGAGCCGTGTCATACTGCCTGAAAAGGGACCACATATTTGACTCCTTAATTGGTCAGTTTTTCAGGATGGCCTGCACATGTGGCTAAAATAGTTTGGAGCACCAGTGAATTATGTTCACTAAAACTCTTTAACAAATATCAAAACAACATAAATATCAGCTTTGGTTCTTTGGTTATGGAAGGCCCCGGTATAACTGCAAACGAATTAAAATCTATAATTGCTCAACCGCCCGTGCCAGCGTAATCATCCAAATTGATATCTCATCTCCCAGACAAAGAAAGGTAACTGTAGTCCCCATCGTAGCATCCTCAGCACACGCCAAAAGACATAAGGTGAAACCGCACAGAAAGTGAACACAGCCAACTGTTCCCTGTCATATGATATCATCATTCATTGTAAACAATTGGAATATCGAAACATGATCAAAATGGATGAGACACCACAGCTCACGGTGTGCACAGAGCACTTAACTCAGTAGCTCCTGCAACAAGCCAGACTTGGAATATGAGGAAACTGCAACAAGGAACACTTTTCATGCATAGCCATCAATGATTCCTGCCACCTATCCACCATGTACCGGAAGTTCACGTCCTCCTGAAAATGATGATCATCATATTTAAAAAAAAATTATAGCACGTGATGATGTTAGGCCATCGTTTTTGACTCCAATTCCGAACGTATAAACACAGTCGTCAGATTATCCCTGTCGGATATCAAACAACAGGCCGTAAGATTAGCGTATGGCCTGTCTAGGGATATACGATGCGTAAGATTAGCGTATAGCGGGTCTAGGGATATACGATGAGCCATTACGATGACCAAAATATAAGCTTTTATAATGTAAGTTGCAAATAATGTTGGTTATTGTCTGGATTTTATGGAAACTCTTGTGTCATGAGGGAACATGTAAAGTGATAGAATCAGGAATTGATAGTACAGTGAGATAAATTAATACTCAAAGTTTGGGCTAAAGAGCACATGACATTTTTCTAAGGGCAGTCTTGTTTATTCTGAAGAACGTTTGGAAATACTTCTGTCTATAAGTGAATTGGTTAATGTTTGAATCTTTTTGACAGCACCTGTTCTTGAACAAAGTGCTTGACCTAGTTTGTTGCACTCACCTGCAACACTTTTGTCTATGCTGCATCACCTATCTGGTCACTCATTAACCAGTCAGTCTGCAGCATCCCTAAAAATAAAAAGGTTGATGAACTTGCAGAGACAGGAGTAAACTACAACAGCCCAACCTTCCCTAAGTTTCTCAGAAATAAAGACACTTTTTAAAACAAGCCATAGAAGTGAAATGAAGAAAATAGGAAATAAGAGCCAGAACAATTCATACAGTGTTATCAGGTTAAAAAAAAAACATGATCAGACCAAGATCTTCAGACTTTGAACAGGACACTGTGGATTCAGAGCACATCTTCTCAAAATGGGTCTCTTAAATTCTGCCATCACCTTGCAGAGCACCTTAGCAGACTCCTGAGGGTGTACAAGATAAAACCACTACCATTAACAGTAACAGAGCACCAGTTTGGCCTATAGAAGCAAGTCTGCACAACAAACTATGAGCAACCCGAGAAGACCTCAGGTTCGCCTTCCTATTCATGAATCTTGATAAAAAGTTTTTGAGCAAAAGTTAATCACTGAAGTTTTAATTTGAAATAAGAGATAAAATAAATTAAAATATATCTAAACCACACATTTTATTGGGACAATTTATGCATGAAGTCAGAAAAGCGGGTACTAAGAACATTACTAGGTTTTAGCAGAAATAATTGCAAAAATGTTGATAAAATGAAAGCCGCAAATCACTGCTTTTGGTCTCGGCTACAAAAGCCGCAATTTTTGGCTCGTACGGAATGTGTTAAGCACGGGAAATGCCTCCATGGACAAAAGTAAAATAAGTCCTTTTCAGTTTTACCACATAAAATGGGAGTGACTGCTACCTTTTCTCTTTGTTCACTAACCGCTGCTCTATCATGGCTCCTGCAATACACATAAGGTCTTACATAAGAATACCAACAAAGTATTTGTAATAGATTTGTGAATTTGATTTTCATTAACTATCAGTAATCAACTTTGCCGAAGTCTGTATTTTACACTAGTGGAAACACACATCTTCTCACTGATACTCACATCCACTTTAGTAGAAAATTCTAGGGGAACTTGATATTTTATGTGTACAGTTTATATATAGTATATCGTGTGTCCAGCTATAACAAATGAGAGCCACCTTCCAAGTGCAAACTATAGCAAAATAAAACACAGGTTTAGTTCATTCACAGTCTTTGATGTTGTTGTGAAGTCACATACTGTGTGTATAAAGACAAGTATATGAAGTATACAAAGACCAAGATATGGCTGGGGCATGTCCAGCGAATGGAAGATAAGTGCATCCCCAGGCAAATACAATATGGCGAACTAACACTCAGAAAAAGACAAATCGGCAGACCTAAACTACGATATAGAGATATCTGTAAATCTTCTCTGAATTACTTCTCCATATGTGAATATGACTGGAAACATCTGGCAAGTGATCGCACATCATGGAGAGCATGTGTAAGGAATGGTATAACATCATTTGAGACTGTGCTAAGGCAAAGCTTACTAGAAAAAAGACTCATGAAAAAGGATGGAAAACCCTGTGGATCAGTGGACCTGACTTGTTCATTCTGTGACCGCGTGTGTTTGTTAAACATTGGTAGAATTAGCCACGAGAGAAGCTGTTCGACGTAAACAAAACCTAAAAAAAAATACACAATAGCCTGCACTAGACTGTCTGACAAGATGAAAAGGGCCATATATATGAAGTAGTAGCTATTAATAATATGAAGTCGATTTATGTTATAGTGAATGATACATCTCCATTCTTTTGGGTAATTTATCAATTTCTAATAATTAGTGTTCTTCAGTTGGACATAAGCACCAAATAAGAATAAACATTTTAACCTGTAATCTTTTTATCATGGCAGGACATTTTAGTTTGTATTTAAATTGCTGCCTCTCATTCATTGCCAGTTTTTATTTTGTGTTTCACTTCCTTGTTTTTATTTATCCTCATTTTTACAAAGGTTAAAACATCATTTGGTCGATTTCCTTTTTTTGAGCATTTGAATACTGTTTTTCATTCACCCCAGATATCAGTTATATTTCATTTCAAGTGTTTATTTAAATGAATTATTTGTTGATGGGCAGTTGGACAGACTGGATTAATATTTGTTGTTTGCTAGACCAAGTCGGCATTGATCTGTTTCCAAAAGGTTCTTGAGCTTTTAGCTATAAAATCTGTCAGCCATGATGTGTACCTTGTGGCAAAACCACTGAAAATCATCCATCCCTTATGCTTCAGTCCCATAAAAAAACCCCTAGAATAAATGAAATAAATGGTACAATTGTACATCTAAAATTTGTTCAAAAGTTTTGTATAGAATTTGGATGATATGGAACATGTGGTACTTAATTTTCCATCTTGACTTTAAGCAAATTTGGGAATCTGAAATTGAGAGATATGAGATAGTGGCAGCTAGATTCTATTAGTTATGTTTCATTAGTATATTGGTTTCTGTGCATACACATTTATGTGTTAAGTTGTCTAGTGTTAGTTAGACTACAAACACTATGTCAAGTTGTCTAGTGTTAGACTACAACACTATGTCAAGTTGTCTAGTGTTAGTTAGACTACAACACTGTGTCAAGTTGTCTAGTGTTAGTTAGATTACAACACTATGTCAAGTTGTCTAGTATTAGTTAGATTACAACACTATGTCAAGTTGTCCAGTGTTAGTCTACATCACTGTATCAAGTTGTCTAGTGTTAGTCTACAACACTGTATCAAGTTGTCTAGTGTTAGACTACAACACTGTATCAAGTTGTCTATTGTTAGACTACAACACTATGTCAAGTCGTCTAGTGTTAGACTACAACACTATGTCAAGTTGTCTAGTGTTAGTCTACAACACTGTATCAAGTTGTCTAGTGTTAGTCTACAACACTGTATCAAGTTGTCTAGTGTTAGTCTACAACACTGTATCAAGTTGTCTAGTGTTAGTCTACAACATTGTATCAATTTGTCTAGTGTTAGTCCGCAACACTGCATCAAGTTGTCTAGTGTTAGTCTGCAACACTGCATCAAGTTGTCTAGTGTTAGTCTACAGCACTGTGTCAAGTTGTCTAGTGTTAGTCTACAGCATCAAGTTGTCTAGTGTTAGTCTGCAACACTGTATCAAGTTGTCTAGTGTTAGTCTGCAACACTGTATCAAGTTGTCTAGTGTTAGTGTACAACACTGTATCAAGTTGTCTAGTGTTAGTGTACAACACTGTATCAAGTTGTCTAGTGTTAGTGTACAACACTGCATCACGTTGTCTAGTGTTAGTGTACAACACTGTATCAAGTTGTCTAGTGTTAGTGTACAACACTGTATCAAGTTGTCTAGTGTTAGTCTACAGCACTGTATCAAGTTGTTTAGTGTTAGTCTACAACACTGCATCAAGTTGTCTAGTGTTAGTGTACAACACTGCATCAAGTTGTCTAGTGTTAGTGTACAACACTGCATCAAGTTGTCTAGTGTTAGTGTACAACACTGTATCAAGTTGTTTAGTGTTAGTCTACAACACTGCATCAAGTTGTTTAGTGTTAGTCTACAACACTGCATCAAGTTGTCTAGTGTTAGTGTACAACACTGTATCAAGTTGTCTAGTGTTAGTCCGCAACACTGTATCAAGTTGCCTAGTGTTAGTCCGCAACATTGTATCAATTTGTCTAGTGTTAGTCCGCAACACTGCATCAAGTTGTCTGTTGTTAGTCTGCAACACTGCATCAAGTTGTCTAGTGTTAGTCTACAACACTGCATCAAGTTGTCCAGTGTTAGTCTACAACACTGTATCAAGTTGTTTAGTGTTAGTCTACAACACTGCATCAAGTTGTCTAGTGTTAGTCTACAACACTGCATCAAGTTGTCTAGTGTTAGTCTACAACACTGCATCAAGTTGTTTAGTGTTAGTCTACAACACTGTATCAAGTTGTCTAGTGTTAGTCTACAGTATCAAGTTTCACATGGAGCAGTGACTATTCATGTGGCACAAATCTCAAATCATTGTTGAACTTTCTTCTTTTAGTCCTGTCGTGTAATTAAAATTTTGCGGTCTCAAGATGAAAATGGGAATATTTGTATTCTTCATCTTTAATCAATTTCCTATTCTCAGCAGATTATACAAATTGATAAGTCCTCTTCCTAGTTTAGTCATTTACATGACGTCATAATATTTCACAGTTTATCTTACTTGCCTTTCCTTTAGGTCTGTGTAGAGTGGGAATCAAATAACTGGTAGTATTAAGCTTGGCTGTTTAGTTATTACCACCAATGGCATAGTGGTAGCGTGCTGGTTTGGTGATAGATGAATATGAGTTCCATTCCAGCCTGCCGCCCTTCTATTGGACTAGTATTTATACCTAGCTCACTAAGTTTTATCTCACCTAGTAGGTGATATTTAATGTATCCACTTCCTTGTAAAATTGTTTGTTATGGGATATCCTTTTCCTCCTTGTTACAGTCTTTATGATAAACTGTTAGTGTTCTTCAGTTGGACATAAGCACCAAATAAGAATAAACATTTTAACCTGTAATCTTTTTATCATGGCAGGACATTTTAGTTTGTATTTAAATTGCTGCCTCTCATTCATTGCCAGTTTTTATTTTGTGTTTCACTTCCTTGTTTTTATTTATCCTCATTTTTACAAAGGTTAAAACATCATTTGGTCGATTTCCTTTTTTTGAGCATTTGAATACTGTTTTTCATTCAACCCAGATATCAGTTATATTTCATTTCAAGTGTTTATTTAAATGAATTATTTGTTGATGGGCAGTTGGACAGACTGGATTAATATTTGTTGTTTGCTAGACCAAGTCGGCATTGATCTGTTTCCAAAAGGTTCTTGAGCTTTTAGCTATAAAATCTGTCAGCCATGATGTGTACCTTGTGGCAAAACCACTGAAAATCATCCATCCCTTATGCTTCAGTCCCATAAAAAAACCCCTAGAATAAATGAAATAAATGGTACAATTGTACATCTAAAATTTGTTCAAAAGTTTTGTATAGAATTTGGATGATATGGAACATGTGGTACTTAATTTTCCATCTTGACTTTAAGCAAATTTGGGAATCTGAAATTGAGAGATATGAGATAGTGGCAGCTAGATTCTATTAGTTATGTTTCATTAGTATATTGGTTTCTGTGCATACACATTTATGTGTTAAGTTGTCTAGTGTTAGTTAGACTACAAACACTATGTCAAGTTGTCTAGTGTTAGACTACAACACTATGTCAAGTTGTCTAGTGTTAGTTAGACTACAACACTGTGTCAAGTTGTCTAGTGTTAGTTAGATTACAACACTATGTCAAGTTGTCTAGTATTAGTTAGATTACAACACTATGTCAAGTTGTCCAGTGTTAGTCTACATCACTGTATCAAGTTGTCTAGTGTTAGTCTACAACACTGTATCAAGTTGTCTAGTGTTAGACTACAACACTGTATCAAGTTGTCTATTGTTAGACTACAACACTATGTCAAGTCGTCTAGTGTTAGACTACAACACTATGTCAAGTTGTCTAGTGTTAGTCTACAACACTGTATCAAGTTGTCTAGTGTTAGTCTACAACATTGTATCAATTTGTCTAGTGTTAGTCCGCAACACTGCATCAAGTTGTCTAGTGTTAGTCTGCAACACTGCATCAAGTTGTCTAGTGTTAGTCTACAGCACTGTGTCAAGTTGTCTAGTGTTAGTCTACAGCATCAAGTTGTCTAGTGTTAGTCTGCAACACTGTATCAAGTTGTCTAGTGTTAGTCTGCAACACTGTATCAAGTTGTCTAGTGTTAGTGTACAACACTGTATCAAGTTGTCTAGTGTTAAGTGTACAACACTGTATCAAGTTGTCTAGTGTTAGTGTACAACACTGCATCAAGTTGTCTAGTGTTAGTGTACAACACTGTATCAAGTTGTCTAGTGTTAGTGTACAACACTGTATCAAGTTGTCTAGTGTTAGTCTACAGCACTGTATCAAGTTGTTTAGTGTTAGTCTACAACACTGCATCAAGTTGTCTAGTGTTAGTGTACAACACTGCATCAAGTTGTCTAGTGTTAGTGTACAACACTGCATCAAGTTGTCTAGTGTTAGTGTACAACACTGTATCAAGTTGTCTAGTGTTAGTCTACAGCACTGTATCAAGTTGTTTAGTGTTAGTCTACAACACTGCATCAAGTTGTCTAGTGTTAGTGTACAACACTGTATCAAGTTGTTTAGTGTTAGTCTACAACACTGCATCAAGTTGTTTAGTGTTAGTCTACAACACTGCATCAAGTTGTCTAGTGTTAGTGTACAACACTGTATCAAGTTGTCTAGTGTTAGTCCGCAACACTGTATCAAGTTGCCTAGTGTTAGTCCGCAACATTGTATCAATTTGTCTAGTGTTAGTCCGCAACACTGCATCAAGTTGTCTGGTGTTAGTCTGCAACACTGCATCAAGTTGTCTAGTGTTAGTCTACAACACTGCATCAAGTTGTCTAGTGTTAGTCTACAACACTGTATCAAGTTGTTTAGTGTTAGTCTACAACACTGCATCAAGTTGTCTAGTGTTAGTCTACAACACTGCATCAAGTTGTCTAGTGTTAGTCTACAACACTGCATCAAGTTGTTTAGTGTTAGTCTACAACACTGCATCAAGTTGTTTAGTGTTAGTCTACAGCACTGCATCAAGTTGTTTAGTGTTAGTCTACAGCACTGTATCAAGTTGTCTAGTGTTAGTCTACAACACTGTATCAAGTTGTCTAGTGTTAGTCTACAGTATCAAGTTTCACATGGAGCAGTGACTATTCATGTGGCACAAATCTCAAATCATTGTTGAACTTTCTTCTTTTAGTCCTGTCGTGTAATTAAAATTTTGCGGTCTCAAGATGAAAATGGGAATATTTGTATTCTTCATCTTTAATCAATTTCCTATTCTCAGCAGATTATACAAATTGATAAGTCCTCTTCCTAGTTTAGTCATTTACATGACGTCATAATATTTCACAGTTTATCTTACTTGCCTTTCCTTTAGGTCTGTGTAGAGTGGGAATCAAATAACTGGTAGTATTAAGCTTGGCTGTTTAGTTATTACCACCAATGGCATAGTGGTAGCGTGCTGGTTTGGTGATAGATGAATATGAGTTCCATTCCAGCCTGCCGCCCTTCTATTGGACTAGTATTTATACCTAGCTCACTAAGTTTTATCTCACCTAGTAGGTGATATTTAATGTATCCACTTCCTTGTAAAATTGTTTGTTATGGGATATCCTTTTCCTCCTTGTTACAGTCTTTATGATAAACTGTTATCTCTGTGTGTCAGTCCTGTATGAATGTTATATCAATTATGTATTTAGAGTTATCTTTCTATCACTGCAAACTACTGTTTGGTCAAATTGAATAACTCTATTTTGACAACTTTGCATTATGCTTCTTCTTTGTATCTTGGATAGTGATAACTAGGGCTTGGATTTTTATGACATGTGTGTTTTGAAATTCATGTTAATTCCAATAAGTTTCATGACTTTCTGAACCGACACTGTTTTTATTGGCTATATAAATGTATATTTTGACCATAATTTGGGTTTAAGACATTTTGACCAAATTGAGGACATAAATTCATATTTTTGGTCACATTTGTTGACATTTTAGATACAGTAAAAATGTCATTTAGATGACCCTTTATTAAGCGGGAAAAAATTTGACTTTATAATTTTTTTGTGTGGAACGAATTCAAAACAAATGAGAAAATTAGAGAAATTCCAATCAACCACTAATATCTTCAGTAATCAAGAAAAGACGATGGTCATACGTTGGACATATGATGAGGAGAGATAATAACCGAATAACAAAGCAAGCCCTCATATGGGAAACAACAGGTAAGAGGAAAAGAGACTGACCCAGAGAGACACTGTGAAGAATATTTTGAGAATATTTATCGAGAGGCAAGAGCAGCAGGAATCGGCTCCCTCACTGAGATAAAGTTGCTTGCACAAAACAGACAAATGGTGAGATTTAATAAAAGAACTTTACAAGGACTGAAAACTGCTAGAATAAAAAATTTAGACAAGAGAAAAAGTATCATGGTGTATACACTATAGGCCAGCTACGGCTCGAAATGTCAATAGAGGGGTAGAATTTTATTGGTAAGAAACATGTAAACTTACCTGAATAAATATGAGTCTATAACTGAGACGGCATATTTCAAAATAAATAGTTCGATGGAAAATTCTTCTTTATCCTCTGTACTCTGATTAAAGCATTTGGAACACGCAAGAGTGTAAGCAAACTGTTCTATCCTATCTATTTTCTCTTGTATATCTTGGTAAATTCATTTGTGTCATCTTTCGGTCTATTTTTCATTTTAAGTCATGTTTTGCATTTTATCGGTCATAAGTGCAAGCATATTTTGATTATTTGATATTTTACATTTTTTAAAGTCATAAATGCAAGCATATTTTGATTGTTATTTAGATATTTTACTTTTTTTAGGTCATAAATGCAACATATTTTAATTATTTTTAGATCATATTTTTTAGGGTATAAATGCAAGCATATTTTGAATATTTTTAGATCATATATTTTAGGTTATAAATGCAAGCATATTTTGGATATTTTAAAATCGTATTCTATAATTTTTAGGTCATAAATGCAAGCATATTTTAAATTTTTAGAACATATTTTAAATTTTTAGGTCATAAAAATCCGAGCCCAGGTGATAACGAAGGATCTCTGTTTAGTCCTACATCTCAACCCTCAGCCTCTCTTGTATGTTACAGCCTCAACATTATTTTACCCTACACTCCCTGAGTGCTGTGTTGACTGCTTCTTTTTCTTCAGCAAGTATTTTACCCACACGTTTTGCTGAAGATTTCCACCTTTTTTCTGTTGAGCTACTTGTATTTTATTAAACAAATAATTGTTGCCACGATGAAGATTTTTTTTTTCTCTTCATCCCTCATATTGTATATCCTGATATAAGACTTCAATTGTCAGTGTTTCTAGAATTGCCGTAAGGGTGTATGTGTACTATTTTATTTGATATCACTATATCAATCTAAACTATTGTTGACAAGCCTGTAGAAGATATCCTTATCGTTGATTGACTGAGTTTATCAGATATTTTCATCATTTGTAATGTAAATAAGTTAACCTCAATTTATGTATTATTTTGTGTGCAAGCGTGAGAGTGTTATTTATAGGCTCTAGTGGTGTAATATGCTGATAGAAACAACTGAATGAGAAAATGTCGTGTGGATAAATACATTTTTTATATGAAGCAATCAAAGTGTATTTTGTAATGAAATAAATAACATTCTATGAAATGTTCACTGATGATGGGTTGTCTTTCTTGATATCTAAATAAATTTTGTTGTATTATTCTAGTGAGGTAATTGTGGCCCACTTGTTTATTTGTCAATGATGTTAACATAACTTATTTGTTGTTATATTAAAAAAAATTTTTTTTTGTAACTTCCATTCATCATCATCAAGTACTAGGCCTGCTGGTGTAGGTGATCATGTCTCTCCACAACTTTCGATCTTGACAGTTATTTATCTTACCACATGAGTCAACTGCTGGACATTTCTTGTCTTACCACATGAGTTAACTGCTGGACATTTCTTGTCTTACCACATGAGCCAACTGCTGGACATTTCTTGTCTTACCACACGAGTCAGCTGCTGGACATTTCTTGTCTTACTACATGAGTTAACTGCTGGACATTTCTTGTCTTACCACATGAGTTAACTGCTGGACATTTCTTGTCTTACCACATGAGCCAACTGCTGGACATTTCTTGTCTTACCACACGAGTCAGCTGCTGGACATTTCTTGTCTTACTACATGAGTTAACTGCTGGACATTTCTTGTCTTACAACATGAGTTAACTGCTGGACATTTCTTGTCTTACTACATGAGTTAACTGCTGGACATTTCTTGTCTTACCACATGAGTCAACTGCTGGACATTTCTTGTCTTACCACATGAGTCAGCTGCTGGACATTTCTTGTCTTACCACATGAGTCAACTGCTGGACATTTCTTGTCTTACCACATGAGTCAACTGCTGGACATTTCTTGTCTTACCACATGAGTCAACTGCTGGACATTTCTTGTCTTACCACATGAGTCAACTGCTGGACATTTCTTGTCTTACCACATGAGTCAACTGCTGGAGTTCTTGTCTTACCACATGAGTCAGCTGCTGGACATTTCTTGTCTTACCACATGAGTCAACTGCTGGACATTTCTTGTCTTACCACATGAGTCAGCTGCTGGACATTTCTTGTCTTACCACATGAGTCAACTGCTGGAGTTCTTGTCTTACCACATGAGTCAGCTGCTGGACATTTCTTGTCTTACCACATGAGTCAGCTGCTGGACATTTCTTGTCTTACCACATGAGTCAGCTGCTGGACATTTCTTGTCTTACCACATGAGTTAACTGCTGGACATTTCTTGTCTTACCACATGAGTCAACTGCTGGACATTTCTTGTCTTACCACATGAGTCAACTGCTGGACATTTCTTGTCTTACCACATGAGTCAACTTCTGGACATTTCTTGTCTTACCACATGAGTCAACTGCTGGAGTTCTTGTCTTACCACATGAGTCAACTGCTGGACATTTCTTGTCTTACCACATGAGTCAGCTGCTGGACATTTCTTGTCTTACCACATGAGTCAACTTCTGGACATTTCTTGTCTTACCACATGAGTCAGCTGCTGGACATTTCTTGTCTTACCACACGAGTCAACTGCTGGACATTTCTTGTCTTACCACATGAGTCAGCTGCTGGACATTTCTTGTCTTACCACATGAGTCAGCTGCTGGACATTTCTTGTCTTACCACACTAGTCAACTCCTGAACATTTCTTCATACTAATATATGATCTATCAACACTAGTACCTGTCTGCTGTGTTGTTCATTTTCTTGTGTCATTATCTTCTGTATATGTTGTTTATTTTTTATTAAAATGCTCCTAAGTGGATACAAAAAGCAACTTAATATAAACATAAATTTTGAACACAAAATTGCTTCTGAATAGATGAGTTAACTGATCCACAAATTGCTTCTCAGTGCACAAGTTCAACTCAGACTCCACATAAAATACATTCTTCCAATGGAAGATTCTGGTACTATATGCTGTGAAGGGAAATACCAATAAATAAAATAAATATCTATGTGGATAAATATATTATCAATAAGAGTTGAAATTCGAGAAACAAATCATGTGTCACGTGTCATTTTGATATATATATATATATATATATATATATATATATATATATATATATATATATATTTTTTTTTTTTTTTTTTTTTTTTTTTCTCTGATCCAGCAGATGGTAACATAATTATCCAACATGCAGTGAAGTTGCGAGCTAAACTTGATGACCTATGACCTCATGTAGATGTTCATTGCGTTAACTATTCTGACTCTTGAAAGTATTTAGAATGTCAGCCCAATGCATTTCAGGCCACTCTTCAAATCAGCCATGCTGGTATACCTGTCTACTCATTCGTTTCCTCTTACACGAGTACCCTGGCACAAACAATGGGGAAATGAAAAAAAAATAATAGCATGGTATGGTTAGTAGTGGGAACCGCGATAGCTCAGTGGTTAGTGAACTGGGCTACAAATGACAAGAGGCCGGGTTCCGGGTTCACCCAGCCTAATTTTTTCCTGGGAAAGTAAAGCATCACGGGCGTAATACCGACCACATTACCCCCAAAATCGTGGTCACTAACACCATATTCCCTATACGCCACTTGGCGTCATGGGGCTCTTTACTTTACCTTGGTTAGTAGTTTTCTATTGGGGTGGGGGGTTGGAAGGAGTGAGTGCGTCAGGACGAGAAATACACAAGACCCGTCTGAAGACAAATTGAAGGATCGCATCTGGATAACAGAGGAAGTGGAGATACAAAATGTGATCTTGATGGCTTCAGATCTCCAATTTGCCTTCAAACGGGTCTTCCATATCTCTCGTCCTGATGCACACTCCTTCCAACCGCCCCCTTCTGATAGAATACTACTCACCCTCATTTACCATCCTCACAACTTAGCTGCTGTGAGAACACTACTGTTACCGTTCCATTTTCCACTCTAATCCCACCACTCGTCTACTTTTCCGTGACCCCCTTCACTTCACTTCACTTCACTTCACTTTACCCACATATTTTTAGAACCCTCAACCAGTGTTTTTGCCCTCCCATTTAGCTGGCCAACTACACCGGGTATCCTGCGTGAAGTAGCCCTCGTTCATTTTTTTCCCCTCCTAGTCACATTACGTAGGGAAGATATTTTTATTTCTCACTCTAGTTCGAGATTATTTTGTCTTAGATATTTCATTATTAGTTAGCTATGTAGGGCTAATTTTATTTACTTACATATGTGTGTGTATGTTATTTGTTGTTCCTGCTGAAGGCCTATTGAGCCGAAATGTCGTTCAAATTTATGTAGTTAATTAATTCAATCAATCAAGTACCGGGTCTGCTGGCGTAGGTGATCATGTCTCTCCACAATTTTCGATCTCGACAGTTATCATTTCTGCTGTTGACCTTCTGCCAAGCCATTCTCTTAAGCTGTCTTGTAATTTTTTTCTCTTTGCTTTCCTCTATCTCTTCGTCCCTCAATTTTCCCCAGTTGTTACAATATATTCTAGTTGTTCTCTTCTCATTACATGGCCAAAAAATGATGATTGTTTCTTCCTAATATTGGAAATTAGTTCATTAATTACGTAAAGCTTTAACATACCCATTTTTTCTATTTTCTTTTCATTTCTACTCATTTACAACCAGCTTTACTGCAGCTTCACTTTTGTATGCAAATGTACGAGAATTGAATCGGCGTCTTTTCACGCAGGTTTTTACCCAAATGTGTTCGGCCGACTATCCAGGAGTATTCGGAGAGTCCTGTCTAGTGTCACCTCAAGCATCGGTAACTCACGAGCGAGGCACCATTCCAGAGTGTTACCCTGGTACCAATTTCTGCCAGTGGCTGGGTCGACCGCGGGGGTATTTATTCCAACCACGAGTACAATTCACACTGCTTCCAGAGAGAATCGAACAGAGGCCTCGGTGGCCTAGTTGGGAAAACCACCTCACTGGCTACAGTCGTTCGGACAACCTGTGTTCGATTCTCACATTCTAATGCATTTCTTTCCCTTGACTCCCCACAAATAATGAAACAAATTGTTATCAGCCTCGGCTTTTTCATAACCTCATGTTCATCTTTTATCTTGGGCATGTCATAACACGTGATGGAAAATGCAAGACAGAAGTAAACAAAAGAATAAGAATGACAGACAACATTTTAACAGTTTGAAAGATACTCACATCAAAGCAGTTAATGTCCGAACTAAAGCTGAGAGTAATTAAGTATATCCACTCGCACAAAAGGGAGATTCTAAAGAACATCATAAAGAAACAATCATTTTTTCAGGCACATCATAAGAAGAGGAAAGTTTGAATACTTGGTTACAACTGGTAAAATAAAAGGAAAGAGAGATCGCGGGCGAAAAAGAGAGAAAATACTTGATAGCTTGGTGTCATGGCATGGAAAACAGTCAACAACAGAACTGATACGATGCACGATTGATAGAAGGTTGTGGAAAGACATGATCGCCTACGCCAACTGGTATAACACATGATGATGAATATCCACTCAATATTCCTGTGGTTTTATAGAAGAATGAGAATAATTGTGAGGGCAGAGAAGAAAAAACAAGTTTTGAAACAGCTGAAAATGAAAGAACAATTCAATCCAAACAAGACAAACGAAATTTGCGAGACAGAAAGAGGCACAACAACCTGCTGAAAGTAATCGTAGAAAGGAAATATAGGGTAAACAATGCAGACATATATTAAAGTAGGCTGACCACATCAAGAGATAAAAACCTATGACAGTGTGCACATCAAGAGGTGAACATGAGAACCAATGAGAGTGTGCACATCAAGAGGTGAACATGAGAACCTATGACAGTGTGCACATCAAGAGGTGAACATGAGAACCTATGACAGTGTGCACATCAAGAGGTGAACATGAGAACCAATGTCAGTGTGCATATCAAGAGGTGAACATAAGAACCCACGACAGTGTGCACATCAAGAGGTGAACATGAGAACCTATGACAGTGTGCACATCAAGAGGTGAACATGAGAACCAATGACAGTGTGCATATCAAGAGGTGAACATAAGAACCCACGACAGTGTGCACATCAAGAGGTAAACATGAGAACCTATGACAGTGTGCACATCAAGAGGTGAACATGAGAACCTATGACAGTGTGCACATCAAGAGGTGAACATGAGAACCTATGACAGTGTGCATATCAAGACAAGAGACAAGGTGAAATGGCACAAGCCAAACCATTGATTCGAAGACAGAGAAACATAAAAATGCACTCCCTTCTGCTTTTGTTGGAGAAAAGTGCACACATTTCAGAGAAGAGACAGGGCCTCAATTCAATCTCAACATACTGGCGCACTGTCATTCCTGGAAACGAGGACGCAAACAAATTCGCGGAACCTTGAACAGCTCAACCTACCTAGGATCATCAAAGAAGTAAAAACAAGAAAACAGAATGCAGAGAACTGAACAAACAACAATTTGAGCCCGAACAAGACATCTTAAACCATCTGAGCAGACCAAATCTGCTGACTGAAGTCAGTTCAGCGTAAATTTACACTTCACAGCTCTTTATTTTCACCTCAAAGTGACATTGTAGCTATAATCGTGGACATTTTGCAGAAATTATGAATGAAGATGTCCGGATCCTAGTAGATTCGACTCGTATCAAGTGATATTTTTAAATCATCATCATCATCGTGTGCCATACCGGTTGGCGTAGGCGATCATGTCCTTCCACAATCTTTTATCTACAGTGCATAGTATCAATTCTGTTGTTGACTGTTTTCCATGCCATGACACCAAACTATCCAGTAATTTCTCTCTTTGTCGTCCGCGATCTCTCTTTCCTTTTATTTTGCCATTGCAACCAAGTATTCCAACTTTCCTCTTCTCACGATGTACCCAAAGAAATGTTGATTGTTTCTTTCTGATGACTTTTAGAAGCTTCCTTTTTGTGTTGGCCTCTTTGAGAATGTCCTCGTTGGTCTTTTTAGCTGTTCAGGGAACTTTCAACATTCTTCTGAGAAATCCCATCTCTGTGGCCTTTAATCGTCTTTTCATTTGTTAGTCTACTGTCCATGATTCGCTTCCATAGCTCAGAATTGGTTCTATATAGCACCAAGGAACTTTCTTTCTCACGTCTAATGACATAAATTTGTTGCATAAGATATTTTTCATTTTTTTGCATGCTATTTTGGCCTGCGCTATTCTGCTTTTTATTTCTGTGGTGCATCTTCCATCTGATGTTATTATTGTGCCCAAGTATTTGACGCGTTGCACTTGTTTCAGACTTGTCCTATTTATTGTTATGCTGCATGATAGTGATGATTTTTAAACAGCGGTTTGGGAGACCAAGCACAAAACGTCACATTGTTAGCTGAAGTCAACATTTGTGTGTGGCTGATATTTTAGTAGTTAGTGCTCGTAGTAAACAAAAAGGTAACGAGCCCCCGTCACGCCAAGTGGTGTATAGGGAATATGGTGTTAGTGACCATAAATTTTACAGACCTTCGGCACATGATTTTTGGGGTAATGTAGTCGGTATTACGCTAGGGTGACCATTTTTTCCCATTGTTTTTGGGGACATTTGTCATATTTTTTACATTTCAGAGGATTTTTTTGCTTATTTCTGAGACTGTTCCACAAAATCGGGGACGAACACACACACACACACACACACACACATATATATATATATATGTGTGTTTGTGTGTGTGTATACATATATATGTTTATTTATATATATATAATATGTGTGGGTGGGTGTGTGACTACTGTGTGTGCGCAAAAAATTTAGTAGATGCAAAAAAAAGATAACTTTAAATTTCATAATAACTGTGTTTTATTTGCTGTTTGATTTTATTTTTGTTAATATTCACGGTGCTTATGCGATACACGCACTTAATGAAATTACAATAGCTAGTTTTGTTTCTCAATAACAAAAAAAAAGTTTAAAATATAAAAAAAATTAAACAACATATAGATATCAATTGCAATATTAAAGTAATGTTTACAGTACCTTATTTCTACTGCAGAGGTTGTTGCCTCGGCGTTGTACTTGTTTTTTGAGTGTATCTTTCTCAAGATCTCATTATTTGAAGCAAGTTTTTCACTGAAGCTTTCACACGATAAATTAATGTTAGTTTTTGCTGTTAACATGGCTTGCACCGTGCTCACATTAATCCGTGATTTCTCTTCGGACCAGACGTAGTTCATTTGAGAAAATAGTCTTTCTACGGATGCATTGCTGCCAGTTAAGCACATAAAAAGTTCAAGAATTCTCTTCACATTAGCATGTGGTACATTATTTTCTTTCAAGTACCTGAGTACTTCATTCCATTTTCTACATGGGGGCTTGTTACCGAACCACTAACATATTTTTTGCAACAGATCGCCTCGCAAATAAGTAAATTCATCAAGAGCTCATCACGATTGACGTTTACAACTTCATGACACTTTGAAGATATCTGTTCTACTGCATTATCAAGATGTTTCCTTTCAGGCACATTATCCAAGAGAAGGCAGCTCAGTTGTGACAAGTCCTCATTGTGCTTGTTCCAAGACTGCAAGTAATGTACAGCAGTACTATAGAATTCTTTACTTATTTGGAAATACCTTTCCATTTGGATGTCACCACTTTCTACTAAATCAGTTAGCAAACTCTTTACCTTGTGTGGGATGAAATTTTCATCGCGTCGAGGTTCTAATTTTATAATGAGATTGTTCACAGCTAGTGCTGATTCTGTTGCACTCTTGTCGTCGCCTTCAATCGCCTTAATTGTTTCATGGAAGAGTGATGCGTGAGAATGAGCAAAGCTGAGCAAAAGCTCTGATTCACTGTTTTCAAAGAATTGTTTCAATATTGTAGGACAGTGTGTTTCTGACAAGAAGAAAGATCTCAGTGATTGATACAGTTTCAAAATTCTTTCCAAGGCTGGAAGTAATGACAACCACCTTATATTCGAATAACCTAATAATTGCTTAAACTCCTGTCCAGCAAATTCACAGAAGTCTTTTAGGCGTTCTACACGAACCGTGTAAATGTGAAAGTATCCAAATATTTTTGTTACAATCACTTCCATATCCATAGGCATGGAATCAAACTCTGTTTTTGCACAATTGTGAATTATGTGTGTGTTACAACCAAGACCCATTATGTGTCTGTTTAACTTGGACTTTATTTTAGTTATGACATTATCTCTCCCTTTCCTCAACAAGCCTCCAAAGTTTGTATTTGTATTGTCTGCTGAGAGTCCAACAATCTTTTTGTTTAAGTCAAACTTATCAATCGCTTTCAACAATTGTTCAGATATTATATCGGATGTTTCTCCTGGGATATCTATGAAAGCAATCAGTTTGGTCTTTACCGGAGTTTCAAGCTCATAAGCCTGAAAGTAACGAACTAAAATAGGAAGTAGCTTAACATGTTTATGATTAGATGTATCGCAAGACAATGTTACGAAGTTGACATATTTGAGGTCATTTTTTAGTTCATCAATAGCCCTAGGAGCAAAAACATTGGTAATTATGGATTCACACTTTGTTCTTGCACAGGAAAATTGTTTCGTTGAAAATTTCTTTTGTAGAATTGTTATACAATCCATACTGCGGAAACTATGATTATGAAGTACAGTATGATATGTGAAGGTTCCTTCATGAACAGCTAGAGTGTATTCATCTTTGGAGGGTTCTCTTTTACAAAAATAATTTGTTATACACCCAGACTTAGACTTACAAAGCAGCGCATCCTTATGCTTTTTTGCATGTAGATGATCAGTTATTGATGTCCTTCCACCACTTGCTATAGAAAAATTTAAACTACATATATTACATTTCACTAGCGTTCCATCCTCTAAATTTGCTTGTATAATAAATGGAAATTCAGCTTTCAGCGAATCACTAAAATAACACTTACGTTTTTTGGAAAGCATTGTTTTTATGCAACAGACGTCCACTGATCATAAATAGAAAACACGACTGCACTGTACTGTCATTACACTTGGACTGCAGGGATGCCATATATATTTTTGGATTTTAGGCCAAAAAGTGTTGAAAAAAAGCCAAATTAGGCCAAATAGTCAATTAAAAAGCCAAAAAAAAAAGGCCAAACATTTCTGCTATACTCACATCACATGAAACTCTCCAGATCAAGATTATTAACGTCATCCGCATCAGAGCTACCTGATTCTACAGCATACAAATTCTCTGATGTAAATTCTTTGAGCATTTTTGCTGATGGGATGAAGTCTTTACAACATTTGTTTGAAAGCAACAGTTCTGCTCTAATCCTGACAATAGAGTCAAGCAAATGCAGTTGCATCTTATTCCTTGCTTTTGTCTTCACTGACGTTACAATGGAGAAAATTCTTTCAACTATGGCATTGCTGCATGGGGTGATCAGACAAGTTAGGGCAAAGTTGGCTAACTCTTTGAATGACTGATGCTGATGTATGCCAATCCAAAACTGTTCACTGTCATTAGGAAGTCCATCTTTCTTAAACATGGTATCTTCTTTCCAATCAATCAATATAATTTTTCTGTATTGTTCTTCAATAGTGCTGATGTTACTTCCTGCTAGGTGTAAGAAGGGTAAGTCTGAGAACGTTGCTCTCGAAGCTTGATTTAAAATAATCCGTGGACTCAGCTTTGATAGATTTTGAAATATATTACTCGCCGAAGGAAGTCTACATGTTATTTGATTGAGAGCTTCCTCTAGCATACACATACATCTTTCTTTGACATTTTTAATTTCGTGATGGGCGTCAGTGTTGTTCTTTTGTAGGAACGTATTACATTCTGTTAAAAATTTGATACCAAAATCAACTTGATTTATATCCTTTCTTTGTCCATTTGTATCATACAATCTGTTCTGAAGACTTGCCTTTTGTAAAAATAATTCTTGACACAGTTCATGAGGATCAGCTTTAGTTTGTTGAAAAAGGCCATTGAGTCTTTCAAATTCCTGCACAACGGGTGTTGCGAAAACAAAGAACAAGTAATTGTTATAATCTAACATCATGTCCTTTAACAATCGTGCTTTGTATTTTGTGTCAAACTTTGACTGGGCTAATTCAGTACTCATGAAATAAGCCTTTAGCTCTTCCCAATTCATCAGAATATTAAACATAACTTTTCCTCGCACAAGCCATCGAGTAGCTGATGGTTTCTCAAAAGGCAGTGGAGCAGTTCTGGTTGACTCATATTCTGTAGGTGTATTCATCACTGTAAATAATTCTTTGTAGGCTTCTCGTCTTAGGCTACTGTGGGAAGACCATTGCGGTATTTCTGATAGTAAAAACCCTATATTTGACGGTAGCTTAGCTACTGCATAATAAATGCAAAGTGCCAAAGAATGACAAATACATTTCAGCTGTACACATGAAGGAGATACATTTCTTAATCTAGACCACACTGAGTTGTTACAGCCAACCATGTTTGACGCTCCATCTGATGCAAATCCAATGCAATTTGTGAGACTCTGGCCACATTTTTTTATTTCACCATCAATCAAATTAAATATGTTTTCTCCTGTTGCTTCTTGCACGGGAATTAGCCCAAGATACCCTGTTAGAATTTCCTGTTTTCTTTCACTGAAAAACCGAATTAAGATACACAAGTATTTTTGTGTGGAGACATCTGTAGATTCATCTAAAATGATGGCGTATTTCTTGTCCTGAAAGTCATGGATGAGATCCGTTTTTAGTGCTGGCGATATTATATTTTTTATTAAGCATGAACATTTAGTTCTGTGCAATTTGATGTTTCCTAATGTACTGCCCTGGCCATGTGCTGTCATAATTTCACTCAGATGGTCATTTGTGCGAATTGCACAGTGGCAGGTCATGCTTACAGCAATTTGGAGCTCTGCTGTTTTAACTTTATCGTTATTTTGTCTAGGACTTTGAGTGACACTAAGTTGTGTCTGACTATTTGATGGAACTCTCATCATGTGCTTAGATGATTTCTCATGATTTGAGATGTTTCCTCTTTTTGGTACAATCGTACACCGGCAGAGTTTACAATATGCTGCCTCTGATCCATCAGAAGCTTTCATGAGCCATGGGTATGTTTCTTCCCAAATACTATTGTACTTACGATTGCTATCATAAGATGCTTTCCATTTCTTTGATGAAGAAGCCATGAGTAACACAAGTAATATCTTTATCAAACACAGCGTAGACTAATGTAAATAATTAGTCGACTTGTTAAGCGCACGTCCTAGGCACACTCCTGTACGACGACTCACGACTCACGACTAGTCACGACACGTTCGTTTTGTTTCAATTTTGAAAATGAACTATTTTGAAGAATATTCCTAGAATGAAACATTAAGAATTAAGACCTATGGATTCTGAAAGTGAAAGTAATTTGCAAAAGTGCGCCAAATTCTTATTAAAGTCAGATGATTTGATGCATTTTTGGAGCAAAATAATTATATTTTTAAAGAACTTTTACTGAAATTGTGGTTTATACTTTTTTTTTACTACTGGTTTAGAAAAAAAGCCAGGAATAAGCCAAAAAACCCAAAAAAGCCAAAGAATTTCTTTAGGCCAAACAAAAACCAAAAAGCCAGATTTGTGGAATTTGGCCTAAAAAAAGCCAAATTGGCAACCCTGCTGGACTGATTTCAAAATTGGCCAGGAAAGATACTTTGGCGGGAGATGTCCGGAAAGGCAGGGGTGGGGAGAGAGAGAGAGAGAGAGTGTCTGCTTTTTAAAAATTTAACCCATCCCAATAGAAGTCAGTGGCTGGAATAGAGATGACGTAGCACCGCGCTTCAAGAGTTCAAAGAGCTATCTCCGACACAACGCGTCCAAGTCTTCTCTTTTATCTTCCTGCTAATGCCGCTCAGTCCGGGATAAAGAAACACAACTCAGTAACGTCATGAGTCCTAGTGATTATTTTAAAAGAGGGCCGATTCCGTGTATGAACATTTATTTATTCACTTAAATCGGGGACAAATTTCTTTCGGGGACAACTTCTACACTTCGGGGACTGTCGCCGAAAATCGGGGACGAATGGTCACCCTATATTACGCCCGTGCCGCTTTATTTTCCCAGAAAAAATCCGGTACCCATTAAAGGCTGGGTGAACCCGAAATCCGTCGCTTGGGATCGAACCCTACTTTCTTGTCCTTTGTAGTCCAGTTCACCAACCACTGAGCTATAGCAGCTCCCAGTTAGTGCTCGTGACAAAAATCAAAGATTGACAATTCTGAGAGTTTCTTCGATGTAGGTAATGTTCAATTTTTAACCAGAAACATTTTTATTTTAAGAAACACTTTTTAAAAAAAAAAGAATAAGCCAGTGTATGTTCTCTTTCTGGAAAAAACACAAATGATTTGGTCGCTGAACGTCGATGCTGTGAATGGTCTAGACTCACGTGCACTCATTCAGTCGCACGGTGCAGAACCCGTTTCCACGTTATAGACTGGCTAACTCCAGTCAATCAGCTCTTCGGCACCGGGATACATACTACAGAGATGGGAGTTTAGATGGGCGGAGCCAGAAATGAGAAACTTAGTGGGCGTGTAAGAAGACTTATCAACCAACACAGAACCGGAGTCATCAGTCGCTAGACACTGTGAGACTTGCTGAGGAGGGGATCTGAGCACCCATGGACATGTTCGGAGTAAAACGATGATGACCCGCCAATAACTCAATAACACAAATGATCAAATCATCTAAGATATCAGTGATAAACAACAAAAGTGACGCAAAAGACACCGCAACAAGCAACTGTGTGGCACCTAGACCACAGAGCACATTCCACATGGCTGCATTG
Organism: Megaustenia siamemsis; assembly: GCA_032433765.1. NCBI lineage: Eukaryota > Metazoa > Mollusca > Gastropoda > Stylommatophora > Ariophantidae > Megaustenia > Megaustenia siamemsis. The sequence continues at coordinate 138,507,218 of JAVIAB010000051.1, read as the reverse complement.
CTTTCAACAGCCTGAGAACAAAAATAAGGCCCATAGAAGCAACACTGCTTAACAAACAATGGGGAATTGGTGAAGTTCATAAACAACACTGTCTTGTTCAAACCCATATTTTAAATGTATAGCAAAAGCTGATCACAGTAAGAAGAAAATGTGGAGGTGACACAAGGTGATGATGTTGTCACCCTTAACAACCCTATCTTAAGATAGGGGGTTAAGGCAAAGAAATGCAAATGAATGCATAGAAATGCGAAGCTGCAACATATTTTTTAACATATTTCGAATATTTTTGTTTTGAATGTTTTGTTATTAGTTTTGTGTGTGTGTTTTTCTTGTTTGTTCCTGCTGAAGGCCTATTGGGCCGAAACGTCGTTTAGTCTGTGTCGTCCACTTATCACGTAATGCTTCTAACATACCATTTTTTTTAAATTTTTAAATTTTTCCTCTATCTCAAGATATGCTATGGGATATCCTTTTCTTTTATTACTCTGTTAATTGTTGTTCATAATGCATACTCAAATACCATACATATAAATGCTCGAAAACAAAGCTCACAATACACATAACTCACTGTTTAGTTCAATCTATTGTCATCTTTATTGTCACAGAGTTGACATGGTCACAGATTATACAACGAACAGTCAAATTATTGGACATCTATCACCACTATTAGCAGTGATAGCTCAGTGGTTAGTGAACTGGACTACAAAGGACAAGAGGTAAGTTTCGATCCCAACCGACGGCTTCCGGGTTCACCCAGCTTTCAATGGGTACCAGATTTTTTTCTGGTAAAGTAAATCGGCACAGGCGTAATACCGACCACATTACACCAAAAATCATGTGCCGAAGGTATGTAAAATGTATGGTCACTAACACCATATTCCCTATACGCCACTTGGCGTGATGGGGCACTTTCCTTTTTTTTTTTTCTTTTTTTTTAACTATCACAATTGTCTAACACACAAAAAATAACTAGAAGCAAAATGGGCACTCAACAATACAATCTTAATTCCAACGTTGTGCTACCAATGTTGGACCTGGGCCCTATACGCAAGAACAGATGACGGGAGACAGCCTAAGAGATAAAATCAGAAATGCAGAACTGAGAAAAAAGCTAGGAATAATTCTCGCCATAGAGTACATAAAGAAACAACAGATGAAATTGTTTGGCCACGTGATAAGGCAGAAATATCAAAATACAACACAGCGAGCCTACAATAAACATGACAACTCCAGATCCAAGGGTCGATCACGAAAAAAGATGGATCGACAGAAAATTAGAAACACTAGAAAACATAACAGCAGGATAGACTAACAGAGCAGCAAACGACCGTAACTTATATCTCCCCCGACACTGAATGTCAAATAAGGAAGATACGAAGATGAACAAACTCATTGAGACAAGTGCTGTATACACGACATACATCTTTGCTTATCTTGTGTCACTGAAAGAGTGCTGTATACACGATATACATCTTTGCTTATCTTGTGTCACTGAAAGAGTGCTGTATACACGACATACATCTTTGCTTATCTTGTGTCACTGAAAGAGTGCTGTATACACGACATACATCTTTGCTTATCTTGTGTCACTGAAAGAGTGCTGTATACACGACATACATCTTTGCTTATCTTGTGTCACTGAAAGAGTGCTGTATACACGACATACATCTTTGCTTATCTTGTGTCACTGAAAGGCTCAATGTTACATCTTAGATTCTTCTTCTCTGGACCAAGTCATCTATTTAATATTTACATGTTGTCGATCAAATGTTTTGTTCATTGCTCATATTTTGTAGAATTTTAACCAGCCTTTTGTGCATGTCAGTACAGACTGTCAGTTCATTATTTTTTTTATTGAATCAAACGATTAGTTATTGTTCTCACACAATTCAGTAAAATGCGTGTCCTCACTTATTGAATTATATTAGTCCATCAATGCTATTTAAACTCATTGTTGTTTTAGATAAACAAAGTTTCACTCAAGTATAATTTTATTTTGTAGCTCAATCTTCTTCTTGTTTCCTTCTTTATTTGCCTTTCAGTGTCAAGGGGAGATATAATTTACGGTCTTTTGCTTTTCTGTTGGCCTCTCCCAGTGTTTCTAATATGCTTTCAATCCATCTCTTTCGTGGTCCACCCTTGAGTGCAGTGTTCACAAAACGTATATTGAAGGCTCGTTGTGTTGTATTTTGGTCTTTCTGTCTTATCACCTGACCAAACCATTTTATCTGTTTTTTTTTTTTTATTATATGGCGATAATTATTCCTAGCTTTTTTCTTTCTTAGCTCTTCATTTCTGATCTTTTCTCTCAGGCTGTTTACTATCATTCGTTTAACACATTTCATCTCAGTAGAGGTTATCTTTGTTATTATTCTAATGGTCTTGAGTCCAGATTTGGCAGTGATAGCACAACGTTATGATGAAGATTGTGTTGTAGAGTGCCCATTTTGCCTTGGGTTCTTACTTATTCGAATCTACTTTTACCTCATTGCCCACTTATTCAACAAACGATCAGTTCATTCATTTACTCATATTTTTATTAACTAATTCATCAAATGTTGCAACAACAGAAATAGCTTGTCCATGAACAACTCAAGCAATAAATGACATATTAGCTGCATCGTTTCAACATATAATGATTGGTTAGGACTAAATTATATGTCAAGAAACAGCATCAAACACTAAATTGTGTATTTTGATGCTATTTCATGAGAAGTCATCAAAGCAACATCAATTAAAGTAAAAGTCCAGTGAAATAACTCAATTTATACATATTTACATACAATCGGACAAATACTACAACATTTGTAAGCAAATCAACAATGAACTAAGCTTTATAACATTACAAGATTGTGACCTCTCGACTCAACTCCAAGACTACAACTTCTCCATTTATCTATTCATTTTTATTTCATAGCTCCCACTTTTAAATGTTATCTTCAAAATGTCATCACCCCTCTTTACATTATCACACCTGCTCTGTCATCTCCATTTCGTAAGACCTTTATTTTGTATTTTCCTCGCGTCTATGTTAGTTTAACAGCATCTAAAGGCAGATAATGAACAGTAACATTGACCATGGGACTACACAAAGAAATGAAGAAAGTTATGACCACGAGTAGCATGACGATGGAGGTGATGGCAGTGACCCGGGCATTCATCTGGTTAGAGTCACAAGATTACACTCATGTCTGTATTCTGAGTGATTCGATGAGAATAATAAAAATAAGTGAAGGCTGGCTCTGTACGCATGCAAGGGTAAGTCGTTGCAGAAATAAAAAAAAATACGTAGGGTCACCTTTGTCTACGTCCCTGGACACGCGGGAGTACGGGGAAATGAGAGAGCAGAAGGGTTGGCTAGCTGCGCTGTCGTTGAAGATGGTCAACCAATGGATAGGGCGGACATCATCAGTGCTCTCCGAGATGTGGGAAGAGCCCAGGACTTCAGCGACCACAAATCCACGTCACTCCTTCGGATGAAAGAGATGGGAGTTAAGATGGGCACAGCCAGAAATAAGAAACTTAGTGGGCGTGTAAGAAGACTTATCAACAAACACTGAACTGGAGTCGTCAGTCGCTGGACACTTCGGGACTTGCTGAGGAGGGGATATGAGCACCTATGGACATGTTCGGAGTGCAATGATGATGACCCGCAAATAACTCAATAAATAATAACTCAATGCAGAATTATCCTCAATGATTTTTGTTAATACATTTTGGTCATTACTTGACTTTCATTACTCAATGTTATTTTGCTGCATATATTAAATTTATCTTGTGAAAGAAACATATGAATTTGACTAATGATTTCTTTGCATTGTTGTTGACATCATCAAACAACATCTTCCTTCTTTCTCTTATCTGTAGTGAAGACATACTTGCAAAATAGTTTATGTAGTAGGTAGAGCAAATACCAGGCTTATGATCTTCCACTGTCTCTCAAGACTTGCAGTATATCACTACTGGTAACAGATAAATCTCTCTCTCTCTCTCTCTCTCTCTCTCTCTCTCTCTCTCTCTCTCACTAATTAACTATAACTATATTATTGCTTTTGATTATGTCATTGCAAACTGTTGATAGAATGTTCTAGAATATCTAAAAATAGGATATTTCATCATTGCAGATTATACCAATCTAAATAGATGAACATTTTGACTCATGAAGGAATTAGACGAGGAATAAAAACAAACAAAACTAATGGACTTTTAGAGGTTTGTCAACTGTTTTGTTTGTGTTTCTCTCCCACTAATGGACTTTTAGAGGTTTGTCAACTGTTTTGTTTGTGTTTCTCTCCCACTAATGGACTTTTAGAGGTTTGTTAACTGTTTTGTTTGTGTTTCTCTCCCACTAATGGACTTTTAGAGGTTTGTCAACTGTTTAGTTTGTGTTTCTCTCCCACTGATGGACTTTTAGAGGTTTGTCAACTGTTTTGTTTGTGTTTCTCTCACACTGATGGATTTTTAGAAATTTGTCAACTGTTTAGTTTGTGTTTGTCTCTCCCACTGATGCACTTTTAGAGATTTGTCAACTGTTTAGTTTGTGTTTGTTTCTCCCACTGATGCACTTTTAGAGATTTGTCAACTGTTTAGTTTGTGTTTGTCTCTCCCACTGATGCCCTTTTAGAGATTTGTCAACTGTTTAGTTTGTGTTTGTCTCTCCCACTGATGCACTTTTAGAGATTTGTCAACTGTTTAGTTTGTGTTTGTCTCTCCCACTGATGCACTTTTAGAGATTTGTCAACTGTTTAGTTTGTGTTTGTCTCTCCCACTGATGCACTTTTAGAATCTAAATGTTTGTTTCATTAGTCTCCCCTTATCCACTAAACTAACATCCTATCAACAATAACAATGTTTATGTACTTCCCCCACACCCCCACTTGGTTTCCATGTCGCTTTCTGTATTAAAATATGTTTCTTTAAAATGCAGACTTTCTTCATTAGTATTTCCTTCACTTAGCGGTTTTGTTCTTTATTATGTTGAGTTAGCCGGAAGTCGAGAAAACAAATAATTATAACCAGTGATCAGCTGCATAATGAGACAGCAAAGAACTAATCATAAAGACCCATAACCAGCATTGTTATAATTAACATACAACTATAACAGAAGCATAAAGTTAGTGACAAAATCCATGATCAAACAAGTGATATTAAAACAATCACAAAAGCGAGATAAGTACGATGACTGATGTAAGTCATATGATTCAGTTTCACTCTACAATTGAGGACTGAGCAACTATTTCTCTTTTAGCAAATTAACAGTAACATATAGCTGTTCAAACAATGGTTAAGTGATTTTTGAATCATTAGTATAGTGTCACCTTACTTTGTGCTGTAATTTTATATCAACTACTTGAATTAATAAGCTGCTGTAACATAATTAAGTAGACCTCCATTTTTGTTTAAAAGATGAACAGCTTGTTATAACAATTAAGCTTAACAATGCATTAACATTCCTCTCAGAGGTGAGGTCTGTAGATATAGAAGACCTAGTATTGCAATATCTCTAGAAAGGATAAATTCAACCTCTCCAGCAGAAACCGGCAATTCAAAAAGGCCACTGCAGTCGACCACTTCACCATCATGGATCTAATAACCGACAACTTGCATCAACACTGTGGTACTAGATATCATGACCATCATGGGTCCAATAACCAACAACTTGTATCAACACTGTGGTACTAGATATCATCGCCTTAATCACCATCAATACACATTTGAAAGTAAAATATACCTAAATTACTAATTGAACATAGTTCAGACAATGTGTCTCAGAGAAATATCTAAAGAACAATTCCAATAAAATTATTTACAGTCACAAAATAAGACTACACAGATCTTCAGAAAGGAAGGTGGGCTAGGTAATAACTAAACGAACTTCTTGAGTTCTCACTCAAGTCAAGAACATCAGATGTGTCCCAAATACAGAAGTAATTTCACACGATCTTCACAGCTGTAGTGATAATCTAGTCAATGGCCATTAATATAATGGCAGAGACACATGGAGTGATTTATTGCAGGTTCTGCGCAAATGTCTGAAGGGCAACACCAAAAGTTGTCAGGTTTACAGCAAGGCATGTGCTGGCTTAAGGGGAATACAGAGTCAGTGAGCATATTTCTCCATGAGAACGGCACCTTTCCGGTGGTGTGCATAGTATCACGTCAGACTGTCTTTACCTGCCAGAAAAATCTGTTACCCATTTTTATCTTAGAAGCTGGGTGAATCCCACAGTTATATCGGTTCGATAAAACTTTGCCACTTCTTCGAATTGAATCCAAATCCTTCCGATTAGAAGGCGAGTGCACTGATTACCCAGCCACTGAGGCTGCAGTTATCGGAAGTTGAGAGCATTGAATGTCTGTCCCATGTGATATATTTTGCTCGGATGGGCTGATAGTTCAATTGTCGTTTCTTTGTGACGCTCATTGTAGCTGTTGTGTTCTTTTATAGTGAGGACTTGAAGCTTGCAAAAAAGTGACCACTACTAAACTATCTGGCCATTTGTCTCCCTTCTCACTTGGTTTATCTGACCAACTGTCTCCCTTCTCACTTGGTTTATCTGACCAACTGTCTCCCTTCTCACTTGGTTTATCTGACTAACTGTCTCCCCTCTCACATGGTTTATCTGACAAACTGTCTGCCTTCTCACTTGGTTTATCTGACCAACTGTCTCCCTTCTCACTTGGTTTATCTGACCAACTGTCTCCCTTCTCACTTGGTTTATCTGACCAACTGTCTCCCTTCTCACTTGGTTTATCTGACCAACTGTCTCCCTTCTCACATGGTTAATATGACCAACTGTCTCCCTTCTCACTTGGTTTATCTGACAAACTGTCTCCCTTCTCACATGGTTTATCTGACCAACTGTCTCCCTTCTCACTTGGTTTATCTGACCAACTGTCTCCCTTCTGACTTGGCTTATCTGACCAACTGTCTCCCTTCTCACATGGTTTATATGACCAACTGTCTCCCTTCTCACTTGGTTTATCTGACCAACTGTCTCCCTTCTCACTTGGTTTATCTGACCAACTGTCTCCTTTCTGACTTGGCTTATCTGACCAACTGTCTCCCTTCTCACTTGGTTTATCTGCCCAACTGTATCCCTTCTGACTTCGATTATCTGACCAACTGTCTCCCTTCTCACATGGTTTATATGACCAACTGTCTCCCTTCTCACTTGGTTTATCTGACCAACTGTCTCCCTTCTCACTTGGTTTATCTGACCAACTGTCTCCTTCTGACTTGGCTTATCTGACCAACTGTCTCCCTTCTCACTTGGTTTATCTGCCCAACTGTATCCCTTCTGACTTCGATTATCTGACCAACTGTCTCCCTTCTCACTTGGTTTATCTGCCCAACTGTATCCCTTCTGACTTGGTTTATCTGACCAACTGTCTTCCTTCTCACTTGGTTTATCTGACCAACTGTCTTCCTTCTGACTTGGCTTATCTGACCAACTGTCTCCCTTCTCACTTGGTTTATCTGCCCAACTGTATCCCTTCTGACTTCGATTATCTGACCAACTGTCTCCCTTCTCACTTGGTTTATCTGCCCAACTGTATCCCTTCTGACTTGGTTTATCTGACCAACTGTCTTCCTTCTCACTTGGTTTATCTGACCAACTGTCTTCCTTCTGACTTGGCTTATCTGACCAACAGTCTCCCTTCTCACTTGGTTTATCTGCCCAACTGTCTCCCTTCTGACTTGGTTTATCAGACCAACAGTCTCCCTTCTCACTTGGTTTATCTGACCAACTGTCTTCCTTCTGACTTGGCTTATCTGACCAACTGTCTTCCTTCTGACTTGGCTTATCTGACCAACTGTCTTCCTTCTGACTTGGCTTATCTGACCAACTGTCTTCCTTCTGACTTGGCTTATCTGCCCAACTGTCAACCTTCTGACTTGGCTTATCTGCCCAACTGTCAACCTTCTGACTTGGCTTATCTGCCCAACTGTCAACCTTCTGACTTAGCTTATCTGCCCAACTGTCAACCTTCTGACTTGGTTTATCTGACCAACTGTCTTCCTTCTGACTTGGCTTATCTGCCCAACTGTCAAACTTCTGACTTGGCTTATCTGCCCAACTGTCAACCTTCTGACTTAGCTTATCTGCCCAACTGTCAACCTTCTGACTTGGCTTATCTGCACAACTGTCTCCCTTCTGACTTGGTTTATCTGCCCAACAGTCTACCTTCTGACTTGGTTTATCTGACCAACTTGCTACCTTCTGATTTGGTTGATCTGACCAAATGTCTCCCTTCTGACTTGGTTTATCTGCCCAACAGTCTACCTTCTGACTTGATTTATCTGACCAACTGTCTACCTTCTGACTTGGTTGATCTGCACAACTCTCTATCTTCTGACTTGGTTTATCTGCACAACTCTCTATCTTCTGACTTGGTTTATCTGACCAACTGTCTACCTTCTGACTTGGTTTATCTGACCAACAGTCTACCTTCTGACTTGGTTTATCTGCCCAACAGTCTACCTTCTGACTTGGTTTATCTGCACAACTCTCTACCTTCTGACTTGATTTATCTGGCCAAATGTCTCCCTTCTGACTTGGTTTATCTGCCCAACTGTCTGCTTCGTGACCTGGTTTATCTGACCAAATGTCTCCCTTCTGACTTGGTTTATCTGACCAAATGTCTCCCTTCTGACTTGGTTTATCTGACCAACTGTCTTCCTTCTGACTTGGTTTATCTGCCCAACTGTCTGCTTCGTGACCTGGTTTATCTGACCAAATGTCTTCCTTCTGACTTGGTTTATCTGACCAACTGTCTCCCTTCTGACTTGGTTTATCTGCCCAACTGTCTGCTTCGTGACCTGTTTTATCTGACCAAATGTCTTCCTTCTGACTTGGTTTATCTGACCAAATGTCTCCCTTCTGACTTGGTTTATCTGACCAAATGTCTTCCTTCTGACTTGGTTTATCTGACCAAATGTCTCCCTTCTGACTTGGTTTATCTGCCCAACTGTCTGCTTCGTGACTTGGTTTATCTGCCCAACTGTCTGCTTCGTGACCTGGTTTATCTGACCAAATGTCTTCCTTCTGATTTGGTTTATCTGCCCAACTGTCTGCTTCGTGACCTGGTTTATCTGCCCAACTGTCTGCTTCGTGACCTGGTTTATCTGACCAACTGTCTGCTTCGTGACCTGGTTTATCTGACCAAATGTCTCCCTTCTGACTTGGTTTATCTGCCCAACTGTCTGCTTCGTGACCTGGTTTATCTGACCAAATGTCTCCCTTCTGACTTGGTTTATCTGCCCAACTGTCTGCTTCGTGACCTGGTTTATCTGACCAAATGTCTCCCTTCTGACTTGGTTTATCTGCCCAACTGTCTGCTTCGTGACCTGGTTTATCTGACCAAATGTCTCCCTTCTGACTTGGTTTATCTGCCCAACTGTCTGCTTCGTGATCTGATTTATCTGCCCAACTGTCTGCTTCGTGACCTGGTTTATCTGACCAAATGTCTCCCTTCTGACTTGGTTTATCTGCCCAACTGTCTGCTTCGTGACCTGGTTTATCTGCCCAACTGTCTGCTTCGTGACCTGGTTTATCTGACCAAATGTCTCCCTTCTGACTTGGTTTATCTGCCCAACTGTCTGCTTCGTGACCTGGTTTATCTGACCAAATGTCTCCCTTCTGACTTGGTTTATCTGCCCAACTGTCTGCTTCGTGATCTGATTTATCTGACCAACTGTCTCCCTTCTGACATGGATTATCTGGCCAACTGATAGTTTCTTTCAAAGCTTGTCTTGGCAACTTCAGCTTACTAAATAAAATTCTTTCAGCAGACAAGTTGTGCCACTCAATAATTATATCACTGTCTAAAATCAGACCCACTAAAGATAGCGACGTTTGTCCAGCTGGACAGCAAACAAATCTTTGTATGATATTTGTCCCACTTGTAAACAGTGTCCTTATTTAGTTGGACATAAGGCCTTCTCTCGTCTTTTCTCAACACATTCTCAGAGCTATATCCGCGATCTCTTGACCAGTGGTCTGTCTAAGTCTAGATGCTGGTTGTTGTTTGGTGAAATGTGTCCCAGTGCCTGGACAGGCGATATATGACCTGATGAATGTCCCACAGCCTGGAAACATAACAAGTTCCCTGTTGGAGACATGTTACCAGCTGGACCGATTGATGTGGGAGAAAGATGGCCTGCCATATGTGAGGATGGAGAGAGGTGTTGAGCCATGTGAGGAGAAAGGGAGAGATGATCTGTAATGTTTGGAGATGGAGAGAGATGTCCAGTTATACTGTGTCCACCTGATGGAGATAGATGTCCAGTTATAGTATGTCCGCCTGATGGCGAGAGATGTCCACTTGATGGAGAGAGATGTCCAGTTATACTGTGTCCACCTGATGGAGAGAGATGTCCAGTTATACTGTGTACACCTGATGGAGAGAGATGTCCAGTTATACTGTGTCCACCTGATGGAGAGAGATGTCCAGTTATACTGTGTCCACCTGACGGAGAGAGATGTCCAGTTATACTGTGTCCACTTGATGGTGAGAGATGCCCAGTTATGCTGTGTCCACCTGATGGAGAAAGGTGCCCAGTTCTGCTTTGTCCACTTAATGGAGAAAGATGTCCATTTAGGTGTGCAGATGAAGAAAGATGTCCAGGCATATCAGAGATTGGTGAAAGATGTCCAGTACCTCCTGCCTGAAGCCGGAGATGTGCGGAATGCATCATGGTGTCATGGGGTGGTGTAATCGGCTCATTTTAATGTGCATCACGTTGGCTGTATTGATACCCAGGGATGACATCTGTCCCGACATGCTGCCAATTTGGTGTGGACTAAAAAGTAGAAACAAAGAAATGCTCAGAATTAAAAACTGCGCGTTCAAATAATGTAGAAATATAAAAAATGTAACTGATATTAACAAATAAATACATACAATTGTTAGTGAAATAAATACATTCTCATTAAAATATAAAAATCTATTTTAAAGAATAATAAAATTATTTTTACCGGAAAACTACTAAAGGAATTGATTGTGTCCTATACGTCATCGATCCTTAAAGGACGTTAAATGGGTATAGATGTTCTGTGGTTTGCAGATAAGGTTTGCAGCAAAACTGTGAAATTTGCGCCTTTTTTAAGCCCAGCACATCTGACCTTAGCACGGCATTTTTAAGTACCGGATTGACTTTCCTCTTCGATCCCTATTCGTTTGGCCAGAATAGTCTGGTTAGTCAGTTTCCATAGGCACCACGAAGAGGTGGAGCAGGGTCTGGATGGTTCTGGTTTACCGATTCAGGTGCAAACCATCATCTACAAGTAGCTGCCCGCTTCTAGCTCTGTTGCTGTCAGTCTTGCCTCCAAAATATAATGTTAAATTGTATAATTTATATTTTAAATTCTCAACTTTTCAAGCCTTTTTGTTTTTTTAATTCAGGTTGTATAAAACATGTAAGTTATACGTAAATTATATTATACCGCCCAGTGAGCTGTGACCATTCTTATAATACCAGGATGTGTGCTTGATAATCTAGGTTACTAGCAAAAATTTGAGATCAGTAGTATACAAAAAAAAAAAAAAAGGAATTGATGTCAACGGTCACAATATAAACAATTTGCAATTTGCGGATGACACAGTCTTAATAGCAGAGACAGAGAATGAACTACAAGAAATGATTGACTTAATAGTAAAAGAAAGCAACAAAAAAGGTATCAGTCTGAATAGTAAGAAAACAGAAGTAATGGTCATATCGAAGAAACGATCATCACCATCATAAAAAAAACAACAGGATAAATATAAAACAAGTGCAGCGCGTCAAATACTTAACCAATAATAACATCAGATGGAAGATGCACCACAGAAATAAAAAGCAGAATAGCTCAGGCCAAAATAGCATGTCAGAAAATGAAAAACGTTTTATGCAACAAATCTATGTCAATAGAAGTGGGAAAGTGAGTTCATCGGTGCTATATAGAGCCAATTCTGACCTATGGAAGCGAATCATGGACAGTAGACAAACGAATGAAAAGACGAGAAGACGATTATAGGCTACAGAGATGGGAATTCTCAGAAGAATGTTGAAAGTTTCCTGGACAGCTAAAAAGACCAATGAGGAGTAATCAAAGAGGCCAACACAAAAAGGGAACTCCTTAGAAACATCAGAAAGAAACAATCAATATTTTTCGGACACATCATGAGAAGAGGAAAGTTGGAATACTTGGTTACAGCTGGCAAAAAAAAAAAAACAGGAAAGAGAGATCGCGGACGACAAAGAGAGAAAATACTGGATAGCTTGGTGTCATGGCATGGAAAACAATCAACAACAGAACTGATACGATGCACTGTGGATAGAAGATTGTGGAACGACATTATCGCCTACGCCAATCGGTATGGTACATGATAACGAAAAGAAGAAAACGTATGGTTTTGATCTCACATTAATGATTTAGCGTTTGTGCTAATTGGTACCAATCAAATGTTTGTTAGTGTAAGCCACTTAATTTTATTAGAAGCCTAAATTATGCTTACCTGTGGGGATGGTGCGAAGCCAGTCCAACATTTTGAGGTGACGATGAGGTCACGTGGGTTTGTTTCCAGTGAGGGAACTCCATACCTTCATCGCTTAGGTCAGAATTATTCATGGGGAAGTCGCCTGTTGGATATTGATGAGGTTGCAGTTAACCGTGGGTTTTGGAGTTATAGCATAACTGTTGTTTATGAAGTCGTTGCGCAGTGAAAATATTTGTGAAATTACGGGTAATTGTAACGTGCATTTTTATTATTCATCTAAACGCTACTGCTCTTGGCTGCCTTGTATTGGGTAAAGTGGCTGTTCACACGGTGAAGTTGTGTCTACAGCAAATGTTCAAAATGCCTAACACGGGCCTCAAAACATTTGTTGACTCGCCTCTTAATATTTTCGAAAAACCTTTTAGATAATGACCAGTGATATTTGTTGGAACAGAGTGGCGATTTGTGCCTTCAGGTCATTATCTGTTTGCGCATTATTTAGATCAACTTTTCCTTTCAGCGCACCCCACAGATAATGGTCAGGCGCAGTTAGTACTTATGAGTCTGGAAATTTCAGCACAAATTGTCGAATTACTTCAATTATTACTTCAATTATTACTTCAATTTTTCAAGAATTACATATTCAGTATATTTGCCACCATTACGTAAGATACGTTAAACCAAAAATACCGTTTTTCAATGTTTAACACTATTTCCTTTCAGTAATGACACCGTGAATATAACAACGGCTTGTTGTGTTATGCTGCAGACGGGATTGTGAACACGGATTCTCATGACGTAATTTCACCAATCGGTGACGTAATTTCAGGAATATTGCCACAATCATTGCACATGGACTTTATAAACACCCAGAATATTGGTAACAAGAGAACACACATTTAATGCTTAAGAAAATGTAAGTTTATAACACAACCCCCCTTTTCCCCTTATGCGAGAAGTCTTAGGTAAAATCCCAGTTTAAGCACATATATTATTTTTCGAACGGGCAACATCCTTCTGAGTAACATAGCATTTTATTATGTGGTTTTCTAATGTCATTATTGTCCAGAAAAGAGAAACAACGTCCTAACCTAAACTAAAACCTCTGCAGTTTTGTTGCGAGGCCAAATAAGGGGAGATTATTTATTTCTGTTCTTTAACTAGGACCTACCCGATCTTAAAATATTAGCTGATATTTACTGCGGATTAGTCTATAAAATAAAAATTCCTTATAATTTTACCATCTCATTTTTTTTCTGCACTTTAACAGTGTTGAAGTGAAAAATAGTGTTTGGGTCAAAGTTCAGTAGTGAGTTTCATCTTTGGTGCTTATTGCGACTTCTGTTACCTGATTGAGTTATCTTCTTCTATCTATCTATCTATTGACCTTTCGAGCCGTAGCCGGCCCATAGGGCGTAGACCAAGATACACCTTCTCCTATCTGAATTTTGTTCTAGCAGTTTTCTTTTAAAGATATTTTATCAAATCTCACCATCTGTCTCTGTTCTGTGCAAGCAGCTCTATCTCATTGAGGGAGCCGAATCCTGCTGCTCTTGCCTCTCTCATCAGTGTTCTTCTCAGTGTCTCCCTGGGTCTTCCTCTTTTTCTCTTACCTATTGTTTCCCATATGAGGGCTTAGACCTCATCTTCTTCTAGAGGTAGCTTTCCCCTGTTTCTGATTGATTCTGTTAATCTAGCCTGATGGTGATTGTGTTCCATTTCTGGACTACTTGATTTACTGTTTCTTAATTTAATCCAACAATGATATAAACCATTTTATTGCCATTTCTATCTGTAGACACACTCTTCCGCTTAAGTACCACATTTCCATCGTGAAAATTCAAGTCGACATCATCAAGAGTCTACATCATCAAAAGTCTACATCATCAAAAGTGCACATCATCAAAAATCTACATCATGAAAGAACTGACAGGATCTTATTTAAGGACGTTTGTGGTAGAGTTGACTGTTCGGTGAAGGATAAAATAGTAATTGATGATGCAAGAATCGGAGTTTGAGAAGTGGGATGTCATACCTACAACAAGTTGGGTATGGTGGCTGAAAACTAGGAGGTCATACCTAGAACAAGTTGGGTATGGTGGCTGAAAACTAGGAGGTCATACCTAGAACAAGTTGGGTATGGTGGCTGAGAACTAGGTCATACCTGGAACAAGCTGGGTATGGTGGCTAAAAACAAGATCATACCTGGAACAAGCTGGGTATGGTGGCTGAGAACTAGGAAGTCATAACTAGAACAAGTTGGGTAATGTGGCTGACAAGATGGGGATCATCAACTTTCAAATAAAAATTGTGGAAGTCTTTATGTATGTCTACATCTACAGGTATATTTAAGCTTCTTTTTCTAATTCAGTGGTGAGCTTTTTACTACGACTTTAGACATCTAGAGAAGCATGGATCAGGCATAGAACAGAACGGTGCGCTTGCAGTACCCAGCTTAGTCTCGGAAGTGGAAACACGATGGAGAAATATGAAAAGGGAGCTTACTTACATTGTTGATACGATGAAGAATCCATGTTTTGCGAGTAGGCCATACTTGACAGACTCACTGGTCTCATAGACAATCCCGATGCCATGCTCTGTGAAAAGAAAACATAAAATAATTATTTAAATCTCAATAATTAAACATTAGTAATAAGGAAAAAATATATAAGAAAATGAGAAACGTTTTGTGCAACAAGTCTGTGTCAATAAAAGTGAGAGAGATAATCGGTACTTGTAGCCTTCGTCTCCAGGGCGCGAACTTGGGCAGAAATAGAAAGTTGCAAGTTATTGCACATTACAACATGTTTCTTCTCTCCACGCAGCCGAGCAATCCAAAGGTCTAACAGGGCAAGAACAGTTTGGTGCCAACTGCGTCGCAGGAGTTGCCAGAGCAATGTTGAAATCAATACTGGACTGCCTTAGGGACTCCCCCTCCGGATTTTTCCTTAGGATTAGAAGTCTATCCCGTGAATGGATAGACCCGTTAGACAGCGGGGGTTTATAATAGGAGTTGACCTAGATACGTTACCATTTGTAGGTTAACGGGTCTCATCTACTCGGGGAAGAGGTTATGGTGCCTCCGACTCGCCGATGAAAACGTCATAGGGCATGTGGGGCACAGAACAGAGATATATGGCGATATACAATACAGGCCTTGAACAAAGTGTGATGCTTAATAACAAAGATCGTCGGATACAAGAGTCTAGAATTTCTGCCCTTTGTGCCGTCTTCGGCTCGAAAGGATAATAGAAAGATAGATAAATAGACGCTTTCGTCTGTTGTACAGTTTACAACTTCAAATCATTATATATTAATTTTAATGCCATGAAAAATATACTAACAACAAAACAAATAACAGCAGGGCTGAAACTAAGAATAGCAAAATGTTACATCTTCTAAATAATGCTGTACATGGACATTAGACAAGAAAACAAAACAGAAAATTGAAGCCTTTGAAATGTGGATTTACAGAAGAATAGGTAGAATTGGATATAGAAAAAAATAAACGATGAAGTTTTAAAACAACAAAAAATAAAAAGAGAACTACTAAATACAATTAAAACAAGACAAATGATATTTTCCGTACACGGAAAAAGACACAACAACCTAATAAAAGTAATATTGGAAGGGAAAATACAAGGTAAAAGAGGCAGAGGCAGACCAAGACTAACATGGACGAGTAACATCAAAAGATGGACAGTCAATTTATGACAACCTGCACCATCAAAGCAAGAAACAGAGTGGAATGGCGATCCATGGTAGCCAACCTTCATTGCGGAGACGGCACTCGATGATGATGATGATGATGATGATGATGATGATGATGATACCGAATGATGCAGTTACAATTTCAATCTGTTAAAATTATGTTATTATTATATTCATCATCATCGAGTACCGTCTCCGCACCGAAGTTTGGCTACCATGGACGCCATCCTGCTCTGTCTCTTGCTTTGATGGTGCAGGTTGTCATAGGCTGACTTGTCCATCTTTTGATGTTACTTGTCCATGTTAGTCTTGGTCTGCCTCTATTACACTGTATTTTCCCTTTCAGTGTTATTTTTAGTAGGCTATTGTGTCTTTTAACATGCCCCAAACATTGCATTTGTCTTGTTTAAATTGTGTTTAGTAGTTCTCTTTTCATATTTAGTTGTTTTAAGACTTCATCATTTGTTTTCTTTTTTTTTCCCATCCTATTCTTCTATAAATCTACATTTTAAAGGCTTCAATTTTTTGTTCTGTTTTCTTGTCTACTGTCCATGTTTCTGCAACATACAGGAATATTGAGAAGATGTAACACTTTTGCTATTAAATTAATAATAGTAATATTATTTAGAAACGTGTGTAGCCCTTCAATCATTGCGTAATTTGCCCTACTTACATCTGGTATTGTCAGTAAGTCCGGGCGAGCATTTCCTGTCAAATGCATGCCGGGGTTAGACCGCAACTGAGGAGGCGTGGGCGTATGTGTAGGAGTCACACTGGGTGATGTTTTCGGGTGTGAGTTCACGATGCTGCCTTTCTGTAACATCAGATTCGGAGATGTGGTGGACAAATCTCCTGGAGAGCTGCAAGGAGAGACGTGCTGGTGGTAGCCGTTAGGAATCGGAGACTGGCTCATGTGGTCAGACATGCCGCCTGGGGAGCAAACAATAAGAGGATTATATCTCTAATTTTTTTCTCTTCAATCTCAGTGTAATTTACAAACAGTAATTTCTCTCTCGCTCTCGCTCTCTCTCTCTCTCTCTCTTCTCTCTCTCTCTGCGATCAAGACTCAATCAGAGTAGGATTCCAGGCTCTCTCATGAAGTCAGCTGTCTGTTTAAAAACAGTAATAGTAATTTACCGTTATGTTTAGGAAAGAAATATTTCTTCTTATTCGTTGCTTCCTTATTTGCAATCCAGCGTCGGGGGAAGAGATCGTATTATATATATATATACAGTATTTTTTGCTCGTTGGTTGTCGTCTCTTTAACTGGCATGTTCTCTTGTATTATGTTCATATATTTTTTTGAAAATAAAAGACGTTCTCTCTCTGTGTCTTTACATAGACCGCATTGACGCGACTTAGGGAGTCGCGGTAGCTCAGTGGTTACTGAACTGGACTACAAACGACAAGGGCTAGGGTTCTATCCCAACCGACGGCCTCCGGATTCACCCAGCCTTAAATGGGTACCGGATTTTTTTTCTGGGAAAATAAAGATGCACGGGCGTGATACCGATCACATCACCCCAAAAATGCCTGCCTGTCTCTTTCGCTTCGTCTCTCAATTTTTCCAACTGTCACAGCATACCCCGGCAGTTCAATTCTCAAGACAAGACCAATCATTGTTTCTTTCTCATGTTGAAAATAAGCTATCTCTTTACTTTGGCTCTTTGTGATTATCCTCGTTACACCTTTTAGCTGTTCCTAATAAAAGCAATATCATTAAGCAGTGATCTCTGCAATATGTGCCATTTTGGCACGCAAGGTTTCTGTTTTTGAGATTGTGGTTCTGCCCTATGTGCCGTCTTCGGCTCGAAAGGACAATAGATAGATAGATTAAGTAGTACCACATCTCTGTGGCCACTAACGAGTTTCTTGCCTGTTGTCCCGGGGATTCACATCAATACACCAAGACTGGCTCCACATAACACTGAACAACTCATTTCCGTGGACAGCTAATTGTAGTATTTGAAATGGCTTGAATGAAAGCAAAGCTTCTCGGTACATAATCTTGTACCGAGAAGAACTTGAACGTATTATAGCGACTGGAAAGAAAGAAGGAAAGAAAGACAAAGGAATATAACAGCAATGGTTACGTGACAGCTTAACAGTTTGGCATGTAAAAGATTGTTGATGTAATGCCACGAGTTGATGCGGGCAGGGTGCCCTTTTACTCATTGATATGGCTGGTCGTAATGGCTTTCTTGACATTCCTGGCTCTTACTGGAGAGGTTGGAGTTCCTCTATCCCAGGCTATGCTGGGAAACTACTAGTCCAGCCCAGAGGTACTGCAATACTGGGTCTTCTATATCAGTAAAATTCACCACTACAGGGAACACGGCGATCCTAGCTTCTGTTAGCCAGCCCGTTTTGACACAGACTGTTACCTGGGGGAGACCACGAGGAGGTAGAACTGCTAGGTCTTGGTCAGCTCATGGTGCACCGATCCTGATTTTGCAACCGCACTTCGCAGGCGCTCACACTCCTCTGTGTCAAATATTTGCAGCGGGAGTGAAAAGGAATAGTAAAGTAAAGTGCCCCGTCACGCCAAGTGGCATATAGGGAATATGGTGTTAGGTACCATACATTTTACAGACCTTCAGCACATGATTTTTGGGGTAATGTGGTCGGTATTACGCCCGTGCCGCTTTGCTTTCCCAGAAAAAAATCCGGTACCCATTTAAGGCTGGGTGAACCCGGAAGTCGTCGGTTGTGATGGAACCCTACCTCTTGTCCTTTGTAGTCCAGTTCACTAACCACTGAGCTATCGCGGCTCCGGGTGAAAAGAAATATCAGTAGCAAACTGTCGTGGTCTCCATGGCAAAAGATGATGATTAATTTATTTCTTTATTTGCGCACCCACACTTTCTTTAAGATACCACTTTACTGGACATCAATACTCATCATCATCAACATTATCATGTACCATACCGGTTGGCGTAGACGATCATGTCCTTCCACAATCTTCTATCTACAGCGCATCGTATCAATTCTGTTGACCGTTTTCCATGCCATGACACCAAGCTATCCAGTATGTTCTCTCTTTGTCGGCTGCAACCTCTCTTTTCTTTTATGTTGCCAGATGTAACCAAGTATTCCAACTTTCCTCTTCTCGTGATGTGCCAGAAAAATGTTGATTACTTCTTTCTGAAGTTTTTTAGTAGCTCCCTTTTAGTGTTGACCTCTTTGAGAATTTCCTCATTGGTCTTTTTAGCTGACAGATAGATACAGGGAACTTTCAACATTCATGCAATACATATAGTAGGCACACACACACAGAGACGATCATCATCATCATCATCATTGAGTGCCGTCTCCGCAACGAAGGTTGGCTACCATGGAGCGCCATTTTGCTCTATCTCTTGCTTTGATGGTGCAGGTTGTCATCGGTTGATTTGTCCATCTTTTGATGTTACTCGTCCATGTTAATCTTGGTCTGCCTCTGCCTCTTTTACCTTGTATTTTCCCCTCCAGGATCACTTTCAGTAGGCTGTTGTGTCTTTTAACATGGCCTAAGAATCGCATTTGTCTTGTTCTAATTGTGTTTAGTAGTTCTCTTTTCATTTTTAGTTGTTTTAAGACTTCGTCGTTTGTTTTCTTTTCCTTCCATCCAATTCTACCTATTCTTCTATATATCCACATTTCAAAGGCTTCAATTCTCTGTTCTGTTTTCTTGTCTAATGTCCATGTTTCAGCACCATATAGGAATATTAAGAAGATGTAACATTTTGCTATTCTTAGTTTTAGCTCTGGTGTTATTTGTTTTGATGTTAGTATGTCCTTCATGACATTAAAATTACTTTTTGCCATTCCTATTCTTTTGTTTAGGAATGGCAAAAAGTAATTTTAATGTCATGAAGAACATACTAACATAAAACAAATAACACCAGAGCTAAAACTAAGAATAGCAAATGTTACATCTTCTCAATATTCCTATATGGTGCTGAAACATGGACATTACATTACAGAGACGATACTTTGACGTAATTGTGCGCCATCTTACCTGTGGAATGAGGTCGTGAGCTTGGAACCTGTGGTGGCTGTAACAGGCTTTGTGATCCTGTGTGGTTGTGATGTGGCTGAGGTGTCGGAGGCATGAGGCCAGTCTGTGAGCTCGGATACAACCCTCCAGACACACCTCCGTGCAAGGTCATGCCCAGGGAGGCTTGCATCGCTTGGTTGTGGTACTGCATGGACTAAACAAGTAGAGCATTTGAAGTTTGTTAGAAAAGTTATTATTGGTTACAATAGCTAAGTACATCAAGGTTGTTGGTTTTGATTGGATGAAATGGCTAAACGAGGTGTATTCATCTAGACTGGTGCTTTTTTATTGGATGGAATGTGTAGGAGACGGACGTGTATTTCTGAAGATTGGTGGTCGTAATTGGATGGAGTGGTTAAAAGAGGCGTGTTTGTAAAGGTTGGTGGTTCTGATTGGATGGAGTGGTTAAAAGAGGCGTGTTTGTAAAGGCTGATGGTTCTGATTGGATGGAATGGTTTGGTGGTTTTGATTGGAGTAGTTAAAAGAAGTGTTTTCGTCATCGACAGTAGTTGTTTTTATTTAAATAAAAGTGACCATGAATGTCGTTCATATCAATGTAGTAGAGATTGTTTCAACATTGCTCTTGTTATTAATTGTACGAATTTGTTCTGAAAGGTAGGGGTATTCTGCTTCAACAATTACCGATCAATGTTGTGTGTTTTGGGAGTAATTATAGAGTTCGACAATTAATTGACAGAAGCACTTGTCACAAATATTGATCTCGTGACATCTAAATGTCAACCGTGTCATACAAGTGTAGCGGAAGTATAACCTAGAGACAAAATTGTGCCAAGGACGTTATATGATTCATACCTTTACTCTCACGTACACGAGATTAACAGTGACTTAGTATTACCATCAAATACCATTATCATACCATCATGGGATGATTAATTAATAATATTTCATACAAGAGATCACGTGGTTATATGGTCGCATTTAAGCCAGTTGTATATAAGTTAAACTGATGTGGCTTCAAATCCAAGCCATCGCCATCTGTAAAAGTAGGCCTGACTGAGCTAAGAACTGCTATAGGAGCTTTAGCTGGCTGACGTCATTCTATCCACAACTGCCCCTGATCGCAGAACGAATCGTCACGTTGGTTGGGGAGTTTTCCCCGGGTTTCCCCGTCAGTCTTTATGCTTATCTTTATAGAGGGCGATATCTGAGCTAAGAAACTGAAAGATGGCGACTCGTACCTGGCAATTCGTGTCAGGATAGATGAACCAGTGCCTATCCAACTCATATTCCATTAATCCTCAGTGGTCCAGATAACAAATGAAGTAGTCTAGCTAATGCAGTATGGAGATAAGTACATATTTGTATGTTATGTGTATAGTTCGTTTGTTGTATCTGAAGAAGGCTTTTGCCGAAACGTTGTAGTTTGCCTTTATTTTAGTCTAGCAGTTCAAAACCATTGTATGTCTCGCTAACGTAGTGGGAATCGAGGAAAGAGAAGGGGAAGACAAACTCTAAAAGTATAGGTAAAAGTACGAGACTTGAATCGGAGTCTTAGCACGCGGGTTTTAACCCATATGTGCTCGCCCGCATATCCAGAAATATTCGGAGACTCCTGTCTAGTGTTGCCTCAAGCATTGTAACTTACTAGCGAGGCGTTATCCCTCATCTTCCCCGAGTTCAACCCTGGTACCCATTTCTGCCAGCGGCTGGGTCGATCGCGGCGGTATTTTTTTTTTCCAACCACGAGTACAATTCACAAACTGCTTCCAGCGGGAATCGAACAGAGGTTGTCCCAAGGTAGGTAGCTAGCGGGGTGGTTTTCCCAACTAGGCTACCGAGGCACCCAGCTGTAAAAGTATCACTTTGAAGTAGGATGTGCTGGGGCCGAAGGAACAGGTAATGTGATTACTCTAGGCCACGACTAGGCACTACATACGCCAATTTAACGTTCTTTAAAAACGGATAATGAAGGGAAGCAATGGTTTTGTGAACAGAAAAAATAAAAATAAGCGAACATCTCAAGTGCAATAAATGAAAAAAAACCGTAATTTTAGCCCCACCCCCCTTTTTATAAATGTTAAACTCTGGGCAAAACAACATATGATCGCTGGTGCATCTATTAAGACACATATAGGGTGTCTCACTCACTATCAAATCCGGCATTTAAAAAAAAATAGTTGTACCACTAAACACTAGTTCCTTCAGAGTATACCAAGATATATCCCAGCTATCTTGTGTGTCACTGGCACCGTACACTAATACTCGCGAACAACAACCGTATTGTGTAGGCAGCCTGAGCCAAATGACAAAGATCAGCAGAGAGGCCAGTCAGGTAGGCGAGCTTCAACAATTTTTGCTCCATACACACACATCCCACACACACCCAACCACACACATATACCTATTAACCCACACGCACACAACACTCACACACACAACCTACTCACACACAGCCACACACTCACACACCCATACTCAAACACACCACACGCACACCTACACACCACACACACTACAGACACATTTTGTTTTATTTTCAACACAATGAATGCACTGGAGTTGACATTTTCCTTCAAGATCTTCGCTTGTGTTGCAATTACTGAGCAAATGTCTAGTTCGATAGCGAGTGAGGGACCATCTAGAAAACACTCGATTACTGTATCAAGAAATCGTAAAAGACAGTAGCTGTAAGGAGCAACTGTTGGCAGCGCACAGATTGAGACTTACCCGCATTAGATTGTGCTGCATGAGCCTCTCGTAATCGTCTGGCAGTCGAGCTTCAGGAGGGTCGTACCTATCCGAGTGAAGGCCATTTGAGTACAGGTCTGAGTCACCAGGCTCAGGGCTCTCACATCCTTTGTGCTCTTTCTTATTTAAGGCCTGTCGGGGACAAAATTCAAAACAGATCGTCAGTGTTAGTAGGGGAATGAGATAAGTAAACGTTGGGTGTATGTGAAGTCGTAAATGGTAATAGAGGAACGAGATAAGTAAACGTTGGGTGTATGTGAAGTCGTAAATGGTAATAGGGGAACGAGATAAGTAAACGTTGGGTGTATGTGAAGTCGTAAATGGTAATAGGGGAACGAGATAAGTAAACGTTGGGTGTATGTGAAGTCGTAAATGGTAATAGGGGAACGAGATAAGTAAACGTTGGGTGTATGTGAAGTCGTAAATGGTAATAGGGGAAGAGAGGGAAACAAAGATTGAGTACATGTAAGAATGTGAATAGTAAAATGAGTATAGTGAAAATATAATTATTATAAACATCCACTTCTGCTGTCCCAAGTGGTTACGTTTGAATGCAATGCTATACCTCTGCACTTGCTTATGAGTTCAGTAGTTGATCTGCCATACCATTAATTCCCTCAAGCTGCATGGTATCTTTTCTGTGCTTTCCTCCAAACTTGTTTCGCCCACAATCTTCCAGTTGTCACGCTATTTTCCAGAGCTGCATTCTCATTACGTGTCTAAAACAAATATTTTTTTCCCACCCTAAGTCTTGGAAATAAACTTTCTTAAAATCAAACTGTCAAGAAAAGGTAAGGATTGGGGGCGGGGCCAGTGTGCGAAATACAAGAACGAAACGACATAGTAAAAGAGCTTCCGTCACACTAAGTGGCGTATAGGGAATATGGTGTTAGTGACCATACATTTTACAGACCTTCAGCACATGATTGTTGGGGTAATGTGGTCGGTATAACGCCCGCGCCACTTTACTTCCCAGAAAAAATCAGGTACCCATTTAAGGCTAGGTGAACCCGGAAGTCGTCGTTTGGGATCGAACCCTACCCCTTGTCCTTTGTAGTCCAGTTCACTAACCACTTAGCTATCGCGGCTCCCAACGAAATGATATAAATAAAATAAAAACGAAAAGTAAGGAAGAAAGAAAGAAAGAAAGAAAGAAAGAAAGAAAGAAAGAAAGAAAGAAAGAAAGAAAGAAAGAAGGAAAGAAAGGGTATTGCTCGATCTGCAAATTATTATTTAGATCCACCCGGTATAATATAAAAAGAAATAACTGGCAGGGTGGACCCAGCAGGACGTAGGGGGGCTGACATGTTCGTTACATCTCACTGACTTAGCTCTTACAAACCATCCAACTCAAGCAGAACTTTGCTTCTATTTGTCTGCCATTTTCTTACCTTTCTACAATTGTTATTGCAATTTTATTAGAATGTCTACATGTTATGTGCATGCTGCGGATAGAATGCTTCAAATAGTTAAACATACCTTGAAGTGTACAGGAATGTATAATTAGTTTCCGGTCTGTGCCAGAAGCAGTGACCTTTACGCTAAGATCCTCATTTTTATTGGTTAGGCTTGGATACATACGAGTTCATAGTTGAAGGGTCATTTCCTTCGTTCTAATTGGAGCATTTGCCTGTTACCTTTCGCTTAATAAAAGGAGTCGTGGTAAAGCAGTGCACAGCTCTTTGTTTCATTCTAAAGTGGCATTTTAGTTACAGTCTTGCAAAATTTGCAGCCTTATGTATGAATACGTCCTGAGCCTGACACATTCCAAACATACCTAAACTTGCTATTTTCTTGCGAGTGGTTTCAATGTAAGGCTAATATATGAATTATATTTTAGTACTCAGTGATCGCTTATATGCTTACGCAGAATAAAAGGATGGAAATGGCAAGGCAAAATCACTAACATAGAATTATGGAAATGTACCAGTCAAATACCAGTGAATAAAGAGATACAGCGAAGACGATGGCGCTGGATTGGACACATACTGAGGAAGCCAACTGAGATTATTACACAACAGGCCCTTTTATGGAATCCCCAAGGAAAAAAAATAAAGAGTAAGACCAGAATATTCTTGGAGAGGACAGAAGGAAACAGAGATGAAGATGATTGGGAAGATATGGAATGATCTTAAAAGAATGGCAAGAAACAGGACGGCTTGGAAAGTGTTTGTTGAAGACCTATGCTCCACAGGGAGCTGAAAGGTAGAAAAAGAAGAATTTGATAGTGTTGGGGGATGCAATCTCAAATTTTTAACCACAAACTTTAAAAAAAAATTAAATATAGTATTCTTTCATCACAATGAATGTATAATACACGGTGTTCCACTCGTTCCAGCCCCCGGAATTTCCTCAATAATTATTATCCTGACCGAAGACAAATGGTGATCACTTCGTGTTATGATGACGTCACATTTCTTACAAAATGATCACTTCGTGTTATGATGACGTCACATTTCTTACAAAATGATCACTTCATGTTATGATGACGTCACATTTCTTACAAAATGACGTTAGTCTACTTCACATTTCTTTCCAATATCCTCATTATTGGTTAAGCAGTTAAAAAAAGGCAGAGTTGTGTAGTGAGACACCATATAGAAGAAGCGAAGCATGTAGATAGTTCTGGAACTAGACTAATGAACTAATGAACAAAAGTTTGGAGTTCTGGAAGTAGACTCATGAACAAATGAACAAAAGTTTTGAGTTCTGGAAGTAGACTCATGAACAAATGAACAAAAGTTTTGAGTTCTGGAAGTGAGTAGACTCATGAACACAAGTTTTGAGTTCTGGAAGTAGACTAATGAACAAAAGTTTTGAGTTCTGGAAGTAGACTCATGAACAAATGAACAAAAGTTGTGAGTTCTGGAAGTAGACTCATGAACAAATGAACAAAACTTTTGTTTTATCGACAGATCATCTTCATTGCACAACGGCCAAGCTTTAAAAATATTTTTAGCTGGCAAATGACGGCAAGAGATAAGTCGATAATTGACTGATAAGAGCAGACCGATTCTGGCAAAAGCAAGATGATGATTCTGGATGATAACGACAAAGATGATGATATAAAGAAGATGATGAAGGTGACATAGATGATGATATAAAGAAGATGATGAAGGTGACACAGATGATGATGTAACGAAGATGATGAAGGTGACACAGATGATGATGCTGAAGATGAATAAGAAGATGGAGATAAAGATGATGATGTAAATGGTGATAAAGGCGACAAAGAAGAAACGTTTGTTAACATACATCACTAAACGATCAGGCACGTCATACTTTACAACTGTTTGAAATCATTGACTGATTTTACCGTACAACGAAAACATCAATTATCGGACAACTTTAACATCATTAATTATTTGAAAAAAGCGGTCATTTTTGGACACTTGTAATCAGATACAATAGAGGAAAAGTGTCAACAGTTCACGTTTCAGGTCGGAAATGAACGACATAAGTATGATAACGAATGTGGGTTCGTTTTGTGGGTCGCAGAACCGTGTCTGAATAGTCGAGACATTTAGTTAGTGTGGGTTAGTTCATTTTATGAGTGGCGAGGTATATATTGTAGGTTAGTTTATTTTATGAGTGGCGAGATACATTGTGGGTTAGTTTATTTTATGAGTGGCGAGATACATTGTGGGTTAGTTTATTTTATGAGTGGCGAGATACATTGTGGGTTAGTTTATTTTATGAGTGGCGAGATACATTGTGGGTTAGTTTATTTATGAGTGGCGAGATACATTGTGGGTTCTATGGCACTTAGTAGCAAAGATCGCCCTACACAGTCTACATTTTTTTGGCTCTATGTGCCGTCTTCGGGTCGAAAGGACAAAAGCAGACAGACAGACAGACATATCAGACAGACAGACATATTAGATAGACAGACAGACAGACAGACAGACGGACGGACGGACATGTAGGTATGTATCTTATATATATATGTATAGATAGATAGATAGATAGATAGATAGATAGATAGATAGATAGATAGATAGATAGATAGATAGATAGATAGATAGATAGATAGATAGATAGATAGATAGATAGATAGATAGATAGATAGATAGATAGATAGATAGATAGATAGATAGATAGATAGACAGACAGACAGACAGACAGACAGACAGACAGCCAGACAGACAGACAGACAGACAGACAGACAGACAGACAGACATGCAGACAGTCAGGCGGGCAGGCAGGTAGACAGGTAGACAGACAGACAGGCAGACAGACAGACAGACATGCAGACAGATATGCAGACAGTCAGGCGGGCAGGCGGGCAGGCAGACAGACAGGCAGACAGGCAGACAGATAGATAGATATTTCATGCTGTATGATTATATGCTTTACTACTCCAAATTTGTGGTGAACAGCATGATAGTATACGCGCGCGAACATTAACTTTATTTGAACAGGAATTAGCAGACGAAACTGTCTCAGTTATTTATAGCGAAAAATGACGTGACTTGTGGGACGACACACGAGGACACAACGAGAGCCCTGTGATGACACCCCATGTTAAACTTCCATTTCCTTCGGGGAAACAAGTTAATTTATTCTGTCACGCAAAAAAAAAAAAAAAGAATATGTCCTGCCTGAACACAGTAACACAGACCGTTGCTCTTAACGAAATTATCTCATAAGACAATTAAAATAAGATGCATTTATCACGGAAGTGTACACTATCACATTTTTGTTAGACAAAGTAGTTAGAAAACATAAATATTGGTTTGTCTTGAGATTCAGAAGTAGGATTGGTCTTCTCAAAACTGATGAATTATTTTTAAATGATGCCATGCACCGGGGAAGATACCAGACAGATCTTGGAATTATCAACATTATTTTGTGGTCTTACAGGATAATGGTGAAAATATCAGGAATAGAGTAATGAGGCGTTCTGAAGGAGTAATGAGAACATTATGAAAAAGTAATAAGAACGTTCCGAAAAAGTGAACAGGACGTTCTTAAAAACTGAGGACGTTCTGAAAGAGTAATGAAGACATTCTGAAAGAGAAATTAGGACGTTCTGAGAGAGTAATGAAGACTTTCTGAAAGATTAATAAGGACGTTCTGAGTGAATAATGAAGACGTTCTGAAAGAGAAATTAGGACGTTCTGAGAGAGTAATGAAGACTTTCTGGAAGATTAATAAGGACGTTCTGAGAGAGTAATGAAGACTTTCTGAAAGATTAATAAGGACGTTCTGAGTGAATAATGAAGACGTTCTGAAAGAGAAATTAGGACGTTCTGAGAGAGTAATGAAGACTTTCTGAAAGATTAATTAGGACGTTCTGAGTGAATAATGAAGACGTTATGAAAGTGAAATTAGGACTTTCTGAGAGAGTAATGAAGACGTTCTAAGAGAGGAATGAAGAGTTCCAGAGAGAGGCCAAAGCAAAAATAAAGCTGATATCCAAAACTAAGACGAAACAATAATTTTTTGGCCACGCTTTAATTTGTTTTAATCTCGTGTCTCTTTACTTCTATGACGCTTCAAGTCGTCCACAGATGGATAACAGAAGAATGAAGACTACAACTTTTCTCACTATTCTTCCTATGGTCATGACTTCTATATCTTAATATGTTAATCTTCATATTCTGATTCCCGCATTGTCTATGGGAATTAACATAAATCTCAATAAGTGATAAAGTTGAAACGAGACACTAACCAACTGATTATTGCCAACATCATACGCGAGTAACTATTCGACGTTCCATCGAACCAAGTTTATTGCAGTGAAAATTCCCCATATCCGATCCATCATTTGTCACATGATTTTCCAAAATACATCGGTAAATTCTGTTGATAGGGTCTCACCGTGCACCTCCAACTCGACTGGGGCGACAATTTTAAACCTCCTTAGTCGCCTCTTACGACATGCACGGAAGGTAACAGTGGCTCTATTCTTTTCTCCTCTCACCTTTGGGGCCCCGGTAGCCTGTGAGTGGAGTGGAGTGGAGTGGAGTGGAGTGGAGTGGAGTGGAGTGGAGTGGAGTGGAGTAGAGTAGAGTAGAGTAGAGTAGAGTAGAGTAGAGTAGAGTAGAGTAGAGTAGAGTAGAGTAGAGTAGTAGAGTAGAGTAGAGTAGAGTAGAGTAGAGTAGAGTAGAGTAGAGTAGAGTAGTAGAGTAGAGTAGAGTAGAGTAGAGTAGAGTAGAGTAGAGTAGAGTAGAGTAGAGAGGACACACATAACAATACATGAATATTATTATAGAGGGAGACTTGCGAGGCGAGAGATTTTATAGGAGGAAATCCTGCTGAGACTAGAGTAACTAATAAACTTGATGAAATCTTAAATTTGGTCTGAAGATGAACAAACAACTAGGACAGAGGGACTGGTTGGTCTCGACAGAGAGGTTGTGGGTTCAAATCCCGGCTGCACCAGTTAGGATTTTTATTTATGATTTCTCTCTGCGGCAACCACCCCTGGCCTCAGCATCGAGACCCGCCTTGAAACGTCAATTACACAGGGACGGGGAAAAAATATGGGTACCTCTGAAGACGGAGTTATCTGCCTATGCGGCGAGGGACCCATGTGCACACTGCTGCCAGGGAAAAACTGATTAACACGCAAAATTCAGTACCTAGTTTCTAGGGACTTCGTCAGAGTTATTGCTAAGGCCAAAAAAAAACTAGTACATTAAACATCACAGATGGATTTGTGGTGTACATCGGTAGCATATCAGAGAATTAACAGTTTTGGGATACGTGTCCGCTAATAATGTTGGCTGGGCAACACAGATGGCATTCCATATCCTTTCCAAAGCTGACAACCCAGATTCCAAAGTTTTATGTACAAGTTTAACATAAGATAACATTTTATGGACAGATTTCACAAAAGACACAGTTTTATGGGCAAAAACAACAAAAGACAAAGTTTTGTGGACAAAAATAACAAAAGGGTTTTCACTTCGATATCTCCATTTGATTCGAAATCTCAACAAGTAGAAATTATCACCAAGATATTCTGTGTAATATGCATAAATATGCCAGGCTGCGTGAAACTGACAGAACAGAGAAATATAAAATAAATAAATAAATTTGTATTTTTACAGCTATACGACTATAAAAAAAATTCTCAAGACCTACAATTAAATATCACAGTTGAGGGAATACATCTGGAGACAGTCCAGAGCTACAACTACCTGGGACATACTATAACCAATGATGGGAAATGTAAAATTGAAATAAACAAAAGAATAGATATGGCAAAAAGTAATTTTAATGCCATGAAAAATATACAAACAACAAAACAAATATCAGCAGGGCAGAAACTAAGAATGGCAAAATGTTACATCTTCTCAATATTCCTGTATAGTGCAGAAACATAGACATTAGACAAGAAAATAGAACAGAAAATTGAAGCCTTTGAAATGTGGATTTATAGAAGAATAGGTAGAATTGGATGGAAAGAAAAGAAAACAAACGATGAAGTTTTAAAACAACTGAAAATAAAAAGAGAACTACTAAATACAATTAAGACAAGACAAATGACATTTTTGGGGCATGTTAAAAGACACAAGTCTACTAAAAGTAATATTGGAAGGGAAAATACAAGGTATCAGAGGCAGACTAAGACTAACATGGACGAGTAACATCAAAAGATGGACAAGTCAATCTATGACAGTCTGCACCATCAAAGCAAGAAAAAGAGTAGAATGGCGATCCATGGTAGCCAACATTCGTTGCGGAGAAGACACTCGATGATGATGATGATGATGACGGCTATAAAAGACGACAAAAAACGCATTGACGTTACAGCTTTTTAAACAAAATTCTCTATTCTGCATTTATGACTGACATTTTGGTTTTCCTTTTTTAAATTCTGTCCCAGCTAGATCATGTGTTAACCAACAGTTACCAGACGCGTTACACAACCACGAGTTGTTCCCCCCCACCTGGGGGCCACACTGGGATGACGACCTTCGAGCTTGATTGACGTCCCCACGCGACAAAGTTTGACCAAACAAAGGAAGCGGCCAATTGACCCCTTCAAGGTCAGGCCAGGAAGTTCGAGATGGTTGTTATTTGGCAGAACTCAGAGCAGGGTTAACCTCAAATAACAAACTTGTTACAGGAAGACGCTAAGATCACAGATAAACGTCACTGCCGGAACGACACATTTGCTCTGGATGTTTTGTCTTAAGGCCCTTGCATTATTGTAGCAATAAGAGGAACTATATCCCTTGTTTTCTCTGTGTTTCGTTGGTGACAATAAGATAAACTATATCCCTTGTTTTCTATGTGTTTCGTTGTTGACAATAAGAGAAACTATATCTCTTGTTTTCTCCGTGTTTCGTTGGTGACAATAAGAGAAACTATATCTCTTGTTTTCTCCGTGTTTCGTTGGTGACAATAAGAGAAACTATATCCCTTGTTTTCTATGTGTTTCGTTGTTGACAATAAGAGAAACTATATCTCTTGTTTTCTATGTGTTTCGTTGTTGACAATAAGAGAAACTATATCTCTTGTTTTCTATGTGTTTCGTTGTTGACAATAAGAGAAACTATATCTCTTGTTTTCTATGTGTTTCGTTGTTGACAATAAGAGAAACTATATCTCTTGTTTTCTATGTGTTTCGTTGTTGACAATAAGAGAAACTATATCTCTTGTTTTCTATGTGTTTCGTTGTTGACAATAAGAGAAACTATATCCCTTGTTTTCTATGTGTTTCGTTGTTGACAATAAGAGAAACTATATCCCTTGTTTTCTATGTGTTTCGTTGTTGACAATAAGAGAAACTATATCTGTGGGGGAGACAATGTCAAGTTCGCAAGTTGACAGCAAGTAGTAAAGTGCTAGTTAGTTAGTAAAAGTTGACAGCTAGTTAGTAAACCACGGCAGAAGGACACAAGTTAATAAAGAGAGAATAGGTTGACAGCAAGAACACTAGTTAATAAAGAGAGAATAGGTTGACAGTAAGAACACTAGTTAGTAAGGACACAAGTTAATAAAGAGAGAATAGAATGACAGCAAGAACACAAGTTAATAAAGAGAGAATAGGTTGACAGTAAGAACACAGGTAGGAGGAAAAGAAGCCGGAAACAGGCAAATAATTGCAATGCTGCGGTAAAGCTGGTAGCAAGGAGCCAATGGTGGGGTGTGCTAAACACTCCAAGGTATGGTGACAGCTTTACAAATAAAGAACACAACACAATACTGACGTTTCGGCCTGTGGCCTTCTTCAGAATACAGGGACAACGACAACAAGCGGTGAAGCACAATTACTACATGTTAGATGATCAAGTGGAGGGCGAGGAAAGTAGGATGCAGAAATAAGAAAAGAGAGAAATGAATTTTACATGATGAGAGGTATGATGGGCGTCAAAATATATAAAATAGAAAAAGAGAGAGAAAAATGTATAATAAATGTACTTAGCTGAGCTCAGAGCAGGAAAACTGTAATCCGTGCTGAAACCAGTCGGAATGACTAAAAGCGCAGAGAACGTGTATAGAAAGCAACACGTGACAAAGACAGGTCAGTAAAGAGGGCAAAAAGGATCTAATATCGGGAAAACCAAAAAGGGGGGGGGGGGAAGGGGGGATAGACGAGGACACTCCTGGGACACAACAAGCAATACATATAAATCACTCAACAATGGAAGTGAGAGATCACGCGAGAGGTTAAGAGAAAGAAATAGAATAACACGACAAAGTAGTAAACTAGGCAGTGGGTGAGAGAGATGGACTCTACAGAATGGATGGCCTCGAACTGAAAGAGTTGAGAGGTAGGTCAACGAAAGGAAGGATTGGATACTGGAGGAAGAGATACGGTGAGGAAGAATAATAAAGCCGGTATAATGAGAAGGGCGATAGAGGGGTGGTCCGGAGGAAGTTAGTCTATCGGGAGGTAGGGAAGTATTGGAGGAGGAGGTATGGAGAGGAGGGTTAAGAAGCAGGTATGTGAAAACTGGATAGGGGAGAGGCGGTAGGTCAGAAGTGAATGGAAAAAGAGAAAGTCTGGAAGAAGTAGAGCAATAGGGGATGGTGTAGAAGAGGTATGAACCATAGGAGGTAAAGAAGTAGGGAAATGATAGAACAAAGGGGGGAATGAAAGTGGGCATCAGGATAAGGGGGATACTGGAATAGTAGGTATAGATGAGTAGTGACTACAAGTTAATAGAGAGGAGAGGGGTGAGCTAGGAGTAGATCAGCAGAGGGGTGGTAGGAAGGACGAGGGACAATAGAGGTGGGCAGAGAGATCGTACGTACAGTCCAGGTGGAGAGGTGATATAGTGATAAAGAGGTAAAGGACATGAAGGTAGTCAGAAGAGAAAAAGGTGTAGGGAGGGGGGGGGGTTTAGGAGGAAGAAGGCAAGATGGGGGTTACTCAAAGAGGATATGAAAAGCAGGGATGGACGAGGAGTAGAGGACCCAAGAAGAGAAATAGGAAGAGAGGTCCATAGGTGGGAGGGTGGAGTCGGAGGCCGGAGGGTCCTCAGAGGGACAGGGATACATTGATGCCACGAGGGGTGAGGCAGCCCCAACGAGCGATCAGACGGTGCTCAAGAGTGAGCCGACTGTGGTGATCAGAGGAGCATGATACTAGGCCAGTTACCAAGACATCAGTCTTACCTCGATGGCCCCTCGAGTTAAAGTGGGCTGCTACAGGAGTGTCCGCTTCTTGGGTGATGTCATTCAAGTGTTCACGGCACCTATCGCCGATTCTGCGACCAGACTGACCGATGTAGGTCAACTTGCATCGCTTACAGATGATGGCATAAATGATGTTCCGCGATGTGCAAGTGAATCCCTCTCTGATCTCGAAAGGACCATTAGGGAAGAGGACAGTGTCGGTCTGGAGAACGTGGTCACAAGTTTTACATACTCTCCGGTTGCAGCGGATAATGCCTCGATGGCTGAAGTGGTCAGCAGGAAGACGGCCCCTGACAAGAAAGTCTCGGAGGTTCCGGTCACGTCTAAAGGCCACTAGTGGTGGGTCAGGGAAGAGCAGACGAGTAGTAGGGTCAGATCGAAGAATAGGGAGGTAGCGGTGGATGGTCCTAATAGCGGCGTAGTGGTGAGGGTGATGGGTGAGAGCGAGCACTACTCTATCAGAGGGGGGATGAGTAGAGGGGGTAAGAGCAGACTGACGTGAAGTGTGGAGAACTCGACGCAGGGCAGGGAGGAGAGCTGATTCAGGATAGAGACGTCGGCGGAAGAAATCAAGCATAAGGTGGGCATTGTGAAGGAAATCTTCGTCGTCTTGGCAAAGGCGACGAAGTCTGAGAAGCTGGGAATAGGGAAGAGAGTTCTTGCAGGATGTAGGATGAGAGGAGTCGTAGCGGAGGAAACTATGGGAGTCAGTGGCCTTGTAGAAGACCGAGGTGAGAAGATGAGAGGTGCCCAAGGAGACTAGGATGTCCAGGAAAGATACGGAGGAGGTGGAGATGTGGAAGGTGATGTGGATAGAGGGGTGGAAATGTCCGACATATTCGATGAAACGGGAGATCTCATCTTCTGGAAGGTCAGACAGACCAATGCAGTCATCAATGTACCTACGATACATAAGGGGAAGAGGGCCCTGGTAGGTATGGATGATTTGGTGCTCAAGGTAACCCATGAAGAGACAAGCATAGCTAAGGCCCATTTTAGTGCCCATCGCCACACCGCTGATCTGGGTGAAGAAATTGCCATTGAACTCGAAAGAGTTGAGGTTCAAGACTAATTCTGCTAGACGGAGGAGGACGCCAGTGGCGATGGAGGGTTGGATCCTACGGTCCAGGAAAAACTGAAGAGCTTGAAGGCCGTCGGAGTGGGGAATAGAAGTATACAGGGAGCAGACATCCATAACGAAGAGGCGGTAGTGACGATCAGGAAGGAGGGTGATAGAGGAAAAGATGTTAAGGGCGTCGTTAGTGTCTTTGACATACGAAGGGAGGCCCATAACTATGGGTTGAAAGACACTGTCGAGGAAGTCAGAAATGAGAACAGTAGGACATGAGATGGAAGAGACAATAGGACGTCCAGGAGAGTCAGGTTTATGTATTTTAGGCAGCATATAAAAAGAGGGTCTGCCCAAGCAGTGGTCAGGAAGGATCATGCGGGAGGAGCTAGAGGGAAGTAATCCATCCTGAATGAAACGGAGGATCGTACGACGCACCACGGCGTTATTAGAGACAGTAGTGTCGTCGGGGGTGGGGAGGTAGAAAGTCGAGTCGGATAATTGTTTATCACCTTCCCGGATATAAAGGTCTTTCCTCCATACCACCACAGAGCCGCCCTTGTCGGCCGGCTTGATGACAATATCATCACGTCGGCGAAGATCCTGGAGGGCTTGGTACTCTTCACTACTAAGATTAGAGCGTCGAAGTCTATGGGGACGAAGTGCCTTAATATCCCGGTAGGTACTGTTAATGAACTGGTCCAAAGCCTGTGATTCGCCCGAGCGGGGAGTCCAGTCAGATTTACGGGGGGAAAAGCGGGCAAATTCGTCTGTAGGAGGAGGTTGAGAGGAAGAGTTCGGATGATTAAAGTAATAGAGTTTGAGTCGTAGTCGTCTGTGATACTCCTGAATGTCCCGTAAGAGAGAGAATGAGTCACTCAAAGGGCGAAGGGGGACAAACTTAAGACCCTTGCTGAGAAGAGAGCGCTCATGGTCGGAAAGGGGCAAATCAGGGGGAATACAAGTGACAAGGGAGCTAGAGTCAGAGGCATTGGGGAGAGGAGGAGGTGAGGGAGGAGGAGGAGGAGGACGGAGGTTCAAGAGTTTACGTTTGTGCTGAGAGGATAAAAAGTCATACACAGATCGGTTGTGGTGGTGGATGGTATGGCGGATGAAGCGAAGAGTCCCAGGAAAGTTAGAGGTGAGTAGATGGAGTTGGGATAAGAGGTGTTGTAGGCGGGTGTTGAGGTGGGATATAAGACGAGAGTGGCTAGAAGCGACAAGACGAACACGTTTCAGGCCATGCTGGAGTTCAAGGTTCTGCAGTTGGCGGCGAAGATAGTTAGAGAGGTGGGGTTGACCGACTTGAGGTGAGAAGTGAGATCGGAACCCACACGGGAGAAATTTACGATGGAGGCAGTTGTTCAAGAAATTAAGATGACAGGTAAATCTAGTTTTCTTGATGGTAGTGAAGGCAAAGTCCTTAGAGATGTTAGAGAGTTCGGGGGTAGAGTGGAGAAGGAGGCGATGATGGAGTGACGGATAGAATGAGATAGATGTTTGAGGGAGGGCATAGTGAGGAGATGAGAGAAGATCGAGAAGAGAAATGAGAGATAAACCAACTAGATGAAGATAGGTAGGATACGTGAAGGTATAGAGAAGCCAATAATAGAAAGAGGGAAGGTAGTGAATAGAAAGTATGAGGAGCAAAGTGCAAGAGGGGAGGGTAAGGAAGCACCCAGAAGTGAAGGCGAGGAGAGACTGGCGAAAGATAGAATAGGTAGGTGAAAGAACGGAGTGGAAATGGTTCTAACTAAAGTACACAGAGATGAATGACGTTAAACAAACATAAAGTAGCAGCGATATCAATTGAGTAGGAAACAGGCAAATAATTGCAATGCTGCGGTAAAGCTGGTAGCAAGGAGCCAATGGTGGGGTGTGCTAAACACTCCAAGGTATGGTGACAGCTTTACAAATAAAGAACACAACACAATACTGACGTTTCGGCCTGTGGCCTTCTTCAGAATACAGGGACAACGACAACAAGCGGTGAAGCACAATTACTACATGTTAGATGATCAAGTGGAGGGCGAGGAAAGTAGGATGCAGAAATAAGAAAAGAGATAAATGAATTTTACATGATGAGAGGTATGATGGGCGTCAAAATATATAAAATAGAAAAAGAGAGAGAAAAATGTATAATAAATGTACTTAGCTGAGCTCAGAGCAGGAAAACTGTAATCCGTGCTGAAACCAGTCGGAATGACTAAAAGCGCAGAGAACGTGTATAGAAAGCAACACGTGACAAAGACAGGTCAGTAAAGAGGGCAAAAAGGATCTAATATCGGGAAAACCAAAAAGGGGGGGGGGGGAAGGGGGGATAGACGAGGACACTCCTGGGACACAACAAGCAATACATATAAATCACTCAACAATGGAAGAAAACACTCAAAAGAAGCCGACCAAGAGAAACACTGAGAAGAACATAGATTGATCATTGAACAAAGACAACAGGAATCGGCTCCCTCATTTAGATCGAGATGGAGGCGAAGGCGCGCCTCACAGCACCAGAGCTGAAAGTTGTCAGCGACTCACAGCTGATGGCTTGCGCCAGGATCGGTGAACCAGAGCTTCAAGCATCGAAACTCACGATGCGAGGCGACATTCCTCACCTTCCCAGGGTAATACCCTGGTACCCATTTCTGCCAACGGATGGGTCGACCGTGGGGGTATTTTTTTCTTCCCAACCACGAGTACAACTCACACTGCTCCCAGGGGGAATCTAACACGGGTTGTCCGTACGTCGAGCGTCCAGTCGAGTGGTTTTCCCAACTAGGCTACCGAGGCCCCCAACACAAGTTCTACTTGTATCTGGTCGCTGATGTAATTTGCCACCTTCCTTTGCCAACTTGTTTGCTTCATCGTTTCCCGGAATATTGCAGTGAGATGAAATCCACTGAATCACAGTTCTGCATCTTTGACAGAGCTTGTTGAGTATTTCTCTTAGATCATTCTCTCTCTCTGCGATCAAGACTCAACCAGAGTAGGATTCCAGACTCTCTCATGAAATCATCTGTCTGTTTAAGGGAATCGATTGCCCCATATAGTTTTTCTTCCCGGGAGGTGGGCGTGGACCACATTGCTCTTCTCAGGTCTGTGTACTGGGGCAATCCCGTAGAACTTGTTGTGTAGTCATATTGTCCAGTGTACAGTGTCATAGGCTGGTTGTACCTATTTTGAATTTGGTGAACATGTGATTTCTCATTCTATTGTGGCCAGTGCGTAGGCGAAGTATGATGACTTGATCCGTCCTTGATAGTTGGTGGTTCCGTCACTCTCGTTATGCTTTGGGTGTTCTCGTTTCCATTTTTCATGGAACTGACTTTTGAGGATGGATTTGTCTTCATCATAACTGAGCGGATGGTTCTCTTTGGTAATCTCCCTCCCTCTTTAGCTAATTTGTCTGCGCGTTCGTTCCCGTGTATATAACAGTGTGATGGTATCCACTGAGTGACTACTCTCTGGAAGTTATTGCATAGTTGGTCCAGGGTTGTTCTCAAGTCATCTAGTTCATTGTTATTGGGGCTTTTTAGAGCTGATAGTACTGACAGTGCATCAGTCAGAATCACCAATTTATTGTGCATGTTATTTTTGTGTTGAGTAGCCAGTGTTGCAGCATCTCTGATGGCCTCAGTTTATGCTTTAAAGTTGTTTGAGAATTTTCCAGTAGCCATTGACTTGGTGATCTCGTCCTGATTATTCAGCGTCGAGAACACACCTCCCCCTCCATTTCTGGTGGTATTTGTAGCAGAGCCATCTGTGTATATGTGGGACAAAGAGTCCTGTGGGTAGGTATCGTGTATGTGTTTTTCTGCTACGTGTTTTCTTTCTGTGTCTGATTGGGTGCCTTTTTTCATGATTCCTGTTATATTTTCCTTAAGTTCTGGTATTTTATGTATTCCACGAGGAGACATATCAGATGGGCCCAAGGGTTTCGATATTGTTTGGGAAAGTCCTGGGTCTCCAGTAGTTAGTTCATTGGCAATTGCAGCGAAGTTTCTCCTCTTTAGTCGTACAATTCCGGAACCAGTTATTCTTTGGTGCATGGGATGGCTAAGGAGCCTTATATATTTCTCCGCTTGTTGCAATACTTTAGTGACCCTTATGTCATCTAAGGGTTGTAAACCTGTTACTGTTTCTAGAGTCTTGATAGGTGTAGATTTCATAGCATCAGTGACGATACAGGCAGCTTGGTTCTGTGTTCTGTTAATTTTGCTAAGGTGTGATTTGGATGCCATAGCCCAGGCTGTGATTCCATACTCTAGAACTGGTCTGACTCTTCCTACGTATAGTCTTTTCAAAATATTGCTGTCTGCCCACCAGCCCTTTCCAGCCAATTTCGTCAAAACATTTGTTCGTTTCTGGCTTTTTTCCTTGCTCTGTCTATCTGATTTTTCCAAGTCATTCTGCGATTCATGGTGACGCCAAGATATGTTGGGTTTTGGTCAATAGGGAGTGTATGGTCTTTTATCTTCAAGTTTTCAGAGAGTGTGTTTCTTGATAGGCTGAAAATTGTATATGTAGTTTTTTTCGTTGATTGGTAAGAACCAGGTGTTCGTCCATTTTTCAAGTTCACTTAGGGCATCTTGCATCCTGGGTCCAGCGATCGACATACATTCCTCGCGAGCCCATAACCCCAAATCATTTGCGTATATTGCTGAGTGCATTCTGGGTGGAATGTCCATTACGATGTCATTTAAGAAAATTAAAAGGAGTGCTGGGGACAAGACTCCGCCTTGTGGGACACCTTGTTCGATAGAGACCTTCTTACTTAGTTGACCTTCAACTTGTACTCTGGCCGTTCTATCCTGAAGGTATTGAGAGACCCAATTGAATAAACGACCCTGGATGCCAAGTCTAAAAAGCTTGTTCTTTAAACTCTCTCCCCATACCCTATCAAAAGCCTTCTCCATGTCGACCGACACTGCCAGTGTGTGTTTCTTTTGTTATAGAGCATCTTCTATTTCCTGTGCGATGTAGGTGACCAGGTCTTCAGTTGATCTGTGCTGACGGAAGCCACTTTGTTGTGGTACGATTTGTTGTTTTGTCTCCAAATGCCACATAAGTCTTCTGTTAACCAGCCTTTCCATGAGTTTACTCAGGCAGCTCAGTAGGCTAATTGGTCTATAGCTACTTGGGTCTAGTGGGTCTTTTCCACGCTTGAGAATGGGCACCATAATAGCTTCTTTCCAGATTGCCGGCACAGGACCTCTCTTCCAGCTAGCATTTATTATCCTTAGAAGCTGGCTCTTGGCTTTCTGTCCCAGATTTAGGAGCATTTCGTTGGAGATTCCATCTTTACCAGGGGAACTTTGAGCTTCAATCCTTTGAGGGCAACATCTAATTCTGTCGGGGTAAAGGTGGTCGTCTGATGCTCTTCTGATGCTAAAGGCATGTGTTTTGCATCTTGGTTTTCCCGTCTTGCAACTTTCTGTTTGTCTATTGAAATGTTTATTATACTAATGTTTTTTTAAGTCTCTATCAGTAGATTTGTTGCCCTTTTGCATGTGCGGAATTTCTGATTGTGTGCTAATGATATTGGAGGTCGTCAGTTGTTTTCGTCGCTCAGAGCTTTGGCAAGTTTCCATAGTTTATGACCATTTTTGTCTAGATTAAGGCTTTCTGTTTTGTCTATCCAGCTCTGTCTTGTTGATATCACGACTTTCCACGAATTTGGCCGAGGCTGCTTTGTAGGCAATGTTGCTCTCTGTGCTGAGTGATGTTTTCAATCAACATTTTTCGAGCACATCATGAGAAGAGGAAAGTTGGAATACTTGGTCACAACTGGCAAAATAAAAGGAAAGAGAGAAATACTGGATAGCTTGGTGTCATGTCATGGAAAACAGTCAACAACAGAACTGATACGATGCACTGTAGATAGAAGATTGTGGAGGGACATGATCACCTACGCCAACCGGTATGGCACATGATGATGATGATATTTTGTTCTCTTTTGTGTTATCGCTTGTTATCATCCTTGTTGATGTTGATATATATATATATATTCAGAAAGAATGTAGTGCGATTCCATACCCTACAAGGCATATTTTAAAAGAAGAAAAATGGAGAAGAGCAAGATGGATGCCCAAAGTAAGATGAACAGATAACATCAAAGATACGCTACAACATCATCCATTGACATTGGCTGACGCTGTCAGAAAGGTGGGAACCAGAACTTTGTATCTCTCTCAACACAAGAGGAAGTGACGAAAGAAAGATACACATCTAGAGAATACTTTCTGTTCACGCACCGTACA
The DNA here is from genome assembly GCA_032433765.1 of Megaustenia siamemsis. Classification (NCBI taxonomy): domain Eukaryota; kingdom Metazoa; phylum Mollusca; class Gastropoda; order Stylommatophora; family Ariophantidae; genus Megaustenia; species Megaustenia siamemsis. Next base: position 138,466,351 of record JAVIAB010000051.1, on the reverse strand, counting down.
AATCATTTGGAATACAGGAGAACGGAGATTAATATGGAAACTCTACAACGGTGTATCATAATGCTTAAGGCTACTAGAATGACAGTAGAAATAGTTTTATTTTCTGCGCCATCTGAGTGCGTATGAGAGGAGGTGAGTAATGATGATGATAACTTTGATTATAATAATAATAAAGAGGCGGAGGATGAAGAAGAAGGAGAAGAAAGAACAGACGAAGAAAGAAACAAAAGAAAATGAAGTAGATGAAGAAGGAAAAATAAGAAAGATAAAGAAGAAGAAGGAGGAGGAGGAGGAGAAGAAGAAGAAGAGGAGGATTTGGTGTGTTATCATCACCAAAAAAGAAAGACCGCCATTATTCTTAGAAGATCAAAAACATTTACCTTGACATAGATCAAAGGGCACTAATTTCAAAGCCATTTACAGCCATCAACAACACCGATATCCGGGAAGGTCACTTGTATTGAATCCATGACCTTGATTACATCGACTCCAGTAAAGAGTGACAACAACTTGCCAACCACCAAGCCTAAACGAACTTGTACAACAATTATTTGTTTACCAATTAGCCACTTGCAAACATGCAATCGTGACGTCGCAAATTGTTCTATCCAATCATCAAGATTCACGCTCTGCTAGTTCATCATTAGAAACTGGAACAACCACCAGAGGAAAACATTCAATCAGATAACCAGGCCGATATCACGGCTTCTGTTCACAGGCCACCTGATACTCCGGGTCAAACAAATATTTTTTTTCAAGGGACAGGAAATATAGCAATTCGTTCAACATTGAAATGACGGTGTAACTGGTTTGAGCAGGTTTCAAAGATTTCTTTTCTTTTTTTTTCAATATCCGTTTATAGGAGGAAGTGGGAAATAGGTGAGGGATGGGTGGGGTTATAAACCATAAATGTCTCAGCATGGATCTTTTAAGTGGTTCCGGTCTGTTTAGAGAAAGAGAGAGAGAGAGAGAGAGAGTTAGAGAAAGAGAGAGAGAGAGAAAGAGATGGACGGAAAGACAGACATAAAGACATACATTTGTAAACTTAATAGACAGACAGACAGGCAGGCAGACAGATAGGCGAAGTGGCGTATAGGGAATATGGTGTAAGTGACCATAATTTGTATAGACCTTCGGCACACGATTTTTAGAGTAATTTGATCGGTATCATGCCCGTGCCGCTTTACTTTCCCAGAAAAAAAATTCGGTACCTATTAAAGGCTGGGTGAACCTGGAAGCCGTCGATCAGGATCGAACCCGACCTCTTTTCCTTTCTAGTCAAGTTCACTAACAACTGAGCTATCGCAGCTCCCTATTAATAATCGACACAGTCTTAGATTAACTTCCTCGAAATCAATCATACCGACGTCTAAAACTGTACGCAGAAGGAGAAGATTAACTGACATCATGAGAACAAGAAATATTTAAAGTGATTTTTGTATTGAGCACTTTTTATAGTAAAAAAGAGACTTTAAGTCTGAAAAACTGCGACAAGGGACAACACTCGCAGGAGACAAATAAAAATAAATGAATATTATCATAGAGGTAAACTTCCGAGGCGATAATCAGCGAATCAATTCAGGGGAAGAGGTATGTTTACAGCACTCAGAAAAAATGACAAATAATCAACAACAACAACAAAACAAAGAACAATATATGGTCCGAAGCAGGATCGAACCCGTACTCCTTGGCATAGCGCCTTGTCACGAAAAGCTAAACGCTAGGGAGCACTGCCAACTCGGCATCCACAGGGAGCTGAAAGGTAGAAGAAGTATCTGTGAACAAGGACAGAAGGAAGCAACTTGTAACTAATTCTGTGGTTTGCACGTGTGGACTGCGCTAATTTATACCTGCCAGAAGGCGTGATGGATACGTGGAAGACAGGTAATGAATGGCATCAGTTACTGATACAGGTGGTGGGTGTCACAGATTGAGGTCACGACAGGTGACTAGTGACACGGATGGGTGACATTGATTGGTGATATAGGTGGTGGGTGTCACATATTGAGGTCACGACAGGTGACTAGTGACACGGATGGGTGACATTGGTGATATAGGTGGTGGGTGTCACAGATTGAGGTCACGACAGGTGACTAGTGACACGGATGGGTGACATTGATTGGTGATATAGGTGGTGGGTGTCACAGATTGGAGTCACATCAGTGACTAATGAGACGGATGGGTGACATTGATTGGTGATATAGGTGGTGGGTGTCACAGATTGGATCAGTGACTAATGAGACGGATGGGTGACGTTGATTGTTGATTCACGGAGTCACACCAGTGACTAGTTAATGATGTACAGGTTGATGATAATGTGGTTGGTGGCACATGCACTTGATACAGGTGCTTGATGGTGACATGTGGTGGGTAACAAATGGAATGTGACAAAGATGATGGGTGATACAGATCGGTGATACATGCAATGAGTAACACAGATGGCTGGTGACACTGATGGTAGTTGTCAGAGGTGGTAGGTGACACAGAAATAGTTACACCAGGTGGATGACACCGATAGAGATAACATGTACTGAATAACAGGTTATTCAGTACATGTTACAGGTTAACGTGTGCTGGTGGCACGTAGGTTACGCTGGTTTGGCCATTTACACTGAATGAAAGATGGCCGCATACCAAAATATATACTTTATGGACAACTAGCAGGTAGCAAAGAATTAGGGAGCTCCCAAAATTTCTATTTATAGACGTAGTAAACATGGCATAAAGACTGAATCTAAACCTGCAGCCTGGAAAGACATAGCTGCAGACCGCAATCTTTGGAAACACACTGTAAAGCTCCAACACAAACAAGAGGTAGACAGATTCAAATAAAAAGAGAACACACGGCGAAAGAATAAAACAAAAATACATTTCCTATGCGCGCTACAAAATCCATACTCAACAATGACTGCCAGAGGCTACTGCTGATGGCACAGGTAGTCAGTGACACATAAAAGCACACACTACAATGCGTGGGGGCCGCGATAGCTCAGTGGTTAGTGAACTGGACTACAAAAGGACAAGGGGTAGGGTTCGATCCCAACCGACGGCTTCCGGGTTCGCCCAGCCTTTAATGGGTACCCGATTTTTTTTCTGGGAAAGTGAAGCGGCACGGGCGTAATACCGACCACATTACCCCAAAAATCATGTGCCGAAGGTCTGTTGAATTTATGGTCACTAACACCATATTCCCTATACGCCACTTGGCGTGACGGGGGTACTTTAATTTTTACTTTTTTTTTACAATGCGTGACACAGGTATGTGACCCAGGTGTGTCACACAGGTATGTCACCCAGGTGTGTAACACAGGTATGTGACCCAGGTGTGTAACACAGATGTGTGACCAAGGTGTGTAACACAGGTGTGTGATCAAGGTGTGTCACACAGTTGTATGACCCAGATGTGTAACACATGTATGTGACCCAGGTGTGTGACACGAGTGTGTGACTCAGGTGTGTGGCCCAGGTGTGTGACACATGTATGTATCCCAGGTGTGTGACACATGTATGTATCCCAGGTGTGTGACACATGTATGTGACCAAGGTGTGTGACACAGGTGTGTGGCACAGATGTGTGACATGTGTGAGTTATTCAGGTGTGCCAAACACTTTACAAATGTTCACCTCAGAAACATTCCAGCTCTTAAGCCGATACTTCACCGGAAACATATAATAAACGATCTTTGCCACGCTCCACAGAAGAGAGTGGATGAATATTAATCGTTCTCTGTCGCTCGTTATCTCATGCGTTAGTGAAGTGCGGTGTCTCGCGACAGGCTTGTACAAATGATACAAACTGGTTCGTGTCTGTTAAAGTGGGCAACCATTTAAAATGATATATTAATGTTATTATATTTACATTATTAATTACCACCTGAAATATCATTTTCGTTCGTTATGTATGTTAAAAGAAGCACACATCATCATCATCATCATTGATTGCCTTCTTCGCAACGAAGGTTGGCTACCATAGATCGCCATTCTACTCTGTTTCTTGCTTTGATCGTGCAGGCTGTCATACATTGACTTGTCCCTCTTTTGATGTTACTCGTCCATGTTAGTCTTGGTCTGCCTCTGCCTCTTTTACCTTGTATTTTCCCTTCCAATATTACTTTTAGTAGGCTGTTGTGTCTTTTAACATGCCCCAAACATTTCATTTGTCTTGTCTTAATTGTATTTAGTAGTTCTCTTTTTATTTTCAGTTGTTTTAAAACACACACACATATACAATCTCAAATCCATTCTCACATACGCACAAATCATATAACTCTTTTTTTTTACATGCATTTACATGCACATACACTTATATGTATGTAGTCACATATAGGTTTACAATGACATGAAGCAATGCGCGTACAATCACATTTAGACATACCAAATTATGTACATGTGCATTCTAAAATTAGCTTTCATACACATATGCTTTTTCTGGAAAGTCATAATCAACACCATCATACATGTAATTACATCCACATCACAAACTTGCTTATCATCCAGCCGCTAATCTTCTTCCTCTTCTTTTCTATCCCGAATCCTCCAGGCGCTATCTTTATTACCTCCCTTGCTCTTCTCGCCCCCCTTGCCACCCCTATCCCCCCCTCCCTTTTCATCTTCTTCTCGTTTTCTTCGTACCCTCTGGGACACCTCCTTTTCCCAATATTTCATTGTCTGGTTCTTTGTGGTCCAGTTAAATCCTACCTGCCCAGTTACCTATTAATCTTTTAATCAGACTGTATTAAAACCTGTCCACCGTCTTTTCCCCACCATTTTTTAGATCAGTGTTGTGTTTTCTGGCTTGGATTTATGTGTTTGTACTTTTTGTATAGTTTGATTGTTTTACTTGATGAAGGCTTTTGCCGAAACGTTTTATTTTGTCTTGTCTTTCTATTAGTTTATTTTCTCTATGCCGTGCTATTTGTATTTTATGCTCTACTTGTCTTCCTCATTTGCCTTTCAGCATCGAGAGGGGAGAGTCTGCGGTATGTTGCTCTTCTGTTGACATCTGCTGCTGTTGTTTCCTAGTGCTTCCAATATTCTATAAATCCATCCTTTTTGTTTCGGCTCTTGAGTTGAGTTAGCTGTACATCTAGCGTTTGAAGAAGGCGCGTTGTGTCGAATTTTGATTCTCTCGCCCACGTGGCCAATCCGTTTCATCTCTCGTTTCATATTGCATTCAATGGCGGAAATTATTCTTAGATTCCCCGCCCCCCCGCCCCCCTCATAACTCTTCACATATGATTTTGGCCGCTAATCATTGCACATTATAGTAAGTAAGTAAAGTACCCCCGTCACGCAAGTGGCGTATAGGGAAATATGGTGTTAGTGACCCTATATTTTACAGACCTTCAGCACATGATTTTTTGGGGTAATGTGGTCGGTATTACGCCCGTGCTGGTTTACTTTCCCTATATTTACATTATAGTAGTATGTGTGTATTATATGCTTTCGGATATTTGAGTGATGGCTATAGCGTTCATGCCACTACCTTTATCTTTATCATCCTGTACCCAATTTCACATGCGAGTCATCCATTCTCAGTGAAAACTCTTCTCAGGCATTGGCATTCTGGGACCTACTTCACGTTTGGCGTCAATCGCAGACATCTTGAATAGGTCATAGTTTCAGGATCAGATCACAATACATGTACTCGTTAACTCTTTCCGCCCGGAAGCTTTTTATCGACGCAACGAAAATATTTCAGAAAGAAAATTGTTTCAATGTTTTAAGAATAAATTACTTATTTATATTTATCTAATATATAATATATTATATATGAATTTTTAGATAATTGAACAAGGTATTAGATTTCACCAATACCAAGATGATACAAGACGTGTAAAAAGAATATGGTTTGGTGACGGTTCACGCTAATCAAATTGAGAGTGACGCACAGTGCGTCGAAACGTACGGAAAGAGTTAAGTGTATTTATCAAACATGTCCCGTAACACACAATATCATGACGTCTCATAACATAGAATATCGTGACGCCCCATAACATACAGTATCAAGACGACCCATAACATACAGTATCGAGACGACCCATAACATACAGTATCGAGACGACCCATAACACACAGTATCGTGATGACCCATAACATACAGTATCGTGATACCCCATAACACACAATATCGAGACGACCATAACACACAATATCGAGACGACCCATAGCATACAGTATCGTGATGACCCATAACACACAGTATCGTGATACCCCATAACACACAATATCGAGACGACCCATAACACACAATATCGAGACGACCATAGCATACAGTATCGAGACGACCCATAGCATACAGTATCGTGATGCCCCATAACACACAATATCGTGACGCCCCATAACACACAATATCGAGACGACCCATAACACACAATATCGAGACGACCCATAACATACAGTATCGAGACGACCCATAACATACAGTATCGAGACGACCCATAACATACAGTATCGAGACGACCCATAACACACAATATCGTGATGACCCATAACATACAATATCGTGATGACCCATAACACACAATATCGTGATGACCCATAACATACAATATCGTGATACCCCACAACACACAATATCGAGACGACCCATAACACACAATATCGAGACGACCCATAACATGAAGTATCGTAACGGAGTAAAGCCTTAAGCTTTATCGTACTCTGCCACAGTACATTCCATCATTGTTGCTGCCTTCTGCACATTAGTAAGCACCTAATATTTTCTTGAGAAGGGAATGTTAGATTTGTGATTGACCCCACGACTTCTGTATCGCCCAGCCAGTGCTCCTCTAACCACTACGCTACTTACGCTTTATTGCTAAGGTTAAGATACCCCATAACGTTAGAGCACGTAGGCAGATGAGCGTACGGCCTTCCCTTTGACCGACACAATGCCCTCCCCACTCCCAGGACAGGATCTTTGGCAGGTCTCACCACCTGCCTGTCAGGTTAAGCGCAACGTGATGCGCCATACTATACATGTCATCATCATGATGTGCCATACCGGTTGGCGTAGGCGATCATGTCCTTCCACAATCTTCTATCCACAGTGCATTGTATCAGTTCTGTTGCTGACTGTTCTCCATGCCATGACACCAAGCTATCCAGTATTTTCTCTCGTTGTCGTCCGCGATCTCTCTTTCCTTTTTTTTTTTTTTGCCAGTTGTAACCAAGTATTCCAACTTTCCTCTTCTCATGATGTGCCCGAAAAATGTTGTTTGCTTCTTTCTGATGTTTTTTTAAGAGCTGCCTTTTTGTGTTGGCCTCTTTGAGAACTGCCTCTTTGAGAACTGCCTCTTCGAGAACTGCCTCTTTGAGAACTGCCTCTTTGAGAACTGCCTCTTTGAGAACTTCCTCATTGGTCTTTTTAGCTACTCTACATGTAGTATTTCGTATAAAACTGTTCAGTTTAAATGACGTCACAAACGTATCATTTATATATACATATAATTTATAAATGTATAGTTTTACATAATAAATATCTCCTATAATATTAGCGTCTCAAAGTTTGCCTCCTATTCACACCGAATCCCGAGCCCCCAAGCTAAGGCTTTGTCAGCCAGTCTCTAGCGGGCACATCTTTTATTGAGGAAGACCAGTTCACTCCTCCATGATGCCTTTCCTCCCTTGACCAATCGTCAGGTACCCATTAATGTTTTCAGCATAGTCCAATATGGGTCGCGGACACTTTAAGTATATTGCATTTTTTAAAATACGAATGAGTTAACATCGCTAACTACACCCGCAGGTAATTTAACAACGCAGTTACGTCTAAAACACATACATCAACAAAAATAATAATTACCCCCTCCAATATACCCAGCGGTGTGTTTTTCATATCAAACGTGTGTTTTTGACGTAACTGCGTTGCTAAATTACCAGTGGGTGTAATTAACGATGTTAACTCATTCATTTTCTTGAAAAAATATTATACTTAAATATCACCCTGCTCAGAAATCAAATTCCGTCATCCGCCATTAGTAACGGCCCCTGGTAATTATAACCGTAGCTCTCATTGCAAATGTGATCTCAAAATGATAATGTAAACGATATTTTCGTTTGTTCATGGCCGTTTCCTTGAGACCAGTCGATCGCAGTTTGGCTCCAGAGAACCGGGTACATTCTATTCTCGACCACAAACTCGGCTAATTTTACATCACACAAGAGATACCCTCGGCTAAACCGGGAAGTCTCGAGCTATGATGTTTATTTTGGTCACCCTCCCACGTATAAAACCAGTCTTAACGTACACTGCTGGCTATACAACATCTCTAGTTTAAACATGCTCGTTAAACCTGGAGGAAGAAACGAGGGCAGGAGACCGAGTGGGCTTCACAACAATGATTTAAATATAAATCGTAAATTGCTGTGTACAAATTAATTGTCTTGATTATGTTTAATGACGATTGACCTATCACTGGTGACTGCATTAATGCAGAGCAAGCAACAACAAAAGAAAAGAAAAGAAAAGAAAAAAACAATGGCTGTTACAGGAAGCACAACAATCAACTCTGGGTTTAAGGTAGAAAGTACAAATCAAGTAAATGACAAATATGTAGGAATTTTCATAATAGAAGAAATGAGATTTAAAAAAAAAACATAATATTTCATCTGGAACAAAACATCAAGAGATTGGGAAATACAGTTAAAGAAATAAGCGCCTGAATTTGTCAGAGATAACGAATTGTTTTATAAAGGACCTATTTTGCTTTATGGTTGTGAATCATAGACGTTAAACGTAACGATTCTAAATAAACAAGAGAAATATTTCTGCTCAGAAGATTGTTCTGAGCACCAGCGATAAACAAGGAATGAGCGGGAGAATATTGAAAAGAAAAAAAATAAGTGAAGCAACAATAAGAAATATAAAGCAGAGAAGACAGGCAAAGTTACAAATATCTAAGAAGGGCTTGGAAAAATTACATTGACAATGAGAAAGATCTATGACGAAAGAAGAAGAAATGCAAAGGGAAAGATGTGGAAAGTGCAACACGAAATGTTAGGTTTGAAACAAAGTAAAGACAACGTGAGAGTGCCCAGTTGTAGATGCAGTTGATCGTAAAGATCTTGACGATACTGGGGAAGCAGATGTGAACAAGTGTGATCCGATAACAAAATGACAAGTATGCAGGGTGAAAAAACAAGGCAACACAATCTGCTAATAGACGAAGTGCGAAGATGTTAGTGAACAACACCAGGCAGAGCACATATTGATGATGATGGCAAATGGAAGCACACGAACGCCCCCCCCCCCCTTTTCCACCTCTCCTCTAAAAGAAATGGGATTTATCGTTGTCTAGATAACAGTTGCAGCAGTAAAAGCGATATGGAGATTACTCTCGTCTGGTGGTGCCGTTTTTTAAGCGCGGAATGGCTCGTAGACGATTCTAGAAGGCAGAGTAGAAACAGAGATTGCGCTTGTTGATTTTGGATGTTATATGTTTGTTATTGATCAAGCAGATGTGAGTTGTTGCTCTGTTTGGCCCAGCGGAATGTATTGCATTAAAGGAGATCCTGTAAGCTCCTGCCTACGCATTTCTGCCTCTGTCATAGAACGCACATCATAAACATTTAATTAGAGGAGAGTGAGTAGGAGTCATTGTTTGTTTTGGACATTTTGCTGTAGATTGCATGACATGCAGGTATATTGTTGGCATTCACGTCTGTAATTACGTCACGTTATATCGCTTCTACTGACAATGTCAGCGGCGAGGATTTCTTGTTTTTGCTCGTTCGAAATACTTCGTACATGACCACCACTGCATTTTCTTTGTTAACACAAAACGTGCGGGGTTTCAGACTCTTCCTTTACTCTCCTTCCTTTCTTGTTACTTTCCTTTCCGTCACCTTCCCTTTCTTTTCCGTTGAGACATTTTCCCTTTACCCCTCTTTCCTTCCCATTACTTCTTGTCACTTTTCCTTACCGTCACTTTTATTTTCTTTTCCCTTTCCGTAATTTTCCGTTTAATTTCTTTCTCGTCACTTTTCTTTCCGTTCACTTTCTTCTCTTCCCATCACTTTTCCTCCCTTTTCATTTTCTCCTTACATGTAAACTAAGGCTCTCAACACTTGTGCAAATGTTCGCGGTATCCCGCAAAGATTTCATCATCATCGAGTGCCATTTCCGCATCGAAGGTTGGCTACCACGGAGCGCCATTCTGCTCTGTCTCTTGCTTTGATGGTGCAGGTTGTCATTGGCTGGTTTGTCCATCTTTTGATGTTATTCGTCCATGTTAGTCTTGGTCTGCCTCTGTCTCTTTTACCTTGTATTTTCCCCTCCAGGATTACTTTTAGTAGGCTGTTGTGTCTTTTAGCATAGCCCAAAAATCGCATTTGTCTTGTTTCAATTGTGTTTAGTAGTTCTCTTTTCATTTTTAGATGTTTTAAAATTCATCGTTTGTTTTCTTTTCCTTCCATCCAATTTTACATATTCTTCTATACATCCACATTTCAAAGGCTTCAATTCAAAGATTTATCAAGTCCAAACGTGTTCACTAAGCACAGGTCAAGAACAGGTGACCCAGAGGACATGCATAATCAGCAACACGTTATCCTTGACCAACCAACCACGGTCTTCCATTATTCTGTTGTATCCATTAACATATTTCCAGACAGCCAGTTCGGATGTTATTTCCGGCATTTTCAAAACAGAGTACCACCCACCGTTTTGTGACGTCGTCCTCTTGTAGTAGGCGCGCCATATTGGCACACAAATGCTAACTGATATTTAACACGCCGGAAGTACTAAGCCGTTATACTGTTCCGTTTCCTGGTTTTGACAAATACAATTGGGGTAAATGAATTGCAGTTCTAACCCAACTTTTGCTGAGCAACTCTGGCTATTTGGGAGCCGCCATAGCTCAGTGGTTAGTGAACTGAACTAAAAAGGACAAGAGGTCGGGTTCGATCCTAATCAACGGCTTCCGGGTTCACCCAGCCTTAAATGGGTACCGGATTTTTTTTTCTGGGAAAGTAAAGCGACATGGCGGTAATACCGATCACATTACCTCAAAAATCATGTGCCGAAGGTCTATAAAAATTATGGTCACTAACACCATAATCCCTATACGCCACTTGGCGTGACGGGGCTCTTTACTTTTTTTACTTAACTCTGACAATTTGATCGGAATAAAGCATGAAGCGGAGTCTGCTCGTGCATTTCTTCACTTCCGCTTACTGGTCCTGTCAGCAGTTGGGAAAGCTTTCACTAAAAAAATAATACCGACGACATTTGTACAGGATTCTCTTAATATAGAGATTTGAAGCAGGAGGAGATCTGATCATCTGAAGCTGGGCCTCGTCAAGGACGTTCTTCGGCTATTCAGCTTCTAGACACTCTAGAGGGGGCGTGCCAGCCTGGGTCATGACTCCAGGACGTCGACCTTCTGCTGCGTTTGAGACAGAAAGCTCACATAATGTTCATCATGCACTAGACGAGTCTTTGGTCTACACGAATCTCACATAATGTTCATCATGTACTAGAGTCTTTGGTCTACACGAATCTCACATAATGTTCATCATGTACTAGAGTCTTTGGTCTACACGAATCTCACATAATGTTCATCATGTACTAGAGTCTTTGGTCTACACGAATCTCACATAATGTTCATCATGTACTAGAGTCTTTGGTCTACACGAATCTCACATAATGTTCATCATGTACTAGAGTCTTTGGTCTACACGAATCTCACATAATGTTCATCATGTACTAGAGTCTTTGGTCTACACGAATCTCACATAATGTTCATCATGTACTAGAGTCTTTGGTCTACACGAATCTCACTTAATGTTCATCATGTACTAGAGTCTTTGGTCTACACGAATCTGACATAATGTTCATCATGTACTAGAGTCTTTGGTCTATACGAATCTCACATAATGTTCATCATGTACTAGAGTCTTTGGTCTACACGAATCTCACATAATGTTCATCATGTACTAGAGTCTTTGGTCTACACGAATCTCACATGATATGTGAAATAATGTACTAGATGAGTCTTTGGTCTACACGAATCTCACATAATGTTCATCATGTACTAGAGTCTTTGGTCTACACGAATCTCACATGATATGTGAAATAATGTACTAGATGAGTCTTTGGTCTACACGAATCTCACATAATGTTCATCATGCACTAGATGAGTCTTTGGTCTACACGAATCTCACATAATGTTCATCATGCACTAGATGAGTCTTTACATATTTCCTCATGAGAAAAATGTGTATTTATGGCAGTGGTCTTAGTTTTGAGCACAAGACACACACATGTTACATTGTTAGCTTCAATGTATATTTATGTACAAATGATATTATAGTAATTAATGATCGTACACAAACAAAGATCAAACATTGACAAGTTTGAGAATTTCCAAGCTGCAATATTCCATTTTTAAGCACAAAAATATTGACATTTTAAGATTCTAGTTAGCTTGAATTTAAATACCTGGGAAGAGTGTTAAATGTTAAGATGGTAGATGTACAACAAAGGCGAGATGCAGAATAACTCAGGCAAATGCAGATTTTAGAAAAATGAGGAAAGTATTGTGCAATCTATTTTTGAAAATGAAAACAAGAAAAAAAAGTTCTTAAATGATATGTAAAGCCAGTCTTAATGTATGAATGTGAATCATGGACAATGGGACATCAGACAAGACAATCACTGGAGTCTGTAGAGTTGTGGTTTTGCAAAAGAATGTTGAGAATACCTTGGACTGTTAAAAAGAGTAATGAAAACGTTCATTATTCGAAATGTAGGATTAAACAATCATCATTTTTTGGCCATGTTACTAGAAAGGAACAACTGGAATATATTGTAACAACTGGGAAAATTGCGGGACGAAGAGTTAGAGGGAAGCAAAGAGAAAAGATACTAGACAGCTTAAGAGAATGGCTTGGCAGAAGTTCAAGAACAGAAATGATAAATAACTGTCGAGATCGAACGTTGTGGAGCGCCATGATCACCTACGCCAGCAGGCATCGTACTTGATGATGATGAATCGCTTTGAATGTATAACAGGAGAAGGATGTGTATTCCACGTTTCTGGGAAGACACACATGAGCAAATGAACTAAAGTATCAATGTCACACATCTCTGATATAAACCGTCCTCCACGAGAATTGAGCTATCGAGTGCGTGCGCCTAAAGGATAAAACTAATCGCTTGCCAATCTGGTTGAGGTCGATTCAATGCCCAGTGGGGCCGAGAAATCTTTTGAAACAATTGTAAAATAAAAACTTCGGGTATGTGCGCTGTGCGGCGACTGTAACAAGCAAGCGTCCGTTGTTCCCAGCCACCAGGCTCAAGAACAAAGGCTCACTGGAACTGACTTAAACACTAATTTGTTTTGAGGCTCTGAGGAACTATCAAATACATCAACAAATACAAATACATTAACAAATACATCAACAAATATATCAACAAAACATAAAAAAATACATCATCAACAAACACACTAAGAAACACATCAACAAACACATTAAGAAACACATCAACAAATACATTAAAAAACACATCAACAAAACATAAACAAATACATCAACAAATACATTAAGAAATACATCGACAAAACATCAACAAATACATCAACAAAACATCAACAAATACATCAACAAAACATCAATACAACATCAACAAAACATCAACAAATACATCAACAAAACATCAATACAACATCAACAAATACATCAATAAATACATCAACAAATACAGCAATAAATACATCAACAAATACATCAACAAATACATCAACAAATACATCAACAAAACATCAACAAATACTTCAAAATAACGTTTAGAGATTTGAACTTCTTGTACAGACATTACGAAACAGATGATGATGAAGATAAAGAAAGAGAAGAAACGGAGAAGTAATAAAGAAAAATAATAAGAAAAAGGAGTACAAGCAGAATAAGAAGGGGGTGGGGGCGGAGAAGAAAAATAATAATAAGAAGAATTACAGAGAAAAACAGAAGAAAAGTAGGAAGAAGAAAAAGTTGAGGAAAAAGAAGAAGAAGATTATGAAGAAGATGAAGAATAAAATGATGAAGAAGGAGAAGATGATGATGATGAAGAAGAAGAAAAAAAGAGGAAGAAACATATTTTTTTCATTAAATGGCCGTTCCGTTCATATAGAAATCTACCGCTAGCAATAAATCCTATGGTTAATTAACACTGCACTCTTCTAAAATAGATTTGTAAACAATCAATAAAATCAGTGCATCAAGTACAGTCCCTGCTGACGTAGGTGATCATGTCTCTTCACAACTTTAAAAAAAATCTATAGTTGATTATCAGTTTTGCGGTAGCCTCTCTTGCCACGCTATTCTATTAACGTCATTTGGAACGAGAGCATGGATACAACGAATAGAATGGCACAGCCCACTTTTAGAAGGCTTAAAACCCCAATACGTTGTAATTGTTTCACTTGTTAAATACAACATTATTATATAACATGATAACTGCAGCATTGTTAATTAACACACATTACGCAACTCTATAATTGTCACATTATTAATTAAACATCTTTATGCAACTTTATAAATGTTATATAATTATTTTTCAAAATGTTATTATGTTGCTTGCTTACGTTCGTCCGATGACAAAAGTATTCTAGAGTATTCCTAGACCGTAGAATTCCTCTCCGTCATCCGCCCTTAAAAGGACGTTAAGTGGACGTGTCTGCGTTGTGTTGTGGTTTGCAGTATAACTGTGATATTTGCGCCTTTCGGCCCAACACATCCGACTTCAGCACGTGTTATTGTGTATTTCACAACCGTTCCTATGTTAATGAAAACATATTATGTAACTTTATAACGTATATATTATCAACTGCAACCTTCGTAACTTTATAACGTGTATATTATTAATTGTAACCTTCCCTGTAACTTTATAACGTGTATATTATTAACTGCAACCTTCCCTGTAACTTTATAACGTATATATTATTAACTGCAACCTTCCCTGTAACTTTATAACGTGTATATTGTTAATTGCAACCTTCCCTGTAACTTTATAACGTGTATATTAC
Organism: Megaustenia siamemsis; assembly: GCA_032433765.1. Lineage (NCBI taxonomy): Eukaryota > Metazoa > Mollusca > Gastropoda > Stylommatophora > Ariophantidae > Megaustenia > Megaustenia siamemsis. Next base: position 138,451,322 of record JAVIAB010000051.1, on the reverse strand, counting down.
AACTGCAACACTCCCTGTAAATTTATAACTATGGTTACTTAAAACCTCTCGTATTATATAGTATATAAAATATGAAATAAAATTATCAACAAATGTTAATTTTTCACATATATATTTCTGTAATGACTGTTAAATATAGACGCTTTGTATATCTCGCGAGAGAGGGAAGAAATCGGACAGCGGTGTATGCTGGCATGCATTACATACGAGGCAGAAGGCACGTTCTGCTGTGAGCTCACTAACATTATATCTAATTCTGCATGATAAACTTGTCAGTCTGAAAAGATATATTGTTCTCTTGTTGTTGTATTTTCTGTGACTTGTTTGTGTCTTGACATATTTATATCAACTAAGTGTAATTTATATTTTTGGTGCCTTATACTCTTTCTTAGTGCACGAAGTGTGTCTTGTTGTGTTTTTGTAAGAATCAATTATTACCTGAAGCTGTCGTGGACAATATTATCACATTATTTTTTATGAATCACGTATTATTTCTGTGTATCCTAACAGCGTCATGTGTACGGAGTGTTTTTATTTGAGCATTGATACCAATGTAAGTTACTTTCTTATATTTTCTTCTGCTTTTTCTTCTTCATCATCATCATCTTCTTCTTCTTCATCATCATCATCATCATTATATTCTTCTTCTTTTTCTTATTCATCATCATCATCTTCTTCTTCTTCTTCTTCTTCTTCTTCTTCATCATCATCATCATCATCATCATCATCATCATCATCATCATCATCATCATCATCATCATCATCATCATCATCATCATCATCATCATCATCATCATCATCATCATCATCATATTCTTCTTCTTTTTCATCATCATCATCATCTTCTTCTTCTTCTTCTTTCTTCATCATCATCATCATCATCATCATCATCATCATCATCATCATCATCATCATCATCATCATCATCATCATCATCATCATCATCATCATCATCATCATCATCATCATCATCATATTCTTCTTCTTTTCTTCTTCATCATCATCATCTTCTTCTTCTTCTTCTTTTTTTTTCTTCTTCTTCATCATCATCATCATCATCATCATCATCATCATCATCATCATCATCATCATCATCATCATCATCATCATATTCTTCTTCTTTTTCTTCATCATCATCATCATCATCATCATCATCATCATCATCATCATCATCATCATCATCATATTCTTCTTCTTTTTCTTCAACATCATCATCATCATCATCATCATCTTCTTCTTTTTCTTCTTCTTCTCATCCTCCTCATCCTTCTTCTTCCTGTTCCTATTTTCTTCTCCTTCCACTTCATCGTCTTCCTCCACTTTTTCCTCTTTCTCATCTTCTTCCACATCCTCTTCCCCCTTACTCTTCCTTCTCCTTATCGTTCTCTCCCTTCTTCTCTTTCTCCTCCTCTTACTTCCCTTTCGTCTCCTCTTCTTCTTCTTCTTCCTTCTCCCAAATACCACTCCTCTTCTTCGCCCATCCCTAAAGGACAACATATCCATGAGCATAGATGTGTTGCTGTTGTTGTTTACATTGCTCGCTGACCTAATATATTTTATATCATCATGATATTAACGTTATCGGCTCGCCTTCTTTTTTGTATCTCTGTATCCATCTATGTATGTACATGTTGCTTACCTTAGGTGTAAGTATTTTATGTCTAAGTAATACTGTATCATGTGTAGCTTTTCTTATATATAATATTATATACATTGACCTGTTTTAATATTGTTCCTTTTTGTCTTTATTGTGCTTTGCGGTGATGTTTTTTTCTTTATTGCTGTCATTACCCTTATCTTGTTTGCTATTAAGGCTGAGTCCTTTATTTTTGTTTTCCTTCACTATAATGTCTAACACTTTTTGCAACTCGTTTTCACTCTTAGCTATTAAGACTGTATCGTCAGCATACCTTAGATTATTTATATTATGACCTGCAACTGTTATTTCAGGCATGCCCCATATGGATCTTAAAATAATCTCACTATACATATTAAATAAATCTGGTGACAGCACACAACCTTGTCCCGCACCGTTTTTTTTATTTGTTGAAACAGAAAGCAAAAGAAAATTTGTTGAAAGTAGACCAGACGTAGATAATGTATTATTCTCTTTAAGTTCTGGTGTTATTGTTCGTTGTTATGTATCGTTTTTATTACCATCTTATTTACTTTGTTTTTATAACGCTTATCGCAATGTCAAGGTCAAGAATACAGGAAACATTTAAGACAATGTGCCAGGCAAGACCGTAATCAGCCGCATAGAATGAGACGTTACAGACTAACGTTACAGACTAGACTAACGTTACAGACTAACGTTACAGACTAGACTAACGTTACTGACTAGTCTAACGTTACTGACTAGACTAACGTTACAGACTAACGTTACAGACTAAACTAACGTTACTGACTAGACTAACGTTACAGACTAGACTAACGTTACTGACTAACGTTACAGACTAACGTTACTGACTAACGTTACTGACTAGTCTAACGTTACAGACTAGACTAACGTTACAGACTAACGTTACAGACTAGACTAACGTTACCGACTAGACTAACGTTACAGACTAACGTTACTGGCTAGACTAACGTTACTGAGTAGACTAACGTTACAGACTAGACTAACGTTACAGACTAGACTAACGTTACAGACTAACGTTACAGACTAACGTTACAGACTAGACTAACGTTACTGACTAGACTAACGTTACAGACTAGACTAACGTTACAGACTAACGTTACAGACTAGACTAACGTTACAGACTAACGTTACAGAGTAACGTTACAGACTAACGTTACAGACTAACGTTACAGACTAACGTTACAGACTAACGTTACAGACTAACGTTACAGACTAACGTTACTGACTAGACTAACGTTACAGACTAGACTAACGTTACAGACTAACGTTACAGACTAGACTAACGTTACAGACTAACGTTACAGACTAGACTAACGTTACAGACTAACGTTACAGACTAGACTAACGTTACAGACTAGACTAACGTTACAGACTAACGTTACAGACTAACGTTACAGACTAGACTAACGTTACTGACTAACGTTACAGACTAACGTTACAGACTAGACTAACGTTACAGACTAACGTTACAGACCAGACTAACGTTACAGACTAGACTAACGTTACAGACTAACGTTACAGACTAACGTTACAGACTAGACTAACGTTACTGACTAGACTAACGTTACAGACTAACGTTACAGACTAACGTTACAGACTAGACTAACGTTACAGACTAGACTAACGTTACAGACTAACGTTACAGACTAACGTTACAGACTAGACTAACGTTACTGACTAGACTAACGTTACAAGACTAACGTTACAGACTAACGTTACAGACTAGACTAACGTTACTGACTAGACTAACGTTACAGACTAACGTTACAGACTAACGTTACAGACTAGACTAACGTTACTGACTAGACTAACGTTACAGACTAGACTAACGTTACAGACTAGACTAACGTTACAGACTAGACTAACGTTACAGACTAGACTAACGTTACAGACTAACGTTACAGACTAACGTTACTGACTAGACTAACGTTACAGACTAGACTAACGTTACTGACTAGACTAACGTTACAGACTAGACTAACGTTACAGACTAGACTAACGTTACAGACTAACGTTACAGACTAACGTTACAGACTAGACTAACGTTACAGACTAGACTAACGTTACTGACTAGACTAACGTTACAGACTAGACTAACGTTACTGACTAGACTAACGTTAACGTTACAGACTAACGTTACAGACTAACGTTACAGACTAACGTTACAGACTAGACTAACGTTACAGACTAACGTTACAGACTAACGTTACAGCCTAACGTTACAGACTAGACTAACGTTACAGACTAGACTAACGTAACAGACTAACGTTACAGACGTTACAGACTAACGTTACAGACGTTACAGACTAACGTTACAGACTAACGTTACAGACGTTACAGACTAACGTTACAGATCGACGTTACAGACGTTACAGACTAACGTTACAGGCTAACGTTACAGACGTTACAGACTAACGTTACAGACTAACGTTACAGACTAACGTTACAGACTAACGTTACAGACTAACGTTACAGGCTAACGTTACAGACTAACGTTACAGACTAACGTTACAGACTAACGTTACAGACTAACGTTACAGGCTAACGTTACAGACGTTACAGACTAACGTTACAGGCTAACGTTACAGACGTTACAGACGTTACAGACTAACGTTACAGGCTAACGTTACAGACGTTACAGACTAACGTAACAGACTAACGTTACAGACGTTACAGACTAACGTTACAGACTAACGTTACAGACTAACGTAACAGACTAACGTTACAGACGTTACAGACTAACGTTACAGACTAACGTTACAGACGTTACAGACTAACGTTACAGACTAACGTTACAGACGTTACAGATTAACGTTACAGACTAGACTAACGTTACAGACAAACGTTACTGACTAACGTTACAAACTAACGTTACAGACGTTACAGACTAATACTTTGTTTATCTTGAAAAAAAACACACAGAAGAATCAACACAAGTAATCTTCCAAAGGAAGTGTGTAACCAGAAATGACAAATGACGAAGTTTTAATCGCTCCTTTAAAAATATCAAAGGTGATGTCTAAAGAAGGAAAATCGTGCACAAGAAAAGGGGAATCCTTGATCTTGCAAGCTGAATCTATTTTTATTACTATCGCCATATTTTAAGCATACATTTCTAACTGTGGAGCCTCGATGGCTGAGTGGCTAATATGCTCGCTTCCTGACCAAAACGGTCCAGACTCGATCCCCATCAGTGGCGGACTTTTTTCGGACTGACAAGGTTCCGAGGTTCACCCTGCCTCTAAAAATGGGTACCAGATTGGGTATTTTCTGGGAAGTAAAGGCGGCCTGGGGTGATACCAACCACATCACCCAAAAATATATATATATATATATATATATATATATATATATATATATATGTGTGTGTGTGTGTGTGTGTGTGTGTGTGTATGTAAGCGATCCGTAGGAAAGAACAGGGAGGCCATCGGAAGAAAACAAGGTTGGAAAGGGGCTAATGGGTTTTTAAAAAAAGGTTGAGAAGCACTGTTCTGTATACAAACTGTTCATCCATCATTACTTCATGAATTATATTAGTCCCAAGTCACAACACAAGTGGTGCACTATCCACAATTCCTCGCTATTAGTTCCAAGTCACAACACAAGTGGTGCACTATCCACAATTCCTCGCTATTAGTCCCAAGTCACAACACAAGTGGTGCACTATCCACAATTCCTCGCTATTAGTCCCAAGTCACAACACAAGTGGTGCACTGTCCACAATTCCTCGCTATTAGTCCCAAGTCACAACACAAGTGGTGCACTGTCCACAATTCCTCGCTATTAGTCCCAAGTCACAACACAAGTGGTGCACTATCCACAATTCCTCGCTATTAGTCCCAAGTCACAACACAAGTGGTGCACTGTCCACAATTCCTCGCTATTAGTCCCAAGTCACAACACAAGTGGTGCACTGTCCACAATTCCTCGCTATTAGTCCCAAGTCACAACACAAGAGGTGCATACCAACAATTCCTCGCTATTAGTCCCAAGTCACAACACAAGTGGTGCACTACCAACAATTCCTCGCTATTAGTCCCAAGTCACAACACAAGTGGTGCACTACCAACAATTCCTCGCTATTAGTGCCATATCTACCTTAGCCTGCCAGGCAATATCTCTTGTTTGATCTGGGTCAATGACACATTAATCGTGACAACAGAAGCTCTAGATGCACCGCCAAATTAACTGATGCGGTCGTGATATGGAGAAAGAAGAAGAGAAAGAATTTACAGAGAGCAGGTTTGTTGTGAAAGAAAATATTATCCATAACAACCTGACAGGAATACATTAGACCTAGTTATGTAAATAGACTTTAAAACATCTTCAATTTGTCGGGGGAAAAAGGTTCAAATTAGCGATAAGCTTTGACAGTGATAAAAAGTCAATTGACAATTTCGTGGTTTCGAGAAGTCTGATTTTAGTTTCAAATTGCTAAAAATACAAATACTAATCGATTATCGATGACTTATTTTCATGAGTAGCGATCCATCTCGAAGCACTCAAAACAAAAGAAGCAGCGATTGGCTGACACAAGTAGGGCGAGCAAACCTGGCAGGGAGTCATTGATTTCTCCAAACCTTGACCCAATTGGTGGAACACTTTATAGCTCTGATTTTTTTCCCGTGTTTATCTCGCCTTCGCTTATTTTCTCTCTACATTATCCTCTCTTTCAACACACAGAAAGACATATATGGGTTCCGAGCTAAAACATTTTCTCAGACAAATGCATGTTCGCCTTCAAGTATTTTTTCTTTTAGCCATTCGAAAATGTTTCTTCTTTTAGGGCACGCATTCTCTCCATATTCACAAACTCGTGTCCCTTCTTCCTCTTCTGCAGTGTTTCGCCATTCTCTGCTTCTCTTCATCGTTCGTCATTAACCCGATGTTAAATGAGCGCAAGTGCGTCGTGTTGCCGGTTATCGTAAACTGCGCTAGTTTACGCCTTTCGAGCCAAATCATCGGACCTGATGCAGTCATTTTAGGGTACTGCCTTCGCTCGTCAGCCTCTACTTGATGCAGACATTTTAGGGTACTGCCTTCGCTCGTCAGCCTCTACTTGATGCAGACATTTTAGGGTACTGCCTTCGCTCGTCAGCCTCTACTTGATGCAGACATTTTAGGGTACTGCCTTCGCTCGTCAGCCTCTACTTGATGCAGACATTTTAGGGTACTGCCTTCGCTCGTCAGCCTCTACTTGATGCAGACATTTTAGGGTACTGCCTTCGCTCGTCAGCCTCTACTTGATGCAGACATTTTAGGGTACTGCCTTCGCCCGTCAGCCTCTACTTGATGCAGACATTTTAGGGTACTGCCTTCGCCCGTCAGCCTCTACTTGATGCAGACATTTCAGGGTACTGCCTTCGCCCGTCAGCCTCTACTTGATGCAGACATTTCAGGGTACTGCTTTCGCTCGTCAGCCTCTACTTGATGCAGACATTTCAGGGTACTGCCTTCGCCCGTCAGCCTCTACTTGATGCAGACATTTCAGGGTACTGCCTTCGCCCGTCAGCCTCTACTTGATGCAGACATTTCAGGGTACTGCCTTCGCTCGTCAGCCTCTACTTGATGCAGACATTTCAGGGTACTGCCTTCGCTCGTCAGCCTCTACTCGCTTGGCTAAACTGATTAGTGCATTTCCAGAGGCACCACGTAGAGATGGAGTATAATCTTTATCCGCTGGTTCCGCAGATCCTGGTGCAAGCAGTCGCCTATAAGTTATTGATTACTTTTATTCACGATCCCGTTCTATGTCATTAGCTGCTTTATGTCTATTTACCCCACAATGAGTTGTTTTCAAAAACGTTTCAATAAGCCGGAAGTACATACTCCAAAAGGTCACACAACACTGCTCCTGGTCCAGATGGTGTTCCGTACGACGACATAGACGATTTAGCTGACGACGACTTGAAAAAACTGGCCAAAGAGTTTAATGCCAGCATTCATAGTGGCCAGATCAAGGAGGATTGACTACACAGCTACTTACTACCGCTACCGAAGCCAAACAAGGACCATTCTCAGATCAATGCCTACAGAATCATCACAATGCAGAACACTGCGGGCAAGCTGCTGTAGAAAATAGTTGCCCGTGTCCTCACCTGTCACCATGAGCAAAAACGCGTATTCCCACCCACACTCGGAGGTTATAGATATAACAAAGAGACATGGCTCAATGCGGCAGTCTTTGCCTATGGCGTCTTCGAAGGCTTCCACAGACGAGAGAAGACATGTGCTGCTGTTATAGATCTGGAGGAAACATACAACAGAGTGCCATTTGAATACCTCATGCATATGCTCCTCAAACTGGCGGTGCACCCCTTCCTCATTAGATGGATCGCTGCAGCACTGTTTCAGAGGAAGGTGATACCCAGATGAGGAAGTTGGTCTTCCGAGCCAACATCTTTTTGTTCATGGTTGCCACAAGGCTCACCATTGTCACCAGTTCTATTTAACGTGTACACAATAACAATCACGGAACAACAGCTGGATGGGAGGGGAAGAACTATGACTTTTGACATTCTGGTATATCGACAGGGAAGAGACAGAAGTGAAATCATCTCCACACTGAAAACGAACTCGATCGCATCTCTCCCTGGTGCGGAGTATCAGGTGCCTTGGTTAATCCTAATAAAGCAAGAGTTCTATGGTCGTTCCTTAACAATCATATCGTAAAACACGGAAAAACCGGTGGTACGAATGGGAGCTGATGAGGTGATCAGGGACAGGTTGATGATGTACCCCGGAGTTAAGTTTGATCGCAGCCTGTGTTTTCAACATCGAGCAGAGGCTACACGCCCTTCTGTTCCAGGGACTGGTCCTCACATCAATTGAGTACGCCCTAGCAGTTCTCACTGTCATTACGACGCAAATTGACAGGCTGGAGAAAATACAGAATGAAGCTATGGGCATTATCTTTGGGGTGTACGTGCAACACTCACTGTGTAGCAATGAGGTATTTTCTTGACTTCCCAACCATGGATGACAGGATCAAGATCTGGAGGGCACGAGCATAGCTGAAGATAAGAAGCATCCATCGCACCACGAGCTCGACACAGAGAAAGATGTCAGGCTAAAAAGAGGTAAATCATGGGTGGGACAAGAAGATGTCATCAAACAGGTCTGTGGGCTTACCAATATCAGCGTTGGCGAGGAGTGGATACCGGTGCCTACGTCATTCAAGGGGACTTTCTCGTGTATTGTCACACTCGACAGGAAATATAGGGAACAGAACTCAGTCGTGGTAAATGCGGAGGTCAACGGTCTCATCTGGGATAACACCGATGAGAAAGATGCAGTCATCTATACAGACGGATCTGTAATACGACACCAAAGGAGTGCATGGGCATTTACAGCACGCTCGGCAGGCAGAATAGTCAAGGAAGACAGTGGTGCATACGTTATGACCACGAGTAGCATGACGATGGAGGTAATGACAGTTACCAAGGCATTTATCTTGTTAGAGTCACAAGACTACACCCACGCCTGTATACTGAGTGATACGATGAGCATGATAAGAAAAGTGGAAGCGGAACCTGTACGTATGCAATAGGCAGTCATTGCAGAAGTCAAAAATACGTAGGGTCACCTTTGTCTATGTCCCTGGACATGCGGGAGTACGGGGAAATGAAAGAGTGGACAGGTTGGCTAGCTGCGCTGTCGTTGAGGACGGTCAAACCAATGGATCTGGCAGACATCATCAATGTCCTCCGACATGTGAGTAGGGCACAGAACTTCGACAACCATGAGTCTACGTCACTCCATCGGATGAAAGAGATGGTAGTTAAGATGGGCACAGCCAGAAACGAGAAACCTAGTGGGCGTATAAGAAGACTTATCAACCAATACAGAACTAGAATCGTCAGTCGCTAAACACTGCGGGACTTGCTTTGAAGGGTATCTGAGCACCTATGGACATATTCGGAGTGTAATGATGATGACCCGCAAATAACACAATAACTCAATTACATACTCCACTAAGTCGATGCTAAATTGATTTAAACAAAATCACGCAACAGACTCTGATAAGTGCACACATCATTGATTCCAACAGGGACCAAAACAAAACAACGATTGTCATCACTCCACGCAAACTGTTTTTGGGAAATCCCCCGAGTATTTTGAAGTAACAAAATCAGCGGTTAAGAACGGCTCAAAAAGTGCAATCAACAGAGGGAGCAGACAGGAATTACGGGGAGAAGTAGATGGTGTACACAGGGATAATGGGAAGATGTGGATGGTGCACACAGGGATAAGGGGGAGAGGTAGATGGTGCACACAGGAATAACGAGGAGAGGTAGATGGTGCACACAGGGATAAGGGGGAGAGGTAGATGGTGCATACAGGGATAAGGGGAGAGGTAGAAGATGCAGACAAGGATAACGGGGAGAGATCGAGGGAGCACACAGGGATAATGACTGACTCACTAAGTTTACATACTTCACCGACTCACTAAGCTTACATACTACACTGACTCACTAAGCTTACATACTACACTGACTCACTAAGCTTACATACTACACTGACTCACTAAGCTTACATACTACACTGACTCACTAAGCTTACATACTACACTGACTCACTAAGCTTACATACTACACTGACTCACTAAGCTTACATACTGCGTTGAATATTGAGCATAGCTTTATTCTTTATTTTCTTCAGCCTGTCGATTTTTATATATAATCATTTTGACTTATACTTTTATAGTTCCACATTTTACCTATCCCAACATCTAACACATCTCCCTCTCTCGTACCACCATCTAATCTCTTATCGCTCAGTCCACTTCTCATTCACTTTACCAGTCCTTAACATCGTAGATGTAGTAGCATTTATCTGTGCCTCATCGTTTGCTATCGTTGTCTTTGTTCTCTGAAGAAGACCACATGTAGGCCGAACCGTTAGTATTTTGTTGTGTTCCTTTTTTTGTTAGGCTGTCTCCATATCTTGTAGGAGTGTACGTTACACCCCACCACTGGCTCCTTGCTACCAGCTTTACCCGTTCACTGCGTTTATCTGCCCGTTCCTTACCAGGGTTACATGTCTTGAGTGTGCGTTTTTTGCTGGCGAGGGTTCCTTCCGGAAATGGCTGAGCATGTTGCAGTACTGAAGTATGGGTTCGGCTGTCTATGTTGCTTGTTTATACGTGAACATGGGTGATGGGATTAGTTTAAGCCTATGCAAAAAGCTGTTTAGACTTTTGTGCCCTGTTCCTAAGCGGATCAATTCAGGGGAAGAGGTATGTTTACATCACTTGGAAAAAATGCCATAAAAAATATATTAACAACGAAACAAATAACAGCAGGGTTGAAACTAAGAATAGCAAAATGTTACATCTTCTCAATATTCCTATATGGTGCAGAAACATGGACATTAGACAAGAAAACAGAACAGAAAATTGAGCTTTTTGAAATGTGGATTTATAGAAGAATAGGTAGAATTGGATGGAAAGAAAATAAAATAAACGATGAGGTTTTAAAACAACTGAAAATAAAAAGAGAACTACTAAATACAATTAGAACAAGACAAATGAAATTTTTGGGGCATGTTAAAAGACACAACAGCTTACTAAAAATAATATTGGAAGGGAAAATAACAAGGTAAAAGAGGCAGAGGCAGATCAAGACTAACATGGACGAGTAACATCAAAAGATGGACAAGTCAATGTATGACAGTCTGCACCATCAAAGTAAGAAAGAGACAGACTGGAATGGCGATCCATGGTAGCCAACCTTCGTTGCGGAGAAGGCACCCGATGATAATGATGATGGAAAAAATGAAAAATAATCAACAACAGAAAATAAAAAAGACAAAGAACAATATATGACCCAAAGCAGGATCGAACCCGTACCCCTTGGCACAGCGCCTTGCCACGAAAAGCCACACGCTAGGGAACACTGCCAAATTGGCTAACTAAAAAATTAGCCATCATTGGCGATGTCTTTCACGCAGGTGTTCTCATGACTATAGCATAGGGCTGCGATCGCAGCTCGGGAATAAATTGTGTATCTGTATTTATTTATCCTAAGCGGAGTAGGATAACCTGTTCTGTTCGCTCAAGATGGCGCTTGTTGTCCATTTGTTGGACGATCTTTACTGTAGCTTTGATGTTTGTTTTCATTTCTTGAAATACTTTACAATATAAATAATTAACTATAACTATATCTATAACTTTACAATTGTTAGGTATTGTCTGCATGTGTACAACAGAGATAAAATACCACTAGTAAGTATTTAACTAGTAATTACTCCTTTTCTTTGTTCGTCAAGTGATCTTCATTACACTGTGTTATGCACTTTGCGGCTTAGAGCATTCATTCATTATTTATAACTGCTTCTCTAGCCTTTGATTGAAGGCAGCAGTTGTTTGCGATTAGAATTGTGTCCCCTAAAATAAATGTCATCCCATATTAACCAGTCTTTCACATCTAGTTTCTATCTAGTTTTGAGTACTCTATATTCTACAACCAAAACTGCTGCTAAAATGTACTGTCCCGCAAAACGCATAATGTAACAACGGCAAAGAGGTAAACATATTACTAATCAATCAGAAATGTTCTTTCAAAAAAAGTATTCAAGTGAGTACTGCCAGAAAGGCCAAGAAAGCTATAAATTATTCATGAAGATCTGTGCTAAAACATTTAGAATTCCAGTTGTCCACGCCACATACAATTCAAAATTACCCGCTCCTTTTTTTAATGGATTCAGTTTTTTAATACCACACATTCACACAACCGCCCCCCCCCCCCACTTTTCCCTTTTCCCCCCAAATTTCTCACCCAAAATATAACCTAAACTATACAAGTAAACTTCCAGTTGAATTAATATTCTTGACTTCCTTCTTGACTTCCAGAGCATACAAACATGCCGACAATAGTTACCTCCACGATTCGAGAGCTCTTGACTTCTTGCACAAAATAGCGGGTAAGTTAAAGGTCTGTCGTTTTTGCTGTTGAATTTGACATGAAGAAAACTTTGATTAAGTTTGAGTTTGTTCTGAGCTCCTTGTGAGTTAACATCTATCGTGGCAAGTCTTTCTGGCAGTGGCGGATATTCCGATGAGGCAATAGACTCCTCTAACATTTTATAAGAATACAAAACGCTATCATATTCCAGCTCAATGAGTTAAATGGTATTGTACAACCAGCCACCCAAGTCCCAAGTAGATCTGTGACATAGCTCAAGTAATTCGAGCCGTTACTAATAAATAGGTTTGAATGTCAATGAAGATGAAACACAACGACACCTGCTTGCAATGTGTATGAGAACTAGGTTGACCATTTCAACAATCACCTCCCTGGTTGCCATTACAATGGAGGTTCAACTAATAACATCCCTTTTTCTCTCTTAATCGTAACGTATAGATGTATAGGCAGACAGGAAGCCAGTTTGACCCCCCAAAAAAATCTCCTTAAATCACTGCGTTGCTGTCTTTATATAACAAACATAAACGAAACTGTAAGAGATGTTAATTAACAACAAAACCATGTTTTTTCTGTCATAGCCTGCAATGCAAAAACGAAGATAATATGATGTAAATGTAATTATGACAATTTAAGACAATAATTGATGGAGCTATCCTACATAGTGTATATTACTGTAATAGTTATGTCGCAAATTATCAAGCTAAAGGTCACAGTTTGATCTCTCCTACTAGCCTTCTCCTACCGTTTGCAGTTGCTTCCTGGTGGTCGTGAACTTATTTCCTATCAATAAGAAACACTATTTATTTATCTAGAAATATAATGATCGGTTCTCATCTTTTTTATATTCACCCCAGAAAGTTGTTCGTTCACCCTATGACTCTATTCAAGGAATAAATAGACGTCTTCGTTATCCGCTCTTAAAAAAATGTTAAGTGTACGTTGATGTGCTGTGTTGTAGGTAGTTTGCAGTATAACTATATTGTTTGCTCTATTCGACCCAAGGCATCCGACTTTCCAAATATCCGAATATTATATATGGTCCTTTTCGTCTTGTCAGACGGTCTAGTGGAGGCTATTGTGTATTTTTTTGTTTTGAGGTTTTCTTTTTGTCGAACAGCTTCTGTCGTGGCTAATTCTACCAATGTTTGACAAACACACACGGCCACAGAATGAACAACTCAGGCCCACAGATCCACAGGGTTTTCCATCCTTTTTCATGAGTCTTTTCTCTTCTAAATTTTGCCTTAGCACAGTTTCAAATGATGTTATACCATTCCTTATACATGCTCTCCATGATGTGCGATCACTTGCCACATGTTCCCAGTCATTTTCACAGATGGAGAAGTCATTCAGAGATGATTTACAGATATCTCTATATCGTAGTTTAGGTCTGTCGATTTGTCTTTTTCCGTGTGTTAGTTCACCATATAGTACTTGCTTGGGGATGCGTTTTCCTTCAATTCGCTGGCCATCCCCAGCCATTTTAGTCTTCGACATCTGAGCATCGACATGATTGTTGGGGTCTTAGCACGTTGCGGGACAGTTAAGTTGCTTATTTGTCCTGCCATTTGATGTGCATTATTCTGCGGAGACATCGCATGTGGAAGACATTTAGTCTTTTTTTTCGTGATCTGAGTATGTTGTCCATGTTTCAGATCCATATAATAGTGTGCTAAGCACACAAGTTTGATATATTAAGAGTTTGGTCTTTAGTGTTAGTTTTGTGTTGTTCCAGTCATGTTTTAATAGAATGGACATGTCTTCATTTTCGTGTATATATAATTAAATTTAAATAGGGAAAAAAAAACTATTCAATATTTATTAAAATCACTTTCTCCAGTGCTGTCGACCGAAACATGACTTACGTCACATGAAAAGACAGTATTGTCAAAAAAGTCATTGGAATTGATTGAGTTATTTATTGAGTTATTAGCGGGTCATCATCATTGCACTCCGAACATGTCCATAGGTGCTCAGATCCCCTCCTCATCAAGTCTCGAAATGTCCAGCGACTGACGACTCCAGTTGTGTGTTTGTTGATTAGTCTTCTTCTTACACGCCCATTAAGTTTCTCGTTTCTGGTTGTGCCCATCTTAACTCCCATCTCTTTCATCCGAAGGAGTGACATTGAGTTAAAACATTGGAATATTTTATCAAGTCTGATGAAAACGGAGATCCGTAAAAAATCTGCATCCGCTGGATTTACCAGCTAGTCTGACAACAGAGTGAAAGATACGAAAAGATTGGCCAAAAACGATGCCTGATTTGGCCGGGAAATTATCATTTAATTTAGCTTGATTTGGATTTAAAACCGCACTTTTCACTGGCCATGACTGAGATGTATCACATTTCTAATAGCATCCAATCAAACAGTACAGCGTGTATAATTAATCATCTGTTAACAAAGATATGCACGCTACAGGTAAATATCACGCAAAGTGAAGCATTGGTGCACTAAGAAATCACACCGGCGCCTCAATTTGTGCACAACAACAAACGCTGTATTGGCTGACATTTCGGTGCCGGCTGATTTTTTTTTTTTTTTTTTTAAATAAACGGTTCTAAACTTTATAGAAAAAGAAAGACACAAACATACAGAGCCTGTGTGGGTGTTTGTGTTCATCTTTGAAAATGCTGAGTAGGGGTTGTCATGAAAACAAGAGTCTCGTCTTTCTGTGTATTTGTGGGTTGACACATCTGTTTTGTTAACATTTTGTTTTTGTGAAAACTTTGGAAATGTGTAGATAACGTTGTATGTGTTTGTCCGCCGTTGAAGACATGTTATAGTCGAAACGTTCTTTAGTCTGGTCTTATCTACAATGCTGAAACATCATCTTATCTACAATGCTGAAACATCATCTTATCTACAATGCTGAAACATCATCTTATCTAAATTGCTGAGACATCATGTTAACTACAATGTTAAAACATCATATATTCTAATATGCTGAAACATTATCATATTTACAATACAGAAACATCATCTTATCTACAATACTGAAACATCATCTTATCTACAATGCTGAAACATCATCTTATATACAATACAGAAACAATATTATCTACAATGCTGAAACATCGTCTTATTTACAATGCTGAAACATCATCTTCTCCACAACATCGAAACATCATTTTTTCACTCATTTTATTACTTGAAACTACTGACCCACTTATACGGGGATTGTTGAAACCATTCAGAACTATGGTTATTTATTGAGGAAGTTATAATTTCCTATTTTAGTCATTTTATTAGTTGAACGCACTGACCCACTTCTACGGGACTTAACGAAACCATGGAGAGCTATAGTCATTTATTGAGGAAGTTATCGTGGTATGCGGTACCAAGTAAACTTTAAATATCAACGGATATGCACTTTGATTATCTCGTTGAGTTTTATTGCTTTTGTTTCTTCACACAATTACAGCTCGTTTAAATTTCTCGGTCATCGTAATGGCCTATCATAAATCCCTAGACCGGCCTTGCGCTAATCTTACGGTCTGTTGTTTGATGTGCGACGGGGATGATCTGACAACTGTGTGTTCGGAATTGGAGTCAACACCGATGGCCTAACATCATCAAGCACTATACATTTTTCAGGAAATATGACGATCATCACTTTCGGGAGGACGTGAACTTCGGGGTATATGGTGGATAGGCGGCAGGAACCATTGCAGGCTATGCATGAACAGTGTTCCTTGTTGCAGTTTCCTCATATTCCCAGTCCATGGGGGACTTATTGGTCTCGAGGCAAGACGCCGGCCTCGGACCAGAGAGGTTGTAGGTTCAAATCTCGGTTACACCGGTTGGGATTTTTATTTGTGATTTCTTTCTGCGGCAACCACCCCTGGTCTCAGCAGCGAGATCCGGCTTGAAACGCCAGTTACTCATCGACGGAAAAAACATGAGTACCTCCGAAGTCGGAGTTATCTGCCTGTGCGGCGAGAGACCCCTGTGTACACGGCTGCCAGGGAAAAATGGATTAACACGCAAAATTCAGTTCCTAGTTTCTAGGGACTTCGTCAGAGTTGAAAGCTGGCGAACGCAACAACAACAACAACAACAATTTATCGTGATTGCATAATATTGTAGGTCATGGACATAAGACATTCTCTGAGAGAGAGAGAGAGAGAGAGAGAGAGAGAGAGAGAGAGAGAGAGAATTTAAATTATATAGATGAACTGATGGATCAATTGATGATAGATGGATGAGTAAATGAATAAGTCGGAAAGTAGGCTGACGTAGGTAGTAGGCAGGCCTAGGTAGTAGGCAGGCATAGGTAGTAGGCAGGCGTAGGTAGTAGGCAGGCGTAGGTAGTAGGCAGGCGTAGGTAGTAGGCTGGCGTAGGTAGTAGGCTGGCGTAGGTAGGAGGCAGGCGTAGGTAGGAGGCAGGCGTAGGTAGTAGGCTGGCGTAGGTAGTAGGCAGGCATAGGTAGTAGGCAGGCGTAGGTAGTAGGCTGGCGTAGGTAGTAGGCAGGCATAGGTAGTAGGCAGGCGTAGGTAGTAGGCAGGCGTAGGTAGTAGGCAGGCGTAGGTAGTAGGCTGGCGTAGGTAGTAGGCTGGCGTAGGTAGTAGGCAGGCATAGGTAGTAGGCAGGCGTAGGTAGTAGGCAGGCGTAGGTAGTAGGCTGGCGTAGGTAGTAGGCAGGCGTAGGTAGTAGGCAGGCGTAGGTAGTAGGCTGGCGTAGGTAGTAGGCAGGCGTAGGTAGTAGGCAGGCGTAGGTAGTAGGCAGGCGTAGGTAGTAGGCAGGCGTAGGTAGTAGGCTGGCGTAGGTAGGAGGCAGGCGTAGGTAGTAGGCTGGCGTAGGTAGTAGGCAGGCGTAGGTAGTAGGCTGGCGTAGGTAGTAGGCAGGCATAGGTAGTAGGCAGGCGTAGGTAGTAGGCAGGCGTAGGTAGTAGGCTGGCGTAGGTAGTAGGCTGGCGTAGGTAGTAGGCAGGCATAGGTAGTAGGCAGGCGTAGGTAGTAGGCAGGCGTAGGTAGTAGGCAGGCGTAGGTAGTAGGCTGGCGTAGGTAGTAGGCTGGCGTAGGTAGTAGGCAGGCGTAGGTAGTAGGCAGGCGTAGGTAGTAGGCTGGCGTAGGTAGTAGGCAGGCATAGGTAGTAGGCAGGCGTAGGTAGTAGGAAGGCGTAGGTAGTAGGCAGGCGTAGGTAGTAGGCAGGCGTAGGTAGTAGACAGGCGTAGGTAGTAGGCTGGCGTAGGTAGTAGGCTGGCGTAGGTAGTAGGCTGGCGTAGGTAGTAGGCAGGCATAGGTAGTAGGCAGGCGTAGGTAGTAGGCAGGCGTAGGCAGTAGGCTGGCGTAGGCAGTAGGCTGGCGTAGGTAGTAGGCTGGCGTAGGTAGTAGGCTGGCGTGGGTAGTAGGCTGGCGTGGGTAGTAGGCTGGCGTAGGTAGTAGGCAGGCGTAGGTAGTAGGCTGGCGTAGGTAGACTTACAGATGGAGAGACAGAATACGTGCATATGGCTTTGAATATATGGATGGACGAATTGAATGGGTGGATTGAATGCATGGATGGACGGATTGAATGGGTGGATTGAATGGATGGATGGACGGATTGAATGGTTGGATTGAATGGATGGATGGACGGATTGAATGGATGAATGGACGGATTGAATGGGTGGATTGAATGGATGGATGGACGGATTGAATGGGTGGATTGAATGGATGGATGGACGGATTTAATGGGTGGATTGAATGGATGGATGGACGGATTGAATGGATGGATGGACGGATTGAATGGATGGGTAGACGGATTGAATGGAGGATGGACGGATTAAGTGGATGGATTGAATGGATGGATGGATGGATGGATGGATTGAATGGATGAATTGGGTGGATGGCTTGATTAAATGGATTTAATAGATGTATGGATTTGATGGATGAATTGATTGGGTGGATTTAAAGGATGTATGAGTGTGATGGATGGATTGAATGAGTGGATGGATGGATTGAATGGATGGACGGATTCGATTGGATGGATGGATTGATTGAGTGGATTTAATGGATGGATGAATGTAGAAATTGAATGGATGGACTGAATTGTTGGATGGATTGATTGAATGGATTGACTGAATGGATCAATGGATTGGATGTATGGGTTGAATGGATTGGGTGGATGGATTGAATGAGTTGACTGATTGATTGAATGAACGACAAGAAGCAACGGCATCAGACAGACAGACACACGTACATGCAATACAGACAGACATAAATACATTGAAGGAATAAATAAAGTTTCAGAGGAAGTTATCTTTTCTTTGAGAGAGAGAGAGAGAGAGAGAGAGAGAGAGAGAGAGAGAGAGAGAGAGAGAGAGAGAGAGAGAGCAGGATGTTAATGAAAGTAATAATCGCCAAGTTTCCCAAAGTAATGACATGAAATCTACACGTGGATGCATTGAACATCAATATAGTTAATCTGATTAAATTGAGAATATGTACACATTTGTTAATGGAACTTTTGCCTTAGTGGTCAAACGGCATCTTCGTCGATGCAACAGCTGAGTGATGGAATTCATGAACGATCGATCAAATGTCATGTCCGGCGATGTAACAGTTGAGTGAGTTGAAATGTTTTTGCATGAACGATCGGTCAAATGTCATGTTCATCAATGTAACAGTTGAGTTATGGAATTCATGAACGACCGAGAACGTTTGAGCTGATGAGTTTCCAATATAGAAACGGTTACAACTCTTGAACGATCGAGCATAGTCAGACTTTGGATAAATAGAAGGTAGCAGAAAAGATGTTCGACCCCAACAGACAGAGAATGTAGCTTCATTTGAATTCTCTTGCACATTGGTGGTTACAGTTGCGTCATCTTATAGAGTTCTACGTGGTATCGATTGGTATCGCACGCACTTCATGTGCGCCCCAGCCGTTACTGGGGAAACATGGATGCGATAATCTAGCCCGGACCAGACTCTCTGCAGCATATCTGGTGTGATCGAGTTTACAGCTTGAGTCATGAGTTTCTTCAGACCATCCAGAGTTGCGGGTAGTGGAGGTACGGAGACTCTCTTCTTCATGTACCCTCCCCAAAAAGAAAAAGTCACCAACGGTTAGATTAAGTGATCTCGGGGGTTAACTGTAGAACACCTGGTCGTTTTGTTCAGCATTACCGATCCATTTGTCTAGCTGATTCTCGTTGAGAAGTTGTGGACAGCAAGACGTCAGTGCGGTTGTACACCTTCTTGGTGTAAAAAGGTAGTCATCATCCTCAGCAGTTAGTTCTAGAACCAACCAGTTACTTCGCATTTCCAGGTAGATCAAAAAGTCTGTTGTGCTTACTCTGTGTATTAGTAATAGACGTCTTCAGAGATTATTAGTCTCTGTGGAGCTCTATAACGACCAAGGAAAGTGTAATAGGTAAAGTATCTTTCTTTTTATTCTTCTTATTTCCTTGGTTATATACAGACCAACAAAGCAGGCATTAGCCAATGCGCTTTGAGGCGTCTTGTAGTAAAATACAACAAAGTTAATCCATTTCAAGTGAAATGTTGACCAATTTGTTGACAGTGTTCTAGATTCGCATATTTTCAGCTCTCTTTTCACTGCCCGATGCCTGGTTGTCCATGATCTGCTTCTCTTTAGTTGTCCTTCCAGAGTGCGATTGGCAATCCTGTGATTGTTCCTGACTATAAGAATATCCAGACTCATCGTTTATATGTAGTTGTTCCTGTGTGTGTCTCCTCACAGTTATATCTCTTGATCAGCTCATGGCTGCTGGGTTTATTTGGCCATCGTATTCACACATATTTGTCCAACTTTTAGACTGGTGAAAACTATTCTGGCTTTCTGTATCACTGTGCTTGTTCCCTCTATGTTTTACTTTCCACCTATATCAATACGCATGCTCATTATTTATTTTATTTTGACAGATATCAGATTTTAAAACATAAGCCCATGACTTCTGTCTTGTTGATCTTTTTATGCTTATTTGATATTGTTTTATTGCGTTTTTTCAAACTGTCTCGTTTTGTCATTCATGTTGATACCATGAATGAGCTAATAAAGTCACGTCAATGCCGATTTATAAGTCTTCTATTGCTGACGACACTTCCTGTCGTTTCCCCCTTTAGTGTTTGTCCTCTGTTCTTTCACAACCTAGTCAGTATTAGTGAACAGAACAAAGGATGATATAGCTCACACATGTTCTTACTTTGAATGTTTGCTATTAAAACGATTGACAATGCATTTGAATCTTGTTTGCAAGCCTTTGATAATTGTTGCTATTTTATAAGGAACTCTATAAACTCTCAGTAGTTTTCACAATCTTGTCCAAGCAAGATTTACTTCTACAATAACCCCTGATTACATAAATAGTATTTTTTTTTTTGCTAACCACGAGCACAATTCACACAACTTCTAGTGGGAATCGAACACGGATTATCTGTGTTTTAGTCCCGCTGGATGCAATATGAATTGTACTCGTGGTTAGAAAAAAAAATACCCCCGCGGTCGACCTAGCCGCTGGCAGAAATGGGTACCAGGGAAGGTGATGATGTATTATTCTGGGAAGATAAGGAATGCCGGCTCACATCGTGAGTTTCGATGCTTGAAGCGACACTATCAAGAAGTCTCCGAACGCTTCTGGTTAGACGGCCGAGCACATATGGGTGGAAACTCGCGTGCTAATACGCCGATTCAAGTCTCGTACTTTATATTTACTTTGCATAAATTGTATTTTTTTTTCTTAACGACAATCTCCCACTTATAGAGTATGCTGCGAGAACTTTTAGGAACTAAAAAGTCCAGGGGAGTCGCCACGAAGGGTTCGTTTCTGAGTTTTTATTTAATCCTCGATAGAACATTTATTTTTTACGCTCTCGTGATTCAACAAGTGCAGTCATTTCCAAGAAAGAAAGGAGTGGCAAACTACCTTCTTATATTGCCAAGTAAAATTATGTTGAAATACGACTTAATGTCTACAAAATGAAGGGAAAAAGAGATCGCGGACGACAAAGAGAGAAGATGCTAGATAGCTTGGTGTCATGGCATGGAAAACTGTCAACAATAGAATTGATACGATGCACGGTAGATAGAAGATTGTGGAAGGACATGATCGCCTACTCCAACCTGTATGGCACATGATGATGACCGTAAATTAAACCTGCATTTTCCTGGTTTGGAGCCCGACGCGTTATCGATTCGGCTCCCCATTCTCCCTGATTGTATCGCATCCCAAAAATGTAAGTGGTACTCTCCCTAAACTACTTCCTTCTGATAAAACTCCCATAAAGACAGTAATGGACGTACCTCTACAATGTCTTTGTTTGTACGGCTCTCATGTGGCTCGTTGTACTCCGTGTACTTCAGCAGTACCTTGTCCATGTCTGTGCTCGCGTACTGAAAGAGTTTGTTGGACGAGCTGAAAATGATGAGGGCTATCTCACAGTCACACAGGACACTCAGCTCGTAGGCTTTCTTCATGAGACCAAACTTTCGCTTTGTAAATGTCACCTGAGATAAAACAGGTTCAAAGGTCATAGGCTGACTAATTAATTATTTGTACGTTCATGATAAAATTAATGTTATGGAACTGTGTAGTCACAGAGTTTGGAAAACATTTGGGCGGAGTCGTAGTCTTGAAGAAGCAGTTAGAATTGGAAACACTTGTATTAATGCGACCGTCGTCATAAAAGTAAAGTAAAGTAAAGTACCCCCGTCACGCCAAGTGGTTTATAGGGAAATATGGTGTTAGTGACCCTATATTTTACAGACCTTCAGCACATGATTTTTGGGGTAATGTGGTCAGTATTACGCCCGTGCTGCTTTACTTTCCCAGAAAAAAATCCGGTACCCATTTAAGGCTGGGTGAGTCCGGAAGCCGTCGGTTGGGGTCGAACCCTACCCCTTGTCCTTTGTAGTCCAGTTCACTAACTACTGAGCTATCGCGGCTCCTGTCGTCATAAAGTCGCAGTTATAAATGGAATCACTTGTCATTTATGAGCTTATCCGTTGTTTCATTGCCATGTTCACCGGCGTGTCGATAAGCTGGCTGGTGGAAGCTCTGGCGCTGAGTATGATTCAGCCCTACTGGGAGATACTTGCCTTAATAGGAAAGTACAGAAATTCAATTTATTTTCGATCTGTGATCGTAACCCTATGCTATAGTCATGGGAACGCCTTTGTGTAAGACACTGCTCACAATAGCTAATTTGTTAATTAGCTGAGTGGCAGTGTACCAAGCGTTCGGCTTCTCGTGGCAAGGCGCAGTGCCATGGAGTACGGGTTCAATCCTGCTTCGGACCATATATTGTTCTTTGTATTTTTTCTGTTGTTGTTTATTTGTCATTTTTTCCGAGTGCTAACACATACCTTTTCCTTCTATTATTCGCTGAGTATGGACCTGGTCTCGACAAAGAGAACACCGCCGAGTTTGTTGGCCGTTCCTTAAGAGAAAAGGACGAGAATGGATAGGACGATGATGTGTATATTCAGAGGCTGAGGAGTCTAAAGGTGGAAAAGATATCTTCTCGATCCGGAGTGTTTAGTGGGAAAAGCTAATGCATCTACAATCAATACATTACAGGAACAATCAGCCTATATATACTTTTAGAAATGCTGGGACGAGCAGTGGAGTGGGTATGGGGATGTCCCGACTGCAGTGAAACTTATTCCATGAATAGAATAGAATTTATGAAGTCATAGTCATAAAGTGGCAGTTATAATTGGAAACACTTGTATTAATGAGGTCCCAGTCATAAAGTGGCAGTTATAATTGGAAACACTTGTATTAATGAGGTCCCAGTCATAAAGTCCCAGTTATAATTGGAAACACTTATAGTTTTGAAGGATCGTAGTCATAGAACTTATGACAATAATTCAAACAATAACTGAACACAATGAGATAAATTAAAACTGTTATTTATTTCTTACCTGTCTATTTCTCTCATCCCCGATACGGGAGATTTGTATTTTCTTCCGTCCCATGCCTTTATTGTTGGCTTTAGTTCCCGCCAACGTGATGGATTAAGTTGGGAAATATCTGGTGGTAATTTTAGTTCACTCCAGCGAACAACTTAGATTGAAGAATAATTGGTGATTGTCTTAGTTCCCTCCAACATGAAGATTTAGATTAAAGAATATTTGGTGGTTGTCTTAGTTCCCTCCAACGTGAAGATTTAGATTAAAGAATATTTTGTGGTTGTCTTAGTTCCCTCAAGTGTTATGTATTAAATAGGAGAATAATTGTTTTTTGCTTTAGATCATTTCAAATGAAAGTGAACGATTAATTTTAGATTATTGCTCTTTGGCGGGTCACATCGGACAACAGCGACTGGTAGTTTTAAATTGATTCAGCTTGATGGAGCAGAGGGACGACAGCAATACAAGTCTTCAAATGTCCTCTATGGAGATCTATAGGAGGAAAAAATGTGACAAATATAAGTAACAAAACAGAGGATTCAGTTAACAATAATGCAGAACGGTAGAGCTAATTACAAAGTATGGTCTGAGATTGAAATAAAACGGGGTATACGGTTGGTCTCGAGGCAAGACACCGGCCTCGAGACAGAGAGGCTGTGAGTTCAAATCCCGGCTGCACCAGTTGGGTATTTTTATTAATGATTTCTTTCTGCGGCAACCACCCCTGAACGCAAAAAAAATAAAAAAATAAAACTTGGTGTGAGTAAAATCCGTAAAATGCCCAGTAATTCGATATTAATAAGGGAGATTAAATGACATCAACAACTAGGCAGACTAAATGACACAAACAGCTAGGCGGACTGAATTAAATTAATGAATGGGCAAACTAAATGACACAAACATCGAGACAGACTAAAGGACACAAACACATAGGCAGACTAAATGACACAAACATCGAGGCAGATTAAATGACACAAACACCTAGGCAGACTAAATGACACAAACACCGAGGCATATTAAATGGCATAAACACCGAGGCAGACTAAATGACACAAACGCATAGACAGACTAAACGACACAAATACCTAGGCAGACTGAATGATACAAATAGCCAGGCAGGCTAAACAAAATTAACAAAATCTCATTGCATGCCGCAGACATCTCGATTAATACCCACACGCTCTCGATATTGTCTGTAATAACACCCACACTCTCTCTGTATTGTCTGTACTAATGACCACACGCTCTCTGTATTGTCTGTACTAATACCCACACTCTCTCTGTATTGTCTGTACTAATGACCACACGCTCTCTGCATTGTCTGTTCTAATACCCACACTCTCTCTGTATTGTCTGTACTAATGACCACACGCTCTCTGTATTGTCTGTTCTAATACCCATACTCTCTCTGTATTGTCTGTACTAACACCCACACGCTCTCTGTATTGTCTGTACTAATGACCACACGCACACTCTACTATCTCAAGAAATGCTGATATCATCTATCTATTGTCTCCAATACAGTGTGCCCGTGCTCTGTACAGTCTATCTCACAGAAAACCCGCCCGTCAGCCATTTATATACACCGACTACATCAACCATTTATATACACCGACTACCTCAACCATTTATATACACCGACTACATCAACCATTTATATACACCGACTACCTCAACCATTTATATACACCGACTGCCTCAACCATTTATATACACCGACTACCTCAAACATTTATATACACCGACTGCCTCAACCATTTATATACACCGACTGCCTCAACCATTTATATACACCGACTGCCTCAACCATTTATATACACCGACTGCCTCAACCATTTATATACACTGACTACCTCAAACATTTATATATACACACCGACTACCTCAACCATTTATATACAACTACTATCTCAACCATTTATATACACCGACTACCTCAACCATTTATATACACCGACTACCTCAACCATTTATATACACCGACTACCTCAACCATTTATATACACCGACTACCTCAACCATTTATATACACCGACTACCTCAACCATATATATATATACACACCGACTACCTCAACCATTTATATACAACTACTATCTCAACCATTTATATACACCGACTACCTCAACCATATGTATATACAACGACTACCTCAACCATTTATATACAACTACTATCTCAACCATATATATACAACGACTACCTCAACCATTTATATACAACTACTATCACAACCATTTATATACACCGACTACCTCAACCACTTATATACACCGACAGCCTCAACCATTTATATACACTGACTACCTCAACCATATGCATATACAACGACTACCTCAACCATATATATATACACTGACTACATCTACCATATGTATATACAACGACCACCTCAACCATATGTATATACACTGACTACATCAACCATATGTATATACACTGACTACCTCAACCATATGTATATACACTGACTACATCAACCATATGTATATACAACGACTACCTCAACCATATGTATATACAACGACTACCTCAACCATATATATATATATATACAACGACTACCTCAACCATTTATATACAACTACTATCTCAACCATTTATATACACCGACTACCTCAACCATTTATATACAACTACTATCTCAACCATTTATATACACCGACTACCTCAACCAATGCTTATATCGCTGTACCGAGTGTCTATACTAATGTCCGACCCTGCTAGGTACAATCTCCACTAATGCCTTACTTGCCCTCTATACACTGACTTATAAAATGCCCTACTTGCCCTCTATACACTGACTTATAGAATGTCCTACTAGCCCTCTATACATTGACTTATAGAATGCCCTACTTGCCCTCTATACACTGACTTATAAAATGCCCTACTTGTCCTCTATACACTGACTTATAGAATGCCCTACTTGCCCTCTATACACTGACTTATAGAATGCCCTACTTGCCCTCTATACACTGAGTTATAGAATGCCCTACTTGCCCTCTTTACACTGACTTATAGAATGCCCTACTTGCCCTCTATACACTGACTTATAGAATGCCCTACTTGCCCTCTATACACTGACTTATAGAATGCCCTAATTGCCCTCTATACACTGACTTATAGAATGCCCTACTTGCCCTCTATACACTGACTTATAGAATGCCCTACTTGCCCTATACACTGACTTATAGAATGCCCTACTTGCCCTCTATACACTGACTTATAGAATGCCCTACTTGCCCTCTATACACTGACTTATAGAATGCCGGCACTACTGTGTGTGTGTACTGACTGCCTCAGCTAAAGTCTAGTTAAACCGACTTAGATATATTTCACCTGACAAATACAACCAAATGGCAGTTCGATATTCCGAATCTTTATTGATATTTTGTAATATTACACTTTCCCCTACTTGTGAGTTTTAAAAATATTTCTACAAATTATATTTCTGTACATCTTTATAGCGTATTTGATTATTATGATCCTGATGTGCAAAAGAGTGTTATTAGCTGATATCGTGTCACGGCCGTATGCGAATGCAGCCACTCATCTTCACAGTCAGATGCCTGGGTTTAGCACTGAATTGGACGAAATAAATAGATGCAATGACATTTGAAAATGTCGTTGCGTAATCTTAATATGATTTTACATTTTAAAGAAGACACGATGCATTTTACGCTGATACACACAACTTGTCAAGACTTGTAGAAACGGGTTTATTATTAAATTATTTGATAAGATACCTGACCATAGCGTTACAGCACTAGAAGCTGCATCAAAAGGTGTTCTCTTAACCCTCTTACCTCCTTCTCTATCTCCTCCCATAAAGCCGAATACTATTTCTAAGCCTGTTCCCTTATCTGTAGCTGATCGTTGCTACTTGCTGGCGTATCTCACTTTTCTGAGCCACGGCAGCAGCGGTTAGTGAACTAACCTACTGAGGACAAGAGGTCGATTCGATCACGATCGACTGTTTCTTGAGTTCTTCCTTCTTTCGACACTTCCCCTTGTACCCGTTCAAGTGTCGAGCGAAATAACAAATTTTGGTTCTCACTCTTTCGACACTTCCCCTTATACCCGTTCAAGTGTCGAGCGAAATAACAAGTTTTGGTTCTCACTCTTTCGACACTTCCCCTTATACCCGTTCAGGTGTCGAGCGAAATAACAAATTTTGGTTCTCACTCTTTCGACACTTCCCCTTGTACCCGTTCAAGTGTCGAGCGAAATAACAAGTTTTGGTTCTCACTCTTTCGACACTTCCCCTTGTACCCGTTCAAGTGTCGAGCGAAATAACAAGTTTTGGTTCTCACTCTTTCGACACTTCCCCTTATACCCGTTCAGGTGTCGAGCGAAATAACAAGTTTTGGTTCTCACTCTTTCGACACTTCCTCTTGTACCCGTTCAAGTGTCGAGCGAAATAACAAGTTTTGGTTCTCACTATTTCGACAGTTTCAATAATTGTTAATCGATGTTGTAGTGTTTTTCTGACGTTGTCTGTCCATCTTACTCTGGGTCTGCCTCTTGCTCTTCTCCCCTTTTAATATATTCTTTGAGTGGTAAGTACTTGCACGGCGTTCTTTCTAATGGGTAAACCAGTTTATTATTTGCTTCTGTGTGTAGGTTAAGGCTGGTTCAATGCTTGCATGGTTGTTAATGGGTACCGGACTATTTCCGGGAGAGGAAAACAGAACCGATGTAATGATGACCACATTATCCAAAAATATGCCGGGGTTAATAAAAGCAATATGGGCACGAGTCGCGTTGTCTTTTTCGTCTTCTCTGTTGTTGTTCATGTATTCTAATATGTGTATGTTGTTCATGTATTCTAATATGTGTATGTTGTTGTTCATGTATTCTAATATGTGTATGTTGTTGTTCGTGTATTCTAATATGTGTATGTTGTTGTTCATGTATTCTAATATGTGTATGTTGTTGTTCATGTATTCTAATATGTGTATGTTGTTGTTCATGTATTCTAATATGTGTATGTTGTTGTTCATGTATTCTAATATGTGTATGTTGTTCATGTATACTAATATGTGTATGTTGTTGTTCATGTATTCTAATATGTGTATGTTGTTGTTCGTGTATTCTAATATGTGTATGTTGTTCATGTATTCTAATATGTGTATGTTGTTGTTCATGTATTCTAATATGTGTATGTTGTTGTTCATGTATTCTAATATGTGTATGTTGTTGTTCATGTATTCTAATATGTGTATGTTGTTCATGTATTCTAATATGTGTATGTTGCTCATGTATTCTAATATGTGTATGTTGTTGCTCATGTATTCTAATATGTGTATGTTGTTCATGTATTCTAATATGTGTATGTTGTTCATGTATTATAATATGTGTATGTTGTTCATGTATTCTAATATGTGTATGTTGTTGTTAATGTATTATAATATGTGTATGTTGTTCATGTATTCTAATATGTGTATGTTGTTGTTAATGTATTCTAATATGTGTATGTTGTTCATGTATTCTAATATGTGTATGTTGTTAATGTATTCTAATATGTGTATGTTGTTCATGTATTCTAATATGTGTATGTTGTTCATGTATTCTAATATGTGTTTCCCTTTTGTCCTCGTTGATGTCGAAGAACTTCCTCACGCCTATATGTAGATGTATGTGACGTCACATATCGCCATTACCATCGTCATCAAGTGCCACGTCTACTGGCGCAGTGGGTAATCTCCTCTCCGTTGTCATTTAGCAGTTCTGCTGTCAACTTCATACAATGCCGTCCTCGTAATATATTCAATACTTTCTCTCTGTTTTCTTTATATCGTTTCTTCATTCAGCTTTTCCACTTGTCTCAACAAATTACAGATTTTCCCGTCTTATTACATTATCTCCCACTGTTATTGGTGTAATAAGCTTTCTTTTGGATTTGATCACTTTCCAAACATCCTTGTTACTTTTGATAACTGTCCATGTTGTTATCATCAATTACCATGCCTGCTGGCGTAGGTGATCATGTCTCTCCACAACGTTCAATCTCGAAAATTATTTATCATTTCTGTTGTTGACCTTCTGCCAAGCCATTCTCTTGAGCTGTCTGGTATCTTTTCTCTTTGCTTCCCTCTATCTCTTCGTCCTTCAATTTCCCCAGTTGTTACAATATATTCCAGTTGTTCTTTTCTCATTATACGGCCAAAAAATGATGATTGTTTCTTCTTAATATTGGAAATTAGTTCTCTTTTTGCTTTGGTCTCTTTCAGAACGTTTTCATTACTCTTCTTTGCTGTCCATGATACTCTCAACATTCTTCTGTAAAACCACATTTCTACAGACTTCAGTGATTTTATGATCTGTTGTCCTATTGTCCATGAATCACATACATATGTTAAAACTGACTCTACATAACATTAAAAAAATCTTTGTTTTGTTTCTATTGTCAAAAATGGATTGCATAGTATCTTCCTCACTATTTGGAAAGCTGCTTTTGCCTGAGCCATTCTGTATCTCACCGCTGTTGTACATCTTCCGTCTGAGGTTAACAAAGCTCCCAAATATTTAAATTCATTTACCTATTTTAATATTATTCCACTTGTCTTTATTTTGCACTGAGGTGGTGTCTTTTTCTTTGTTGTTACCATTACTTGTCTTTTTGCTATTAAGGCTGAGTCCTTTATTTTTGCTTTCTTTCACTATAATGTCCAACATTTCTTGTAACTCATTTTCACTCTTAGCGAGTAGTACTATATCATCAGCATACCTTACATTATTTATATTATGACCTCCTATTATTATTCCAGGCATGATATCCATGATATACAGTTACAAAAACTGTATTAAAAGAAGTTTACTATTTTATTAATTTATTCTCATAATCACTAACTTTACCGCAACCATGCACATGTGTTATTTTGTTATACTCTGTGACCCGACCCGCTCTAATCTAAGCCCTCAGCTGAAGCTCATTGACTACCATAACTATATTTGTAACTCGTCCGTGAAGTCCGCGTTAGGTTCCGCATCACCACACACCAGATTAGCTTTTTTGTAGAGTGAGCTGGAGGGCTATGTTGCTCAGGTCACCGTGTTATTGTTACTATAAATATATTATTGTTATTGTTATATATCCAGGATATCCTGTCTAAGAAAACACGATTATTGTCCCTTTTTTCCCCCTGCATTTCTAGCACGAGCTGTTCACACGTTGTTTCGAGTTTCATGGGGTGACAAGATGAAAGAGGAATAATGTTATCTAATCACGGGACTTGTCTTACTTTGTCTTGTTCGCAACATACTCATATTTCACTGTTTCCGCCCCGTTCAAAACCCTCACATTTTCGCCTATTCCTTTGTTAAGCAAACTTAGTCTACTTCTATGTTATATTTGTTTTTGTTATACAATCTTCGCTTCAATCTTCTTTGTACAATCTTCGTCTATTTCAAGCTTAATCAACTTTCATTTGTTTCTCTTCATGATATAACCCTCTAATATTTTCCCGCTATATAATACTCTCGTCCATTTCTTATATAACATTACAGACATGATTATTCGCGAATATTATTGTTATAAGATTATCATATATACCAGTGGCGTATTCTCTATGATATCGCCGCTACCGCCGGTAGCCTGATGATATTAACGAAATACAAAAGGAAATGATAATTTATTATATTTTTAAAATTATTATATTACAATTTTTCGAATCTGCTTTTTACACATTTCGTAGGCCAATATGATTTATTTGCTTTGATTTGCATTTATTAAAGCAAGGTTTTTCTCTGGCCACTATAACGTTTGTGAATGAAACCGAAACTACATTGAAACCTCTAGTAGCCAGCGGTACATTTTTCCTCTATCCGGACCTAGTATTAACGACCTTGACATTCAAAATTGGGAGTCAAAATAATATAGCGGGTGTACCGCTAAAGGAATGCGGTTTCATGGGTTATTTTTAGCTCTAGCCAATTAGAAACGTTAAAAGTGAAAGTGAAACCATGTCTGATTACCGAAACTTCCTTAGCTATTTATAACTACGTTATGCGCATCAGCATCTGTAGAAAGAACATTTTCTGCTCTCAAGACAATCAAATCTTATAGTCGCTCAACTCAGACACAAGAACGCTTATCTGGTTTGGCAATAATGTCCATTGAGAAATCATTCCCTCAGAAACTTAGAAACCAACCCAATAGTACTTTCAATGAAAAAGTCACCGAGACATTTTCGTCCCAAACAAGACCGATATAATTAACATAAATAAATAAGTAATTTAAAATGTTGTGAAGTCATTAGAAAATATTACTTTATGTTAGCCTACTGAATATAATGTATGTTTTTATTTATTATGTCAGCAGTAGCCCAGACCCCAAAACCAGTATACGCCGTTTATATATATATATATATATATATATATATATATATATATATATATATATATATATATATACAAAAATAGCAACAAAGAAAAAGACATCACCGCAATGCACAATGAAGACAGGTGGAACAATATTAAAAGAAGTAAATTAATTTAAATATTTGGGAACTGTTAACCTCAGACGGAAGATGTACAACAGAGGGGAGATACAGAATGGCTAAGGCAAAATCATCGTTCCGAAAAAAAATGAGAAAGATACTGTGCAATCCATTGTTGACAATAAAAACAAGAAAAAGAGTTATTAAATGTTATGTAGAGCCGGTCTTAACATATGGATGTAAATCATGAACAATAGGACAAAGGACAAGAAAATCACTGGAGTCTGTAGAAATGTGGTTATAAAACCACAGAAGGATGCTGTGAATACCATGGACAGCTAAGAAAATTAATGAAAACGTTATGAAAGAGACAAAAGAAAAAAAGAGAGTTAATTTTCAATATTAGGAAGAAACAATCATCGTTTTGGCCACGTAATAAGAAGGGAACATTTGGAATATATTGTGACAGCTGGAAAAATTTAGGGATGAAGAGATAGAGGGAAGTAAAGAGAAAAGATACCATACAGCTTAAGAGAATGGCTTGGCAGAAGGTCAACAACAGAGATCGCCTATACCAGCAGGCATGGTACGTGATAATGACGACATATATAATAGCACACTCACAACGCGACACATTCACTAGAACAGTCTAGACGATCAGGATGAACACGTTGTTGGAACGGCAGCTCAGCTGATATGGCTTTGCCCCACTTGCAGTGACTCAATTCCAGTCTAAAGTCTATATTATAGCACTAGTCTATGATTAATTTCATGAAATGTCGAAAGTCACATTTTAAATACCTAAACTAGACCTTTCTAAAAAGTCAAGTTTTGTTATTTATTTATTGATAGATCTTATCAAATAAAACTAACCGTATATATATATATATATATATATATATATATATATATATATATATATTATATATATATATATATATATATATATATACACAAAATAAATATATAAATAAACATATATATATATATAAAAGTGCATTATCTATACTGTATTTAAAAGTATTGTACTCAAAGCAATATTTCTACGTACTGAAATTAATACTTTCAAAACACATAATATATTTACTGATATTTACGTCATTGTTGCCGAGTTATCGGTATGTAAAGAAACGTGAACTGTGGAAGTACTCCTTGTTTTTAAAATATTATTGACTGGGCAAGATAAGGCTGTTGTATCTTTCAATATTTGTGTATTTTTCTGCCTTTTCTTGTGTCGCTATCTCTCCAGGAAGTGAGGCTTGGTGGAGGGCGATCCACACAAAGGAGAGCGAGAAGGAAGTTGAGAGATGCTTCTTAATGAAGGATCAATATATGAATGTGGGTCCTAGGGTAAGGATCAAAACTGACTGGGTTAACGGTTCCAACCTGGCATTAGGACACTGTGCTACAGGTGAACGGTATAGAGGACAGCTTAAGTTGAGTCATGAGGGTCAGATATAGCAGTAATATTGAGTTGAAAAAAAAACAGTAAAAGAATTAACGATTCGTGTCGTTAACTTCTTATCATAGATTAACACCAAACAATATAGAATATTGACAAAAACCACGTATCATGAATTAACACCAACCATATTTTATCAACAACAACCATGTATTATGAATTAACATCAACCCTATTTAATCAACAGCTACCATGTATTATGAATTAACATCAACTCTATTTTATCAACAACAACCATGTATAATCAACCCTATTTTATCAACAACAACCATGTATAATCAACCCTATTTTATCAACAACAACCATGTATAATCAACCCTATTTTATCAACAATAACAACCAACATCAAAATAATTATTTTTTCTGACAACCACTTGCAAAACATGACATTTTCCACGTCTTAAATGCATTCAGTGTTCAGAGGTGCCTGTAAGGACCAGGTCTGAAAGATGTCAACGACTCATAGCTGACCGTTAGAGCCAGGATCGGTAAAGCAGACCTATCCAGGTCGTACTTCACGTTCTCTCGGTGCCAGTCAGGCCAAAAGCTTGCGGTAAACTACAACACATCTACACCTACTTAACGTCCTTTTAATGGCCAGCAATAAAGAGGTGCAGTCATCGAGTTCTCTCTTACTACCCAATCACCTCTCTAAAGCATCTCGTCCCGCCGTTAGACCTACTCTAAAGTAGAGAGGTGATCCCGTCCCGCCGTTAGACCTACTCTAAAGTAGAGAGGTGATCCCGTCCCGCCGTTAGACCTACTCTAAAGTAGGCGTTGACAACCTCAACAAGTTCAAATAAATGAACCACCCAACACACGCACAGGCACACGCGCACGCGCGCACCCACACGCACACACACACACACACACACACAAAAGTCAAGTATATTCAGAAATAACTAAATGGTAACAAGAACTGGCACTGTTCAGATAAATGAACACTGGACACAAGAAAGCAAAGACCAGGCGAAAAGAATTGAATTTGCCTGAAGGAAGGTATGAACATAGAAAGTCGTCAGAGACAAATGATGACAAACTGGAGGTCTCAAGGGCAACATGTCACACGTGGCTATGTGAAGTTAGTGTTTACCTCACGATGTCCCCTATATCACCAATCTCGGAACAACAAGGGAGACACTTATGTATTCAACAGCTCACTCCGTAGAGGTATCCGGTTTGTATGTTTACATAATCAGAACATAAGCTATTTTAGTAACATTGTCAAACAATTAAAATAAAACGAAACTATAATTTTGCAAAATTTTTTATGAAACTTGTTTTAATAGAAATGTTATCTTTTATCCTAGAATCATCATCACTATACACAGACAACGTTCATCAACATTCCAATCTCTTCCCATGATCTCAGCACAGGCATTACTTAGCACCGGCCATGCTCCTTCTCTCTGTTATTTCTGAAAGAGCTAGCTCATTGTTGAAGCGATAGTAAACAAGTTAAACAGTTACATTTATATTTTTATTGTTCTAGGAAAGATCCACAAACTAAGAACAACAGAAAACGCCAGACAACCTTGGACAGCCAGGTCGAGGATCGAACCCTCACCCGCCACGAGTGACCTGTATTTTAGTACACTGTCAGCTAAGCAACATAAAAAAGTTGCTGTTACTAGACATGTCTTCCGTAGTATCCCGTGATTAGAAGACGACAATTATTCGGAAATAAATGTATAGACACAGATGCATATCTGACAGAACGGAATAGCGCTCCATGGCAGCCAACCTTCAATGCGAAGACGGTACTCAATGAACATGGTGTATATATGGATCTCCAATCTAACAAGTATTGGCCACACGTGTAAATAGGCTACCTGTACTAGCCATTGCCAATACTCTGTATTTTCTGCTGTTGTTTATTTGTGAATGCTTTCAAGTGCTGTAAAAGTACTATTCTCTTTGTGTAATTTGTTTGTCTCTCGATAGAGACAATTTTAATTTTTAAATTACCATTATTATTGTCAAAATTGTACCAATGGTTTAAATGCTGTTTTCATTTTGCTGAAATGTAATTCGGACTGTAGAATACAATCTATTCTTTTCATTTATCACGTGGTCAAGGTTATTTTAATACTCAGCAGTTTTTCGTCCGTCTCCATCAGGGCTTAATCTCACCAACCTTAACGGTGGTACCAAAGAATACTGACAAAAAAATAAATAAAAAACGATTCCTCCAAATATAGATCCGGTTACTCTCTCATCGCGAGAGAGTCCCTTGTGTCAACATTCCAGCCACCAAATGACGCATCAATCTATTAGTTTTGATTGGCTGACGACAAGTTGTCCAATTTCCAATCAACTAACTCGAGCTAAAATGCATCTAAAGAAAGCTGTCGCGAGAACAGTTTACTTCTTCGTTCTCCCTGTCACTACTCATCATTGTTTTCTCCTCACATAGTGCCAAGTGTGTTGTAAATGCCATGTACCGTTGTCTATAGAAAGTTGCAATGCCTGCACATTTCGACCAAACACTTTCGACTTTACATGAGATATTCGGATACCGGGATGTCTCATTTTCGACTTTACATGACATGTTCGGATACCGGGATGTCTCACATTCGACTTTATATGACATGTTCGGGTACCGGGATGTCTCACATTCGACTTTATATGACATGTTCGGGTACTAAGATGTCTCACATTCGACTTTACATGACATACTCGGAAATCGGAAACCGGGATGTCTCACTTTCGACCACCACTGACTTGCCAACATGGCTTGTCAGTTTCCAAAGCCACATAGCGATGGAGCAGAATCTCAATTAACTGTTGGTCCATGATCATGACGCAATTAGTCAACTATGATTCGCTATCACATTTCAGCCCACGCCTCTTGGTATATATATACAAGCAAATACACCGAGAAATAATCTGTACAATTTTACAAAACATGAAAAACAATTTCTATACAAACTATCAGACATGGTAAATCAAATCTACACAAGCTACAAAACATGAGAAGTAAAACTACTTACAAAATATGAAATAGAAATAATAGAGACGACGTGGACTAATTACAAACTAACAAATGTGACGCACGACTTTACTACTCATATACAACAATGAATTGCATATATACATTAATACATTGTACACACATAGAGCAACATGTTCAAGTACACAGTACACTGCACACATACAATACAAGTATGGAGTATTGATAGCACGCAGTCTCATTCCGAAAGGTCACTGACTCATTTCTCCGCGCTTCACTTGGCCCAGCAGATATCAAAATTGGTACATGACTGGTGGAGGTGTGCAAAATATTATCAAGGAAGAACAGTGCTGGTCAAAGTGTTTAATTATTGATGATTTAGTTCATTTGCTCATTCAAGCTTTTCCAAGAAAATAAAATGCACACGTATCTTATAATTTACAGCCACTAAGTTATTTGATGGCGTAATACCGATCACACTACCCCCCAAAATCATACCGAATTACTTAAACAGACAGCTGCCTTCATAAGAGAGTCCGGAACCCTAATCTGAGTGAGCCATGATCGCAGCAGCAGAAAAAGAATGTACCGAAGGTCTATACAAATGATGGTCACTAACACCATATTCCCTACACGTCACTTTGCGCGACGGGGTTCTTAATGTTAATGTTTAAAGTCATTTGATGAAGTATTTTACATTTAAAAAAACCTTCGTGGTAAAAAATGAAATATTACATCACCCGAATGTCAGATTTGCCAGTTTGATCTTTATGTTACAAGCATTGTTATGTTTATGTTACAAATACTTTATGTTACAAGCATTGTTATGTTTATGTAACAAATAATTTATGTTACAAGCATTGTTATGTTTATGTTACAAATACTTTATGTTACAAGCATTGTTATGTTTATGTTACAAATACTTTATGTTACAAGCATTGTTATGTTTATGTTACAAATACTTTATGTTACAAGCATTAACCACTAAAAGATCATTCAAACACAAATATTTAGTTCAGCTATAAGTTTTCAGTTTTGTGTGGGGCGTGTCACAGATTGAGACCACTTCCATAAAATATCAATGTAAAATATGAGAGGAATGTATCAGGCTCGTGACATTTTATTCCACGATTGCTGCAAAAAAAATCAAAGATTGGAACTAAAATCTCACTTTGTGACAGGAACAATCAATCAGCTGTGACCTCATCGCATCCAAATATTGCAGCTTATTAGTATCACGTTGAACCACTTCATACAACTATAACATGTTTTGCTATAAGACAACATTAATGCTTGACGAAGTGACCTAGCCCAGAATACGTTAATTTCTGATTGGTCGTAAATTGTGTGATCTCTTCAGACGGCGGTAATAAAATCATGACCTAATTATCACAGCACATAACCAGCACATAACCAGCACACGGCTTCGGATGCTGTTTTAAACGCGCACGCATACATACACAAACATATTTTTCAACCAACGACTGAAGAATATCTCGGTGACCTGTCTACATACCTGCGTGCATAACAGACCCAAATTCAGACCTTGTTAAAACACGGGAAACACCTGGCTCAGTTTCCTCCAAAAATCCCATCTCGTAAGGTAATATAAACGTGGTTCCATACACACACAGGCTGTCTGGAAACACTTCATGTAGAGAACAATTCCATAATGAAGTTGAACGACGAGAAACCAGGTCTGTGCGCTGCGCTGATGCTAACCGCTAGCCTAGATTAACCGAGTCTGGCCTAGCCTTGTGTTTTATTGATGCCAGTACCTGCCTGCAAGAGGTGCAGCAGTCTAGTGGTTAGCGCGTTGGCTTGCCGGTACTGATACTGCGGTTCGACCCTAGTTTGACATTCTCCGGCGAGGGGCAAGACTGAAGCGTTTAGTTTAGGAAGGTAATAACAGAGAGAAAGAAAGGTGGCTCTCTCCGTCCTCAATTTGGCGCGGTCCAGTAATAGTGGTATGATCTTGGTGTCTAGAGGCAGTAGATTTAATGACAGTGGACAGAATGTTGGATCAGTAGTCGGCTCAGTAGTCGGGATCCTGTCTCACGTTGACGGACCGAATCTTATTCCTGGTCTCCAGCTGGATCCTTTTTGGCAAGCTCTTCTCCGTTAGTTTTGTTGATATCTTAACAAGCTCTTCACTGTTAGTTTTGTTAATGTCTTGACAATTTCTTCCCCGTTAGTTTTGTTGATATCTTAACAAGCTCTTCACTGTTAGTTGTGTTAATGTCTGGACAGTTTCTTCCCAGTTAGTTATGTTAATGTCTGGACAGTTTCTTCCCAGTTAGTTGTGTTAATGTCTTGACAGGCTCTTCCCAGTTAGTTATGTTAATGTCTTGACAGGCTCTTCCCAGTTAGTTGTGTTAATGTCTTGACAGGCTCTTCCCAGTTAGTTATGTTAATGTCTTAACAAACGCTTCACAGTTAGTTATGTTAATGTCTTGACAGGCTCTTCCCAGTTAGTTGTGTTAATGTCTGGACAGTTTCTTCCCAGTTAGTTATGTTAATGTCTTAACAGGCTCTTCCCAGTTAGTTGTGTTAATGTCTTGACAGGCTCTTCCCAGTTAGTTGTGTTAATGTCTTAACAACTCTTCACAGTTAGTTGTGTTAATGTCTTAACAAACTCTTCACAGTTAGTTGTGTTAATGTCTTGACAAGTTCTTCACAGTTTTTGTCTTAATGTCTTGACAGGTTCTTTTCAGTTAGTTGTGTTATTGTTTGAAAAGTTCTTCCCAGTTATTTGTGATAATATCTTGATTATCAGTTACATATCTTTATGCCGAAGAAGGAGGGGATTATCCTTAATTACTTTTGCAGAAACCATTTCTTCGTATTTAACATCTTTCGTCTTTGTTTTTCAACCATCATTACTATTTTTAAAAAAAGTAAACCCCCCCCCCCCCCCCCCCCCCCCCCCCGTCACGCTAAGTGGCGTATAGAGAATATGGTGTTAGTGACCTATATTTTACAGACTTTCGGCACATGATTTTTGGGGTAATGTGGTCGGTATTACGGCCGTGCCTCTTTACTTTCCCAGAAAAAAATCCGGTACCCACTAAAGACTGGGCGAACCTGGAAGCCGTCGGTTGGGATCGAACCCTACCTCTTGTCCTTTGTAGTCCAGTTCACTAACCACTGAGCCATCATTATTACTATACTCGAGC
Organism: Megaustenia siamemsis; assembly: GCA_032433765.1. NCBI lineage: Eukaryota > Metazoa > Mollusca > Gastropoda > Stylommatophora > Ariophantidae > Megaustenia > Megaustenia siamemsis. The sequence goes on along the minus strand of JAVIAB010000051.1, from coordinate 138,411,864 downwards.
AATATTTAGTAGCAGTAGCTTTTCTATACCTTTTCTGGCGGCTTAAAGGTTTCAGTAAAAAGCCTGTATATTGTTGCGACAACGAGGGAGCCCAGGTAATCTAAAAAAAGCTGCTTAGTCACTGTAAAAATCTTTAGCAATGCATTTTTAATACAAAGGACAAGAGATAGGGTTCGATCCCAACCGACGGCTTCCAGGTTCACCCAGCCTTTAATGGGTACCAAATTTTTTTCTGGGAAAGTAAAGCGACAAAGGCGTAATACCGACATTACCCCAAAAATCATGTGCCGAAGGTATGTAAAATGTATGGTCACTAACACTATGTTCCTTATACGCCACTTGGCGTGACGGGGGCACTTTACTTTTTTTTTTTTTTTTTTTTTTTACTTTTTAATGCATTTTTAAGTCCGTTTATTTTGCATTGGAGATAAATGACCCAGTCATCTTAAGCGTCGTTGTCGCGGGATAGAGATCATGTATGCGGTCTAGTATTGTGAGATCAAAAGCACGTTACGCCCCTAAGACATTATACCTTTGCCATAACCTTATCAGGCAGCAGTGCGTCACGTAACGGGATATACGCCCGGGGCGAAGTAGTCAAACAGCGGGCAGGTCACAGGCAGTGGAAAAATACACGGCCTCGTTTTGACAACAAAACAAAGAATAAATGAAAATTATAAAACAAATCTTGTCATCAATTTAGAGGTAAAATTTGATGGTTTGTGTGAATTTTTGAAATAATACGAAATTTCGATAGATAGATTAGATTAGATTAGATTAGATTAGATTAGATTAGATTAGATTAGATTGGATTGGATTGGATTGGATTGGATTGGATTAGATTAGATTAGATTAGATTAGATTAGATTAGATTAGATTAGATTAGATTAGATTAGATTAGATTGGATTGGATTGGATGGATGGATTGGATGGATGGATGGATGGATGGATGGATGGATGGATGGATGGATGGATGGATGGATGGATGGGATGGATGGATGGATGGATGGATGGGTGGGTGGGTGGGTGGATGGATGGATGGATGGGCTGGCGGATGGATGGATAAGTATCACCAAGTCTTCATTCTTTCTTTCTTTGTGACATTCACCCGAAATTTACTAAAGGAATTGATAGACCTCCTTACATTCCTCTATAAAAGGACGTTAAGTGGGCGTAGATGCGTTGTGTTGTAGTCTATTTTCGCCTTTCGGCCCATCACATCCGACTCAGGACGGCATTTTTGAGTACTTGGTTGCCTTCTATCTTCTATCTTCTTTCCCTACTCTCTTGACCAGACAAGACTGGTTAATCTGTCGCTAGAAGCACCGTGAAGATGTGGAGTAGAGTCTGAGTGGTTCTAGTTGATTGATTCTGCTACAAGCCACGACTATGAGTCACTGGCGACTTGTTGCTGTCTCTGTTATAGTGCACCAGAGAAGGGATTTCTCTGAAGAATGTTGAAAATTCACTAAACAGCTAAAAAGACCAATGAAGACATTCTCAAAGAAGTCAACACAAAAAGGGAGCTCCTAAAAAACATCAGAAAGAAACAATCACAATTTTTCGGACACATCAGAAGAGGAAAGTTGGAATACTTGGTTACAACTAGCAAAATACAGGGAAAGAGAGATCGCGGACGACAAAGAGAGAAGATACTAGATAGCTTGGTGTCCAAGCACGGAAAACATTCAACAACAGAAATGCTACAATGCACGGTAGATAGGAGATTGTGGAAGGACATGATACCTAGACCAACCGGTATGGCACATGATGATGATGATTCTTTGTTAAATTTGGATCTAGCGAGACGGAAAACAGTGCTGACTGTCTACTCTTATCCTAGAAACTGATCTTTCAAAAAAATTATAAGCTGCCTAATAAAATTATTATTCTCTAGAATTTGGGGTCAATCAACAAACAAACACTTGGGTAGAAAGTGATTAGCGAATCATAGCTGACTGCTTGCATCGACCGCATCGCGATTAGCAGCAAGAGATCAAGATTCTACTCTACCTTCTCTCTGTGGCGACGGTAACAGACTAACCAGGCTAGTCAAGCGAGAAGAGAGACTGAGCGGGAAGGCAATTCGGTACCAACAAACGCCATGTAGTATTTGGATGTTCTGGGCTGGAAGGCAAAGATATAAGCTTGCTATAGGTCAGAAGATAAAAAAAAACAACAACAAGCTAACATACTTTCAGGGACGGCGATAAAAAAAAAGTAGTGGATGGGAAAACAAAGAAGAAGAAGAAAAAATAGAAGAAGAAGGAGATCCACAAGAATTTCTCTTTCAGTACTTCATCATCATAATCATCATTGAGTGCCATCTCCGCATCGAGAGTTGTCTACCATGTAGCGCCATTCCACTTTGTGTTTCTTGCTTTGATAGTGCAGGTCATACATAGTCTATCATCATACAAGTCATCGGCTGACTTGTCCATCTGCTGATGTTTTTTGTCCCTGTTAGTTTTGGTCTGCCTCTGCCTCTTTTACCGTGTATTATCCCTTCTAAAATTACTTTTAACAGGCCGCCGTGTCTTTTAACATGCCCCAACAATCTCATTTGTCTTGTTTGAACTGTATTTAGTAGTTCTTTTTTTCATATTTTATTTGTTTTAAAACTTCATCATTTGTTTTTTTTTCCCTCTCCTAATTATTTTAAAAATCTACACTTCAAAAGCTTCAATGTCCTGTTCTGTTTTCTTGTTTAATGTCCATGTTTCTGCACCAAACAAGAATGTTGAGAAGATATAACATTATTTCCGTCGACATTTGTGCCCACCGCTCCAACCCCTGTCGCAATTTCAGTGCCCGGAACTAATGTCCGCCCCCACAACGTCACTGCCTGGCTGGCCAGGGATGCTCAATTATCCGTTATCAGTTACGCTGCGGTCTCCCGCCTACTGCTGCAGTTACTCTGATAAGCTCGGGATAAGGTGTTATCGTATCTTGTGATAATCCATGTTGTGCAAGTCATGCTCGTGAAGTCGATACCTCGCGTCTTGCACCCAGAATCTTCATAACATTGCTTCCAAATCACTTTCCCATACCATGTACTTTTCAATTCCCCATAGCGGACTTTGCATTCAATAATAATTGCTACCTAGTCCCAGGATTAAAAGTACTAGTCACGTGTTCTTTAGCTATCAACTGCGTTAGATCTTACGTCTTTGACTTTGGAGGCAAGAACAAACACAAAACATAGTTTATTTAACTTTCCGTTCAGATATCACCCACTGCTGCTCGCGACAGACAGTTTAAATATACAGCTGTAGTAGTATCAGCTACTTCTAAATGTTAACTCACTTAGCACCCAAATGCTATTTTAACATAAATGCCAACCCATTTAACACCCACATGTTATTGTCTGGGTAGCCTAGTTAGAAAAACCACCCGATTGGGCAACCGACGTTCGGACAACCCGTGTTCGATTCCATCTAGAAACAGTGTGAGTTGTACTCGTGAAAATACCCCCGCGGTCGACCCAGCCCCTCGCAGAATTGGGTACCAGGGTAGTACTCTGGGAAGGTGAGGAATGCCGCCTCGCATCGTGAGTTTCGATGCTTGAAGCGACACTATCCAGAAGTCTCTGAACACTTCTGGATAGGCAGCCGAGCATATATGGGTGACAACTCGCGTGCTAAGACGCCGATTCAAGTCTCGTACATCACCTTGACCTTTATGTTACTGTCAGCATAAATGTCAACACACTGGGCACCCACATGCCAGTCACGTGTCATTATCACATGCCATTGAAACACACCTCAATCTGATCACTTTGACCCACATGTCATTGTCATGAGTCATTATCACATATTATGTCACATGTCACTATTACATGTCACTGCCACATGCCTACATTTTGCTACTATTCGCCAACTAACTGAACTGCCCCACCTAAAAGATTACATATTTATAAGTAATATGATGATGTCATCAATGTGTTTAAATTAGTTGCGTTTCTATGACACGATCACGTCACGTGAACACACGAAATCGGCATCTTCAATACCCACCATTGTTTGATTTTCATATCACGATGTGTATGTCTCTATTATAGTAGCTAACCAGAATTCGTATTTCTATGACTTAGCTATGGCTTAGTTGGAGATTGGATACATTGTATTAAAAATTGCGTGTACGGCCGATATCATTGTGTGTCTGGTGTGTGGGTGTATTGACCTAGGGCTACAATAGATGGCGTTGCGACGTCTTCAGCATGCACAAGAACTGGGGAAACAGTTCAACCAGATAGTAGCACCCTTATAACAGTGCACCAAGCAAGAACAGCTACGGTTTTTAAGATTTGTGTTTAGTGAAGGCATGAAATATATAGAGATTAATAATTGGATGGGAATTCAGTAAAGGAGACAGGTGTATGAGTCGTGCACACGTTTACTATTGAACTCATTTCAAGAATGACGTCACTTGAGTCGAGGATTTTATTCAACCATCGTGGGACAGTCACGGAAAACAACATTGCAGTTCTGGGAAATGTAACACTGGAAAACCCCAGCGCGTCACATTTAAGGAATAAATGGCATCATTATTGAACGTTAGTGTTACATCAACTTAGCATATCATTCATGACGAGCCGAAGTTCCAAAAAGTATGTAAGACACTCGATCGCAGGTACTCAATTGGTGGTGCATGAGTGGCAGCGCACCCGTCCGAAAAGTCTTTTCCCGCCGTATTGTTGCACTTGTCAAGTGTTGGCGTGATTGGTGTGTGTGTGTGGGGGGAGGGGGGTAATGTTGAAAACAAAATATACATTTGAAAAATAAACATTTGAGTTTTTGGAATAAATACTTTATAAACCACATAAAATATGGTTTCACTGTACAATACATATAAATACAAACAGTATCTTAACATCCGCAAAAAAAAAGTATAAGCGAAAAAGAATATGTAATTGTTGTTTAGTGATATATGTCGTTTACAATATACATACAACATTATTGAGTAGCTAGACTAACAGAAAGTCAAGACAAATACAACGTTTCGGCAAGAGCCTTCCTTGTGTATATCAAGAAAACTATACACACTAAGAACACAAATACAAGTCAGGAAACGCAACGATACAGCGCAAACAAATGGCGAAAAAGACTATGACCTTAATTTACGTACAGTGATTATAAGATTTGATAGACAATAGGGCAGGTTGAATTTATAGGGCCAAAGGAAACAAAATTTAAAAATTAGTAAAATGAAATGAGGTGTAACATAGGGCACGAAGAAAACGAGAAGACGAGTAAAAGAGAGAGAGAGGATAGTGTCATAGGGCTGGCAAGGGAAAAGAAGAGCAAGAGAGGTAATAAAGATAACGTAGGGAGGATAAATATGGAATACGAGAAAGAAATGGGAAGAGACCAGAGATTAAATAAGAGTGAAAAGAGTACAAAAGAGGACTAGGAGCCTAGCTGCTCAATATAATTTTATGCTTTTTTTTTTTTTGCTAATATGCTCACGGCCCCGTATAGTATTTCATATTTTTTGTTAAATATTTGATATCTATGTTCTCTCAATGTATGTTGTAGTGGAGTGGCATTAACATTTCATCCTATTAGAATACACAATTTGGGCATGGGGGGGGGGGGATTATCTTCCTTATTGTTATTACCTTTCATCAAGTGAGTCAGGTACCCATTTAAATATCATTTGGGTCGAGCAGAGAGTGCCAAGCTGTATTTGAACTCTCGTTCACTCTGAGTCGCCACAATATGAACAGGAATAGGGGCCTACGTATAACCTTGTCTGCTTATTTCGTTCATGTAGACGGCGTTAACAACGTAAGGAACGCTTACCACACGGCCCGAAAGTTCTCACCAGTACAGTGATATCTCTCCTTATTGACTTCATGCATCCTTCCTATGCTTCCACGCTTGCAAGGCGAATTATATTGCACTGTGCTATTCCCCTAAGGATAAGAGGTCGCGTTTGAACCTGATGGATGACTTCCGGGTTCACCCAGCCTTAAATGCGTACCGAATTTTTTCTGGGAAAGTCAAACGGCAAGGCGTAGTACCGACCACATTACCCCAAAAACCATGTGCCGAAGGTCTATAAAAATTATGGTCACTAACACCATATTCCCTATACGCCACGTGGCGTGACGGGGCTCTTTACTTCGCATATGTCATTCACCTTGTGATGCAGTGTTATATTAGCCAGCAATGTTACATGTACAGGATGAGAACACATTCCTGCGTTCTTTACTCTCATAGTAAATTAAAGTAAAGTACCCCCGTTACGCCACGTGACGTATAGGGAATATGGTGTTAGTGACCACAATTTTTACAGACTTTCATCACAAGATTTTTGGGGTAATGTGGTGGGTATTACGCCCATGCCGCTTTGCTTTCTCAGAAAAAAAAAAAAATCCGGTACCCATTTATGGCTGGGTAAACCCGGAAGCCGTCGATTAGGATCGAACCCAACCTCTTGTCCTTTGTAGTCAAGTTCACTGACCACTGAGCTATCACGTCTCTCCTCTTTAGCCTCATGGTGCCTATTATTATTATAGTGTGAATAACTGAATCCGTTTTATCACCTGGAAAAATAAGCGCCGCTGAATAGATATTCAACGAAATGAAAATAAGACGACAAATAAAACAGAATATGAACATTATTTAAATAACATACATTTAGGATAGTAAATTATAATTAAAAAACCAACCTGCCTACTGGTAATGGCGAACCAGGCGTTCGTATACCTTCCTGCTTGAGTTGTCGATTCTATCAAACCATTATCATCTAATGTCATTTCTATCTTTTTTCACTCTTTTCTCCTCAATGTTTTCTAATTGTTACTAAATGTTGTGGCCCTTCTCTTCTCTGACACGACTACACCATATTTACTCTTTCCTTCTAATGTTAGTTATCTCTTGTAAGGCCTCTTTGGCAACATCCCATTTAACTGTTCCTTTTTTTAACTGTCGACTGTTTTCTCACAACTTTTTTTTGGGCTACTAAACTACATTTCTGTGGTCTCCAAGTATTTGCTTTTGTCTGTTATCCAACGTTGTAATTGCTGTTACCCAATGTTGTTATTGTCTGTTATCCAATGTTGTTATTGTCTGTTATCCTATGTTGTTTTTGTCTGTTATCCTACGTTATGATTGTCTGTTATCCTATGTTGTTTTAGTCTGTTATCCAATGTTGAAAGATTCACTTCCATATGTCGAGGCTGACCCCATATAACAATGAGACAAATATTATTTCCTATTCATATTATTAACAATGACGACTGCACTGGACAAGTGGCCTTTGTTTTCTTTTTTTTTTTCTATAAGACCTCCACGGCAGACACTAAAAAGGTCATAAATGCCCTAAAACCACTTTAGCCTAAAGACAGTTTTGCTTTTAATTTTCTATCATCATCAAGCCTGCTGGCGTAGATGATCATATCTCTCCACAACTTTTGATCTCGACAGCCATTTATCATTTCTATTGTTGATTATCTGCCAAGCCATTCTCTTAAGCTATCTGGTATCTTTTCTCTTTGATTTCCTCTATCTCTTCATCCTTCAATTCTCCCAATTGTTACAATATATTTCAGCTGTTCCCTTCTCATTACATGGCCAAAAAAAAATGATGATTGTTTCTTCTTAATATTTGATATTAGCTCTCTTTTTGCTTTGGCCTCTTTCAGAACGTTTTCATTACTCTTCTTAGCTGTCCTTGGTATTCTCAACATTCTTCTGTAAAACCACATTTCTACAGCCTCAATTGATTTTCTTGTCTGTTGTCCTATTGTCCACGATTCACATCCATAAGCTAAGACTGGCTTTACACAATATTTAAGAACTCTTTTTCTTGTTTCCTACGATAAGTTGCAGAAAAAAAAAATATATATAAACATGCATTTATACACTGTCTCACATATGTGATGTGTTTATACTTACATAAAAAAAAAACAACTCGGATGTTACTGGGCGAGGTTAAGCTCAAGTTACAGTTCACTGTTGATGTTGCACATCTTATCAGAGGTAGGGATCCGTTACGATGAAATATTTTTCAACCGAGATAAGCATAACTCCAGGGGAAAGTGCCGCGACAGTTTAAACACGGTAAGGACAGATTTAAGACGCTTAACACCTGAACTACCTTCGGTGAACACAATCACTGTTTGATGTCGTCAGCGATGCGGTTGTTATTATGCTGTTACGTTAAAGTTCATTTACCAGAACTCGTGAGGCGAGCGATCACCGAGGCGAAGTGGAGAGGGAGAATAAAACACAAGGGTTGGTAGTCCAGGTACTTGGTCTATTTTACAACGTCCGGCCCACGTTAGGTGTTGGGAAGGACGAGTGAACGATGGCGAGGCTGCTTTGAGGGTGGGGCCAATTAGTGTGGAGGCTTCTTGTGTGTGTGTCTAGGTGTGTCCGTCCTGGTTGGAAGATTTCTGGTGATATACGTGTTTATATGTGTGGTTATGTGTGTGGAAAATTTGGATTATGGGGACTAATGGGGAGGTTGTGTTTTCTTTCTCTACGTGGGTTCAGGTCATCAGGGTAAGAACTTGTACATTGTATAGCCTGGTTTATCATGAAGGTCGGATAAAGAGGGTTATGATTTGCCTGACATATTGACATCCATGTAAACTGTTTTCCGAAATCATATGAGTCGGTATAACAGGTTCATATGTCGCAACGTTGTCGTAAACTGTGGTAGTTCAAACGAAGTTTACAGCAACAAGAGTAAGCGGATTTGTAGTTGCTCCAGCAACCTATACGTTTGTTGGTTTGTAGTTACTCCAGCAACCTATACGTTTGTTGGTTTGTAGTTGCTCCAGAAACCTATACGTTTGTTGGTTTGTAGTTACTCCAGCAACCTATACGTTTGTTAATTTGTATTTGCTCCAGCAACCTATACGTTTGTTGGTTTGAAGTTGCTCCAGCAACCTATACGTTTGTTAATTTGTAGTTGCTCCAGCAACCTATACGTTTGTTGGTTTGAAGTTGCTCCAGCAACCTATACGTTTGTTGGTTTGAAGTTGCTCCAGCAACCTATACATTTGTTGGTTTGAAGTTGCTCCAGCAACCTATACGTTTGTTGGTTTGTAGTTGCTCCAGCAACCTATACGCTTGTTGGTTTGCAGTTGCTCTAGCAACCTATATGTTTGTTGGTTTGTAGTTGCTCTAGCAACCTATACGTTTGTTGGTTTGTAGTTGCTCTAGCAACCTATATGTTTGTTGGTTTGTAGTTGCTCTAGCAACCTATACGTTTGTTGTTTTGTAGTTGCTCTAGCAACCTATATGTTTGTTGGTTTGTAGTTGCTCTAGCAACCTATACGTTTGTTGGTTTGTAGTTGCTCTAGCAACCTATATGTTTGTTGGTTTGTAGTTGCTCTAGCAACCTATACGTTTGTTGATTTGTAGTTGCTCTAGCAACCTATATGTTTGTTGGTTTGTAGTTGCTCTAGCAACCTATACGTTTGTTGGTTTGTAGTTGCTCCAGCAACCTATACGTTTGTTGGTTTGTAGTTGCTCTAGCAACCTATACGTTTGTTGGTTTGTATTTGCTCTAGCAACCTATACGTTTGTTGGTTTGTATTTGCTCTAGCAACATATACGTTTGTTGGTTTGTAGTTGCTCCAGCAATCTATACGTTTGTTGGTTTGTAGTTGCTCTAGCAACCTATATGTTTGTTGGTTTGTAGTTGCTCTAGCAACCTATACGTTTGTTGATTTGTAGTTGCTCTAGCAACCTATATGTTTGTTGGTTTGTAGTTGCTCTAGCAACCTATACGTTTGTTGGTTTGTAGTTGCTCCAGCAACCTATACGTTTGTTGGTTTGTAGTTGCTCTAGCAACATATACGATTGTTATTTTGTAGTTGCTCTAGCAACCTATACGTTTGTATTTGCTCCAGCAACCTATACGTTTGTTGGTTTGTAGTTGCTCCAGCAACCTATACGTTTGTTGGTTTGTAGTTGCTCTAGCAATTGATACGTTTGTTGGTTTGTATTTGCTCTAGCAACATATACGTTTGTTATTTTGTAGTTGCTCTAGCAACCTATACGTTTGTATTTGCTCCAGCAACCTATACGTTTGTTGGTTTGTAGTTGCTCCAGCAACCTATACGTTTGTTGGTTTGTAGTTGCTCTAGCATCCGATACGTTTGTTGGTTTGTATTTGCTCTAGCAACATATACGTTTGTTATTTTGTAGTTGCTCTAGCAACCGATACGTTTGAAGCTTTGTATTTGCTCTAGCAAACTATACGTTTGTTATTTTGTAGTTGCTCTAGCAACCTATACGTTTGAAGGTTTGTATTTGCTCTAGCAAACTATACGTTTGTTATTTTGTAGTTGCTCTAGCAACCTATACGTTTGTAGGTTTGTATTTGCTCTAGCAACCTATACGTTTGTTATTTTGTAGTTGCTCTAGCAACCTATACGTTTGTATTTGCTCCAGCAACCTATATGTTTGTTGGTTTGTAGTTACTCCAGCAATCGATAAGTTTTTTAGTTTGTAATTTCTCCAGCATAATGTAAGTAGGTCGGTTTGTAGCTGGTCAAGCAATCTGTAGGTTTATTGCTTTGTAGTTGGTCCATCAATCTGTAGGTTTGTTGGTTTAGAGCTGGCGAAATGCATAATTTTTTTTCTGGTAACTCTGGTATTCTGTATTCCATTAGTTCATGTATTTGTTTCTGACAAACCTCTTGGATTTCTCTTTGGTTGTATTTGTATATGGCTGGTGTAATGTATGTAGTGCTATAATGTGTCTAATTTTTTCCTTTCTATAATTTTGGCCATGTAGAGAGATACCTCTGTATTGGTTGCAGTCTCTTACTGCCGTTTCTCTTTTCGTATTTATACGGTGATGGCCCGGCTTCCAGTCTTCTGGAACTGTGTGTTGTTCTCATGCTGCTTGGAATATTCTGAGCAGCCATGTAGCTCCTGTGCGTCCCGTTGCTTCTATTATTCTGATCGTAGGATGACTATCCCTGGTGCTTTATTTCTTGCTGTATATTTACTGACTTCTTCGATTTTATCCCTTATGATGTTGCGTTCAAAGTCTGTGTGTTTCTTGTATGGTTTTTGTTGTTTTGCTAGTGGTTGGTATTATACTCAATAGACTTAAAATATTCTTTCAACTTGTTTCGTTTTCTGATTGAATTAGGTTGCACTTCTTTATTAATTTTGAGCTTAGTGGGGGTCGTAGAGACAACTGTCTTGTTGTCTCGCTGCTTTCTTGTTGCTGTCTTATAATCCTGCTCCTGTTTTTGTTCGAACTGTTCAGTTGGATATTTCGTTTAGTTTCTTTGCTCGAAAGTTAAACTTCTTTTCGTGCTTAGACAAGTTTTTGCTGTTCTTTTGCCTCCAATCTGTGTAGAATTTATTCTTTTATTTAGCCGCGTCTCTGATTATATCTCATCACCACGGCTCCTTTCTTCCCCTCTTGTTTCTTTAGTTCTTCTCCACACACTGTTGTTGCAATGTTGATTATTGTTTTCTTAAAACTATTTACATTCTTCTTCTATTGTACTCATTTCGTGAAGATTTTTTTTTTAGTTCTTATTTCATTTTTCTTATAGAACTTTCTTTGAAAGAATCTTTGGAATTGGAAATAAAAAATAAAAAAAAAAGCTTTAATTTGCTGCATGAACAATTTTTTTGAAGAAAAAAAAAGACATATTTAAGTGGTATAATCTCTTAATATAGAAAACTTAGTATAGCAATGTCCGCTTGGTTTAACAAGCTTCTATTTCTTTTGCAGGAACACAAAAATTAAAAAAAAACCATAGCCAGTCAAATTACAATTATTTATAACATGATTTCAACCACAGGACTACTATCTAATTATATAATTTGTACCCAACTAGGCTACCGACGTTCCGACAATGCGTGTTCGATTCTCGCTGGAAACAGTGTGAGTTGTACTAGTGGTTGGAGAAAAAAATACTCCCGCGGTTGACCCAGCCGCTGGCAGAAATTGTAATAGGGTAGTACCATGGGAAGGTGAGGAATGTCGCCTGGCGTCGTGAGTTTCGATGCTTGAAGCGACACTATCCAGAAGTCTCCGAACACATCTGGATAGGCGGCCGAGCACATGTGGGTGAAAACTCGCGTGCTAAGACGCTGATACAAGTCTCGTACTTTATCTTTACCTTTATATAATTTGTATTATTCATTATTACATCAACAGCTGCTATTGACGAGCTGTTAAACTGTTTACAATTTACACAGACACAAACCTGTACTAAGGAGTCCGGGTACTGTGCAATGATCTCGTGTGATTAGGAAAGAGATGGGAGTACTAATGGGCACTGTTCGAGTACTGTGTTGATTCCAGTTGACACAGGTGGGAGATCACGCTCCCATAATTTCTTGTAAAAAGTTCCGTTAGAAATGGACTATGAGATGACAGAGTGAAGTTTCTGCTACAAGGGTATTGATGGGTTCAGTGTCAATTTAACCTGCAAACCGATCGTTTCAAGATGGTGTCATTTATTCGCACCCCTCCTCCCCCACCTCTTCGCATCATAATGCTGTAAACTTATATCAGAGGTGGGCAACCTACGGCCCGCGGGCCAGAACCAGCCCACCAAGCTATTTTGACCGGCCTTTGTGTTTGATGTGAAAGTGACTATACTTTCAATCCCTAAGATTTGTACAATCTCTTGTGAATGCAGATTATGTAAAGACTTCATTAGGTGATGGTGTCCGGGCCTCGACGTCTTCAAAGTTTTCAGATCTGGTCCTCAGATAATAAAAGGTTGCCTACTCCTACTTTGGACATGTGATGAGGAGAGAATAACAAAGCAAGCCCTCGTGTGGGAAACAACAGGTAAGAGAAGGAGGAGGGAGACAAATAATAATACATGAATATTATAATACAGGGAAACTTCCGAGGCGATAATCAGCGAATCAATTCAGAGGAAGAGGTGTGTTTATAGCACTTGGAAAAATTGACAAATAATCAACAACAGAAAAAATATGGACCAAGGCAGGATCGAACCCGTACTCAGTGACACAGCGCCTTGCCACGAAAAGCCAAACGCTAGAGAACACTGCCACTCAAGTCGACCCAGAGAGATACTGAGAAGAACATTGATCAAAGAGACAAGAGCATCAGGAATCGGCTCCCTCAATAAGATAGAGTTGCTTGCACAGAACAGAGACAAATGGCGAGATTTGATAAAAAAAATCATTACAAGAATTGAAAACTGCCAGAATAAAAATTTTGATAAGAGAAAGAGTATCTGGGTCTACGCCCTATGGGCCGGCTACGGCTCGAAAGGTCAATATATAGACTCCTGCTTTAGATGGTGCTACACACACACACACACAAATAAAGTAACGTCATAGCTCTGCTGTAAACCACAGATTTTTTTCAAAATATAACCGTCCCGCCTTTGTGTGTTTGGTGTCGTGTATTAGCTGATAGCTCATGTAGGTAGTGTATGCGTGTGTGTATGTGTGTATGCGTGCGCGATGTTTACGTTTAAAAAAGAAAGCGCCAGCAGCCAAAAGCTTACCTGTAGAAAGTTGCACAAACAAGATCGTGTTTGCACGGAAGCGCGGACAGGAGCTGCTAGCGGTACAGTGTGAACGTGCTGTGGGATGGGTGACTACAGCTGTTGTAACAGCTAGCCCTGTGGGTCAGGAATTAGAGCACAGACTTTGTTTATGGAACCTGGTTCAAGTATCTCAAATGTTCTAGATTATTAAAAGAAAAAAAAAAAAACTTTTGGGTAGAAATTAATCACGTGTTTCCAGGTGTTGTTGAGTCATATCAGTCGTTAGGAGTTTTATCTTCTCAAATCGTGATATCTCCGGGCTGTTCCTTGATTTATCTTTTGAAGCTACACCCATCACGTAGAAACCTACCTCAGCTGATATATTCAGGGCCGTACTAATTAATGATGGGCAGGATGTGTGTGAGTGTGTATGCGAGTGTGGGAGTGTGTGTGAGTGTGGGTGTTTGTGTGTGTGAGTATGTGTGAGTGTGTCTGAGTGTGTGTAAGTGCGTGAGTGTCTGTGAGTGTGGTAATGTGTGAGTGTGTTTGTGTGTGTATGAGTGTGAGTATTTGCGTGAGTGTGTATATTTATGTGAGTGTGTGTGTGTGTGTGTTTGTGTGAGTGTGTGTGTGATAGGTGTTGTGTGAGTGTGAGTGTGCGTGTGTGAGTTTGTGCTTGAGGTAGTGTGTGAATGTGTGTGAGTGTGTGATTCAGTGGGAGTGTGTGTGTTTGTGTGAGTGTGTGTGTATATGTGTGTGAGTGTGTCTGTATATGTGAGTGTGTTTTTGAGGTAGTGAGTTTGTGTGTGTGAGTATGTATGTGGTTGAGAGAGTGTGTGTGTGAATGTGTGTGTGTGTGTGGGGGGAGCTGAGTGGGGAGTAAGTGTAAGTACGCCCCGGGTGACATCTATGAAAGTAGTACAAGACGGATCTTTCTTTCTGTTTTCATCCGATAACGACAAAAGGAACTGATAGTCATTTTCATCATCCGCCCATGAAAGGACGTTAAGTAGGTTTAGGTGCATTGTGCTTTCGACCCAATACATCCGACTTCGGGCACGGGAATAGCTCAAACCAAAATAGCATTTCAGAAAATGAAAAATATCTTATGCAACAAATCTATGTCAATAGAAATGAGGAAGAGAGTTCATCGGTGCTATATAGAACCAATTCTGACCTATGGAAGCGAATCATGGACAGTTGACAAACAAATGAAAAGACGATTAGAGGCCACAGAGATGGGATATCTTAGAAGAATGTTGAAAGTTCCCTGGACAGCTAAAAAGATCAATGAGGAAATACTCAAAGAGGCAAACACAAAAAGGGAACTCCTAAAAAACATCAGAAAGAAACAATCAACATTTTTCGGGCACATCATGAGAAGAGGAAAGTTGGAATACTTGATTACAACTGGCAAAATTGAAGGAAAGAGAGATCGCGGACGACAAAGAGAGAAAATACTGGATAGCTTGGTGTCATGGCATGGAAAACAGTCAACAACAGAACTGATACGATGCACTGTGGATAGAAGATTGTGGAAGGACATGATCACCAACGCCAACCGGTATGGCACGTAATGATGATGATGAGTTGTCTTTCCCTTCGATCCCTTCCTCCTTGACCAGACTAGACAGGTCAGTATTTTACTAAAGGCACTGCGAAGAGATGGCGTGACGGGGGCTTTTTACTTTTTTACTGCAAAGAGGTGGAGTAGGGAGTTCCAGTTTTTAAAGTCTGTTTAACTTAGGTGATCCTATGGTAGCATAGCTACGACTAGAACAGCTCTTGAGGAATTGGGCACACAGGCTCCTCTACCACTTTGTGGTACAGACACATTAGTGGAACACATTTTTACAGATGCCATACTAGTAAAGTTTTAATACATAAAACCTCATGTTATAGTAAAACATGTGAGTTACAATGTTGCAATGGTGTCAGATCTGATCTATAGTAGGTAAGACCGTCAAAGCTGGCTGATGTCAAGAAGATGGTGGTTGGTGGTTGGTTGCGTTCGCCCGATGACTAAAGTATTCTAGAGTATCGTGGTAGACTAGAATATTCCTCTTCATCATCCGCCCTTTCAAGGACGTAGTGGACGTGTCTGCGTTGTGTTGTAGTTTGCATTATAACTGTTATATTTGCGCCTTTCGGCCCAACACATCCGACTTCAGCACGACATTTTTGAGTACCGGGTTGTCTTCCTTCTTCGATCCCTGCACGCTTGGTCAGACTAGACAGGTTAATCTGTTACTGGAGGCACCTCGGAGAGGTGGAGCAGGGTCTGGATGGTTTTGGTTCACCGATTCTGGCGCAAGCCATCAGCTGATGTCAAAAAGATGAATGGTAAGTAAAGTAAAGAACCCCGTCACGCCAAGCAGCGTATAGAGAATATGGCGTTAGTGACCATCAATTTTACAGACCTTCAGCATATGACTTTTGGGGTAATGTGGTCAGTATTTCACCTGTGCCTCTTTACTTTCTCCAGAAAAAAAAACCGGTACCCATTTAAGACTGGGTGAACCCAGAAGCCGTCTATCAGGATCGAATCTGACCTCTTATCCTGTGTAGTATAGTTCACTAACCACTGAGCTATCGCTGCCCTCCCCCACCCTCCCCCAAGAAGAGGGACAAGATACAGTTTACATACCTGGGAATGGAGCATAATTCTGTGTCCCAAGATGGAAGGAAACATTGTAAAATTATACAGGGGAGGTTTCTAAATAAAGTGCGGAAGAGAGTTCAGTTTACGTTACTTATGTGACTGAAAATCAAATAAATGAACATGTCAATCAAGTTATTTATTCTCTGTAATTTAAAATGAGCAGGGACGGATTTAAGCATAGACTAGATAATCGACCGATTAGGGCCTCACTATCCAAAGGGGCTTCAGATTTGTGTAACCTGTGATAGAGACCCTCAGGTGTTCATTTTTTAAAACAGGGAGCCGGAAAGTTTCATTTAGCTTAGCTCAGCTTAGGGCCTCACTTTGTATTTTACCATCTAAGACAGTAACTCAGCTTAGGGCCTCACTTTGTATTTTACCATCTAAGACAGTAACTCAGCTTAGGGCCTTACTTTGTATTTTACCATCTAAGACAGTAACTCAGCTTAGGGCCTCACTTTGTATTTTACCATCTAAGACAGTAACTCAGCTTAGGGCCTCACTTTGTATTTTACCATCTAAGACAGTAACTCAGCTTAGGGCCTCACTTTGTATTTTACCATCTAAGACAGTAACTCAGCTTAGGGCCTCACTTTGTATTTTCCCATCTAAGACAGAGGAGATTAACAAGCTTCTACTCGCAGACTACTACGCACTATGAGAATAACCATCAACACAAATAAGCAATGAAAAGAGCAGAAGGACTGAAACAGAACAACAACATAAGGATAGACGGTCTAAATAATGCCCTGAAGCTGAGATATTATGCATATATATGTGCTAGATCGAAGATAACGGTATTGCGTACCATTACCGATGTGCTATTTTATTCTTAAACATGTTTTTTTTTTTTACAATAATATATCGCAACATATTTATCTTATATAGGGGGAGTGGTGCATCGCTTTCATTTATGTTGTTAGTTTTTTTCTGTTTTTCGCTCGCCATCTTTATATATATAGCGAAATCCAGAGCGACTGAATTTTGCGTTAAAATCACCTCTTTCCCCCAATTTTTCACACTGACTGCCGTTTGCTCAGATGTCCTCCGCAATAGAGGTGGATATTCTCCGATTTCAGTGGCGGTCTCATATTTTTATCGTCCAGAGTTATAATAGCCTGGGTAGATTTTTGTTTCCGATTAACTTTGCCTAGGCAGCGGGTATTTTGGGCCCACTCATTTCAATTTACAACTGCAAAGTGTTTTTTAACGTGCGCAGAACGCACACGGTACCTCATGACTTTTGCTGTTTGCCGTAATGACCACACACTCTAATGTCATTACTCAGAGACCCGGAAAGGATAAAGCAACAGATTCGGTTTAAAAAAAAAATTCCCACCACATAAGGTGGGTTATCGAACACACGATCTTCATGTGCAGAGGCTGATGTTTAACCGCTAGACCACCCAGCCCAATCTTTAATTTATGAATCCCCATACACGAAGGAAGCTAATCATCTAGAGTACCCCCTTCCAGGTTGTGATTTTTAATCATCTTTCTCTTTTCTGGGCCAGGGACTGCTACAGTTGACACTAGCCTAAGCACCTTGATATATAGTCTTGTCAGAAAACAAAAATCTTTCTCTACACGCGCGCGCGCGCGGCCCGTGGCTGTTCCCTGCAGGATAAACCAGGTCATGTGGTATGGCGGCACGAGACTGCAGATATTAAAAAGGGTGTAGGGAGGGGGAGGCGAGGGCGTATGAAACAAAATAGAGCAGTGTTCCCAATGTTAGACATACATTTAACTAAACTTTGAGCATTTTGAAAGTCTCTATATATATTATAGTGTGACAGCTTGTGGAAATGAACAAATTGGAAGCAGTAATAAATTAGATAAATTTCTTCTTCCTCTTCAGCGATCAGTTAAAAAGCTAATGCATCATCATCATCATGTGCCATACCGGTTGGTGTAGGCGATCATGTCATTTCCACAATCTTCTATCTACCGGGCATCGTGTATGCATGCAGAAAAGGGCGAAAACCAGAACTCTCTATGTCCATCGTCACCCGAATGGGTACAAAAGGAAGTGATGAAAGATAAAGAATGAAAAATAATTAATCTAGATCTGCATATTTTACACTAATCGATGTAGTTAACCATTACCCCACTTGAAAAGTTGCGAGTATATCAATGAAGCACTTGTCTTGAAAATGGTAACTGTACCTTGCCACATTCTTTCATAGTTGAGATTGCATGTTTTAGATGTTTGAAGATCTTCCAATGCAGACCCAAGATTAAAATCGCCCACTAGTGGATGGTACTACCCTGCATGAAGATAAATGCTTTCGTTCATCCCTTACGATTTGCATCAACGTTTTCAGAAAGAAATCGTCACCAACTGTTCACAAGCTTCTTCAACACATTTTTTTGTTTGTTTTGTATTTTTTGGTGTGTTTTTGCGTTCGCCAGCTTTTACCTCTAACGAAGTCCTTAGAGACCAGAAACTTAATTTTGCGTGTTAATTCATTTTTCCCTGGCAGCCGTGCGCACAGGGGTCCCTCGCGGCACAGGCAGATATCTCCGACTTCGGAGGTACTCATAGTTTAGATTGCATGTTTTAGATGTTTTCAAAACAGCTTGAAGATCTTCCAATGCAGACCCAAGATTAAAATCGCCCACTAGTGGAGAGAAGATAACATTGGAAATAACAATCAAAACTTGATACAGGAGAAAGATGTGCTTAATATCAGCATCATTGGCTGCCGTTTTCACATCGAAGATTGGCTATCATGGAGCGTCATTTTACTGTGTATCTTGCCTTGATGGTGTACGTTGTGATAATTTTACATGTCCACCTTTTGATGTTATCAATCCACTTTAGTCATGGTCTGCCTCTAACTCGTCTACCTTGAATCTTCCCTTCCAAGATAACGTTAGGTAGGGTATTGTGTATTTTCACATGTCCACCTTCCAAGATAACGTTAGGTAGGGTATTGTGTATTTTCACATGTCCCAAAAATGTCAGTTGTCTTCTTCGAATTGTTAAGTAGTTCTTTTTTTTTCACGTTCACCTGGTTCAAAGCTTCACTGTTTCTCTTCTTTTCCTTCCACCCAATTCTCCTCATTTTTATATAGACCCTAGTTTCAAATGCTTCGATTTTTTGCTTTGGTTTCTTTTTTTAGCGCCATACAGGAATGTAGATTAGATATTGCATGTTTGTTATGAGGGTCAATAGAAGACAAACCGACTGCCAGACTCGCTCAAGAGTTAACGAGATATCGCCACCAGAGTACGGTGTTACCGGATACCAATCTTTGAAGGCGCTCTCGATAATGGTGCTGGCATTATATAGGAGCCGGAGCTCAGATGACACCAGATGGTACTTTTATTTTTGGTTTATCCATCAAATGTTGCTTCAATTACACAGCAGTTTAATTATTGACCACATTATAATCTCAAACGTTCTGTTAATGATAATTAACTATTATTTGAGGTTATATAACTTTCGCACTCATAAATATAACCACGAGAAGGAAATTCTCATATGGACATAAAGGCACATTTCGTTTTATCAAAAAGGTTTATTATTTGCAAATTACGTCATCAAATATGTGAAAGGCGTACATAACACAATACAGGTGGGTCTAAAGATGATGTTTTGCACGCCGTGCTCTCTTAACCTGATGAATTAATTAGAAACATGTCTTGACTTTTCATCTTGATTTACTTTCATATTTTCTTGGGGTTATCTAGTCCAAATCATCAAGGACTCCGTGTTTTCTAATGTTACGCATGACGTGAGAGGAACCCACGTGACTCCAGGCAACACGTTTCGGTGGTACGTCCCTGGCTAGTTGCTTACTCATGCATTGTTGTTGCAATGACTAGCACGCCACGATCCAAGTCACTAATACGATAGCAGAAAGAGAAACAGGCTTGAAGAAGATCACACTATAGCTCGTTTCAAATCACTTGCCCAACTTCAAAACGTTATTGCTCAGTAACCGTTTGTTAAAAACTGTTGAATTTTTCCAAATGTTATTAGAATGCAAAAGACCCTTTAAATGTATATTTAACAAATATCTTACAGCTGCAGTTTTCTTAAAGCGGCGAATTTCTTTGATGTTTGTCAAAATTGTAAATTGTGAACCCCTAAATAATAGAAGTTACCGTAGTTGCTGGTCTATGATTAATTTTCACTAGGTAAAGGCGTGGCCGTAATGGGGAAATATCAGGAGAATTATTGTCTTCTCAGTTCGAGGACGGACGATAATATCAAGGTATACCTGTATGTCCAATTGTCATAGTTATGTGGTCCTGAAAAGGACCGTTTGTTGAACTAATTTAAGGTAATATAGGGGCCAACATTGTGGGGGCTATATACTTTCATTCTGAATCAGACGAGTCTAAAAGATTAATAACTGTTTGGGGTTGAACATTTCACAAACCATCATTTTCCAATATTTCTCTTCCTGTTTACGTGGTCTTCACATTTAGCCCAATAATCTTTGCCTATATTTAATAAAGCGAGATTAGCAAGAGTCTTTACATCGCATATTTTGAATGTTGTATTTTCATCTGCCACTTGTCCTTTTAATTTTGCCCAGATTAGTTCTATTGGATTTAAATGAGCATGGTAAGGTGGCAGCCTCAAACTTATATGACCGTGCTCTTGGATAATCATATCTAAGATGATATAAGAGATGACGTCATGGGACACACCAAAATGGCAGCTTATTTATATTCGAGCTATGGACTAAGAAATGTTTACATTGAACAACACGATATATGTTATTGCAGCGAGTTGGCAGATTTTTGAAAATGTTTTCAAGGGTTTGAACATAAATGTTTGTTCACAGTTCGTTAACCTTCGCTGTAGATAAAGTCGTTAATTCGTTTCGGACGTTTGTGACCTTGGTAGCTAAGGACCTAACTTGTGCAAACGGATGGCATTGGCAAGGATCATTTTGAATCTATGAAGTGGGCTCATTTTGTGTTTAACTCAAAAGCATATGTGCTTTTTAACCAAAGACTTTTTTTTTTTTGGGGGGGGGGGGGGGAGACTCAATGAAGATATCCCCGATGGAAGAATAAATTGTACTATTAGTCCCATAAATGATTCGCTTCCAGAGGTTTATGATGTAAACAAAGCAGTTTTGTCATTGCAAGTGAATAATGTCCACACCTATAATTGGTCAGGATTGTGTAGCAGCAGCAGCTTTATAGCGAACACAGAAAACATCACAGGATTGTGCTGTTCTGAAACAGCTATACCATGCTACCCTAGAATTGCCTTTAATGGGATTACTGTGACCACAAACCACTCTCCATGTGTGTGCCACATATTTACACCCAGAAAGAAATACTGAATATAACAACATCATGTGCCGTCTGTGATATTAATGACCACAGACCAGGAGCCTCCAGTATGATTGATACAACTGTTGCACCAAGCATTTCATCAGCAGAGCCATATCTATGGAATGTTAATCTGATATTGTTCTTGAATGATGTCCAAGTTAATGAGACATCAGAATCGTGTGGTGGCAGCTACAAGAAGGGAGCGGAGAACATCAAGTTCTGCTGCTATAAAGGAGACTTGCTTTGCTATCCCAGAATTGCCTTAAATGGGATCACTGTAGTTGAAAACTTCTCCTCTTGTGTAAACTACACATTCACATCTAAGTGTGAATCAGTGAAGGTCACAAAATCATATTCTCTCTGTGGTTTTACTAACTACAGGTCATGTGGCTTCTGTTGGATTGGAACTGATAACTTACCACCACTGTGTGTCTATATGTTTGGAATTGGAGTCATCAATGATGGCCTAACATCATCAAGTGCTATGACGATCATCATTTTCGGGAGGACGTGAACTCCCATGGTATATGGTGGATAGGCGGCAGGAACCATTGAAGGCTATGTCTGAAAAGTGTTCCTTCTTGCAGTTTCCTCATATTCCAATTACGGCTTGTTGCAGGAGCTACTGAGTTAAGTGCTGTGTGCACACTGTGAGCTGTGTGTCTCATCCGTTTTGAGCCTGCTTCGATATCCCGCTTGTTTACGATGAATGATGATATCGTATGACAGGGAACAGTTGGCTGTGTTCACTTTCTGCGCGGTTTCGCTTATATCTTTTGGCGTGTGCTGAGACTGCTACGATGGGGACTACAGTTACTTTCTTTGTTTGGGAGATGAGTTAGTAATTCGGATGATTCCACTGGCACGGGCGGTTGAGCAATTATGGATTTTAATTCGTTTGCTGTGATACCGAGGCCTTCCATAACCAATAACAATAACCAATCTTATCTATTTGAAAAATCTTTGTCCTTTATTTTGCTTTACTAGAGATAGTAATTCAGGTTTTAAGTACATGTTATTAAATTGTATATGCTCCTTTGTGAGCCATATCTTAATAGCATGTTTTGTACTGGATGACGTCGGGACTTTATCTTCAAGTGCAACAATGTTGTGGTACGCTGCATTGTCCATTATTAGGCAAGATGGTCGATCTAGTGATGGGAGAACAGAATTTTCAATCCAATGTCTAAATATGTAGCCATTCATCTCAGAGTGATAATCCCGATTGTCTATGGATTTTGAAAGAAAAATGAGCTCTGCATTCTGTATTAGTCCATGTTGTCGACTACCTGCATGAGCAATTATCAAGCGCTGTCCTTTGCTGCTAGGTATTAATCTCTTAAACTTTCCATCTGATGACTGCCATTCCCTTTGGTTAGTGTGGTGAGCATTGATCCATGTTTCATCCAAGTACAAAATATCATAACCTTGCTTGCGCACCTCTTTTACTTCACGTAAGTACTTGCTTCTCATGACTACTATATGTGGCTTCTCACAGATGATGTTTCGTCCATTGGAATACTTTCTGAATGTAAAGCCTGCAGCTCTCACATTCCTCCATAATGTAGACTTTGATATTTCAATACTGTTGTTCTTTTTCAGCGAAATTTTTAATTTTCTTATTGTAACAGTTTCATTCATACCCAACATTTTGCGAATTTCACTTCTAATAAGTTCACTGTCGAAATTATCCAACATTTTTGCTCTTCCTTGTGATTTTGTATATTTTGAACATTGACGGTCACGTGCTTGAATCCAGCGATTAAATGATCGTTTAGATAATAAATCCAAAATGTGTCTTGTCCTATTCTCAGGGTTTTCTAAAGAATGAAATAATCTTCCTCGTTTAGCCTCTTTGCAAAAATAGTCATACATTTTTATTGCGATGTTTTGTAAACTGCAGAATTTCATTTTAAGACTCATGATAAATGTTATCGTTCCACGTCTACACCTATGAATGAACGGAAATGGAACACACAATTTCTCAAGTGTCTAAATGTGTAAAAAAAAACCACGGCGAAAGCGTGCAAACACGTCAATTTTACCGTGTATGGATTTTTACTCGCTATTTTTAACTTAAATACTGTAAACATTAAGTTTTGACTACATCAATGGGTCGTTATAAATTTATATAAATCAAATAAGTAACAATAATAACCAAATGTTTTTTTAAAATGAAATTAATTCCCTGTTGGGTTCTAATCATTATAACTTTACATGCAAATTTGAACAACTTATAACAAGCGGTTAAAAGGCTATCGATTTTAAAACTTGGGCACGAGTTATGAAACAAGCTATAATACAATAGCAGAAAGAGAAACGGGCTTGAAGAAGATCACACTAACTCAGAAAAGAAAGGTAGCAGAATGTGACTGACTTTTATCTGATAGTAATAGTCAGTTAAGTTGGACAAATCTGAAACCAGTGCAGAGCCTCACATACTTGGGCACAATAATAACACCAGACGGAAGATGCACCACAGAAACAAACAGTATAATAGCTATGGCCAAAATAGCTTATCAGAAAATTAAAAACGTCTTGCACAACAAGTCTGTGTCGGTAGAAGTGAGAAAGAGAGTTCAGCGGTGCTCTATATATCAATAGTACCATAATAAAGCGAATCATGGACAGTGCAGTAGACAAGCAGGAAAAAGCCGATTGGAGACCACAGAGGTGGGATTTCTCAAAAGAATGTTGAGAGTTCCATGGACAGCTAAACAGACCAAGACCAACACAAAAAAGAGCTCAATTAAAAAAAAAAACATCAGAAAGAAATAATCAACATTTTTTTGGAGGGCGCATGATGAGAAGAGAAAAGTTAGGATATTTGGTTAAAACTGGCAAAATACAGGGAAAGAGAGATCGTGGACGTCAAATAGAGAAGAAACTAGAAAGCTTGGTGTCATGACATGGTAAACTGTCAACAACATAATTAATACAAGGCTCTGTGAACAGAGAATTATTGAATCGCCTACGTCAACCGGTATGGTACCTAATGATGATGAATGAATCAGAGGTGAGGTGGGGTCAGTAGAACATTGTGATCGAGGTGCTAGCTTTAAATTTGAAAGTACGGTACGGAACTACAATAGGAATCAGAAATATCTCATTACATGGCGTTGTGTCTAAGGGCGTCAGTTCTCATGTCGCTGGACATATAAGAAGAACAAGAGGTCGAAAGTACTGGTTCCAAATCCACGTAGATTGTTTATTTTTGTTTTAACCGAAACTTCAAAGAAACGTGGGGGGGGGGGGGGGGGGGATATGAACTCTTTCCTTACGGAAACCTTTTATCAGTGCAACGGAAGAGATTTCAGAGACATCATTGTTCATGGTTTTAAGAATCAACCGACATATTTATATTTACCTAACTTACAACATATTATATATGCATTTTTAACAATGATGTCACCAATACTAATATGAAACAACCCATATAAAAAGAATATGACTTGATGACAGTTCACACTAATCAATATGAGAGTGGCGGACTATGCGGCTGGAATTAGCATGGCGCACAGTGCGGCGAAACGTACGG
Organism: Megaustenia siamemsis; assembly: GCA_032433765.1. Taxonomy (NCBI): domain Eukaryota; kingdom Metazoa; phylum Mollusca; class Gastropoda; order Stylommatophora; family Ariophantidae; genus Megaustenia; species Megaustenia siamemsis. The sequence continues at coordinate 138,386,894 of JAVIAB010000051.1, read as the reverse complement.
AGATAGTTAAAAAGGAAAACTAAAGAAGAATAAAATAAAAGTGTAATGAGCCACTTAACATATTACAAAAGAGCACCGCATATGTCTATAAGAAAGATGAATAACACTCATACTCAACACTCATAATATGAACATGGGGGACTGCTTGGTCTCGAGACAAGACGCCGGTCTCAAGACAGAGAGGTTGTGTGTTCAAATCCCGGCTGCACCATTTTGGATTTTTATTTGTGATTTTTCTCTGCGGCAGCCATCTCTGGTCTCAGCGGCGAGGCCCGGCTTGAAAAGTCACTTACTTATCGACGGAAAAAAAAAATATGACTACCTTCGAAGGCGGAGTTATCTGCCTGTGCGGCGAGGAAACCCTGTGTACACGGCTGCCAGGGAAAAACGGATTAACATGGACAAATTCACTTCCTAGTTTCTAGGAACTCTGCGAGAGGTGAAGGCGAACCTAACGACCCCCCCCCCCCCCAAAAAAAAAAAAAAAATAAAATAAAATAAAATAAAATAAAAAATAAAAAAAAAATAATTAATAAAAAAAAAATAACACTAAAAATAAAATAAGGAACATAAACTGAAAGGGACAACTGTATAGGTTTATACAATTCCTGATGCTTATCAGGGACAAGACAAAATGATGTCGAGAAGTTTGGGTTTGTATAGAAAAATGTGGGAAATCAAGATCACAAGCTCCAAAGAACAAACAATTTATATTCAGTTTAGCTTCACCTGCCATTAAGTACTAGATATGAATATCAAAAAGACTAAAACTATGATCATAAACAAAGAAAATTCTCAAGACCTACAAATAAATATCAAAGTTGAAGGAATACATCTGGAGACAGTCCAGAGCTACAACTACCTAGGACATACTATAACCAGTGATGGAAAATGTGAAACTGAAATAAACAAAAGAATAGGAATGGCAAAAAGTAATTTTAATGTCATGAATCATTTACTAACATCAAAACAAATAACACCAGAGCTAAAACTAAGAATAACAAAATGTTACATCTTCTCAATATTCTTGTATGGTGCAGAAACATGGGCATTAGACAAGAAAACAGAACAGAAAATTGAAACCTTTGAAATGTGGATTTATAGAAGAATCGGTAGAATTGGATGGATAGAAAAAAAAAAAAACGATGAAGTTTTAAAACAACTAAAAATGAAAAGAGAATTACTAAACACAATTAGAACAAGACAAACGAGGTTTTATTGTGGCTTGTTAAAAGGCACAACAGCCTAATAAAAATAATATTGGAAGGGAAAATACAAGGTAAAAGAGGCAGAGGCAGACCAAGACTAACATGGACGAGTAAGATCAAAAGATGGACAAGTCAACCTATGACAATCTGCACCATCAAAGCAAGAGACAGAGTGGAATGGCGTCCATGGTAACCAACCTTCGATGCGGAGTCGGCACTCAATGATGATGCTGACCATTAAACCTTGACGCCCAGACTGGCCAAACAAAGCCATGTTTGGACCCGGTGTTTTTAGAACTTTTGGTTAGGTTTGTTTTTTTTAAATGTAAAACAGTCTAGGAAAGTTCAAGAAAACACTAGCTACAAGAAATAAATTAAATTAAAAACCCGACAGGTTCGCATTTCTTTCAGAAATCCTCTGTTATCGAACTTAATGCTGTATTCATTTAGGTCAAATCTGCATGAATAAGCTAGTCAACATTTTAATTTGTCTCCCTTCTCCTTCCTTCCTTCCTTCCTTCCTTCCTTCCTTCCTTCCTTCCTTCCTTCCTTCCTTCCTTCCTTCCTTCCTTCCTTCCTTCCTTCCTTCCTTCCTTCCTTCCCTTCCTTCCTTCCTTCCTTCCTTCCTTCCTTCCTTCCTTCCTTCCTTCCTTCCTTCCTTCCTTCCTTCCTTCCTTCCTTCCTTCCTTCCTCCTTCCTTCCTCCTTCCTTCCTTCCTTCTTCCTTCCTTCCTTCTTCCTTCCTTCCTTCCTTCCTTCCTTCCTTCCTTCCTTCCTTCCTTCCTTCCTTCCTTCCTTCCTTCCTTCCTCCCTCCCTCCCTCCCTCCCTCCCTCCCTTCCTTCCTTCCTTCCTTCCTTCCTTCCTTCCTTCCTTCCTTCCTTCCTTCCTTCCTTCCTTCTTATTTCCTTCCTTCCTTCCTTCCTCATTTGTCTTTCAGCGTCGAAGTATACAGTTTGTGTTTTTTTTGCTCTTTGGTCTTGCTTCTCCGGCTGTTATTTTTTCAGGTGATTCTAATATTCAAGCAATCCTTTGCGTGGTCGACTATTGAGTATGGTGTTCTAGAAACGTTTATTGAAGGCTCTTTATGTTATGTTTTGATCTTTCCTTAGCAGAGGGATATCGGAGAGGTAGATGAAGATACGTTTTTTTTTCTGTTACCAAAATTAAGTAAGTCTTCATGTGGACACCTTTAACCTTTATCTATTTCCATATTTTGCGTATAAAAAAAATTTAGCCTGTTCCTTTTTCATGCTATCTCAAATAAATGTTTGTTATTTATATTTGTCTAGTCTCCGCCAGAGTTTTTCTTTCGTTTCTTTTAATAGTTTGGGTTCGATGTTTGCTTGCGTATATTATTTATTTTATATAAGTTGGTTAACTCGACACAAGGTCTATTTTATATAAGTTGGTTAACTCGACACAAGGTCTATTTTATATAAGTTGGTTAACTCGACACAAGGTCTATTTTATATAAGTTGGTTAACTCGACACAAGGTCTATTTTATATAAGTTGGTTAACTCGACACAAGGTCTATTTTATATAAGTTGGTTAACTCGACACAAGGTCTATTTTATATAAGTTGGTTAACTCGACACAAGGTCTATTTTATCATCATCATCATCATCATCATCATCATCATCATCATCATCATCATCATCATCATCATCATCATCATCATCATCATCATCATCAAGTACCTGCTGGCGTAGATGATTATGTCTCTCCACAACTTTCGATCTCGACAGTTATTTATCATTTCTGTTGTTCACCTTCTGTTAAGCCATTCTCTTAAGCTGTCTGGTATCTTTTTCTCTTTGCTTCCATCTATCTCGTTGTCCCTAAAATGTTCCCAGTTGTTACGATATATTCCAGCTGTTCTCTTCTCATTACATTGCCAAGAATGATGATTGTTTCTTCCTAATATTGGAAATTAGCTCTCATTTTGCTTTGGCCTCTTTCAGAACGTTTTCATTACTCTTCTTAGCTGTCCATGGTATTCTCAACATTCTTCTGTAAAACCACATTTCTACAGACTCCACTGATTTTCTCGTCTGTTGTCCATTTGTCCATGATTGACATCCATATGTTAAGATTGGCTCTACATAACATTTAAAAACTCTTTTTCTTGTTTCTTTTGTCAAAAATGGATTGAATAGTATCTTCCTCATTTTTTGGAAAGCTGCTTTTGCCTGAGCCATGCTACATCTCACCTCTGTTGTACATCTTCTGTCTGAGGTTAACAAAGCTCCTAAATATTTACATTCATTTACCTGTTTTAACATCGTTCCACTTGTCTTTATTTTGCACTGACGTGATGTCTTTTTCGTTGTGTTACCATTACTTCTGTCTTTTTGCTATTAAAGATGAGTTCTTTATTTTTGCTTTCTTTCACTATAATGTCTAACATTTCTTGTAACTCATCTTCACTCTTAGCAATTATATATTTTATATAAGTTGGTTAACTCGACACAAGACTTATAATAGAGCAGTTTGATACAAGGAGAGAGCGAAAGAATGTATAGGAGAGAGAGAGAGAGAGAGAGAGAGAGAGAGAGAGAGCGAGAGAAGTATACATGTGTAATGTGCCATAATATTTGAGATAATGTGTGTTAGAAAGTGAGTGATATTGTGAGAAAGTTTACGTAACAAAGTATGAGTATGTATGCCAGTGATAGACAGACAGACAGACAGACAGACAGACAGACAGACAGACAGACAGACAGACAGACAGACAGACAGACAGACAGACAGACAGATAGATAGAAAAGATAGATAGATAGATAAGCAGATAGACAGAGAGATGGATGGATGGATGGATGGATGGATGGATGGTTGGATGGTTGGATGGTTGGATGGTTGGATGGATGGATGGATGGATGGATGGATGGATGGATGGATGGATGGTTGGACGGACGGATGGACAGATGGATGAATTAATGGATGGAAAGAATACGTGTCAGAAAACGTGTGAGGGGGATAGAAAGAGAAAACATGCAAAAGTCGGCGTTGCTGTCAGGAACAACTACGTGCACCGACTCCACGGACAATACAAACACTCGTCTTGTCAGTGCAAGTTCATGGTTAACATTGAAGAGGTCACTGTAATGTTTTGTCATCTGCAGACGTGCAAATGTCCTCGATGGCCCTGAACTAAGCAAAGAAAAGCAAGCAGTTTGCACTCGGCCATGGCCTCGGTGGAAGATCTAACAATGTTGCGTCCTCGAGCGGGCATGTGATACCAGTGGGGGATTAATCGTAGGCCGAGGTCATAACATTTTCGACGACAAAGTCAACTTAAAAAACATGTAAACGAAAATAAAAAAAAAGAGAAAATCGACACAGTAAATGAGGCTAAATGTTGATACAAGTAAGGCTAAACGTCGATACAACACTAGATGAAGCTATCTATCTATCTATCTATCTTTCGTTCGCCCGAAGTATTGTCTATATCTGCAATGTCGTTTCCTGTATAAATTTTACTGTCTTTTGTAATTCTTGCAGTAGCCCATATAGTTTTGTCTGTAGTGTTGTATCTATGGGCCAATGGATTTTCCTTAGTCCACTATATTCTGTGCAATCTTGAAGTATGTGTTCAACAGTCTGGGGCGCCTGTCCACATGTACAAGTAGTTGATGTGCCGATCTTGAATTTTGTATACATGTGACTATGGAGTCTATTGTGTCCTGTTCTGAGGAGTATAATGATAACTTGTTCATATCTATTCATATTATGAAAGGTATCCTGATTTGGGGCTTATGGTCCTCTGGTTGATTTGATTATCTGTTTCTTATGATGGTATGTAACCGGTATATCTAGTTGTGTGCCTGTTGAACCTTCCTTTGCCAACTGATCTGCTTTCTCATTTCCTGGTATTCCACAGTGAGACGGGATCCATTGCAGGGCAACCCTGTGGTGCTTGCAGAGTTTAGTCAATAAGGTCTGCAGATGTGGTAATTTTCTGGATTGCAGTGCCTGGAGTACTGATCTTGCATCTGTCAAAAACACTACAGACTGTGGGCTAAGATTACTGTTCAACAGTTTTTCTATTGCCAACTTTATTGCTTGTATTTCTGCATCATAATTGTGACAATATTACCTGTTGCTATTTTATTCATATCCCTAGTGTTATTTGGGTACTCTATACATGCACCTGCTCCACCATTCTTTACCGCATTCTGTGATGATCCATCTGTGTACACACGAATCCATAGGTCTTGTGGGTATTCTTCATCCATGAAACTGAGAGTTTGTGTTTTTCGCTGTAGACTATTCTGTTCCTCTTTGTCAACTATTCCTTTCACTTCTGTCCGTATTTGAACTGATAATCCCGATTCCTCTGTCCAGGGAGTCTGTTCTGGTATGGGCAGCAGGGGGTTAACAACTCTTGGCATGTCTGGTGTTTGTCTACAAATTCGCTTGGCTTGGTGGATAAAACTGCTTCTCTTAAGTCGTCCCAATACAAGATTTTGGAATCGGTCCTTCATTGGATGTCTCGGCATGCATGCAAATTTTTCTGCCTGTATCAGCACCTTTGTGTCTCTCCGTTCTCTCAGTGCTGGTATCCTCCACAATTTCTCCATCTCCAATATTGGTGTTTATTTCATTGCTCCTGTGCTGACCCTAAGTGCCTGGTTTTGTACTTTGTCCAGCTCTTGCAATGTGGTGTTTGATGCTGAGCACCATGCGGATGATCCATATTCTAAATGTGGGCGTATACTCTGTTGGTAAATTTTACTGAGTATTTTCCCACTCGCACCCCATGTAGTTCCACACAGCTTTCTTAGAATAGCCAATTTTCTCCTTGCTTTTTGGGTTGCCTTATTTATCTGCTGTTTCCAAGATAGTTTGTTATCAAACGTAACTCCGAGATACGTAGCTTGTATGTCTTCTTTCACAGGCTCATTGTTTATGTTTATGTAGATGGTTCCTGCTTTTTGTTTTGTGGAGAGAGTGAAAAGTGTAGTACTGCATTTGTTTGTATTGATGCTGATACACCATCTATTTGTCCATGAATTCAGTGCATTCGTAGCTCTTTGTTGCAATTTGGAGGCCACTGTTGCATACTCTTCTGTGCACCACATTACCAAGTCATCTGCATACATTGCCACTTTGATACCATGTGGTACTTCAGTAACTAGATCATTGATGTAGATCAGAAAAAGTGTTGGAGATAGTGCCCCTCCTTGTGGAACGCACTGGCGCAGTAAGACCTTCTTACTCTTAAGACCATCCAGTTGCACTCTGGCTCTCCTGTTATGCAGGTATGCTTTGACCCATTTGTACATCCTGCCATTTACTCCATAATTTCTCAGTTTATTCAAAAGTCCACCCTTCCATACCTTATCAAATACTTTCTTTAGGTCTATCCATGCTGCTAGTACCAGTTTCTTTTCTTGAAATGCATCCTCAATTTCCTGGGAAAGATAGGTTGCCTGATCTTCGGTAGAGTAACACTGTCTAAAGCCTGCTTGTTGTGGGACAAGGAGATTTTCACTTTCCAGGTACCACTGCAGTCTGAGATTGATTATACGTTCCATTGTTTTACACAAACAGCTTGTAAGGCTGGTTGGTCTATAGGTGGATGTCGTTGAACCATCTTTTCCTGGCTTTAGTAATGGTATCATAATTGCTTCTCTCCATGCCTGTGGCACTCTACCTGTGATCCAGTAAATGTTGTAGATCTGCAGTAGTTTTGATTTAGCTGCAGTTCCCAAGTTCTTAATCATTTCATTGGACACTCCATCACTGCCTGGTGACTTTTTCATTTTTAATTTGGGTATTGCCAGCTCTAGCTCTCTTTGTGTAGTGGGTATTTCCATGACTTCATGTGTGGTCTCTTCTTGTCTTGCATTTTGTTGTTTTAAACGGGTCTCTTGTCGTTTCTTTAGGCTAATTTCAATATTATTGTCATTTGCAAATGAGTCTGCAAAGTGATTTGCTGCATGCTTACCTGTTAGGATGTCTCCATCCTTCTTCAGTGTAATTTTGGTGTTCCTTTCTGTACCCTCATCATTCAGCTGTTTTACAAGCTTTCACACTTTTCTTGTGTGTCGTTCAAGATTCAAGGACTCTGTTTTCTCTTTCCAGCTTCTCCGTCTGGCTTGTAGTTTAGTCCATTGAAATTTGGCTTTAGCATGCTGATAGTTATTGTGGTGTTCCTGGCAAGGGTTATTTTCTGCTTGCTTTCGAGATGTTTCCATGTCATTGTGAAGCTGCTCTAGTTCACTACTCCAGTATGGTTTGTATTGTTTCCGTGCCCCTCTAGGTATTGTTTCACTGGCAGCTTGTATTATTAGTCTACTGAATTCATCAATTATTTTGTTGATGTCTCTGTCTGTATTTATATCTTTAGTCAGTACACTGGTGTAGTGTTGATACATTTTCAGTCTGCCTTTTTGTAATTCCATCTGGATAGAGTGCTGCTCTCCCTGACGGCCTCATTTTGCACCACTAAAAAGACTGGTCGGTGGTCGCTGCCTCCAAGTTTTTTCCCAACAATACGTGTGATATTCCAATCCAGGTCTGGTGAATGGAAAGCAAGGCCTGGTGTAGATGTGGTATGCAATGATCTGAAATAGAATGTTGGTGGATCTGTTGTCTGGTTTAATAGTATAAGCCCATTGTCATCCTGCCAATTTTCAAGTTCTTCACCTCTCTTGTCCATATGTTCATAGCCCCAGCTCTGTGAATGGCTGTTAGAGTCTCCACATACAATTATTCTTTCTTTTAATGTAATTATGTCTAGTGCTAGTGGGAGGTCACTCGGACAGTATTAGTTAAGTAGATGAAAGTCTGTATTTTCTGTCCTGAGGTGCAGTATTTTATATTCCGCCCCATCCATATGCACTTCAATCTGATATGCACTGATGTTGTTCTTTACAAGTGTCAATATTCCGCCCTTTTGTCTGTTTTTTTTCTGTCAGATCGGTAGCACTGGTATCCCCTAATCTTCAAGGCTATGTCGTTGTTTAGATGGGTTTCCTGCAAACAGCATATGTTTACTTGTTCTTCATGCAGGATATTTTCTAATTTTATCTTTTTACTGTACTCTTCTCTTTTGCTGTTGATGCCTTCAGCATTCCAGTGCATTATTTTTAGTGGTCTTATTTTGGATTGGCCAGTAGCTCTATTCTCTCGCCCCCTGACTCCACAGAGCGGTTGAGAAGGACATCCAGTAATAGAGGTTGGGCCCTTTCGAGGCTGAGGGCCCGGCGCTGCACCTGCCTGAGTGTCCATCACAAGGCGAGTGCCATATCGATTTGCGGTTATAGACATACTTCCCATTGGCGTGAGTGCGTGGCATCCTGATTGTTGTAGTGCGCCTTTTGGCTGGTTGCCTCCGACTTCAGCACTTAAACTTGCTAGAGCAGACTGTGGTCTTGCTCTGGTGTAGGAAGGCCTGGCCAGTCTTGGTTTTCAGTTCCTAGTGACTGTTAAGCCCCATCCCCACAACAAGGAGCTGGCCTTGATGAGGTAGATGAAGCTAAATGTAGATACACGGTGACGCTAAATGTCGTTACACCATGACACTAAATATCAATACACGATGACGCTAAATGTCGATACACTAGACGAAGCTAAATATCGGTACACGATGACGCTAAATGTCGATACACCATGACACTAAATATCAATACACGATGACGCTAAATGTCGATACACTAGACGAAGCTAAATATCAATACACGATGACGCTAAATGTCGATACACCATGACACTAAATATCAATACACGATGACGCTAAATGTCGTTACACCATGACACTAAATATCAATACACGATGACGCTAAATGTCGTTACACCATGACACTAAATATCAATACACGATGACGCTAAATGTCGATACACTAGACGAAGCTAAATATCGGTACACGATGACGCTAAATGTCGATACACTAGACGAAGCTAAATATCGGTACACGATGACGCTAAATGTCGATACACTAGACGAAGCTAAATATCAATACACGATGACGCTAAATGTCGATACACTAGACGAAGCTAAATATCAATACACGATGACGCTAAATGTCGATACACTAGACGAAGCTAAATATCAATACACGATGACGCTAAATATCGATACACTAGACGAAGCTAAATATCAATACACGATGACGCTAAATGTCGATACACTAGACGAAGCTAAATATCAATACACGATGACGCTAAATGTCGATACACCATGACACTAAATATCAATACACGATGACGCTAAATGTCGTTACACCATGACACTAAATATCAATACACGATGACGCTAAATGTCGTTACACCATGACACTAAATATCAATACACGATGACGCTAAATGTCGATACACTAGACGAAGCTAAATATCGGTACACGATGACGCTAAATGTCGATACACTAGACGAAGCTAAATATCGGTACACGATGACGCTAAATGTCGATACACCATGACGCTAAATGGTGACAGACTAGACGAAACTAAATGTCGATACGCGATGATGTTAAATGTCGATACACGATGACGCTAAATGTCGATACACGATGACGCTAAATGTCGATACACTAGACGAAGCTAAATATCGGTACACGATGACGCTAAATGTCGATACACGATGACGCTAAATGTCGATACACTAGACGAAGCTAAATATCGGTACACGATGACGCTAAATGTCGATACAACACGTGAGACAAATCCTTCCTCTCAGTCTTACAATGAACTGGCGGTAAGTCGTTCCACAATGAGCAGGTGGAGACAGTTTGATAAGAGACACATTTCAACATTCTCCATATCTGCATTGAGCATAGGTAAACGTGTTTTTGATTCCGCAACACCTTTACATACCGAGTGCACCGCACAACAGCTTTACCTACCGAGTGCACCGAACAACAGCTTTACCTACCAAGTGCACCGAACAACAGCTTTACCTACCGAGTGCACCGAACAACAGCTTTACCTACCGAGTGCACCGCACAACAGCTTTACCTTCCGAGTGCACCGCACAACAGCTTTACATACCGAGTGCACCGCACAACAGCTTTACCTACCGAGTGCACCGCACAACAGCTTTACCTACCGAGTGCACCGCACACCAGCTTACCTAACGAGTGCATCGCACAACAGCTTTACCCTACCGAATGCACCGCACAACAGCTTTACCTACCGAGTGCACCGCACAACAGCTTTACCTACCAAGTGCACCGCACAACAGCTTTACCTACCGAGTGCACCGCACATCTTTACCTACCGAGTAAAGAAGTAGCTTTACCCTACCGAATGCACCGCACAACAGCTTTACCTACCGAGTGCACCGCACAACAGCTTTACCTACCGAGTGCACCGCACAACAGCCGGCCTATTGAACCAATCTGCCTTAACAGTTAGAACAATGGAGAAGTCATCTATGAGAAAATATTTGATGTTACAGGGTACAAGATAAATAAAAATAAAGGACCCACAGAAACACAGAGGAAGATGCACCATGATTCCGAGTCTACAATCTCCAGCATGCAAAGTGAAACCCGGATAGCCTAGTTGGCCGTGTGCTCTAGCGTTTGGTTTTCTTGGCAAGTCGCTGTGTCCAGGAATACGAGTTCGATTCTGCTTAAAAACCATCTATTATTCTTATTTTTTTCTGTTGTTGATTATTTATGATTTTTTTCCGAGTGTTGTAAACATACCTTTTCCCCGAAATTATTCCCTGATTTATCAACTCGGAAGTTTCCCTCTATAATATTAATCATTTTATTATTTATCTCCTGTCTAAACAAACCACTGGAAACTACTATTCGTGCTGTTTCGTCCTATAACTGTTTGTCTACAACGCAAGTATTCAGCCCTACCCTATCCGAGAGATACTTGTCTTAATAGGATGATACAGGTATACAATTTATTTCCGAGTTGTGTTCGTAACCCTTTATGGCATAGTCATGAATGCACCTGCGTAAAATACATCTTCAATGTTAGCTATTTCTTTCATAGCTTAGTTGGCCGTGTGCTCTAGCGCTTCGCTTCTCGTGGAAAGGCTTTGTGCCGAGGAGTAGGTCTTCGATCCTGCTTCGGAAATATATTGTTCTAAGTTTTTGTTGTTGTTGTTGATTGTTTGTAATTTTTTTCCCGAGTGTTGTAAACATACTTCTTCCCTGAAATAATTCGCTGATCTATCGCTGCGGAAGTTTCCTCCATAATAATGTTCCTTTATTATTAGTTGTCTCTTTTATTATTTGTTGTCTCTTTTATTATTTGTTGTCTCTTTTATTATTAGTTGTCTCTTTTATTATTAGTTGTCTCTGTTATTATTATTTGTCTCTTTTATTATTTGTTGTCTCTTTTATTATTAGTTGTCTCTTTTATTATTAGTTGTCTCTTTTATTATTATTTGTCTCTTTTATTATTAGTTGTCTCTTTTATTATTATTGTCTCTTTTATTATTATTTGTCTCTTTTCTCAACATCTGTCGAGCCGAGAGAACAGAAATTTGTAGGAAAAGCTAAAGGTGTCATATTGAGAAATTATTGTTCGTTCATAAATTGGTGCCCACAGAGTTGATCAATCATCTCGGAAATTGTTTGATGAATTTCTGAATTCTTTTTCATGAAATCTTATTTTTTTTTCCACCGACCTTTCCATTTTGTAACATTTAAGTACAAAGGTAGTCTGAATTTTGTACAAATCGTTTTTTGTTATATATTTTTTGAAAAATATCAAACCGCGTGCTCTAAAATTAGATTTTACTGTAAATTACGTTAATTTTCTAACAATTCAAGCTAAAGGCGTATCCGTATCACACTGAAGAGGGCAACATTTTTCATTTGATTTTATATCTTCGTCATAGAGATAGGTAAACTTTGATCAATGTATCAAGCACACATATTCGCCAAATAGCAGGCGTGTCATCAACAAAATGTATGGAACAACCAGAACATGAAACACACATAGTCAAAGAGTGTCATGAACAACATTGTGCACATGTCATACATACGTCATTCCGAATCAGAAGTCTCTAAGAGGTTAACAACTGTTTCGGTTGGACAAAATGCAATCCATCTCGTTGCCAGTATTGTTCTTCTTCTCTGAGCACATGGTCGTCACATTTTCTCCAGTACTCAATGTCTATCGTTGAGAGGGCATCACGCGTCAATCTTTTAACATCACACCTTTTAAACGTCGTGTTCTGCGCAGCAACTCGCCCTTTGACTTTAGCCCACACAAGTTCTATTGGGTTGAGGTGCGAATGATAAGGTGGGAGGCGAAGAGATGTGTGGCCATACTTTGCAATTATTTTATCTATTTGATATAACTTTGTCTTCTTAGTTTGTCTAACAAGTTGCAACAACTCTGGTTTTAACTGGGTGTTTTGAAAGGAAACATTTTCTTTTCTAAACCATGTGATGATTTGGTCTTTTGTGCTTGACGTAGGAACTTTGTCCTCCAGTGCGACGACATTATGATAGGATGCATTGTCCATTACAAGACATGAAGGTCTATCCAGAATGGGGAGTAGAGTGTTCTTTATCCAGTCTCTGAAAATTGATCCATTCATTTCAGTGTGGCAGTCCCTATAATTTGTAGACTTTGATTGAAAAAAAAGTTTTGTGCCATCAAGACCATTCTCTCTACTGCCAGCATGTACCAATATAATGCGTTGTCCTTTGCTGCTGTGAATTTTTCTTTTATTTTCTCTGTCAACTGATTGCCATTCTTTCTCATATGTATGATGAGCATTGACCCACGTTTCATCCAAATATACTATGTCGTAGCCTTCCATTCGTCGCTCACGGATCTGCCTCAGGTATTTGCTTCGGGCAGCTATCAGGTGTAGGTTTTCACAAACAATATTTCTACCACTAGCAGATTTTCGAAAAGTGAAACCAGCGCCTCTTACGATCTTCCAAAGAGTCGTTTTTGAGATTTCAATATCACATTCTAATTGCAGTCGAACTTTAAGTTTGCGCAATGTAACAAGTTGATTCGATTCAAACATTTTCAAAATTTCACATGTAATAACATCTTTGTCAAAATCATCAACTTTCATTTTTCTTCCTTGCTTGACCGTCGCCTCTGCAGAGTCAAAGTTTTGTCCTATCCATCGATTGAAAGACTTTCTATCTATATTTAGAGCTGCCCGTGTTATGTTTTCTGTTTTTTTGATATCGTAATATAACCGACCACTTTTAGAGTCCTTGCTAAAGTGCCTGTACAATGTTACCTTTTGCAAAGTGATGAATTTACACTTTAAACTCTTCATGGTTTTAAAAATTAAGTAGTAACTTCACAACAACTTACACATTATCACATAAAAAGGAATATTCATTAATAGTAAATATTTAGTCAAAATACGCCTCTGGACCAATTTAACAAGAAACGGGAAATGAAATAACTAAAAAAACCTCGGAGTGGTAGTAATGCAATAATATCGACAATAGTAGTAACATATGGTAGCGACCAGCAGTAGTTGGGACATAAATTTAAGTATGGAAAATTCCAGCCAGAATAACAAGTTAAGGGAATAAAGTTTATCGTAGGGATAGGGACACCCACCAAGTTAAGGTAGAAGTTCAAGAGGATAGTGGACAAGGAAGGAAAGGTAGAATTATACTGAGAGTTTAGGTCCATAGAAATTTCCACGATTTCCACAACAGCAGGTTGGGGAAATAACAATATAGCATGCGTTGACCCCATGACTTTGGCCATCTGATAAATAAGTTGTCATCCAACTACCAAGATAGGTCATTGTCATGAGGTAACCATTATTTAAATAAGGTATAGAAAGTCACGAAAACAAAGTGTTATTTATCAAGTCGTGGATAGTTGAGACACAGGTCAGATTTTGAGTCACAAAATGGTGAGGAGTGACCGACGCAAGTGATCAGAAGAGTGCAAATTATCACTTTGCGACAGTTTGATTGGCTGCTGATTTTAGGCGAAGAGTATGAGGTTGGAGTATTTAAACTTCAACACTATATGTTTGAGTTTAAGTCCGGAGTAAGGGATAGACACATTCAGTGATAGATACAGATAGCAGGACAGAACTGTTAGAAGAGTCAGAACAGTTAGTCAGGAATGCGAATTAGACAGTTAGAGTTAGAACAGTCAGAACAGTTAGAAAAGTTAAGATTAAAAAGTTGAGCCAGTTAGTTAGGAAGTTAAGAATCTTCAAGTTGTAGTTTCAAGTCAGTTGAGAAGTTATTAAGTAAGTTGATAGAGAGTAGTGAGTATAGCAATGACAATATGAACTTTAGTGTTGTGAAAGTGCTTAAGAGTATTTCAAGTTGTTTCACATTCCTCAGGAACGTAAGTTGAATAATGTTGTATGCAAAATATGCACTTGGGACCGATCATAGTCATTGGCGATTTGCCTCAGAGAAATCCCGAATTAATGAACATTAATTTAAGATATGTGCATTAACTACAGAACGATCATAGACCAAGATTAATAATAGAAATCAATAAACTGATTATAATTATATAATGAGAGAAAAAGTTTGTCATGATTTACCTGTTGTGATCAACTATAAATGTGATGTGCTGTCAAGAGAGTACAAAGTTAATATAAAGAATAATTAACATCACAGCTCTATAACAGTAAGACTCTGTACAGCGCCTTCCTTCCAGAACAGTTCATGTTATGATGTAGTTTGATCAAATAGGGGTGTATCTGAAAGCTTATTCCCCTTGTTATGAACTCTTCTAAGACTGAAGTTAATTTGTCTTAATCAGCCATTTGTGTGATAATCTCTGGAACCTTATTTTCTTTTCTCTTGAAGTTGGTCATGGCTGCCTGCTTTAATACCAAAGTCGGGGGGGGGGGGGGGGGCGGCCGGGGGGAGGTGGGTGAAACTGGTTGGTCTCGAGGCCGACGTCTTGCCTCGAGACAGAAAGGTTGTGGGTTCAAATCCCGGCTGCAGCAGTTGGGATTTTTATTTATGCTTTCTCTCTGCAGCAAACACCTTTGGTCTCAGCAGCGAGGCCCGGCTTGAAACGTCAATTACTCATGGACGAAAAAAATATGAGTACCTCCGAAGACGGGATTATCTGCCTGTGCGGCGAGGGACCCCTGTGCACACGGCTGCCAGAGAAAAACGGATTAACACGCAAAATTCAGTTCCTAGTCTCTAGGGACTTCGTCAGAGGTAAAAGCTGGCGAACGAAAAAAAAATACCAAAGTCGTATTTTTAGTTATAATTATAAAATGTTGCTACGCGTATGAATACAGACGTCTTTGGAGAACTACATTCCACTCATTTGCTTAAGGTTGATATTTTATTGAAAGGGTTCATATTTGACAGTGTACAGAATAGGAATGTCTTAGAATAGTTAATTTTACTGTTCTTAATATTTTAGTTCAGTAATGTCTATGAAAACAAATATTTTTAAAATTGGACAAATTTGACACTGTACAAAATATAAATGTCTTAGAATAGTTCTCTCTCTCTCTCTCTCTCTCTCTCTCTCTCTCTCTCTCTCTCTCTCTCTCTCTCTGCGATCAGGACTCAATCAGAGTAGGACTCCAGACTCTCGCACGAAGACAGCTGTCTGTTCAAGCCTGTTAGATCCACTCCGCTTGAATACCTGTTAAAACGTTGCACTGTGTTCTGCGCCAGTGGTCCAGTGCATCCGATTTCAGCCAGCATTTTGTTCAGGCTTGCTTTCCTTAGGTTTTGATTGTCCCCAATCTTCCTGCAAGGCAGCAGATGATCTTTTCTGTAGGGGGATTCTGCCTTTAGATGGTCGACCCTCCCAGGTTTACGAGCACCATCTGCCCGAGTCACTAGAGGTGACTAACACTGACATGAGACTTGTAAAATGAGGAAACTGCAACAAGGAACACTTTTCATGCACAGCCTCCAACTGTTCCCGCCGCCTATCCCCATATACCGGTAAGTCACGTCTTCTTGAAAATGATGATCGTCGTAACACTTGATGATGTTAGGTCATCGTTGATGACTCCAGCTCCGAACATATGGACACACAGTCAGTCGTCAAATTATCTCCGTCGTACATCAAACAGCAGACCGTAAGATTTGCGTACGGCCGGTTTAGGGAACCATTACGATTACGTAGCACACAACAATGTCGCCGAACACATAATCTCGCTCCCTTTAGATTTCTGTCTGATTACTCTAGTGTAAGCAGCCTACGTCGAACAAAACACGAAGCAAATTCCCCAAAGAGAAAAAACTGTGGCTGACGAAGTAGTTTACATTAATATGTATCATGGAAATAACTTGAGTCAAAGAATTCTAACATCGGTCATGAACAGCACCAATGTGACGTAAAGCGCATATCAAGTCTAGATGGTGGAAGAATAGTTAATTTGACTGTTCTTAATATTTTAGTTCAGTAATGTCTATGCGGACAAATATTTTAAAAATTGGACAAATTTGACACTGTACAAAATATGATTGTCTTAGAATAGTTAATTTTACTGTTTTTAATATTTTAGTTCAATAATGTCTATGAGAACAAATATTTCTAAAATTAGACAAATTTGACCCTTTTTGATGTAAAATAACTACATTGAAACAACAGATGTACGTTATACCGTCACGTTTGGTAATTTTTATTAATGAAGTATAGACACATTATTATAATCAATTCATGTTTCAAAACTTATAAGATTTATAAAGTCTACTAAAATATCATCAAGAAACAGGTATATGGTGACTGTTTATCTGAGAGAGTGGTGCCGATGTGGAGCTAGTTGGGCGAGCTCACTCTTTGGTCGAGCTGTCTACCGTCCTGGGGCAGAGTGAGCGCTGGTAATCTCATCATGAAACCCGCAATAAGAAATAGAGAATCCCTAATTTCTTTGAAACAATCGACACATTTTTGGGAAGGTCTTGGCCAGCACTACACCAGACCTTCTTTCTTTACCAGGAAAATAAACTGATTTAATTTTACAGCTGCTTGGTTCTCAAACTCTATCTGTTGATGGGCACAGTTGTTTGTCATTGATACCTTAGTTGATTTGATCATTGTGTCTATCCAGGAAGATAAAATACACATTTCTTCTTTTGTACACTCGAAGTGATTAGAAACTTTATCTTAAAGTACAAAAAAAAGTATGTGGTTAAAAATTGAACATTGCAGCTGGAGGAGACCAAGGCGATTAACAGCAGCAGAGATGAAGTTGCAAGCGAACCACAAGAGGTACTCCACCTCTTCGTAGTGCCTCTAGTAACAGACTAACCAGTCTAGTCTGGCCAAGTGAGGAGGGATCGAGAGGGAAGGCAACCAGTACTAAAAAATGGCATACTGAAGTCGGATGTGTTGTGCCGAAATATCACAGTTGTATTGCAAGCCATAACAAAAGGCATGCAGCCACCTTAATGTCCTTTTAAGGGCGGATGACAAAGCGGTGTATTAAAGTAGGCATAGGTTGAACTCATGAAAGGAAACACCCAAGAAAGTCTCAGATTTCCGAATCTCTGATCTTTTTATGACGAGGATTAACTACAAAAATACAATTCCTACATAAATATCGACCTGGGATAAAATGTTGCGTTTTGTATGTGATGTCGGAAATTGCGAAACCACTCCCATAAAATATCGATTGTAAGGATGAGTGGAATGTTCTAAACTCAAGACATCTGTATCCATAAATATTTTTCAATTTTAAAGATTATAACTAAAGTTCTACTTTAAGATGGAAAAAAACAGCTGTGTATGGGATGAACGCGACTTCTCTCAACAGACAAGTTCACTAACTTCCACGCTACCGCCGGTTTTCAGTCTGTTGTATAACAATAATTGCTGTATAAAAACGGCATACATTTCAACTTAATAATAATAACAATAAACTTAATCCATAATTAATCTGTCTACTTTATGGACAACTGGCAGATAGCAAAAGAACTAGGGGTAGCCCAAAACTTCAATTTGTAGACGTGTGTAAACGTGACATGAAGACTGAACATAAACCCTGCAGCCTGGGAAGAAATAGCTGCAGACCACAATCTTTGGAAACACACTCTAAAGATCCAACTAAACCCCAGGAAGCAGACAGATTCATAGAAAAAAAAGCATAAAAGAAAAGAAAAAAATATATATTTCTTAGGGGCGCTGCAAAATCCATAGTCAACTATGACAAACTGAGGCTACTAATCCATAATTTGTTTAATTTTTTATGTTTTAATCAGTTATCGTGAATTAGTTACAGGATATAATTGTTATAGCTCCACAGATTAATGTGTATATGAACAAATATAAAATATGATGAGTAGATCTCCATATGAATGTGGAGATAAGAACAAATATGAAATATAATGAGCAGACAGACCCCCATATGAATGTTGAGATAAGAACAAATATAAAATATAATGAGTGGATCCCCATATGAATGTTGAGATAAGAACAAATATAAAATATTAAATATTATGAGTAGATCTCCATATGAATGTTGAGATAAGAACAAATATAAAATATTAAATATTATGAGTAGATCTCCATATGAATGTTGAGATAAGAACAAATATAAAATATTAAATATTATGAGTAGATCTCCATATGAATGTTGAGATAAGAACAAATATGAAATATCATGAGTAGCGCTGCGTATAAATGTTGCCAGCCACCATGCGTGCTACAGACTTTCATTCTGGTTAAAGAAAAGATAAATAGTTGCCGGCCCCTGAACTAGAGGTGATGATGTTGATTTTTATTATCAGTAACCGGGACTCGTTGGAGACCAGACGCAGTACAAACGATGAAGTGTAATTGAATTTGATTATTATTTGTGTGTGTGTGTGTGTGTGTGTGTGCGTGCGTGCGTGCATGCGTGCGTGCGTGCGTGTGTGCGTGTGTGTGTGTAGAGAGAGAAAACAGGGAGTTCCGCTCGAAGACTTCCTGGGGAAACAATAAGTTCGAAACTTGTGAAGATTGGACGAGATGAACGGTCGCATAACTTGTACACAAAATACATCTGCTCGATATACGTATATTAGCTTCAGTTTTAAAAAAAAATATAAAGTCGCAGCGCAGTGATTTAATGATGCTACTAGACGTTTTTTCCTCTGTTCCTGCCTAAGCTGATAACAGGGAAAGTAGGGTCACAGTTGAATTTTGTTGTCATAGTAACGAGGAAGTAATTTCTGAAATGGCCTACTTATAGTTCTCATACACATTGTAAGGTGGACAGATGTCGTTGTACAGTTGAAGCCGGTTTAATTTCCACAGACATTGAAGCCTATACACGAGCAATGGCTCGAGTTATTTGAGCAATATCACAGCAAACTGGACTACGGTGGCTGGTTGTACAGATATTTAGCACATTTAGCTGCCGTGTGATTATGTTATGTAATCGGTATTATTTTTATCTATCTATCTTTCTATCTATCTATCCGAAGTATTGTCTATATCTGCAATGTCGTTTCCTGTATAAATTTTACTGTCTTTTGTAATTCTTGCAGTGGCCCATATAGTTTTTTCTGTAGTGTTGTATCTATGGGTCAATGGATTTTCCTCAGTCTACTATATTCAGTACAGTCTTGAAGTATGTGTTCAGCAGTCTGGGGCGCCTGTCCACATGTACAAGTAGTTGATGTGCCGATCTTGAATTTTGTATACATGTGACTATGGAGTCGATTGTGTCCTGTTCTGAGGCGCATAATGATAACTTGCTCATATCTATTCATATTATGAAAGGCATCCTGATTTGGGGCTTGTGGTCCTCTGATTATTATTATTATGTTAGAGGAGTCGTGGCCTCCGCTGTGTCCTTTGAATATCCGCCGCTGCCGTATATAACTTTTTTTCAGGATATGTTGTTATCGTTCGAACTGTTAAACATGACATATAGCTCACAGCTAAGGAAAGTAGTAATAGCATAGAAGAGCTTTAGTTATCATGGTTACTAAACGTTGCATCTGAGAACCGTGAGGCCAAACGATATCACAGAATAATGGAGGTTAAAACCCCTTTAAGGCAACTGAGCTGAGTGCGGTCAACGAAACACAGCTGACAGTAGGCGCCAGGACCAGCGAACTACAGCTGACTGTGTGTGTCAGGATCAGTGAACCACAGTTGACTGTGTGTGTCAGGATCAGTGAACTACAGCTGACTGTATGTGTCAGGATCAGTGAACAACATTACTGATCAAGACCCTGCTTAACCTCCCAGCAGTGCTCGTAGAAACAATCTGTCCAGCCTGGCCAAGCCAATAGGAATCGAAGAGGGAAGGTAACTCGGCACAGAAAATGCGGAGCTGACATCGGATGTTCTTGGATGAAAGGCGCAAATAAACTGAAACGCATCTACGTCCATTTAACGTCCTGTTAAGGACAGACGATGAAGAGGTCTATCCATTCCATTAGCAGTCATCGGGTAACGCCAGAAGGAAAGAACGGCGACTTAAATTAAATTAATTTGCATTTAATTAAAATTATATTCTTCAGATATTTAACAAGAAACTTTACAGTTAAATCTTTTTCTCCCGGTGATAACTTAGTGATAACTTCGGCTGAAATGCCTTTCGCCTTTTTATTTTTGCTTTCACCAAAATCGATCTGAGGAAGATAAAATAAGATGTCGTTATGCCATAGTCGTGATAGAGATGTCATACATCACATATCTTGGCCCGCAGGTGAAACAAATAAACAACATTCTTTGACATTGATTTCACCTTTCCACTGAAGTAACGAGCTGAAAGATGAAAGGGTGCGAGCAAACTGAAGCGAGTCTTCAGTTGTTGTCGTCAGAAATAATTTATTGATTTTCCTATGGGAATTCCAATTAGGCTCATCAAGATGTGGCGGAAGTAGACCTGGAGATAGACAGAAGAGAACTGCGCAGCTTTTCGTGTAGAAGCAATTACCTTCTGGCGGTTGAGAATGTGAAAAGTCGGTGAGTCTCAGGTGGTCCCGCTAGGGTAGCGCTGACGTAATGGGAGAGACTGACATTGTGTTGGCTGCCGTCTCGGCAACGAATGTTGTTTGTAATGTTCTTATCAGTATCTTACACTCGTATCGAAAAGCTGATATTCTCATACTCTCTGGTGTTTTCCCTCCCGTCTATAATAAACTGATGCATTCTCTTATTCATGTTTTTCTCCCATCTATAGTAAAATTCTGTCTTTCTTTTGCATTGGTTCTGACACGCTACTATTCTCTCACTTTGTCATGTTTCTCTCACATCTATAATATTGTGCTGTCTTTCTCTTATCTTAGTTCTGACACACCACTATTTTCTCACTTTGTCATGTTTCTCTCACATCTATAATATTGTGCTGTCTTTCTCTTATCTTGATTCTGACACACCACTATTCTCTCACTTTGTCATGTTTCTCTCACATCTATAATATTGTGCTGTCTTTCTCTTATCTTGGTTCTGACACACCACTATTCTCTCACTTTGTCATGTTTCTCTCACATCTATAATAATGTGCTGTCTTTCTCTTATCTTGGACAGGCTGCCATCTCTTATTTCATCAAGATTCTCCCAAATCTATAGTAAGTAAAGTACTACCTTTCTCTTGTCGGCTCCCCTTAACCCTCGCGAATCAGTTTACTTTTCACATTGGTGACATACCTCTCGCATGTTCCAGTTGTTATTTCTACATTTAATTACCTTTCTCAAAGAAAGGTGAGGAACAACTAAACCAAGTAGACGAATTAAATATCTCGGCACTCTGGTGTCATATGACAACAGACAAGAAACAGAGACACAGAAAGAAACAGAGAGATGTAGTAAAACATCAGTCAGTTGGGCCGAGTGGCTTCAGCTCACAGGCCGCTGGATCCATAAGAAAAACAACGAAACATGTCAGGCAATTGGCCAAATGCAACCATTATTTGTAAGCAAAGAGAAGACGTTAAATAAAAGAAAGAGCTCTTGCAAACATAATCTTGGGGGCCGGGTGGTTTTGAGATAGAAGGTTGGGCTCAGGATAGGAAGGTCAAGGGTTTGAACGTGTTGAGAATTATTCGCGTGGAATCCGTGGTTTCTTCTTCGCTTTACCGTGAGCCCGGTCTCTGGGTAGTAACATTAGATATCATGCTCCCTCGGAAAACGGTAAAATAAATAAAAAATAAATTAAAACCAGAAGTTCCGTGTACATACTGCGCATGCTAAATATCCCATGGTGGTTAGAAATCGAAAAGAATAGGCAAAAAAAAAAAAAAAAAAAAAAAAAAGTAGCCACTGACCGGGAAAATTTTATAGGAAAAAAAACAATCTACCCCAATAAGTCAAAACTCTCGACAATTAAAAACAAATAATAAAAAATGAGATCACACCTGATGTCCTCTGAAGGGCAAGGGGCACATTAGTACATGACTACCTGTGTGAGAAATAAGATAAAGTGACGCCCATGCAAACTTCAGTCGAGATTTTGTTAGAGGTGAATCTGGTGTACACAGGTAAGCAACACAATATTTCATGTCAACGTGAAAGGCAAGAATCAAGAAGAATACCACCTCAACAAAGAAGGAAAAAAAACCACCGCGTAGAATGGGAGCATCACCTCGACGGCGATGATTACGAAAACAAAGTATGACGAGGAAAACAAAGAAGAAACAAACAAAGAAAAAGAAATGGAAATCTAAGAACGATTGTTAGATTAATGCGTCAAAAAATAAACCAGATTTAACTTATTAAAAGTTTCAAACTGCCATATTTGTTCCTAACATCTACTACTATTCCTTCCCCCGTTATCTTTGTTACCTCTCTTGTTCTTTCTTCCCCTTATCACCCATAACTTCTCTCACATTTCCCCTTTTTTCGTTTTCATCATACTCTATGGGAAAACTTTTATCAATCTCTATGAGACACCACCTTTCATCGTTCCCTATGAGACACCACCTTTCATCGTTCCCTATGAGACACCACCTTTTATCGTTCCCTATGAGACACAACCTTTTATCGTACCCAATGGGACACCACCTTTTATCGTACCCTATGAGACACCACTATCCATCGTACCCTGTGAGACACCACCTTCCATCATACCATGTAAGACACCTCCTTTCGCCGTATCCTATGGGACACCACCTTCCATCGTACCCTATGAGACACCACCTTCCATCGTACCCTGTGAGACACCACCTTCCATTGTACCCTATGGGACACCACCTTCCATTGTACCCTATGAGACACCACCTTCCGTTGTAACATATGAGACACCACCATCAATTGTACCCTATGCTACGGTACCCTATGAGACACTTCATTGTATGAGACACCTTCCATTGTAACCTGTGAGACACCACCTTCCGTTGTACCATATGAGACACCACCATCCATTGTACCCTATGGAACACCACCTTCAATCGTACCCTATGTAACACCACCTTTCATCATACCCTGTGAGACACCACCTTTCATCATACCCTGTGAGACACCACCTTTCATCATACCCTGTGAGACACCACCTTTCATCGTACCCTTTGAGGCACCACCATCCATTGTACCCTATGGAACACCACCTTCAAGCGTACCATATGAGACACCACCTTCCACTGTACCTATGGAACACCACCTTCAATCGTACCATATGAGACACCACCTTTATTCGTACTCTGTGAGACACCACCTCCATCGTACCCTATGGAACACCACCTTCCATCGTACCCTATAGGACACCACCTCCATTGAAACTTATGGGACACCACCTTCCACCGTACCCTATGAGACACCACCTTCCATCATACCCTATGGGACACCACCTTCCACCGTACCCTATGAGACACCACCTTCCATCATACCCTATGGGACACCACCTTCAATTGTACCCTATGGGACACCACCTTCCATTCTACCCTATGAGACACCACCATCCATCGTACCATATGAGACACCACCATCCATCGTACCCTATGGGACACCACCTTCCATTGTACCCTATGGGACACCACTTTCCATTGTACCCTATGAGACACCACCATCCGTCGTACCCTATAGGACACCACCTTCCATGGTACCCTATGAAACACCACCTTCCATTGTACCCTATGAGACACCACCATCCATTGTATTCTATGAGACACCACCATCCATCATACCCTGTGAGAAACCACCTTCCATTGTACCCTATAAGACACCGCCATCCATTGTACCCTATGAGACACCACCTTCTATTGTACACTATGAGACACCACCATCCATCATACCCTGTGAGACACCACCTTCCATCGTACCCTATGACACACCACCTTCCATCGTACCCTATGAGACACCACTATCCACTGTACCCTGTGATACACCACCTTCCATCGTACCCTATGAGACAACACCATCCATTGTACCATATGAGACACCACCTTCCATTGTACCCTATGAGACACCACCATCCATTGTACTCTGTGAGACACCACCCTCCATTGTACCCTATGAGACACCACCATCCATTGTACCC
Source organism: Megaustenia siamemsis (assembly GCA_032433765.1). NCBI lineage: Eukaryota > Metazoa > Mollusca > Gastropoda > Stylommatophora > Ariophantidae > Megaustenia > Megaustenia siamemsis. The sequence continues at coordinate 138,362,362 of JAVIAB010000051.1, read as the reverse complement.
TATGAGACACCACCATCCATTGTACCCTGTGAGACACCACCTTCCATTGTACCCTATGAGACACCACCATCCATTGTACCCTTTGAGGCATCACCTTCCATTGCACCCTATGAGACACCACTATCCATTGTACCCTATGAGACACCACCTTCCATTGTACCCTATGAGACACCACTATCCATTGTGCCCTATGAGGCACCACTATCCATTGTACCCTATGAGACACCACTATCCATTGTACCCTATGAGACAACACCATCCATTGTACCATATGAGACACCACTATCCATTGTACCCTATGAGACACCACCTTCCATTGTACCCTATGAGACACCACTATCCATTGTGCCCCTTGAGGCACCACCATCCATTGTACTCTATGAGACACCACCTTTCATGGTACCCTGTGAGACACCATCTTCCATTGTACCCTATGAGACACCACCTTCCATTGTAACATGTGAGACACCACCTTCCATTGTACCCTATGAGACACCACTATCCATTGTACCCTATGAGACACCACCTTCCATTGTACCCTATGAGACACCACCTTTCATCGTGCCCTGTGAGACACCGCCTTCCGTTGTACCATATGAGACACCACCATCCATTGAACCCTATGAGACACCACCTTCCATCGTACCCTGTGAGACACCACCTTCCGTTGTACCATATAAGACACCACCATCCATTGTACCCTATGAGTCACCATCTTCCATTGTAACCTGTGAGACACCACCTTCCATTGTAACCTGTGAGACACCACCTTCCGTTGTACCATATGGAACACCACCATCCATTGTACCCTATGAGACACCACCTTCCATCGTACCCTATGAGACACCACCTTCCGTTGTACCATATGAGACACCACCATCCACCGTACCCTATGGAACACCACCTTCAATCGTACCATATGAGACACCACCTTTCATCGTACTCTGTGAGACACCACCTCCATCGTACCCTATGGAACACCACCTTCCATCGTACCCTATAGGACACCACCTCCATTGAAACTTATGGGACACCACCTTCCACCGTACCCTATGAGACACCACCTTCCATCATACCCTATGGGACACCACCTTCCACCGTACCCTATGAGACACCACCTTCCATCATACCCTATGGGACACCACCTTCAATTGTACCCTATGGGACACCACCTTCCATTCTACCCTATGAGACACCACCATCCATCGTACCATATGAGACACCACCATCCATCGTACCCTATGGGACACCACATTCCATTGTACCCTATGGGACACCACTTTCAATTGTACCCTATGAGACACCACCATCCGTCGTACCCTATAGGACACCACCTTCCATGGTACCCTATGAAACACCACCTTCCATTGTACCCTATGAGACACCACCATCCATTGTATTCTATGAGACACCACCATCCATGATACCCTGTCTGACACCACCTTCCGTTGTACCCTATAAGACACCGCCATCCATTGTACCCTATGAGACACCACCTTATATTGTACACTATGAGACACCACCATCCATCATACCCTGTGAGACACCACCTTCCATCGTACCCTATGACACACCACCTTCCATCGTACCCTATGAGACACCACTATCCACTGTACCCTGTGATACACCACCTTCCATCGTACCCTATGAGACAACACCATCCATTGTACCATATGAGACACCACCTTCCATTGTACCCTATGAGACACCACCATCCATTGTACTCTGTGAAACACCACCTTCCATTGTACCCTATGAGACACCACCATCCATTGTACCCTATGAGACACCACCATCTATTGTACCCTGTGAGACACCACCTTCCATTGTACCCTATGATACACCACCATCCATTGTACCCTTTGAGGCACCACCTTCCATTGCACCCTATGAGACACCACTATCCATTGTACCCTATGAGACACCACCTTCCATTGTACCCTATGAGACACCACCTTCCATTGTACCCTATGAGGCACCACTATCCATTGTACCCTATGAGACACCACTATCCATTGTACCCTATGAGACACCACTATCCATTGTACCCTATGAGACACCACCTTCCATTGTACCCTATGAGACACCACCTTCTATTGTACCCTATGAGGCACCACCATCCATTGTACTCTATGAGACACCACCTTTCATTGTACCCTGTGAGACACCATCTTCCATTGTACCCTATGAGACACCACCTTCCATTGTAACATGTGAGACACCACCTTCCATTGTACCCTATGAGACACCACTATCCATTGTACCCTATGAGACACCACCTTCCATTGTACCCTATGAGACACCACCTTTCATCGTGCCCCGTGAGACACCGCCTTCCGTTGTACCATATGAGACACCACCATCCATTGAACCCTATGAGACACCACCTTCCATCGTACCCTGTGAGACACCACCTTCCGTTGAACCATATAAGACACCACCATCCATTGTACCCTATGAGACACCACCTTCCATTGTAACCTGTGAGACACCACCTTCCATTGTAACCTATGAGACACCACCTTCCGTTGTACCATATGGAACACCACCATCCATTGTACCCTATAAGACACCACCTTCCGTTGTACCATATGAGACACCACCATTCACCGTACCCTATGGAACACCACCTTCAATCGTACCATATGAGACACCACCTTTCATCGTACTCTGTGAGACACCACCTCCATCGTACCCTATGGAACACCACCTTCCATCGTACCCTAAAGGACACCACCTCCATTGAAACTTATGGGACACCACCTTCCACCGTACCCTATGAGACACCACCTTCCATCATACCCTATGGGACACCACCTTCCACCGTACCCTATGAGACACCACCTTCCATCATACCCTATGGGACACCACCTTCAATTGTATCCTATGGGACACCACCTTCCATTCTACCCTATGAGACACCACCATCCATCGTACCATATGAGACACCACCATCCATCGTACCCTATGGGACACCACATTCCATTGTACCCTATGGGACACCACTTTCAATTGTACCCTATGAGACACCACCATCCGTCGTACCCTATAGGACACCACCTTCCATGGTACCCTATGAAACACCACCTTCCATTGTACCCTATGAGACACCACCATCCATTGTATTCTATGAGACACCACCATCCATGATACCCTGTCTGACACCACCTTCCGTTGTACCCTATAAGACACCGCCATCCATTGTACCCTATGAGACACCACCTTATATTGTACACTATGAGACACCACCATCCATCATACCCTGTGAGACACCACCTTCCATCGTACCCTATGACACACCACCTTCCATCGTACCCTATGAGACACCACTATCCACTGTACCCTGTGATACACCACCTTCCATCGTACCCTATGAGACAACACCATCCATTGTACCATATGAGACACCACCTTCCATTGTACCCTATGAGACACCACCATCCATTGTACTCTGTGAAACACCACCTTCCATTGTACCCTATGAGACACCACCATCCATTGTACCCTATGAGACACCACCATCTATTGTACCCTGTGAGACACCACCTTCCATTGTACCCTATGATACACCACCATCCATTGTACCCTTGAGGCACCACCTTCCATTGCACCCTATGAGACACCACTATCCATTGTACCCTATGAGACACCACCTTCCATTGTACCCTATGAGACACCACCTTCCATTGTACCCTATGAGGCACCACTATCCATTGTACCCTATGAGACACCACTATCCATTGTACCCTATGAGACACCACTATCCATTGTACCCTATGAGACACCACCTTCCATTGTACCCTATGAGACACCACCTTCTATTGTACCCTATGAGGCACCACCATCCATTGTACTCTATGAGACACCACCTTTCATGGTACCCTGTGAGACACCATCTTCCATTGTACCCTATGAGACACCACCTTCCATTGTAACATGTGAGACACCACCTTCCATTGTACCCTATGAGACACCACTATCCATTGTACCCTATGAGACACCACCTTCCATTGTACCTATGAGACACCACCTTTCATCGTGCCCCGTGAGACACCGCCTTCCGTTGTACCATATGAGACACCACCATCCATTGAACCCTATGAGACACCACCTTCCATCGTACCCTGTGAGACACCACCTTCCGTTGAACCATATAAGACACCACCATCCATTGTACCCTATGAGACACAACCTTCCATTGTAACCTGTGAGACACCACCTTCCATTGTAACCTATGAGACACCACCTTCCGTTGTACCATATGGAACACCACCATCCATTGTACCCTATAAGACACCACCTTCCGTTGTACCATATGAGACACCACCATCCACCGTACCCTATGGAACACCACCTTCAATCGTACCATATGAGACACCACCTTTCATCGTACTCTGTGAGACACCACCTCCATCGTACCCTATGGAACACCACCTTCCATCGTACCCTAAAGGACACCACCTCCATTGAAACTTATGGGACACCACCTTCCACCGTACCCTATGAGACACCACCTTCCATCATACCCTATGGGACACCACCTTCCACCGTACCCTATGAGACACCACCTTCCATCATACCCTATGGGACACCACCTTCAATTGTATCCTATGGGACACCACCTTCCATTCTACCCTATGAGACACCACCATCCATCGTACCATATGAGACACCACCATCCATCGTACCCTATGGGACACCACCTTCCATTGTACCCTATGGGACACCACTTTCCATTGTACCCTATGAGACACCACCATCCGTCGTACCCTATAGGACACCACCTTCATGGTACCCTATGAAACACCACCTTCCATTGTACCCTATGAGACACCACCATCCATTGTATTCTATGAGACACCACCATCCATTGTACCCTTTGAGGCACCACCTTCCATTGCACCCTATGAGACACCACTATCCATTGTACCCTATGAGACACCACCTTCCATTGTACCCTATGAGACACCACCTTCCATTGTACCCTATGAGGCACCACTATCCATTGTACCCTATGAGACACCACTATCCATTGTACCCTATGAGACACCACTATCCATTGTACCCTATGAGACACCACCTTCCATTGTACCCTATGAGACACCACCTTCTATTGTACCCTATGAGGTACCACCATCCATTGTACTCTATGAGACACCACCTTTCATGGTACCCTGTGAGACACCATCTTCCATTGTACCCTATGAGACACCACCTTCCATTGTAACATGTGAGACACCACCTTCCATTGTACCCTATGAGACACCACTATCCATTGTACCCTATGAGACACCACCTTCCATTGTACCCTATGAGACACCACCTTTCATCGTGCCCGTGAGACACCGCCTTCCGTTGTACCATATGAGACACCACCATACATTGAACCCTATGAGACACCACCTTCCATCGTACCCTGTGAGACACCACCTTCCGTTGTACCATATAAGACACCATTATCCATTGTACCCTATGAGACACCACCTTCCATTGTAACCTGTGAGACACCACCTTCCATTGTAACCTATGAGACACCACCTTCCGTTGTACCATATGGAACACCACCATCCATTGTACCCTATGAGACACCACCTTCCATCGTACCCTATAAGACACCACCTTCCGTTGTACCATATGAGACACCACCATCCACCGTACCCTATGGAACACCACCTTCAATCGTACCATATGAGACACCACCTTTCATCGTACTCTGTGAGACACCACCTCCATCGTACCCTATGAAACACCACCTTCCATCGTACCCTATAGGACACCACCTCCATTGAAACTTATGGGACACCACCTTCCACCGTACCCTATGAGACACCACCTTCCATCATACCCTATGGGACACCACCTTCCACCGTACCCTATGAGACACCACCTTCCATCATACCCTATGGGACATCACCTTCAATTGTATCCTATGGGACACCACCTTCCATTCTACCCTATGAGACACCACCATCCATCGTACCATATGAGACACCACCATCCATCGTACCCTATGGGACACCACCTTCCATTGTACCCTATGGGACACCACTTTCCATTGTACCCTATGAGACACCACCATCCGTCGTACCCTATAGGACACCACCTTCCATGGTACCCTATGAAACACCACCTTCCATTGTACCCTATGAGACACCACCATCCATTGTATTCTATGAGACACCACCATCCATCATACCCTGTGAGACACCACCTTCCATTGTACCCTATAAGACACCGCCATCCATTGTGCCCTATGAGACACCACCTTCTATTGTACACTATGAGACACCACCATCCATCATACCCTGTGAGACACCACCTTCCATCGTACCCTATGACACACCACCTTCCATCGTACCCTATGAGACACCAATATCCACTGTACCCTGTGATTCACCACCTTCCATCGTACCCTATGAGACAACACCATCTATTGTACCATATGAGACACCACCTTCCATTGTACCCTATGAGACACCACCATCCATTGTACTCTGTGAGACACCACCTTCCATTGTACCCTATGAGACACCACCATCCATTGTACCCTATGAGACACCACCATCCATTGTACCCTGTGAGACACCACCTTCCATTGTACCCTATGAGACACCACCATCCATTGTACCCTTTGAGGCACCACCTTCCATTGCACCCTATGAGACACCACTATCCATTGTACCCTATGAGACACCACCTTCCATTGTACCCTATGAGACACCACCTTCCATTGTACCCTATGAGGCACCACTATCCATTGTACCCTATGAGACACCACTATCCATTGTACCCTATGAGACACCACTATCCATTGTACCCTATGAGACACCACCTTCCATTGTACTCAATGAGACACCACCTTCAATTGTACCCTATGAGGCACCACCATCCATTGTACTCTATGAGACACCACCTTTCATGGCACCCTGTGAGACACCATCTTCCATTGTACCCTATGAGACACCACCTTCCATTGTAACATGTGAGACACCACCTTCCATTGTACCCTATGAGACAACACTATCCATTGTACCCTATGAGACACCACCTTCCATTGTACCCTATGAGACACCACCTTTCATCGTGCCCTATGAGACACCACCTTCCATCGTACCCTGTGAGACACCACCTTCCATTGTACCCTATGGGACACCACCTTCCATTGTACCCTATGAGACACCACCTTCCGTTGTAACATATGAGACACCACCATCAATTGTACCCTATGAGACACCACCTTCCATTGTAACCTGTGAGACACCACCTTCCGTTGTACCATATGAGACACCACCATCCATTGTACCCTATGGAACACCACCTTCAATCGTACCCTATGTAACACCACCTTTCATCATACCCTGTGAGACACCACCTTTCATCATACCCTGTGAGACACCACCTTTCATCATACCCTGTGAGACACCACCTTTCATCGTACCCTTTGAGGCACCACCATCCATTGTACCCTATGGAACACCACCTTCAATCGTACCATATGAGACACCACCTTCCACTGTACCCTATGGAACACCACCTTCAATCGTACCATATGAGACACCACCTTTCATCGTACTCTGTGAGACACCACCTCCATCGTACCCTATGGAACACCACCTTCCATCGTACCCTATAGGACACCACCTCCATTGAAACTTATGGGACACCACCTTCCACCGTACCCTATGAGACACCACCTTCCGTTGTACCATATAAGACACCACCATCCATTGTACCCTATGAGACACCACCTTCCATTGTAACCTGTGAGACACCACCTTCCATTGTACCCTATGAGACACCACCTTCTATTGTACCCTATGAGGCACCACCATCCATTGTACTCTATGAGACACCACCTTTCATGGTACCCTGTGAGACACCATCTTCCATTGTACCCTATGAGACACCACCTTCCATTGTAACATGTGAGACACCACCTTCCATTGTACCCTATGAGACACCACTATCCATTGTACCCTATGAGACACCACCTTCCATTGTACCCTATGAGACACCACCTTTCATCGTGCCCCGTGAGACACCGCCTTCCGTTGTACCATATGAGACACCACCATCCATTGAACCCTATGAGACACCACCTTCCATCGTACCCTGTGAGACACCACCTTCCGTTGTGCCATATAAGACACCACCATCCATTGTACCCTATGAGACACCACCTTCCATTGTAACCTGTGAGACACCACCTTCCATTGTAACCTATGAGACACCACCTTCCGTTGTACCATATGGAACACCACCATCCATTGTACCCTATGAGACACCACCTTCCATCGTACCCTATAAGACACCACCTTCCGTTGTACCATATGAGACACCACCATCCACCGTACCCTATGGAACACCACCTTCAATCGTACCATATGAGACACCACCTTTCATCGTACTCTGTGAGACACCACCTCCATCGTACCCTATGGAACACCACCTTCCATCGTACCCTATAGGACACCACCTCCATTGAAACTTATGGGACACCACCTTCCACCGTACCCTATGAGACACCACCTTCCATCATACCCTATGGGACACCACCTTCCACCGTACCCTATGAGACACCACCTTCCATCATACCCTATGGGACACCACCTTCAATTGTATCCTATGGGACACCACCTTCCATTCTACCCTATGAGACACCACCATCCATCGTACCATATGAGACACCACCATCCATCGTACCCTATGGGACACCACCTTCCATTGTACCCTATGGGACACCACTTTCCATTGTACCCTATGAGACACCACCATCCGTCGTACCCTATAGGACACCACCTTCCATGGTACCCTATGAAACACCACCTTCCATTGTACCCTATGAGACACCACCATCCATTGTATTCTATGAGACACCACCATCCATTGTACCCTTTGAGGCACCACCTTCCATTGCACCCTATGAGACACCACTATCCATTGTACCCTATGAGACACCACCTTCCATTGTACCCTATGAGACACCATCTTCCATTGTACCCTATGAGGCACCACTATCCATTGTACCCTATGTGACACCACTATCCATTGTACCCTATGAGACACCACTATCCATTGTACCCTATGAGACACCACCTTCCATTGTACCCTATGAGACACCACCTTCTATTGTACCCTATGAGGCACCACCATCCATTGTACTCTATGAGACACCACCTTTCATGGTACCCTGTGAGACACCATCTTCCATTGTACCCTATGAGACACCACCTTCCATTGTAACATGTGAGACACCACCTTCCATTGTACCCTATGAGACACCACTATCCATTGTACCCTATGAGACACCACCTTCCATTGTACCCTATGAGACACCACCTTTCATCGTGCCCCGTGAGACACCGCCTTCCGTTGTACCATATGAGACACCACCATCCATTGAACCCTATGAGACACCACCTTCCATCGTACCCTGTGAGACACCACCTTCCGTTGTACCATATAAGACACCACCATCCATTGTACCCTATGAGACACCACCTTCCATTGTAACCTGTGAGACACCACCTTCCATTGTAACCTATGAGACACCACCTTCCGTTGTACCATATGGAACACCACCATCCATTGTACCCTATGAGACACCACCTTCCATCGTGCCCTATAAGACACCACCTTCCGTTGTACCATATGAGACACGACCATCCACCGTACCCTATGGAACACCACCTTCAATCGTACCATATGAGACACCACCTTTCATCGTACTCTGTGAGACACCACCTCCATCGTACCCTATGAAACACCACCTTCCATCGTACCCTATAGGACACCACCTCCATTGAAACTTATGGGACACCACCTTCCACCGTACCCTATGAGACACCACCTTCCATCATACCCTATGGGACACCACCTTCCACCGTACCCTATGAGACACCACCTTCCATCATACCCTATGGGACACCACCTTCAATTGTATCCTATGGGACACCACCTTCCATTCTACCCTATGAGACACCACCATCCATCGTACCATATGAGACACCACCATCCATCGTACCCTATGGGACACCACCTTCCATTGTACCCTATGGGACACCACTTTCCATTGTACCCTATGAGACACCACCATCCGTCGTACCCTATAGGACACCACCTTCCATGGTACCCTATGAAACACCACCTTCCATTGTACCCTATGAGACACCACCATCCATTGTATTCTATGAGACACCACCATCCATCATACCCTGTGAGACACCACCTTCCATTGTACCCTATAAGACACCGCCATCCATTGTGCCCTATGAGACACCACCTTCTATTGTACACTATGAGACACCACCATCCATCATACCCTGTGAGACACCACCTTCCATCGTACCCTATGACACACCACCTTCCATCGTACCCTATGAGACACCACTATCTACTGTACCCTGTGATACACCACCTTCCATCGTACCCTATGAGACAACACCATCTATTGTACCATATGAGACACCACCTTCCATTGTACCCTATGAGACACCACCATCCATTGTACTCTGTGAGACACCACCTTCCATTGTACCCTATGAGACACCACCATCCATTGTACCCTATGAGACACCACCATCCATTGTACCCTGTGAGACACCACCTTCCATTGTACCCTATGAGACACCACCATCCATTGTACCCTTTGAGGCACCACCTTCCATTGCACCCTATGAGACACCACTATCCATTGTACCCTATGAGACACCACCTTTCATTGTACCCTATGAGACACCACCTTCCATTGTACCCTATGAGGCACCACTATCCATTGTACCCTATGAGACACCACTATCCATTGTACCCTATGAGACACCACTATCCATTGTACCCTATGAGACACCACCTTCCATTGTACCCTATGAGACACCACCTTCAATTGTACCCTATGAGGCACCACCATCCATTGTACTCTATGAGACACCACCTTTCATGGCACCCTGTGAGACACCATCTTCCATTGTACCCTATGAGACACCACCTTCCATTGTAACATGTGAGACACCACCTTCCATTGTACCCTATGAGACAACACTATCCATTGTACCCTATGAGACACCACCTTCCATTGTACCCTATGAGACACCACCTTTCATCGTGCCCTATGAGACACCACCTTCCATCGTACCCTGTGAGACACCACCTTCCATTGTACCCTATGGGACACCACCTTCCATTGTACCCTATGAGACACCACCTTCCGTTGTAACATATGAGACACCACCATCAATTGTACCCTATGAGACACCACCTTCCATTGTAACCTGTGAAACACCACCTTCCGTTGTACCATATGAGACACCACCATCCATTGTACCCTATGGAACACCACCTTCAATCGTACCCTATGTAACACCACCTTTCATCATACCCTCTGAGACACCACCTTTCATCATACCCTGTGAGACACCACCTTTCATCATACCCTGTGAGACACCACCTTTCATCGTACCCTTTGAGGCACCACCATCCATTGTACCCTATGGAACACCACCTTCAATCGTACCATATGAGACACCACCTTCCACTGTACCCTATGGAACACCACCTTCAATCGTACCATATGAGACACCACCTTTCATCGTACTCTGTGAGACACCACCTCCATCGTACCCTATGGAACACCACCTTCCATCGTACCCTATTGGACACCACCTCCATTGAAACTTATGGGACACCACCTTCCATCGTACCCTGTGAGACACCACCTTCCGTTGTACCATATAAGACACCACCATCCATTGTACCCTATGAGACACCACCTTCCATTGTAACCTGTGAGACACCACCTTCCATTGTAACCTATGAGACACCACCTTCCGTTGTACCATATGGAACACCACCATCCATTGTACCCTATGAGACACCACCTTCCATCGTACCCTATAAGACACCACCTTCCGTTGTACCATATGAGACACCACCATCCACCGTACCCTATGGAACACCACCTTCAATCGTACCATATGAGACACCACCTTTCATCGTACTCTGTGAGACACCACCTCCATCGTACCCTATGAAACACCACCTTCCATCGTACCCTATAGGACACCACCTCCATTGAAACTTATGGGACACCACCTTCCACCGTACCCTATGAGACACCACCTTCCATCATACCCTATGGGACACCACCTTCCACCGTACCCTATGAGACACCACCTTCCTTCATACCCTATGGGACACCACCTTCAATTGTATCCTATGGGACACCACCTTCCATTCTACCCTATGAGACACCACCATCCATCGTACCATATGAGACACCACCATCCATCGTACCCTATGGGACACCACCTTCCATTGTACCCTATGGGACACCACTTTCCATTGTACCCTATGAGACACCACCATCCGTCGTACCCTATAGGACACCACCTTCCATGGTACCCTATGAAACACCACCTTCCATTGTACCCTATGAGACACCACCATCCATTGTATTCTATGAGACACCACCATCCATCATACCCTGTGAGACACCACCTTCCATTGTACCCTATAAGACACCGCCATCCATTGTGCCCTATGAGACACCACCTTCTATTGTACACTATGAGACACCACCATCCATCATACCCTGTGAGACACCACCTTCCATCGTACCCTATGACACACCACCTTCCATCGTACCCTATGAGACACCACTATCCACTGTACCCTGTGATACACCACCTTCCATCGTACCCTATGAGACAACACCATCTATTGTACCATATGAGACACCACCTTCCATTGTACCCTATGAGACACCACCATCCATTGTACTCTGTGAGACACCACCTTCCATTGTACCCTATGAGACAATACCATCCATTGTACCCTATGAGACACCACCATCCATTGTACCCTGTGAGACACCACCTTCCATTGTACCCTATGAGACACCACCATCCATTGTACCCTTTGAGGCACCACCTTCCATTGCACCCTATGAGACACCACTATCCATTGTACCCTATGAGACACCACCTTCCATTGTACCCTATGAGACACCACCTTCCATTGTACCCTATGAGGCACCACTATCCATTGTACCCTATGAGACACCACTATCCATTGTACCCTATGAGACACCACTATCCATTGTACCCTATGAGACACCACCTTCCATTGTACCCTATGAGACACCACCTTCAATTGTACCCTATGAGGCACCACCATCCATTGTACTCTATGAGACACCACCTTTCATGGCACCCTGTGAGACACCATCTTCCATTGTACCCTATGAGACACCACCTTCCATTGTAACATGTGAGACACCACCTTCCATTGTACCCTATGAGACAACACTATCCATTGTACCCTATGAGACACCACCTTCCATTGTACCCTATGAGACACCACCTTTCATCGTGCCCTATGAGACACCACCTTCCATCGTACCCTGTGAGACACCACCTTCCATTGTACCCTATGGGACACCACCTTCCATTGTACCCTATGAGACACCACCTTCCGTTGTAACATATGAGACACCACCATCAATTGTACCCTATGAGACACCACCTTCCATTGTAACATGTGAGACACCACCTTCCGTTGTACCATATGAGACACCACCATCCATTGTACCCTATGGAACACCACCTTCAATCGTACCCTATGTAACACCACCTTTCATCATACCCTGTGAGACACCACCTTTCATCATACCCTGTGAGACACCACCTTTCATCATACCCTGTGAGACACCACCTTTCATCGTACCCTTTGAGGCACCACCATCCATTGTACCCTATGGAACACCACCTTCAATCGTACCATATGAGACACCACCTTCCACTGTACCCTATGGAACACCACCTTCAATCGTACCATATGAGACACCACCTTTCATCGTACTCTGTGAGACACCACCTCCATCGTACCCTATGGAACACCACCTTCCATCGTACCCTATTGGACACCACCTCCATTGAAACTTATGGGACACCACCTTCCATCGTACCCTGTGAGACACCACCTTCCGTTGTACCATATAAGACACCACTTTCCATTGTACCCTATGAGACACCACCATCCGTCGTACCCTATAGGACACCACCTTCCATGGTACCCTATGAAACACCACCTTCCATTGTACCCTATGAGACACCACCATCCATTGTATTCTCTAGACACCACCATCCATCATACCCTGTCTGACACCACCTTCCGTTGTACTCTATAAGACACCGCCATCCATTGTACCCTATGAGACACCACCTTCTATTGTACACTATGAGACACCACCATCCATCATACCCTGTGAGACACCACCTTCCATCGTACCCTATGACACACCACCTTCCATCGTACCCTATGAGACACCACTATCCACTGTACCCTGTGATACACCACCTTCCATCGTACCCTATGAGGCAACACCATCCATTGTACCATATGAGACACCACCTTCCATTGTACCCTATGAGACACCACCATCCATTGTACTCTGTGAGACACCACCTTCCATTGTACCCTATGAGACACCACCATCCATTGTACCCTATGAGACACCACCATCTATTGTACCCTGTGAGACACCACCTTCCATTGTACCCTATGATACACCACCATCCATTGTACCCTTTGAGGCACCACCTTCCATTGCACCCTATGAGACACCACTATCCATTGTACCCTTTGAGACACCACCTTCCATTGTACCCTATGAGACACCACCTTCCATTGTACCCTATGAGGCACCACTATCCATTGTACCCTATGAGACACCACTATCCATTGTACCCTATGAGACACCACTATCCATTGTACCCTATGAGACACCACCTTCCATTGTACCCTATGAGACACCACCTTCTATTGTACCCTATGAGGCACCACCATACATTGTACTCTATGAGACACCACCTTTCATGGTACCCTGTGAGACACCATCTTCCATTGCACCCTATGAGACACCACTATCCATTGTACCCTATGAGACACCACCTTCCATTGTACCCTATGAGACACCACCTTCCATTGTACCCTATGAGGCACCACTATCCATTGTACCCTATGAGACACCACTATCCATTGTACCCTATGAGACACCACTATCCATTGTACCCTATGAGACACCACCTTCCATTGTACCCTATGAGACACCACCTTCAATTGTACCCTATGAGGCACCACGATCCATTGTACTCTATGAGACACCACCTTTCATGGCACCCTGTGAGACACCATCTTCCATTGTACCCTATGAGACACCACCTTCCATTGTAACATGTGAGACACCACCTTCCATTGTACCCTATGAGACAACACTATCCATTGTACCCTATGAGACACCACCTTCCATTGTACCCTATGAGACACCACCTTTCATCGTGCCCTATGAGACATCACCTTCCATCGTACCCTGTGAGACACCACCTTCCATTGTACCCTATGGGACACCACCTTCCATTGTACCCTATGAGACACCACCTTCCGTTGTAACATATGAGACACCACCATCAATTGTACCCTACAAGACACCACCTTCCATTGTAACTGTGAGACACCACCTTCCGTTGTACCATATGAGACACCACCATCCATTGTACCCTATGGAACACCACCTTCAATCGTACCCTATGTAACACCACCTTTCATCATACCCTGTGAGACACCACCTTTCATCATACCCTGTGAGACACCACCTTTCATCATACCCTGTGAGACACCACCTTTCATCGTACCCTTTGAGGCACCACCATCCATTGTACCCTATGGAACACCACCTTCAATCGTACCATATGAGACACCACCTTCCACTGTACCCTATGGAACACCACCTTCAATCGTACCATATGAGACACCACCTTTCATCGTACTCTGTGAGACACCACCTCCATCGTACCCTATGGAACACCACCTTCCATCGTACCCTATAGGACACCACCTCCATTGAAACTTATGGGACACCACCTTCCACCGTACCCTATGAGACACCACCTTCCATCATACCCTATGGGACACGACCTTCCACAGTACCCTATGAGACACCACCTTCCATCATACCCTATGGGACACCACCTTCAATTGTACCCTATGGGACACCACCTTCCATTCTACCCTATGAGACACCACCATCCATCGTACCATATGAGGCACCACCATCCATCGTACCCTATGGGACACCACCTTCCATTGTACCCTATGGGACACCACTTTCCATTGTACCCTATGAGACACCACCATCCGTCGTACCCTATAGGACACCACCTTCCATGGTACCCTATGAAACACCACCTTCCATTGTACCCTATGAGACACCACCATCCATTGTATTCTATGAGACACCACCATCCATCATACCCTGTCTGACACCACCTTCCGTTGTACCCTATAAGACACCGCCATCCATTGTACCCTATGAGACACCACCTTCTATTGTACACTATGAGACACCACCATCCATCATACCCTGTGAGACACCACCTTCCATCGTACCCTATGACACACCACCTTCCATCGTACCCTATGAGACACCACTATCCACTGTACCCTGTGATACACCACCTTCCATTGTACCCTATGAGGCAACACCATCCATTGTACCATATGAGACACCACCTTCCATTGTACCCTATGAGACACCACCATCCATTGTACTCTGTGAGACACCACCTTCCATTGTACCCTATGAGACACCACCATCCATTGTACCCTATGAGACACCACCATCTATTGTACCCTGTGAGACACCACCTTCCATTGTACCCTATGATACACCACCATCCATTGTACCCTTTGAGGCACCACCTTCCATTGCACCCTATGAGACACCACTATCCATTGTACCCTATGAGACACCACCTTCCATTGTACCCTATGAGACACCACCTTCCATTGTACCCTATGAGGCACCACTATCCATTGTACCCTATGAGACACCACTATCCATTGTACCCTATGAGACACCATTATCCATTGTACCCTATGAGACACCACCTTCCATTGTACCCTATGAGACACCACCTTCTATTGTACCCTATGAGGCACCACCATCCATTGTACTCTATGAGACACCACCTTTCATGGTACCCTGTGAGACACCATCTTCCATTGTACCCTATGAGACACCACCTTCCATTGTAACATGTGAGACACCACCTTCCATTGTACCATATGAGACACCACTATCCATTGTACCCTATGAGACACCACCTTCCATTGTACCCTATGAGACACCACCTTTCATCGTGCCCCGTGAGACACCGCCTTCCGTTGTACCATATGAGACACCACCATCCATTGAACCCTATGAGACACCACCTTCCATCGTACCCTGTGAGACACCACCTTCCGTTGTACCATATAAGACACCACCATCCATTGTACCCTATGAGACACCACCTTCCATTGTAACCTGTGAGACACCACCTTCCATTGTAACCTATGAGACACCACCTTCCGTTGTACCATATGGAACACCACCATCCATTGTACCCTATGAGACACCACCTTCCATCGTACCCTATAAGACACCACCTTCCGTTGTACCATATGAGACACCACCATCCACCGTACCCTATGGAACACCACCTTCAATCGTACCATATGAGACACCACCTTTCATCGTACTCTGTGAGACACCACCTCCATCGTACCCTATGGAACACTACCTTCCATCGTACCCTATAGGACACCACCTCCATTGAAACTTATGGGACACCACCTTCCACCGTACCCTATGAGACACCACCTTCCATCATACCCTATGGGACACCACCTTCCACCGTACCTATGAGACACCACCTTCCATCATACCCTATGGGACACCACCTTCAATTGTATCCTATGGGACACCACCTTCCATTCTACCCTATGAGACACCACCATCCATCGTACCATATGAGACACCACCATCCATCGTACCCTATGGGACACCACCTTCCATTGTACCCTATGGGACACCACTTTCCATTGTACCCTATGAGACACCACCATCCGTCGTACCCTATAGGACACCACCTTCCATGGTACCCTATGAAACACTACCTTCCATTGTACCCTATGAGACACCACTATCCATTGTACCCTATGAGACACCACCTTCCATTGTACCCTATGAGACACCACCTTCAATTGTACCCTATGAGGCACCACGATCCATTGTACTCTATGAGACACCACCTTTCATGGCACCCTGTGAGACACCATCTTCCATTGTACCCTATGAGACACCACCTTCCATTGTAACATGTGAGACACCACCTTCCATTGTACCCTATGAGACAACACTATCCATTGTACCCTATGAGACACCACCTTCCATTGTACCCTATGAGACACCACCTTTCATCGTGCCCTATGAGACATCACCTTCCATCGTACCCTGTGAGACACCACCTTCCATTGTACCCTATGGGACACCACCTTCCATTGTACCCTATGAGACACCACCTTCCGTTGTAACATATGAGACACCACCATCAATTGTACCCTACAAGACACCACCTTCCATTGTAACTGTGAGACACCACCTTCCGTTGTACCATATGAGACACCACCATCCATTGTACCCTATGGAACACCACCTTCAATCGTACCCTATGTAACACCACCTTTCATCATACCCTGTGAGACACCACCTTTCATCATACCCTGTGAGACACCACCTTTCATCATACCCTGTGAGACACCACCTTTCATCGTACCCTTTGAGGCACCACCATCCATTGTACCCTATGGAACACCACCTTCAATCGTACCATATGAGACACCACCTTCCACTGTACCCTATGGAACACCACCTTCAATCGTACCATATGAGACACCACCTTTCATCGTACTCTGTGAGACACCACCTCCATCGTACCCTATGGAACACCACCTTCCATCGTACCCTATAGGACACCACCTCCATTGAAACTTATGGGACACCACCTTCCACCGTACCCTATGAGACACCACCTTCCATCATACCCTATGGGACACCACCTTCCACAGTACCCTATGAGACACCACCTTCCATCATACCCTATGGGACACCACCTTCAATTGTACCCTATGGGACACCACCTTCCATTCTACCCTATGAGACACCACCATCCATCGTACCATATGAGGCACCACCATCCATCGTACCCTATGGGACACCACCTTCCATTGTACCCTATGGGACACCACTTTCCATTGTACCCTATGAGACACCACCATCCGTCGTACCCTATAGGACACCACCTTCCATGGTACCCTATGAAACACCACCTTCCATTGTACCCTATGAGACACCACCATCCATTGTATTCTATGAGACACCACCATCCATCATACCCTGTCTGACACCACCTTCCGTTGTACCCTATAAGACACCGCCATCCATTGTACCCTATGAGACACCACCTTCTATTGTACACTATGAGACACCACCATCCATCATACCCTGTGAGACACCACCTTCCATCGTACCCTATGACACACCACCTTCCATCGTACCCTATGAGACACCACTATCCACTGTACCCTGTGATACACCACCTTCCATCGTACCCTATGAGGCAACACCATCCATTGTACCATATGAGACACCACCTTCCATTGTACCCTATGAGACACCACCATCCATTGTACTCTGTGAGACACCACCTTCCATTGTACCCTATGAGACACCACCATCCATTGTACCCTATGAGACACCACCATCTATTGTACCCTGTGAGACACCACCTTCCATTGTACCCTATGATACACCACCATCCATTGTACCCTTTGAGGCACCACCTTCCATTGCACCCTATGAGACACCACTATCCATTGTACCCTATGAGACACCACCTTCCATTGTACCCTATGAGACACCACCTTCCATTGTACCCTATGAGGCACCACTATCCATTGTACCCTATGAGACACCACTATCCATTGTACCCTATGAGACACCATTATCCATTGTACCCTATGAGACACCACCTTCCATTGTACCCTATGAGACACCACCTTCTATTGTACCCTATGAGGCACCACCATCCATTGTACTCTATGAGACACCACCTTTCATGGTACCCTGTGAGACACCATCTTCCATTGTACCCTATGAGACACCACCTTCCATTGTAACATGTGAGACACCACCTTCCATTGTACCATATGAGACACCACTATCCATTGTACCCTATGAGACACCACCTTCCATTGTACCCTATGAGACACCACCTTTCATCGTGCCCGTGAGACACCGCCTTCCGTTGTACCATATGAGACACCACCATCCATTGAACCCTATGAGACACCACCTTCCATCGTACCCTGTGAGACACCACCTTCCGTTGTACCATATAAGACACCACCATCCATTGTACCCTATGAGACACCACCTTCCATTGTAACCTGTGAGACACCACCTTCCATTGTAACCTATGAGACACCACCTTCCGTTGTACCATATGGAACACCACCATCCATTGTACCCTATGAGACACCACCTTCCATCGTACCCTATAAGACACCACCTTCCGTTGTACCATATGAGACACCACCATCCACCGTACCCTATGGAACACCACCTTCAATCGTACCATATGAGACACCACCTTTCATCGTACTCTGTGAGACACCACCTCCATCGTACCTATGGAACACTACCTTCCATCGTACCCTATAGGACACCACCTCCATTGAAACTTATGGGACACCACCTTCCACCGTACCCTATGAGACACCACCTTCCATCATACCCTATGGGACACCACCTTCCACCGTACCCTATGAGACACCACCTTCCATCATACCCTATGGGACACCACCTTCAATTGTATCCTATGGGACACCACCTTCCATTCTACCCTATGAGACACCACCATCCATCGTACCATATGAGACACCACCATCCATCGTACCCTATGGGACACCACCTTCCATTGTACCCTATGGGACACCACTTTCCATTGTACCCTATGAGACACCACCATCCGTCGTACCCTATAGGACACCACCTTCCATGGTACCCTATGAAACACTACCTTCCATTGTACCCTATGAGACACCACCATCCATTGTATTCTATGAGACACCACCATCCATCATACCCTGTGAGACACCACCTTCCATTGTACCCTATAAGACACCGCCATCCATTGTGCCCTATGAGGCACCACCTTCTATTGTACACTATGAGACACCACCATCCATCATACCCTGTGAGACACCACCTTCCATCGTGCCCTATGACACACCACCTTCCATCGTACCCTATGAGACACCACTATCCACTGTACCCTGTGATGCACCACCTTTCATCGTGCCCTGTGAGACACCGCCTTCCGTTGTACCATATGAGACACCACCATCCATTGAACCCTATGAGACACCACCTTCCATCGTACCCTGTGAGACACCACCTTCCGTTGTACCATATAAGACACCACCATCCATTGTACCCTATGAGACACCACCTTCCATTGTAACCTGTGAGACACCACCTTCCATTGTAACCTGTGAGACACCACCTTCCGTTGTACCATATGGAACACCACCATCCATTGTACCCTATGAGACACCACCTTCCATCGTACCCTATGAGACACCACCTTCCGTTGTACCATATGAGACACCACCATCCATTGTACCCTATGAGACACCACCTTCCATTTTACCCTATGAGACACCACCTTCTATTGTACACTATGAGGCACCACCATCCATTGTACTCTTTGAGACACCACCTTCTATTGTACCCTATGAGACACCACCTTCCATTGTACCCTATGAGACACCACCTTCTATTGTACCCTACGAGACACCACCTTTCATGGTACCCTGTGAGACACCATCTTCCATTGTACCCTATGAGACACCACCTTCCATTGTAACATCTGAGACACCACCTTCCATTGTACCCTATGAGACACCACCATCCATTGTACCCTTTGAGGCACCACCTTCCATTGCACCCTATGAGACACCACTATCCATTGTACCCTATGAGACACCACCTTCCATTGTACCCATGAGACACCACCTTCCATTGTACCCTATGAGGCACCACTATCCATTGTACCCTATGAGACACCACTATCCATTGTACCCTATGAGACACCACTATCCATTGTACCCTATGAGACACCACCTTCCATTGTACCCTATGAGACACCACCTTCTATTGTACCCTATGAGGCACCACCATCCATTGTACTCTATGAGACACCACCTTTCATGGTACCCTGTGAGACACCATCTTCCATTGTACCCTATGAGACACCACCTTCCATTGTAACATGTGAGATACCACCTTCCATTGTACCCTATGAGACACCACTATCCATTGTACCCTATTAGACACCACCTTCCATTGTACCCTATGAGACACCACCTTTCATCGTGCCCTGTGAGACACCGCCTTCCGTTGTACCATATGAGAAACCACCTTCCATCGTACCCTGTGAGACACCACCTTCCGTTGTACCATATAAGACACCACCATCCATTGTACCCTATGAGACACCACCTTCCATTGTAACCTGTGAGACACCACCTTCCATTGTAACCTGTGAGGCACCACCTTCCGTTGTACCATATGGAACACCACCATCCATTGTACCCTATGAGACACCACCTTCCATCGTACCCTATGAGACACCACCTTCCGTTGTACCATATGAGACACCACCATCCACCGTACCCTATGGAACACCACCTTCAATCGTACCATATGAGACACCACCTTTCATCGTACTCTGTGAGACACCACCTCCATCGTACCCTATGGAACACCACCTTCCATCGTACCCTATAGGACACCACCTCCATTGAAACTTATGGGACACCACCTTCCACCGTACCCTATGAGACACCACCTTCCATCATACCCTATGGGACACCACCTTCCACCGTACCCTATGAGACACCACCTTCCATCATACCCTATGGGACACCACCTTCAATTGTACCCTATGGGACACCACCTTCCATTCTACCCTATGAGACACCACCATCCATCGTACCATATGAGACACCACCATCCATCGTACCCTATGGGACACCACCTTCCATTGTACGCTATGGGACACCACTTTCCATTGTACCCTATGATACACCACCATCCGTCGTACCCTATAGGACACCACCTTCCATGGTACCCTATGAAACACCACCTTCCATTGTACCCTATGAGACACCACCATCCATTGTATTCTATGAGACACCACCACCCATCATACTCTGTGAGACACCACCTTCCATTGTACCCTATAAGACACCGCCATCCATTGTACCCTATGAGACACCACCTTCTATTGTACACTATGAGACACCACCATCCATCATACCCTGTGAGACACCACCTTCCATCGTACCCTATGACACACCACCTTCCATCGTACCCTATGAGACACCACTATCCACTGTACCCTGTGATACACCACCTTCCATCGTACCCTATGAGACAACACCATCCATTGTACCATATGAGACACCACCTTCCATTGTACCTATGAGACACCACCATCCATTGTACTCTGTGAGACACCACCTTCCATTGTACCCTATGAGACACCACCATCCATTGTACCCTATGAGACACCACCATCCATTGTACCCTGTGAGACACCACCTTCCATTGTACCCTATGAGAAACCACCATCCATTGTACCCTTTGAGGCACCACCTTCCATTGCACCCTATGAGACACCACTATCCATTGTACCCTATGAGACACCACCTTCCATTGTACCCTATGAGACACCACCTTCCATTGTACCCTATGAGGCACCACTATCCATTGTACCCTATGAGACACCACTATCCATTGTACCCTATGAGACACCACTATCCATTGTACCCTATGAGACACCACCTTCCATTGTACCCTATGAGACACCACCTTCTATTGTACCCTATGAAGCACCACCATTCATTGTACTCTATGAGACACCACCTTTCATGGTACCCTATGAGACACCATCTTCCATTGTACCCTATGAGACACCACCTTCCATTGTAACATGTGAGACACCACCTTCCATTGTACCCTATGAGACACCACTATCCATTGTACCCTATGAGACACCACCTTCCATTGTACCCTATGAGACACCACCTTTCATCGTGCCCTGTGAGACACCGCCTTCCGTTGTACCATATGAGACACCACCTTCCATTGAACCCTATGAGACACCACCTTCCATCGTACCCTGTGAGACACCACCTTCCGTTGTACCATATAAGACACCACCATCCATTGTACCCTATAAGACACCACCTTCCATTGTAACCTGTGAGACACCACCTTACATTGTAACCTGTGAGACACCACCTTCCGTTGTACCATATGAGACACCACCATCCATTGAACCCTATGAGACACCACCTTCCATCGTACCCTATGAGACACCACCTTCCGTTGTACCATATGAGACACCACCATCCATTGTACCCTATGAGACACCACCTTCCATTGTACCCTATGAGACACCACCTTCTATTGTACCCTATGAGGCACCACCATCCATTGTACTCTATGAGACACCACCTTTCATGGTACCCTGTTAGACACCATCTTCCATTGTACCCTATGAGACACCACCTTCCATTGTAACATGTGAGACACCACCTTCCATTGTACCCTATGAGACACCACTATCCATTGTACCCTATGAGACACCACCTTCCATTGTACCCTATGAGACACCACCTTCCATTTTACCCTATGAGACACCACCTTCTATTGTACACTATGAGGCACCACCATCCATTGTACTCTTTGAGACACCACCTTCTATTGTACCCTATGAGACACCACCTTCCATTGTACCCTATGAGACACCACCTTCTATTGTACCCTACGAGACACCACCTTTCATGGTACCCTGTGAGACACCATCTTCCATTGTACCCTATGAGACACCACCTTCCATTGTAACATCTGAGACACCACCTTCCATTGTACCCTATGAGACACCACCATCCATTGTACCCTTTGAGGCACCACCTTCCATTGCACCCTATGAGACACCACTATCCATTGTACCCTATGAGACACCACCTTCCATTGTACCCAATGAGACACCACCTTCCATTGTACCCTATGAGGCACCACTATCCATTGTACCCTATGAGACACCACTATCCATTGTACCCTATGAGACACCACTATCCATTGTACCCTATGAGACACCACCTTCCATTGTACCCTATGAGACACCACCTTCTATTGTACCCTATGAGGCACCACCATCCATTGTACTCTATGAGACACCACCTTTCATGGTACCCTGTGAGACACCATCTTCCATTGTACCCTATGAGACACCACCTTCCATTGTAACATGTGAGATACCACCTTCCATTGTACCCTATGAGACACCACTATCCATTGTACCCTATTAGACACCACCTTCCATTGTACCCTATGAGACACCACCTTTCATCGTGCCCTGTGAGACACCGCCTTCCGTTGTACCATATGAGAAACCACCTTCCATCGTACCCTGTGAGACACCACCTTCCGTTGTACCATATAAGACACCACCATCCATTGTACCCTATGAGACACCACCTTCCATTGTAACCTGTGAGACACCACCTTCCATTGTAACCTGTGAGGCACCACCTTCCGTTGTACCATATGGAACACCACCATCCATTGTACCCTATGAGACACCACCTTCCATCGTACCCTATGAGACACCACCTTCCGTTGTACCATATGAGACACCACCATCCACCGTACCCTATGGAACACCACCTTCAATCGTACCATATGAGACACCACCTTTCATCGTACTCTGTGAGACACCACCTCCATCGTACCCTATGGAACACCACCTTCCATCGTACCCTATAGGACACCACCTCCATTGAAACTTATGGGACACCACCTTCCACCGTACCCTATGAGACACCACCTTCCATCATACCCTATGGGACACCACCTTCCACCGTACCCTATGAGACACCACCTTCCATCATACCCTATGGGACACCACCTTCAATTGTACCCTATGGGACACCACCTTCCATTCTACCCTATGAGACACCACCATCCATCGTACCATATGAGACACCACCATCCATCGTACCCTATGGGACACCACCTTCCATTGTACCCTATGGGACACCACTTTCCATTGTACCCTATGATACACCACCATCCGTCGTACCCTATAGGACACCACCTTCCATGGTACCCTATGAAACACCACCTTCCATTGTACCCTATGAGACACCACCATCCATTGTATTCTATGAGACACCACCACCCATCATACCCTGTGAGACACCACCTTCCATTGTACCCTATAAGACACCGCCATCCATTGTACCCTATGAGACACCACCTTCTATTGTACACTATGAGACACCACCATCCATCATACCCTGTGAGACACCACCTTCCATCGTACCCTATGACACACCACCTTCCATCGTACCCTATGAGACACCACTATCCACTGTACCCTGTGATACACCACCTTCCATCGTACCCTATGAGACAACACCATCCATTGTACCATATGAGACACCACCTTCCATTGTACCCTATGAGACACCACCATCCATTGTACTCTGTGAGACACCACCTTCCATTGTACCCTATGAGACACCACCATCCATTGTACCCTATGAGACACCACCATCCATTGTACCCTGTGAGACACCACCTTCCATTGTACCCTATGAGAAACCACCATCCATTGTACCCTTTGAGGCACCACCTTCCATTGCACCCTATGAGACACCACTATCCATTGTACCCTATGAGACACCACCTTCCATTGTACCCTATGAGACACCACCTTCCATTGTACCCTATGAGGCACCACTATCCATTGTACCCTATGAGACACCACTATCCATTGTACCCTATGAGACACCACTATCCATTGTACCCTATGAGACACCACCTTCCATTGTACCCTATGAGACACCACCTTCTATTGTACCCTATGAGGCACCACCATTCATTGTACTCTATGAGACACCACCTTTCATGGTACCCTATGAGACACCATCTTCCATTGTACCCTATGAGACACCACCTTCCATTGTAACATGTGAGACACCACCTTCCATTGTACCCTATGAGACACCACTATCCATTGTACCCTATGAGACACCACCTTCCATTGTACCCTATGAGACACCACCTTTCATCGTGCCCTGTGAGACACCGCCTTCCGTTGTACCATATGAGACACCACCTTCCATTGAACCCTATGAGACACCACCTTCCATCGTACCCTGTGAGACACCACCTTCCGTTGTACCATATAAGACACCACCATCCATTGTACCCTATAAGACACCACCTTCCATTGTAACCTGTGAGACACCACCTTACATTGTAACCTGTGAGACACCACCTTCCGTTGTACCATATGAGACACCACCATCCATTGAACCCTATGAGACACCACCTTCCATCGTACCCTATGAGACACCACCTTCCGTTGTACCATATGAGACACCACCATCCATTGTACCCTATGAGACACCACCTTCCATTGTACCCTATGAGACACCACCTTCTATTGTACCCTATGAGGCACCACCATCCATTGTACTCTATGAGACACCACCTTTCATGGTACCCTGTTAGACACCATCTTCCATTGTACCCTATGAGACACCACCTTCCATTGTAACATGTGAGACACCACCTTCCATTGTACCCTATGAGACACCACTATCCATTGTACCCTATGAGACACCACCTTCCATTGTACCCTATGAGACACCACCTTTCATCGTGCCCTGTGAGACACCGCCTTCCGTTGTACCATATGAGACACCACCATCCATTGAACCCTATGAGACACCACCTTCCATCGTACCCTATGAGACACCACCTTCCGTTGTACCATATGAGACACCACCATCCATTGTACCCTATGAGACAAGCTCGCTGGAAGCTCTGGCGCTGAGTGTGGCTTGATTCTGGGAAAAGAGGACATTGTAAAGTTTGTTCTTAATTTCTTAAGAGAAGAAGTGGAGAATGAGAATGGGTAGCATGTATTCATAATGTATTCATTGAGAGACTGAGGAGTCTAAAGGTAGAATAGGGGTCTGGTCGATCGGAGTGCTAAGAGAGAAAAGCAGGTGTACCTACAATCAACACCGTACAGGAACAATCATACTGCGTTCGCTTCGAGAAATATTGGGACGAACGGTTGACCGGGTATGGGGGATGCCCCGACTACAATGAAACTGATTCCATGAATAGAATAGACCAGCATTTTCTGCACACGTTTCTTTAAGTATACGTCATCTGTAGAAATAAGTTCGTTGTCTCACGAGACTTGATCAAGCGCTAAATATCTATAAACATTGACTAACAATGGCGGCAAGCAGTAGAAGTTGAAATGAACAGTATAGGGCAGACTCGTGGCACGCAGCCAAAGATGTCCACGGACCGTGCGAAGTGAACGCTTTCCTGACACTATGACCCCGTAGCCTAGTACTGTTGAAAGTTAATGCTTCACTACCTTAAGAGATTCAATACGCCAGAGAACGCCATTCAGTCTGTTGATCTGTGTACTTGTACTCTTCTTGTGCGAGCGAGCAGTTCAAAATGTTCAGTCGTTTAAACAGTGTAATGCCGCCTTCATGAACCTCACTGTTCCATCATAGTTTGTCTTCCACACAATTGCCGTGCGGCCAAGTTTCATATCCAAGATACTCGTGTAGGTTACATATTTGCAGATTCTTGTTCTGTAGAACGGCCAGTTTGGCCATGCATTCATTGTAACAGCCATTTTAAATTCTCAAAGCGCTCAAGTTGCTTTGTTTATTTGAATTCATATTGTTGAAAAGTGCAGCCAGATCAAGTCACAAACAATTACAGCACAAAGTCAGTACCTTCCTTTCAATCACAACAACCGGCTTATTTTTCAGATGTTATCGCACGGGAAGGGCGTACACCCAAAGGACAGATAACTCTATTTTAAATTAATTCCCGCTAGATTATCTAGAGAAGATTTAGTCGATAATCGTTAACGTTCCATCGTTTACTGGTGTGGAAAAAAACAAGCTATACGTGAATAGTAGATACGAGGAAATTAATACATCAAAACAGTTGACATAGCAAGTCCACAACCCATGAATTGTATCTTTCGCAATGTATGGTTACAACCCACAGGTGCACGTCCTCCTGAAAATGATGATCGTCATATTTTTAAAAATGTATATCGCTTGATGATGTTGTAGACAGCAAAGGAAGTGGTTTATTTTATCATTTGCTAAACGTAAATAAAAAGGACCGTCAGGCAATGTGACGAACAAATAAATAAATAAATAAATATATATATATATATATATATATATATATATATATATATATATATATATATATATATATAATATATATATATATATATTGTCAGTGTCCATATTTATTTTATAGATAGACGTATACATTATTTATGGGGTAAGGTGGTCAGTACTACGCCTGTGCTGTTTCTTTTCCAGAAGAGTTCCTACATCCATTCAAGGGTGGGTGAACATGGAAGCCGTCAATCAGGCCTGAACCCAATCTCTTGCCCTTAGTGGTCCAGTTCACTAACCACTCAACCATCACGACTCCCGTACTCATCAACATTTATCATGAAAAGAATGTTTGCTGCACCGTGTCAGTTGGTAGCAAAGTTTCGATATCTGCGCATTTTTGATCCGATTCCAACATGGTCTATTTTTGGGATCTGATTTGCCACAGCTTTCGACTCTCTTCCCCAAGAAGATTTACGTATTTCCGAAATCCCAAACTGAAGTAATAAAAAAAAAAAAAAAATAACCACTACAAGAGGTGGAATGTGTTAGACGAATGGCAGTAAACAGCCCGAGAGATAGAATCAGATATGGAGAACTGAGAAACAAGCTAGGAATCATTTCCACCATTGAATAAAGAAACAACAAATAAAATGGTTTGGCCACCAATAAGACAGAAAGATCAAAACACAGCACAATGAGCCTTCAATAACCGTTGCAAGAATATCAGACTCAAGGGTCGACAAGATGGATTGATGAATTATTAGAAACACTAGGAAGCATAGCAGCAGGAGAAGCAAACAGAACAGCAAAATAACGCAAACAATATCTCTCCTCGACGCTGAAAGGCAAGCGAGGAAGGAAAGAAGAAGAACAATAGAAGTGGAGTCAAGTTTTGATCATCATTTTTCGTTGGAGACGTCAAGCTCCGGAGGAACACCAAGTGGTGTCAACATGAAATGTTCATATACAACTGGATGAACGTATTCATTAATAAGCGTATTTACGTGTATAAATAAACTGTTCGTCCGACTTCACTTTCGAGTCCACGTTTACAGAGCAATAATTGCATTCATAAAGATAATCACATACTATTTTTTGCCCTTGCGTTCGTCAGCTTTTACCTCTGACGAAGTCCCTAGAGGCTAGGAACTTAATTTTGCGTGTTAATCCGTTTTTCCCTAGCAGCCGTGTGCACAAAGGTCTCTCGCCGCACAGGCAAATAACTCTGTCTTCGGAGGTACTCACATTTTTTTCCGTCCATGAGTAATTAGCATTTTAAGCCGGACCTCACTGCTGAGATCAGGGGATGGTTGCCGCAGAGAGAAATCACAAATAAAAATCCTAACTGGAGCAGCCGGGATTTGAACTCACAACCTCTCTGTCTCGAGGCCGGCGTCTTGCCTCCAGACCAACCCGTTCCCCATCATAAAATAAAACATATTGCTTTTGTATATAGTATTATCATCATTACTTGCCATTAGCGTGCAAATCTTCTGTCTGATTAATGAGCTAGATCTCAGCATAGTGTATGAACTATGTAAGAACCGCATACATTCCCTGGCATGCTGCATAGGCGTGAAGTGTTTTAATTTACAATAGAGACATGAAGTGTTTTAATTTACAAAAGAGGCGTGAAGTGTTTTAATTTACAGTAAGGACGTAAAATGTTTTAATTTACAATATGGGTGTGAAGTGTTTTAATTTACAATATGGGTGTGAAATGTTTTAATTTACAATATAGGCGTGAAGTGCTTAAATTTACAATATAGACGTGAAGTGTTTAAATTTACAATATAGGCGTGAAGTGTTTAAATTTACAATATAGGCGGGAAGTGTTTAAATTTACAATATAGGCGGGAAGTGTTTAAATTTACAATATAGGCGTGAAGTGTTTAAATTTACAATATAGGGGTGAAGTGTTTAAATTTACAATATAGGCGTGAAGTGTTTAAATTTACAATATAGGCGTAAAGTGTTTAAATTTACAATATAGGCGGGAAGTGTTTAAATTTACAATATAGGCGTGAAGTATTTAAATTTACAATATAGGGGTGAAGTGTTTAAATTTACAATATAGGCGTGAAGTGTTTAAATTTACAATATAGGGGTGAAGTGTTTACATTTACAATATAGGCGTGAAGTGTTTTAATTTACAATATAGGGGTGAAGTGTTTAAATTTACAATATAGGGGTGAAGTGTTTAAATTTACAATATAGGGGTGAAGTGTTTAAATTTACAATATAGGCGTGAAGTGTTTAAATTTATAATATAGGGGTGAAGTGTTTAAATTTACTATATAGGCGTGAAGTGTTTAAATTTACAATATAGGGGTGAAGTGTTTACATTTACAATATAGGCGTGAAGTGTTTTAATTTACAATATAGGCGTGAAGTGTTTTAATTTACAATATGGGCGTCAAGTGTTTTAATTTAGAATTGTAGGCCATAACTGTGTTTATATGAGAGAGCGAGAGAAAGAGAGAAATGAAGAGTGCTACAAGTAGACATTCGAACCCTAATGACCTACACAAGTCAAAAGAAAGAGAAGCCGCAGTATTTGGAGACAAAAACAACTCAAGGGTGTGATAACTCCCTTGGTGGTTATTATCTTTCACAGCCCCGGTAGTCCCGGCATCCCATTTGTTTCCATTTATTATATTTGTCCAAACCTCTCAATGACTCCCATGTTAAATATATGTTTCTGTTGCCACTTTTGTTTAATGTCCACTTAACTATGCTCGTCCACAAATGACAGCTTTCACTGTGCCCCCCACAATAACTTTCTTGGATCCTAGGCCGTGCCACGGAGTTCGTGCACGTGGGCCAGGATTCTTCTCGAATTTCCTTGATGGAGATATCGGAGCACCTCTGCATTTGTCTGGTGTGCAGTAATGATGATCGCTATTGACTTCCGGTCAATATGGCGAATAGCCGGCAGGAACAGCGAGGCTTTGTCTGAAAAGTGTTCCTTGCTTCAGTTTCCTCATATTCTAAGTCCGGCTTGCTACCAGAGCTACTGAGTTTAGTGCTCTGTGCTACCGTGAGGTGTGTTTTTTTTTATCCGGATCGTGGTTCGATATTCCGATTGCATACGATGAATAATAATATCGTATGACGAAGGACAGTTCGACTGCGTTCACTTTCGGTGCGACTACGCCGTATGTCTTTTGGCGTGTGCTGTAGTTACTATGATTGGGACTGAATCTGCCTTTCTTTGTTTGGATCCTTCAGTGAGATGAGATGTTAATTCGGAAGATTACACTGGCACGGGCGGTTAAGCAATTATAGATTTGTAATTCGTTTGCACTGATGCCGGGGCCTCCGACTAACTATAACTACAATGATGACCCTAACAACCGACACAAAATTACTTTAAAAACGCTCCCTATTGTTCATTGTTAGCACACTGTAGTTATAGTTCGATACTTGTACGTTATTTTGTCAATACGTTCATTAGTTTGAGAATTTTTAGAACTACACGCCAGAAGTGATAATAAAATGGCGAAGTATTCGTCTTTTATCTGCTGCATACCCAGGATGACTAAAAAAGTATTTGTTGTCACACTTTGGTGGTAACTAGGATTTATTGTCACACTTTGGTGGTAACTAGGATTTATTGTCACATTTTGGTGGTAACTAGGATTTATTGTCACATTTTGGTGGTAACTAGGATTTATTGCCACACTTTGGTGGTAACTAGGATTTATTGTCACATTTTGATGGTAACTAGGATTTATTGTCACACTTTGGTGGTAACTAGGATTTATTGTCACATTTTGATGGTAACTAGGATTTATTGTCACACTTTGGAGGTAACTACAATTTATTGTCACATTTTGATGGTAACTAGGATTTATTGTCACACTTTGTTGGTAACTAGGATTTATTGTCATATTTTGATGGTAACTAGGATTTATTGTCACATTTTGATGGTAACTAGGATTTATTGTCACATTTTGATGGTAACTAGGATTTATTGTCACACTTTGGAGGTAACTACAATTTATTGTCACACTTTGGTAGTAACTGGATGATAAGCAAGACACCTAACAGCACATAGTCTGGAAGTAATCACCAACTCATAGCTGACTGCTTGCATCAGGAACAGTGAACCAGAACTAATAACAACGCTAACCAGTCAGGACATCACGCGCAGAGATCGGTAAGGGGAGATAACCTCGTGCCCCAAAAAACGTCTTACTAAAGCTGGGTTGTGTAAAAATACGGAAAATCGTTTTTTTTTTTAAAATACGAGACAACATTACACATCAACGACAATCTAACGACCTTTTATAAGCGGGCTATGAAGAGGAGTAGTCATTGGGTAGACGCAGAAAAAGTAGATTCGATGACAAGGGGAAGACTAAAACTTCTTTCTTTCCTCATTAGCTTTTCATCGTAGAGGGGAGATATAATTTGCTCTTCTGTACATCTCTGCTGCTGTTATATTTCCGAGTGTTGCTAATTTCAGTAAATCCATCTTTTTCGTGGTCGGCCCTGGGTCTGGTGCTCTCGCAACGTTTATTGGAAGCTCATTGTGTTGTGATCTTTCTGCCTTGTCACGTGGCCAAACCATTTTATCTGTTGTTTCTTTATATATTCTATGGCGGAAATTATTCCTTACTTTCTCTTATCTCTCAGGCTGTTTCCTGTCTTTTGTCTGATACATTTCATCTCAGTAGATGTTATTTTTCTAATTTTTGTAGTATCTAGGGTCCAGAACTGGCATTCGTAGTAAAACGTTGGGATGAAGATTGTATTGTAGAGTGCAAGTTTTGCTCATAGTTATTTCCTTGTTGGGCAATAGTGGTGATAGTTGTCAAATGATTTAACAAACTTTGTTGCATCTTGAGTCTATTTCTTCTGTTTGCGAATTGTTGTATTGTAGAGTGGAAGTTTTGCTCCTAGTTATTTCCTTGTTGGGCAATAGTGGTGATAGTTGTCAAATGATTTAACAAACTTTGTTGCATCTTGAGTCTATTTCTGCTGTTTGCGAATTGTTGTTTGTTGTATTGTAGAGTGGAAGTTTTGCTCCTAGTTATTTCCTTGTTGGACAATAGTGGTGATAGTTGTCAAATGATTTAACAAACTTTGTTGCATCTTGAGTCTATTTCTGCTGCTTGCGAATTTTTGTTTGTCACTAGACTTCCCAGGTATTTAAATTCCATTAATTGTTTTAGTTGTCTGCTGTCTATAGTTAAGTTGATGTTCTGTGTCTCTTTTCCGATATTCACGACTTCAGTTTTGTTGATTCTCATGTTGCATTTTGTGTCTGTGCTGTTGAATCTATTTAAGTGTACTTGTAGGTCTTCTATTTCTGCATGTATTAGTGTCTGATCGTCTGTAAACAGAAGGCTCGTTGATATTCTCTGTCTCTGATGGGCTGGCTAAATTGCATATATAGCCATGTATGTAATAAACGGTAGGGGGGGTTAGTACGCACCCCAGTCTTACACCTGATCAAACTTCGATCGGTCTGTGTAACCTGGTGCTGTTCCGACTGTGCAGCTGCTGTTGATGTAAAGACTCTTAATAAGGTTACACTAAAACTGATTATATTATTACAAGAAAAGAGCGCATTAGACGATCTACATCAGTGGTGGCCAACTTACGGTTGACCGAGAGCCGGATTATAGTCAAGGCCAGGAATAGAGGGTCAAATTGAGAGTTTTATATATAAAAAAAAAATTACACGAAGTAATTTAGTCATATATATATATAATGCTTGCACTTTGACGACATATTTTATCATTTGTAACAAGATAATTATTATTTCAAAATTCATTATCATCAAGTACCATGTTTGCTGGCGTAGGGTAATTGTCTCTCCCCAACTTTCGATCTGAACAGTTATTTATCACTTCTGTTCTTGACCTTACACCAAGTAAAAGTAAAGTACCCCCGTCACGCCAAGTGGCGTATAGGGAATATGGTGTTAGTGACCATAAATTTTACAGACCTTCGGCACATGATTTTTGGGGTAATGTGGTCGGTATTACGCTCGTGCCGCTTTACTTTTCCCAGAAAAAAAATCCGGTACCCATTTAAGGCTGGGTGAACCCGGAAGCCGTCGGTTGGGATCGAATTCTACCCGTTGTTCTTTGTAGTCCAATTCACTAACCACTGAGCTATCGCGGCTCCCCTTATGCCAAGCCATTCTCATAAACTGGTATCTTTTCTCTTTGCTTCCCTCTATCTCCTCATCCCTTAATTTTCCCAGTTGTTACAATATATTCCAGTTGTTCCCTTCTCATGATCATGAAAATGATGATTGTTTCTTCCTAATATTGGAAATTAGCCCTCTTTTTGCTTTGGCCTCTTTCAGGACGTTTTCATTACTCTTCCTAACTGCCAATGGTATTCTGAGCTTTCTTCTGTTAAAGCACATTTCTACAGCCTCCAGTGATTTTCTTGTCTTCTGTCCTATTGTCAATGATTCACATCCATATGTTAAGACTGGCAGTACATAACATTTAAGAACTCTTTTTCTTGTTTCTATTGTCAAAAATGGATTGCACAGTATCTTCCTCATTTTTGTATCTTCCTTCATTTCAAAATTACGTTTATATTATTTTTGTTTACCCACTGGAACTTTGGTTTTTATTTATAGTTATTTAATGTAGCTGTTACTGTGGAGACTGCAATGACCAAGAAAAGTATATTGGCGGGCCGGAACTGCCTGCTATTGGGCAATCTCTGATCTACACGAATTAGAAACACAGGGTTATACAATTAATCGAAAACAATGGTTTTTATCTAATGAGCTATATTTGACAATAATAGACCACGATAACAGTGC
Organism: Megaustenia siamemsis; assembly: GCA_032433765.1. Lineage (NCBI taxonomy): Eukaryota > Metazoa > Mollusca > Gastropoda > Stylommatophora > Ariophantidae > Megaustenia > Megaustenia siamemsis. Next base: position 138,326,367 of record JAVIAB010000051.1, on the reverse strand, counting down.
ATGTTGTAGCACAACTTAATATTCGCGCAGTTTGAACATTTTAGTTACCACTCCCCCCCGACTCGTCTACGCCCATGCTCATCATTTCCAACACTCGTTCTCTCCCTTTTATCACCGGATTAGTCTCCCCTGGTCACGAATGAACGCGAACAAGATTTCCTGTCAAGATAATCTTCGTGCCACATCAAATCCTGCACGTTTTCTTCCCACAAGCCAACATAAACATCACACAGAAAAGAGAGGGAAAAGCAACATATTTATGTTTTGGTGCAGGTTGTGTCTCACCTTTTAGCAACTAGTGAATTTGCTCACTATTAAATGATTTCATTTGTGTTGTGTACATTTTGAAACATATCAACCTCTGATATAAAGGGAGTCTAATCAGTCCTACAGAATCGTCAGAATCATAGCTTCTATGTACTGATGAAACCAGGTGGGGCCGACCATCTAATGGCAGAATCCCCCTACAGAAAAGATCATCTACTGCCTTGCAGGAAGATTGGGGACAATCAAAGGCTAAGGAAAGCAAACCTGAACAAAATGCTGGATGAAATCGGATGCACTGGGCCACTGGCGCAGAACACAGTGCAACGTTTTAACAGGTATTCAAACGGAGTGGATCTAACAGGCTTAAACAGACAGCTGTCTTCGTGTGGGAGTCTGGAGTCCTACTATGATTGAGTCCTGATCGCAGAGAGAGAGAGAGAGAGAGAGAGAGAGAGATAGAGAGAGATTCTTTTCGTCCTCATTTGCCTTTCAGCGTCTGGAGGAGAAGTAATGTGCGGCCTTTTGCCTTTATTTTGGCTTCTGGTGTTGTTTCCTCATCCTCATCATCATTGAGTGCCGCCTCCGCAACGAAGATTGGCTACCACGGAGCGCTATTTCGGTCTGTCTCTTGCTTTGATAGTGCAGGTTGTCATAGGCTGACTTGTCCATCTTTTGATGTTACTCGTCCATGTTCGTCTTGGACTATCTCTCTCACCTTGTATTTTCCCTTCCAAGATTACCTTTAGTAGGCTGCTGTGTCTTAACATGCCACAAAAATCTCGTTTGAGTTGTGTTTAGTAGTTCTCTTTTCATATTTAGTTGTTTTAAGACTTCATCATTTGTTTTCTTTTCATCCTATTCTTCTACAAATCCACATTTCAAAGGCTTCAATTTTATGTTCTGTTTTCTTGTCTAATGTCCATGTTTCTTCACCATACAGGAATGTTGTGACGATATAACATTTTGATATTCTAGGTTTTAGGCCTGGTTTTATTTGTTTTAATTTTAGTATATTTTTCATGGCATTAAAATAATTTTTGTGCCACTCCTATTCTTTTGTTTATTTCAATTGTTATGTTTCCTGGTATTTCTAATATTTCGTCAAACCATCCTTTTCGTGGTCGGCCTTTAGTCTGGTGTTCTCTCACAATGTTTATTGACGGCTTGTTGAGTTGCGATCTTTCTGCCTTATCGCGTGGCCAAACCAGTTATCTATTTTTTCTTTACGTATTCTATGATGGGAAATATTCCTAGCTTTTTTCTGTTCTTCATTTCTCATCTTATCTCTCTGTCTGTTTCCTCTTCTCGGTAGTGGTTACTTTGTTTATTGTTCTTGCATCTAGGGTCCGGTAACCGAATTGTATGGTCCAGAATCAGGAGCCGCGATAGCTCAGTGGTTAGTGAACTGGACTACAAAGGACAAGAGGTCCGGTTCGTTCCTGATCGACGGCTTCCGGGTTCACCCAGCCTTATGGGTAACGGATTTTTTCTGGGAAAGTAAAGTCGCACGGGCGTAATACCGACCACATTCTCCAAAAATCATGTGCTGAAAGTCTGTAATAAATTATGGTCACTAACACCATATTACCTATAAGCCACTTGGCGTGATGGGGCACTTTACTTTACTTTTATGGTAAGGAATCACACTGCATTCTTTCTAGATGGGCAAACCAGTTTATTTGTTGTTTCTGTAAGTAATAGGATTGACTCACTTGACTCTTGTCTCTTATAATGCCATTACGGATTATGTCTTTCTGGTTACACCAAGCATTTTTCTCACACATTGCATCTCTGTGGTGAGAAGCTTTCTTTTGTGTTTAGAAGTAAGTGACCACAATATGGTCACTTACACCATATTCTATCAAGATCTAAAGGGAACCTTTTATTAAATAAATCAACTTTTCAGTCTCTCTCTGCGATCAAGACTCAATCAGACTAGGATTCCAGACTCTCTCATGAAGTCAGCTGTCTAAGTGATTCAATGGCTCCATATAGTTTCTCTTCTAGAGAGGTGGGTGTGGACCACATTGCTCTTCTCAGGTATAGTACAACTTTTCAGTGGACCTTCATGGTCATATATATTTAATACCTACATCAGAGAGCCAAATGTGAAATGATTTTAATGGTCCTACAGATATCTCTCTTGCAAGGGAATCCAGATCAATTTAAGTTATGTATATAATATATACACCCATTAAACATTAAGATCAAAGATAAAGAAATAAAACAAGTAGAGGAATTCAAGTATTTAGGCACAATGTTCTCAGAAAATGGAAAACTAGACAGAGAAACTGACATGAGAATACAAAAAGCAAATGCTGTCACATACCAGCTTTCACCATTGCTAAGACATCCAAACATTTCTATGCCAGCTAAGCAACAAATGATAAATAGCATTTTCGTACCAACTTTGTGCTATGAAAGTCAAACATGGACCCTTTCTAAATCACATTTAAGAAAGATCAATACATGTGAGATGCGATGCTTGAGAAAAGTAACAAACAACACAAGAAGAGATAGAATACCAAATGAAACCATAAGAAAAATAGTAGGAACAAAACCCTGCCAAGAATATAGAACAACAACAACTTAAACCATCAAGGGCGCTATTCTTGAGAACGCATGGAAAAAGACCAAGAGGAAGACCCAGAAGAAGATGGATAGATGCAGTGACAGAGACATGTAACAACAAAGGAAAATCACTAATTCAGACAGTTCGAGCAGCTCAAGAATGACAAATGATATAAACCACGACACCTTTTAAGTATCAGTGAAAAGAAAAAAGAAGAAAGAAGACATAATATATATGTTATATGATGTTATTTTCCATTTTGAAAATTGGAGACAAATTTTCTGACCAGTAAGGAATCACACTGCATTCTTTCTAGATGGGCAAACCTGTTTATTTGTTGCTTCTGTAAGTAATAGGATTGACTCAATGCCTACTCTGTCTCTTATAATGTCATTACGGATTATGTCTATTCTGGTTATACCAAGCATTTTTCTCACACATTGCATCTCTGTGGCGAGAAGCTTTCTTTTGTGTTTAGAAGTAAGTGACCACATCACTTACACCATATTGCAACTCTTTACTCTTTATTAAAAAAATTTTTTTGTTGATTTGCAAATTTATAATCTAAGGTCTGTCCAACTCTCTGACGCGTCTGTCCAAATCTGTGAAAGGTCTGTCAAACTCTCTGACAATTCCACATGCCAGAAATGGCCACTAAATCACACTCCTGTGGTGATTCAAACTTGTAAAATGATGCCACCTGTTGTGCAGTGTTGACGTTTTAAGCAATTACACCATATTCCCTTGGCGGCTCTTTACTTTTTTCTTATAGAGATAAGAGAAATGGCCATGCAACCAAAGAGAAGATGGACATATGTTGAGAAGAGACAACAAGAGAAATACAAAACAGGCTCTTCTATGGGAAGAACATCAGGATATAGAAAAAGAGGAAGACTTTGAGAGACACTAAAAAGAACACTTACAAGAGAAATAAAGTTTGCAGGAAAAGACTATTAGACTAGATAGAACATCTCACCAAGGATGCAGATCGATGGCAAAAAACACTACGTGCCCTATGTGACAACTAGTGGTGCGGGAAGGATCAAGATGAAAGAAAAGATGGGTTCCATTTTTGATAATCAAACCTGTTGTATATGATGTGGTGCTGCTCTGACAAGCTAACAATGAAGATTGTGTTCCAGGAAAAACTAGAAGCCTTCTTAGATGGCATTTCTCAGAAGAACATTGAGTTCGTTGGACAGCTAAAAAGAATAATACGGAATTTCTCAAAGAGACCAACAGCTCATAATATGCTATCAGAAAGAAACAATCAACATTTTTTTGGGCACATCATCAGAAGAGGAAAGTTAGACTCCCAAGTTACAACTGGCAAAATACAGGGAAAGAGAGAATGTTGAAAACACAAAGGAAAGTAAACAGTCAACAACAGAATTGTTGATACAATGCACCATGGACAGAGAATTGTGGGAATACATGATTGCCTATGCCAACTGGAATGGTAAATAAAGATGGGTTCCTAACACTCAATGAATTGCATATATTCTGAGAAAATATAAATATTTAAAATCTGGTACAAACAAGTTATTTTTGTTGTTCTCCATGTTTCACAGCCATATAATAAGACTGACTTAACATTGGAGTGAACATGATATGAAGAGCAGTAATTAACTGTTTATGATATAAATCAGTTTCTATCAGTTTACTTGCCACACAAACATTATTTGCTCTTTCACACTGTCAGAATCTCAAATTATGGGGACTTCAGAAATGCTTACTCATCAATCACTGTATCACGCCCTAATAAACTATAATTAATAACATTGACATATTTCTCTTGTTAACACATTCACCGCTAAGGAATTTAACACATTCGCCGCTAAGGAATTTAACACATTCACCGCTAAGGAATTTAACACAATTTGGCCATGCTGTTTTTCTGAATTTAAAACAAATTGTAAGTAACAGCAAACAAATAATGAAAACTGATCTAAAACACACGGTTTGTTTTGACAAATTGCTCAGAAAGTTGTAAAAGTGGTTTAAATAAGAGAATTACAAGGTTTTAGTGGAAATAATTGCTGAAACGTCAAAAAATTAAAAGCCACAAAACATAGCTCTTGTGTTTCTCGTGGTACCTTCTGGAGCCACATTTTATGGCTCACAATACAGAATGTGTTAAGCAGTGAAGATCATACACAGAGTGCCCTCGAAGCAAACTTGTTCACTCTTTCATTGCACATTCATTTGAATGGCTCCTCTAGATCTACACAGATTCTCAAAAGTTTGAAGTTGTCACTTGTGTGATTGAGCTATCAGAAACATAGACTGATAGTTTACACAATAACTGCCCAAAGAAATGAGGTTTCACAAGGTCTTCACAGGTGCTACAGAGTTCATGCGTCTGAGATGAAGTCATCTTCAGTGCCTTTGCTAGTAAGTTGTGGTGGTGCTGCATGCATGGAGGTACTGTAGAGGGGAACTGAACACCATGACATGTAATCAGTCTGATGTACAATGAAGATGATTTGTCAACTAAAACACATTCAAATATCTAAAATAAAGACTTTTAAAAGACACAAGTTCTGAGAACCATGGTAAGTTACATAGAAACCAGTTTTATTAATGATGTATATATATATATATATATATCTGTACAAGGCAACAAAACAATACACTATTAATTTGAAATACAAAATCTACATCACCAGCAATAAGATGTCATATTTAACATTCCTGATGTCAGGAACCAAGTTGAGAACGTTTTTCTGGTGGTTCATCAGGTCCTGGAGAGTGGTGGTGGGATTGTGCTGCGAGATGTACACCTGCTGATCTTTCATGTTTGACTGGAGACCCAGGCTCTTGTTTTATAAGTCCTCCTCTATGTGACAAAGAAATGCTGATTGGCGCAGACGTCAATGACATAGATCCCCTAGAGATGAGCAATGTGAAGAAATAGAAACAATTAAATGTCACTCATCAATAAAATCAAATCACTGTCATCTGTACAGTCCATGCTTGATGTGCTTAGGTCACACAAGATAAAAGAAATAGAAATTATGAATAGTGAAATGAACAAAACTCATGGCATGATTTAATAAAGTAAATTACAATTTATAACCCATCACAACAAAATTCTAGTACAAACTCAATAAGTATATATTATGTAAATATGGTAACAGCAAATTATTATATAAATAAAGATTATAATAAATTATATGATTCTTTTTGAAGCACTTATTAAAAGATCGCAATGCACAGTGTTTTGAACTGTAAAGCTCAGTGCATAGAAAATGCCTCTACAACCTTTTTTCCTTGACTTCCTTATAAATCAGTAGTTGTTTGGAGTTCTACCCATGTTTGTATCAAATTGTCCTTCATTAATTGGATTGTTCTCCAGGACTAACTTACTCCTCCTGCTTAGATTTTTAAATATAGGGACCAAACCCAACATTTTCTTAATTAGGGGCAGAGGTGCTCTCTGGGTGTCGTCTTGATCTGAAATTTGATTTAAAATTGGCTGATGATGTCTTTATAGTTATGGTTTATATATATTATAGTTTTTTTTTAGATTTCTGTTTAGTAACATTGTGCTGCTGGCAGATTGTTCAGAGATGCACCCACCCTTAACCAATATATTTGTTTCCATGGGCATTGCTTATTTTTATGTGTGTAAAGCAGCAATTCTGACTTTTATATTAACCAAGAATTTATCAAAGCATCAAAATAATATATATCCCATAAATGAAAGAAGATGGTGATCGAATGTTGGTCATGTGATAAGAAGAGACATCAAGAGAATCTCAAAGCAAGCCCTCAAATTGCAGGAATCAGAGGTTAAAAAAAAAAAGAACAAGCTGACATAGAGTAGGACTAAAAAAGGAACACTGAGGTGGTGAGAGGCAAAAACAGCAGCATCATCTCCCTTGCCAGGGTTGAGAGGCTTGCCCAGAAAATAATGTGTGGCGAGATACAGTGTGGGTCCTGTGCAAAATATGACACTTAATAGCAAATAATATAGGACATGGAGAGCCTAGAATTTCTGCTTTACATGCAGTCTTCAGCTTGAAAGAACAGTAGATATGGTTGGTTGCGGTCGCGCAATGACTAAAGTATTCTAGAGTATCGTGGTAGACTAGAATATTCCTCTTCATCATCCGCCCTTATAAGGACGTAGTGGACGTGTCTGCGTTGTGTTGTGGTTTGCAGTATAACTGTTATATTTGCGCCTTTCGGCCCAACACATCCAACTTCAGCACAACATTTTTGAGTACCAGGTTGTCTTCCCTCTTCGATCCCTGCACGCTTGGCCAGACTAGACAGGTTAGTCTGTTACTGGAGGCACCGCGGCGAGGTGGAGCAGGGTCTGGATGGTTTTGGTTCACCGATCCTGGCGCAAGCCATCAGCTGTGGGTCGCTCACAACCTCCAGCTCTGGTGCTGGGAGGCACGTCTTCACCCCCAAACAGTAGATATAGAGAGATAAATAGATAGATAGTTCTCATAAGTAAAATCTGACTTGAACATGTGTGTCTTAGAAGAAGTAGATATTTCACCTCATCGTGCTGTGCTGTTTATTTCTCACAAACAATGGCCACACCCACTTCTATTTGATCATTAGACCAGAAAAGATGCAGTGCAGAATAAGTTAGGGTTGCTTTTGGAGTGATTCAGATAGTGATAGGAATTATGATTATAGCTTTAGTGGTGGTGGAGCCATGATAGCTCAGTAGTTAGTGAACTGGGCTACAAAGAACAAGAGGTTGGATTCGATCCTGATTGATGGCTTCCAGGTTCACCCAGCCTTAAATGAGTACCAGATTTTTTTTTTCTGGAAAAGTAAAGCAGCACAGGCGTAATACCGGCCACATTACTCCAAAAATCATGTGCTGAAGGTCTGCAAAAATTGTGGTCACTAACACCATATTCCCTATACGTCACTTGGTGTGACGGGGCTCTTTACTTACATTTTTTCTATCTATCTATCTATTGACCTTTCGAGCCGTAACCGGCCCATAGGGCGTAGACCAAGATACACCTTCTCCTATATGAATTTTTGTTCTAGCAGTTTTCTTTTAAAGATATTTTATCAAATCTCGCCATCTGTCTCTGTTCTGTGCAAGCAGTTCTATCTCATTGAGGGAGCCGATTCCTGCTGCTCTTGCCTCTCTCATCAATGTTCTTCTCAGTGTCTCCCTGGGTCTTCCTCTTTTTCTTTTACCTGTTGTTTCCCATATGAGGGCTTGCTTTGCTATTCGATTATTATCTCTTCTCATCACATGTCCAACGTATACATTTTTTAGTGGTGGTAAATCCAGTAATAAGAAACCAAGACGGTCTGGCAACAAGGCTTAGACCGATGTTCAGATTGTTGGCGAGTACTTATAGTCAACAAGGACTATTCACTGAGCTACCGTGGCCCCTTTAATGATACATAATATATACTATATTATATTGATCTATATGATAATTATGAAATAATAAAATTTAAAAAAATTATGTGATGACAATTTTTGATGACTGAAAATAATTTGGTCCACACTTTAAAAAAAACATAAAAAACTCAAGCCTGGAAAGAGTAAATATCTTTTCATTTTTTGCAATGAATCCATGTTCCCAGTGCTTATTAAAATACCAGCTGCCTTTATTGTATAAATACAACAGATGCTACTATGACAAGAGCCAGTAGCAACCATTTTGACATCAAATGACTTTACCTGACACACAGATCACTGACAATCACCAAGAAAAATATGATAGATTTGACTAAGACACTAGATGGTGATACACATTCAAAACACAAGACAGACAACAAAGACCACAGAGATTCAACACTAATAAATTGTTCATGCTTTAAGCACATTAATTTCCTTTCTTTCCAGGTCCGCCTAACAAGTATTTTTCATTACCCACCCATTAAAGACATTTAAATGGGTGGTAAATGCACGTAAAGGCCAGGCAGGAAATTGACTCATCCATGAGTCACTGACCATTCTCAACTCAGATGCTGTCAATCACATTGTGTGCCCCCTCCCCTTCCCAACCCAATAGTTTTTAAAAGCGTGCACACTTGTAAGGTCAGCACACAGCCTGATCTCAAACACAAACTACCCCATTACCCTGGAGTGAAGGTGACCCCTGATGCTTGAAGGGCTGCTGTCAGAGGTCCTGGACCTGCCTCATGTCCTTCACTACTCAGCTGATAGACTAAGGGAGACAACCCCGCTATATCTGCACTGCCAAGAAGGTCTGAAAGAAGAATAGAAAAAAAAAGATGTAACTTTAGTCAAAGAATTTTCTTACAAACAGTTTTTAACCAGCAGCCAAAATATAAAATTTGTTAACCATAGCCAAAATATAAAGTTTTTAACCATAGCCAAAATATAACATTTTTAACCATAGCCAAAATATCCTGGCTTATATCATATCAATAAAATGAACAAATCAACACATAGAGGGTCACATAATGTTGATACGCACCACAGGAAGTTAAAACAAAACTTATGAAATGAAAGAACTCCACATCAATGGGAAAGTAAATAAACAATCTCAGTTATGTCACAGTATTATTGGTTGGAAATAGGCTACAATTTATTGTTTAAATCATGAACAGAAATAATCACAAAACATTGGACAACTGCTCATGAAAAATTGCTCAACTGCCTGTGCCAGTGGAATCCTCTGAATTAAAACTCATCTCATTGAAGGGTCCAAACAAAGAAAGCCAGCTGCAGTCCCAGTTTTGAGCAGTGAAAGCAGAACAGTAAAGACTTTATTCAGAGTAAAAATATGAAGATAGCAAAAGCTTTAAAGTGAAATTATGTAGTAAATATAAATGTAACTATAGTAAAGACATTAGTGGACAAAATCAAAACAAACAAAATCGTGACATACCATTTATTTTGAGCCTCAATCACAAATTTAACAAAAGGATGAACACAGATTTAGAATACATAACAAATACAGAAAATATCAATAAACACTGAAAACTGATAGTAATGATAAAAGACACTGATAACAAAGACAAAGGACACTGCAACATTAGGAACAAACATACTAATGTCAACTACCTGATGTGAGGAACAAACAAACTAATGTCAACTACCTGATGTTAAGAACAAACACACTAATGTCAACTACCTGAAGTGAAGAACAAACACACTAATGTCAACTACCTGAAGTGAAGAACAAACACACTAATGTCAACTACCTGATGTGAGGATGGCTTGAATGGTTCCATGGATTCCACCCTGGTTTGGTGTTGCCATGGAAACATGTGGGGTGTCTAAAGCTGTTCCAAGTGGTCTTGTCTGCAATAAATGTCATTATTCAACAAATGTAAATTAAAAAAGGAACATAACTTCCAGTCAATGCAAAATAAAAGGAGAAATTACAAATTACATACAATGACAAGTACAGCTAAACCAGAAACTCAAGTTAAAAGATGGGAAACTAACCTGAGGAACAGATGTCACTCTGTCTGGTATTAACACCTTCAAACCTGGCCTCTTTGCAACTGATGCTGTCATGGGAACCGGCTTGCTGGATGTTGAAGCTACAACTGTTTGTGCAAAATCTGTAAAGGAAACAAACTTCAAAAATTTTCATTGTGCGCTGGTTCAGATTGTTTTCATTACTCTTTTTTTAATTGTCCATGTATTTTAACATTATTCTGTTGTACCACATTTCTGTTGCCTCTAATTATCTTTATGTTGATGATTATTTACCCATGACTTACTTAACAATGGATACAAAAGTCCACATTCCCAGATTCAGTAAAGAATATGTCAAGGTTAGCTAAAAAGATGAAATGAGTAATTATGATTAAAAAACAAACAAATGATGAAGTCTTAAAACAACTAAAAATGAAAAGAGAACTACTAAACACAATTCAAAAAAGTGAAATGAGATTTTTGGTGCATGTTAAAAGACACAGCAGCCTATTAAAAGTAATCATGGAAGGGAAAATACAAGGTAAAAAAGGCAGACAGATCAAGACTATAACATAGACGAATGACACCAAAAGATGGACAAGTCAGCCGATAACAACCTGCACCATCAAAGCAAGAGACAGAGCAGAATGGTGCCCCATGGTAGCCAACCTCCAATGCGGAGATGGCACTCAATGATGATGATAAATAAAGGGTACGATTTAAGTAATTATATTCTTCTCCATCTTCATCACACAACTCTGTGGGCTGTCGTGGCACCACAGACCGACTTCACCAGCCTTCTTTACTGATCTCTTTACTCAATCAGTCATTCTTTTGACTTTGTCAAGCTCAGGCCTGCTAATTCTTTGATGTCATCTTTCCATCCTTTTATTAGTCCACCTCTCCTTCTCCCCACTTTCACATTTGCCAGATCAACACACAAACCCAAATAATTTTATTCTGTGTTTCTTCACAAGAGTCAAAAGATCAACATGAGCTCCTTTTCCTTCTGAACTTTTTAATTCATGATATAATTTAGGTAAGAGATGCCCAAAACATTTCATCTCCTCAGCCTGTATTTTTTTTTTATGTAGCTCTGCTGTAAGAGTTAATGTTTCACAATCATATTGAAAAACAGATAACTAGGATGCGCATCAACCTGAGTTTAGAGCTCAATTGATGTTAATATCATACCAAATAGGTTTTAGCCCAGCAAGGTCTGCTGTAGTTTGCACTATAGCCGATGCTTCAGGTTTTGAACCTTCTTTGCTAACAAGTGTTCCTAAATATTTAAATTTGTCAACTGTTTCCATTTCTTGTCCATTTATTTTGATTTTTGCAACAATGCTACTTTCTGCCTTTGTCTTGAACAACAAAAGGCATAATCATTGTTAACCTGTCAAAATTTGTCTAAGATAAGGCCACGCCCAATCTCCTCTAGCTGCCCAATCCTCTCTAGGATGGCAGTGACTACACCAGTCAGAGATCAAAGCCACTATCTCTGCAATTAAGAACCTCTACCTGCAATCATGGAGCAGTGACCATAATTGGCATTACTAGTCATATGTTTTCACAACACCATCCACCCCTTTTGTGCACAAAATTGAGACAGCTAGGGAATGTTTGTTGATGACTTGTGCTCCATTGGGAGTTGAAAAGAAGAGATACCCAGAAAAGGGGGGGGCAGTGGTCTAGTGGTAAGATGTCAGCCTCTGGACAGGAAGGTCCCAAGTTCGAATCCTGTAAATTTTTCACTTTGAAACCATAGTTTCTTCATGACTTTACCCAGCCCCAGGTCTCTGGTAGTGAGATTCTATGTCCAGCCCTCTCAGATAACAGCAAAAAAACAGGTGCATTCTGTGAATGTCAAAGAACCCTTGCTTGGCAAGTGGAAATTTAAAAGAGTGGGCCAACGATGGCCGCTGACTAGACAAAAGTTATAGGAAAAAATCTTTCCAAAGAAATGAAAAAACTCTTGACAATATAAAATGAGAGCACCTCTAAACCCTGAGAATAATCTGCCTGTGTGAAAAGTAGGAAAAAGTGAGAATTACACAAAATTCTGTCTCTCGTGGCTTCACTAAAGATATAAAACTGGTATATGCAAATGGCTACAAATTTAAGATAACCAAAGAAAATTCCCAGCACCATCTAGAAATGGGAAAAAGCTGTAGCGATAGTTTATTAAGCTCATAGTTTAGTAAGCTCATAAATTATTACTTATCACAATATATTATAATGAAACAAAAAAATGGAGTCATGTAAATTCCACTGCATGTATACATAAGTAGGATAGGAAGTGGTAGATTGGCAACAAGAAAGGAAGTGGGAAAGAAAAGAAATCCAGAGAATAGAGATCTTTGATGGTATAATAATGTTGAGTAAACAAAGGCCATGTAAAGAAGGTACTGAAATATTCACGGAACTTACATGATACAGTGTTAGTGAACTGGACTATTAAGGATAAGAGGTTGGGTTTGATTCTGACCGACGGCTTCCAGGTTCACCCAGCCTTAAATGGGTACCGGTTTTTTTCTGGGAAAGTAAAGCGGCGTTGGCGTAATACTGACCACATTACTCCAAAAATCATGTGCCGAAGGTCTGTAAAAATTATGGTCCCTAACACCATATTCCCTATACGCCACTTGGCGTGACAGGGCACTTTACTTTAACATGATACAGCAACCTGTAGCATGAGGCAGCTAAAGTCTAGAAGTGACTTTCAGGTGTGACAATGAGTTTATAATTATCATTGAGTTCTTTGTCAATGATTTGAAAGTCATAAAAGATAAATGAGATGTAGAGAGAAATTAAACATTCTGGGACCTGGATAACTATAATGAAGAATTGATAATGCAGCACTCCAGGCAAACAGATAGGTGATCAGTTCATCTAGCAGACAAAGCATATTGACAACTCCCACGAAGCACTGGCTGTGCACATGCTCACAATTTTCTCCATTGAAACCTGTGGATTTACTGCCCATGACATAGAAGAGCTACAGGCGATTGAAGTTAATTTAACATAAAATCTATTAACTAAATCTACAATAGGAATAGTGATAAGAGACAGGGGAGACAAATGAGATCACTCAGTTGTCTCCCCTAATGTACGGACAACATTTATCCTGCCATCTCTGAACAAATCTGGAGCAAGATCATAATTATTATGAGCAGGAATGGCTAAGTGGGTAATGAACAAGAGATTGGTCTATCTAGCAAGCTACTGCTACCACCAGGATTTGTATTTTCACTATCTGTGGAGAAAAAAATATCATGGGAGTGTCAAACACAAAAGGAAATGATTCTGATCGTTATTAGTTGATATCAGGAACAAGGCATGATACAAGTGGATGTTGCCATTTACAATGAAAGTTGCAGTAGGTGGCAACATTTCATATTTCTGTCAAACTTGTCAAAAGAACCAGAAACACAGAAAGAGTTGTTAGAGGTTGCAAAAATATAATGGTTATGGGATGTGCTGACAAGTTCAACTTACTAAAGGAACTAGGAATACAGAAAGAGCTGGTTGTTGTTGGAGGTATTAAAGAAAGCTTGTCACCAAAATGAAATGTCTGAGAAAAGCATTTGAGTGACAGGAAAGACAAAACCAGAAATGATATTATAAGAGAAATAGGCATTGAACAAATCCTATGCTACATACAGAAACAACAAATAAACAGGTTTGCCCATCTAGAAAGAATGCCAAATGATCCCTTCCCATAAAAAGCATCTATTAAGAGAGCAGAAGGGAGAAGAGCAAGAGACAGACCCAGAGTAAGATGGACAGACAACATCAAAGAAATGCTACAACAACACCAATTGGCAATGGTTGAAGTCACCAAAATGGCGGGAACAGAACTTTGTATCTCCCTCAACACGGGAATGTGTACAATAGGAAGTGAAGTGGGAATGTGTACAATAGGAAGTGAAGTGGGAATGTGTACAATAGGAAGTGAAGTGGGAATGTGTACAATAGGAAGTGAAGTGGGAATGTGTACAATAGGAAGTGAAGTGAGAATGTGTACAATAGGAAGTGAAGTGGGAGTGTGTACAATAGGAGGTGAAGTGGAAATGTGTACAATAGGAAGTGAAGTGGGAATGTGTACAATAGGAAGTGAAGTGGGAATGTGTACAATAGGAAGTGAAGTGAGAATGTGTACAATAGGAAGTGAAGTGGGAATGTGTACAATAGGAAGTGAAGTGGGAATGTGTACAATAGGAAGTGAAGTGAGAATGTGTACAATAGGAAGTGAAGTGGGAATGTGTACAATAGGAAGTGAAGTGGGAATGTGTACAATAGGAAGTGAAGTGGGAATGTGTACAATAGGAAGTGAAGTGGGAATGTGTACAATAGGAAGTGAAGTGGGAATGTGTACAATAGGAAGTGAAGTGGGAATGTGTACAATAGGAAGTGAAGTGGGAATGTGTACAATAGGAAGTGAAGTGGGAATATGTACAATAGGAAGTGAAGTGGGAATGTGTACAATAGGAAGTGAAGTGGGAATGTGTACAATAGGAAGTGAAGTGAGAATGTGTACAATAGGAAGTGAAGTGAGAATGTGTACAATAGGAAGTGAAGTGCGTGAGAGAAGAAGAAAGTTATTGAAGATCTACACCTGCTGTGCTGAAAGGTTCAACTTACCAGAGGAACTAGGAACAGAATGAGGGATGGTTGATACTGGAGGCTGAAGAACAATGACAGAGCCACCTGCCATGCTGACAGGTGTACTGCTGTACTGGCTCACAGGCACTTGTAATGGCAGCTGATACACTTGCTGCACAGATGGTTGCTAAGAAAATAAAAGCAAAATGTTATGAAATGACTTACAGAAACATAGGTAACTGCAGGTAAAAAGTGAATCAAAGTAACAAACAAATCTGTTAAACACCTCTAGAGGACAGCTGTGCTCTATTTTCTGTCACCTCATGTCTTAAAGCATCAACGGGATATGACATTTTCTATGTATGGGAAAGTTGTATGGTTTGTGTGGAACTTTATATTTTGCTAATCAATCTTTCTGACGGTCTTCCTTATCTCTTTCATTGTTGCATGTAGCTGGCAAAGCTAGTTGCATGTAGTTGGCAATGCTTGTTGCATGTAGTTGGCAATGCTTGTTGCATGTAGTTGGTAATGCTTGTTGCATAATGACAGAGGCTAAAAGTTTAATAAACAAATCCTACATTTGTTCTGTCTGTTGCGAAGATACCAATTTAACTGTAAACTGAGACATTACCAAACCTTTTACACAAAATTTTCTTCATATATATTTTTGTATGGATCATAATCCAACCCAATGATGAATGTAAAAATATAAAGCTAACTTCATTATAAACATTACAAATAAACTACTTCATTCTAAAACTTAAAAATAAACTACTTCAATTTAAACCTTAAAAATAAATTATTTAACTATTTATAGTAGTAAGTGCATAAATTATTACTTATCACAATATATTATTATGAAACAAAAAATTCTAAACCTTACAAAAAGAATAACTATAAGTTTATACTGGACATCTTACTAGCAAGCAGCAAATCGCTACCTTCAGATGAAAGTCTTCAGTCACACAGACAATAAAATATGGAGGAAAAAAACTGCTTCTTCTAATTCTGCACTGACTCTTCTCCCTTGCCTGTTCTTAAAAGAGCATTAAGATTGTAACTTGCATTGTGTTGTGGTTTACTGCAATATCTGTGCCCTTTGACCTCAGCACAATACCTGGTATATCTTTTGTTTTTATTTATTTTCAGGGTTACTGTGTGAAGGTGAGGTTGTATTTTTACCAATTCTAACTCACTAGAGTGATGTGGCATGGGTCAGTAACTACTTTCAACTCATGCACAGACCATGTCTTCAGGCACTTTTATATTAAAAAATAAATTTTAAAAAGAAGCAAAATTAAGACTCATACCTCACCAGACTTGCATACCATTTATGATGCAAAGGTATTAAACTTTAAAAAAAACTTGGACATATTTTCTGAGGAATGTAGCAGAATATCAGAAATGTAGTACAGATACAGAGCATCCATTGCACCACGTGCTCAACACAGAGAAAGGTGCCAGGCTTAAAAGAGGCAAATCATGGGTGGGCCGAGCAGAAGATGTCATCAAACTGGTCTGTGGGCTTACCAATATCAGCGTTGGTGAGGAGTGGATACCAGTGCCTACATCATTCAAGGGGACTTTCTCGTGTATTGTCACACTCGACAGGAAAAGTAGGGAACAGAACCCGGTCGTGGTTAATGCCGAGGTCAACGGTTTCATCTGCGATAACACCGATGAGAAAGATGCAGTCATCTATACAGACGGATCTGTAATACGACACCAAAGAAGTGCATGGGCATTTACAGCACGCTCGGTAGGCAGAATAGTCAAGGAAGACAGTGGTGCATACGTCATGACCATGAGTAGCATGACAATGGAGGTGATGGCAGTGACCAAGGCAATCAAAAGAGTCACAAGACTACACCCACGCATGTATACTGAGTGATTCGATGAGCATGATTTAAAAAAATGGAGGTGGGCTCTGTACGCATGCAATGGGTAGAGTCATTGCAGAAATCCAAAATACGTAAGGTCACCTTTGTCTATGTCCCTGGACATGCGGGAGTACGGGGAAATAAAAGAGCGAAATAAAAGAGCGGACAGGTTGGCTAGCTGCGCTGTCGTTGAGGATGGGCAACCAATGGATCGGGCAGACATCATCAATGCCCTCTGAGATGTGGGAAGAGCACACTACTTCGACAAACATAGATCTACGTCACTTCTTCAGATGATGGAAATGGGAGTTAAGATGGGCACAGCCAGAAATGAGAAACTTAGTGGCCATGTAAGAAGACATATCAACCAACATAGAACTGGAGTCGTCAGTCGCTGGACACTGAGGGAATTGCTGAGGAGGGGATCTGAGCACCTATGGACATGTTCGGAGTGCAATGATGATAACCCGCAAATAACTCAATATCAGAAATACATTATTTCACAAACCTACCAACCACTGTATTACTGAAACAAGTGAGCCCTGTTACAGCAATCACAATTGTGCATTCCCACCATGCTGTTGTCATTGTCAAATCTGGTTCTTGGTCAAGGCATGTGAGATTAAATTCTGGAGAAAAGCCAATAGTACCCAAAAGAAAGAGAGATAACAATAATTGACACCAGGAAGATTGTAGGAACTACAATCCTGTATAAGTCCCACATAAAAATGAAGAAAAAGTAGTTAGCTCATAAATATAGAATCCCATCTGTCCCTCTCTTAATTCATCTGATGAAAATTGAATCCTTTCAGTTACTGCCTTCAGTCATCTGATGAGAACTGTCTTATCACTTACAACTATAAGATTGCAATAGCATTAATGCTTTAGAAAGCAAAAACCATTACTCTTTTTTTGTTGTAAATTTGTTGAAAATGATTAAAAAAAAAACTCACATATAAATTCTTATATAAATTAATCATACTTTCACAGCTGTATCATTCATAGCTCTGGCAAAAGCAGCATCTATCTTTCTGTAGTTCTCATCAGTGTGGGGAGATAATGGGAAATCGTCATCATCATCCCCATCTGCATCACCACCTTTATTTTCTTTCTTGCTGAGCAACTGAGGAATTGAAATATATCAGATCAGCTTTTAGCTCAGCATGGTGGTCTTGTAGTAAGACTGATGAGCTGTGCTTAATGAGAAGTATCTGCCATTATTTTGCTAACATGTCAACAAATAAATAAAACAAACATCATCGTTAAATCTTCTCACCAAGGAATTAACAAATAAAAAGCTCTAGTTACCGATGTGTTGAAACCTGATGCCAAGTTTCGCAGCTTTTAATTTATTTATGTTTCTGCTGTTATTTCCACTAAAAATATGTAATTCTCTTATATAAACCTCTTATTTAACCCTTTTTCCTACTTCATGAGCAAATTGAACAAACCACATCCTTTAGACCAATTTTCATTAATTTTCTTGCTGTTATTTCAAATTTTAACAAACTAACAAAAATGGCAGTGACACAGGATCTTGAAAAGCTGAAGTGCGATATCGGTCAACTCTGGATGACTAGTCTAGGTCACCATATAAAGCTGAAGTGGGATATCAGTCAACTCTGGATGACTAGACTAGGTCACCATATAAAGCTGAAATGGGATATCAGTCAACTCTGGATGACAAGTCTAGGTCACCATGTAAAGCTGAAGTGGGATATCAGTCAACTCTGGATGACAAGTCTAGGTCACCATGTAAAGCTGAAGTGGAATATCAGTCAACTCTGGATGACTAGTCTAGGTCACCATATAAAGCTGAAGTGGGATATCAGTCAACTCTGGATGACTAGTCTAGGTCACCATATAAAGCTGAAGTGGGATATCAGTCAACTCTGGATGACTAGTCTAGGTCACCATATAAAGCTGAAGTGGGATATCAGTCAACTCTGGATGACTAGTCTAGGTCACCATATAAAGCTGAAGTGGGATATCAGTCAACTCTGGATGACTAGTCTAGGCCACCAAGTGAAGCTGAAGTGGGATATCGGACAACTCTGGATGACTAGTCTAGGCCACCAAGTGAAGCTGAAGTGGGATATAAGTCAACTCTGGATGACTAGTCTAGGCCACCAAGTGAAGCTGAAGTGGGATATCGGACAACTCTGGATGACTAGTCTAGGTCACCATATAAAGCTGAAGTGGAATATCGGTCAACTCTGGATGACTAGTCTAGGTCACCATATAAAGCTGAAGTGGAATATCGGTCAACTCTGGATGACTAGTCTAGGTCACCATGTAAAGCTGAAGTGGGATATCAGTCAACTATGGATGACTAGTCTGACACCAAACTTTGGCCATAAGTGATAGGCTGCTAAGTGTTTCACTCACTGTCTCAGACCAAAGACACATTGTAAAAGATGCATATGTATAAATTTAAGGCACAAATGAATGAAAATAAAACAAAACTGATATTTTAGATAAGATTTAGAAATTTAAAGCAATTATGGAGTTCACATTATTTTAATTATTTATAATATTTATATATAAATATTAATAATTAAAATATCATCATCATTAAGTGCCATCTCTCCATCAAAGCTTGGCTACCCATGGAGAGCCATTCTGCTATATCTCTTGCTTTGATGGTGCAGGTTTCATAGGTTGACTTGTCCATCTTTGGATGTTACTCATCCACATTAGTCTTGGTCTGCCTCTTCCTTTTTAACCTTATATTTTACCTTTCAAGATTACTTTTAGTAGGCTGATGTGTCTTTAAACATGCCCCCAAAATTTAATTAAAATATAAATTTATAAATATATCCTTGTTTCACAAACTGACTATAAATAGTCAACAATACCTTTGTCTGTATGACCACTTACATCAACAATACCTTTGTCTGTATGACCACTTACATCAACAATACCTTTGTCTGTATGACCACTTACATCAACAATACCTTTGTCTGTATGACCACTTACATCAACTATATCTTTGTTTGTCTGGCTGACAACAGAATCATTGTACTCTGTATACTTCAATAACACTTTATCCATGTCAGAGCTGGCGTACTGATACAACTTGTTGTTGCTGGTGAAGATTATGAGGGCAATCTCACAGTCACAGAGAACACTCAACTCGTATGCCTTTTTCATGAGACCAAACTTGCGTTTGGTAAATGTTACCTGCGAAATACATATAAAAAGGTTTAATTCTTTGGTGCTTTTTTATTGTTAATGTGTATTGAATCTAGCAACTGGTCAGCATCAGCCCATCTGACTCTGGTATCTCTTCTTTTCAACTCCCAATGGAGCACATGTCATCAACAAACAATCCCTAGCTGTCTTAATTTTGTGCACTATTCTCATAATCATTCCATACCTTCCCAATATTTTTTCATCTCTGTTTTCACTTTTACAAGATTTTTTGGTCTGCCTCTATGTCTTCTTCCCTGAGGATTCCAAAAAATGGCACGTCATGTAAAACTTTCTGTTGGCTTCTGCAATATGTAGCAATATAAGTTAGTCTTTTGCTCTTCTGTTGCTGCTGTTATGTTTCATAGAGTTTCCATCAATCCATTTTTTTCATGATTGGCCTTTGCTTCTGGTGTTCTCATAATGTTTATTAAAGCTCATAGTGTTTTCTTTTGGATTTTCTTTCATATCACATGGCCAAACCATTTTGTCCGTTGTCACTTTATGTATTACATTGTGGAAATTATTCCTAGTTTTTTTCTCAGTTCCTCATCTCTGATCTTATCTCTTATCTAATATTATCAGATCCTTTCTCTCAGGTTAATTATATCAATAGGTTATGGAAATGCTGATACCTGCACCTTTAGGCTCAACACATCTGTCCTCAGCATGGACAGGTTTGCTTAACAATTTTTCCCAGGCGGTTGCAATTTTTAATCTACTGTGTTTTTTATTTTTAACTGCCAATGGTTAACATGTGCGAGTGCACACAAAGCCTGTTCTTTACCGTTTTCTGAGAGGATGGCCATTGGATCTCACTACCCAGAATTCATCTTGTTTTCACCATGAACCACAGAATTGAAGTGAAAAATTCCCACTGCCTGCGGTGAGATTCAAACCTAGGACCTTAGTGTCCAGAGACAAACGTCTAACATCTAGACCACTCAGTCTTCCACTGACATTTCAAATATTTATATTATTTTGATTTTTAAAAATATTCTAAGCCATGTTTGTAATTAGAAATGATTTACTGAACACTAAAACTGGTCAGTCATTTTGTACAGTTCACCTTACAAGAAACATCTTGAAAAGGCTTAATAGCCTGCCTGCTTCTAGGAATGTCTCATGATAAGTTGTCTAATTTCTGATAAAAGTTAAAGATCATGACATTTCTGCTATTTATTTACTTATTCTTTGCAAATAATCCAGACTTGTTTGAGTGTGTTATTGTGCATGCACTCTGACATCTAAGTCACCTGTATTGTTAATAACATGCAGGTGTGACAATGGTAGCTCAAAAATAAACAAAACTAACAAATTATGCATTGTCAAGAGAAAACTCCTTATCGTCCCGAACCAGGGACCATTTGAGTACAGGAATTTTGTTCTGACAGTAAAAGAGAAGATCTGATTTGTTGAAGTTATGATATTTATGCATAAAGAGTCATCTTGGTATTTGGAGACAAAGGAAGATATTTCAGTCTTAAATCAGCAAAATTAACATAAAATGGGAGGAAAAGAGGAGTTAGGAAAGCCAATGAATTGCTCTAAGTCAATTCATTTGGATATCCAGCCCAAAACAACCAATAAGGGTGTCATTTTTTAAAACAGATTCTATAAATGTGGAGTTTGGAGAACAGAGTGACTTCATACAAGGTTATTGAAATCAGAGACAGATGATAGACAGACTAGAGAAAATAGAGGATAGCATGATTTTCTAGTATTGAAAATATGAAACCAGAAATGACATACAAAATTGTGTAAAGATATGTAGAGTTCCATAATAGATGTCAAAAGAACACATGATGATGGTAGTCATTAATGACAATTCCAGTTGGTGCAGTAGGCCAAGATGGCCACTGAGTCTAATCAGGTTCAGGACTAGTGGCATTTTTGTTGCAGTGTAGTTTCAAGTGATTCTTTCTGGTTTGGATTTTCATTTGTGGAGACAGCTGTAGTCTGGTCGCATTCACCTGACCACTGAGTCAACATGGTCTTGGTGCCTGCGGGCTCAGATAATGCTGCAGGCAACTGGCCATGGAGTTTTGTGGAACGGTACCAGGTCTCGACTTTGTCCTGAGACAGAATGTGTGAACTGTCTGTTTTCGATTGTATATTTGCCACCAGCTGAACTGTGATCGAATCGAGTGTCTCACCGAAATTGAGACCTGATTTCATATCGGGACATTTGTAGGATAGCAATTATTGTTGTGGCACGCTCACTGATCATGAAGTCCATGTGGATTTGGCGCAGCAACTTATGCTGCTTGTGATGGCTGTTATGGCTTTCCGGAAGTGTGCATTTTGAGCAGCACACCATTTATTCTGAATACTGCATGTTCAATATAATAGTATGAATGGAAAAATGCACCATTTTCACAGAATGCAACACATTCAGTGGAACAGTGTGAGTGATCAGGATGAACACTTTGTTGGTTGCTGGAATGGAGGAGGAGCAGATATTAGAATGCCCCACCTGCAGCGAAAAAACTCTGTTTTAAAGTCTAAGCATTAATGATAACAGCTAAGTGACTTAAAAGATAGACAAGAGTACAAAAACATTTCCTACAAAACTCTTGTCTAGAACAACAAATCTACCTGTCTGTTTCTCTCATCATTAATACGAGCAATCTGAATTTTCTTTCTTCCCATTCTCTCTAAATCACAGTCTGACCTGAAAGCAAATCAAAATGTGCTTACTTTTAGAATCTCATAAATTGACATCTTTAATTTAATAAATTCATGCCACACAAATTTTTAATAAGGAGATTATTATAACAAATTTTCATCGGGTGTATCTCCCTCGACATCTTAATTGGTGCAAAAGGAACTGAAGTAATAAGATTCTAAATAAGATAAGATTCTAAGATAATAAATTTCTATTTTTGTGACCAAAAAAAAAAAAAGAAAAGAGAAAGAGACATCAGTGATAAGTTAATTCTATCTACCAGATCAGAGTTTATTATGTTAATTTTACTCCAATATCCTTGGTGTAAATGAATAATTTACTATTCTTGACAGAGCTGTTTGTTTTCATCTCAATGTGGTATTTTTGTTTTAGTTTTGGAAATTTTGAACCATTCATGGACAAAGTTGCACTCATTCTTGAAATTAACATTTTAAGGAAGTGGTTTCAATTTGTGACACCAAACACAAAAAGCAAAAGATTTTCAGCTAAAGGCAATATTTATATATGGATAATATTTTAGAAGTTAATATTCATAAAAAGAAGATGAAAGATAGGTAAATCTGAGAATTTTGGAAATATTCAATTTTCAACCACAAAGGTTTTTACATTTTAAAATACAGCTTCTTCTAATCAACTTGAATGTAATATAGAAGAGATATGTGAATTTGATTTTTTTTAAAGAGACAAATGAGCAGTCAACAAAAGTATCAGTGACAAACAACTGTGTACAGTGAATTTAATTGGAACTAAGACAAAATTATATGAAGCTATGGAAAAGAAGGGCCAAAATAGCATATCAGAAAATGAAAAATATATTATGCAACAAATCTATGTCAATAGACGTGAGAAAGAGAGTTCACCGGGGCTATATAGAACCAAATCTGACCTATGGAAGCGAATCATGGACAGCGGACAAACAAATGAAAAGACAATTAGAGGCCACAGAGATGGGATTTTTCAGAAGAATGTTGAAAGTTTCCTGGACAGCTAAAAAGACCAAGGAGGAAATTCTTAAAGAGGCAAACACAAAAAGGGAGCTCCTAAAAAACATCAGAAAGAAACAATCAACATTTTTCAGGTACATCATGAGAAGAGGAAAGTTGGAATACTTGGTTACATACAACAGGCAAAATAAAAGGAAAGAGAGAAGGGGGACGACAAAGAGAGAAAATACTAGATAGCTTGGTGTCATGGCATGGAAAATGGTCAACAACTGAATTGATATGATGCACTGTGGATAGAAGATTGTGGAAGGACATGATCACCTACGCCAACCGGTATGGTACATAATGATGGAAAAGGGATGGAGACTGGGAGAATAAAAAAGAATTAAGATACTGGTGTTTAAAAGTGCAAAATGTAGAACTGACAAGATACAATTCAACATTGTGCTTTCAGTTTGCATTGTCTTTCCCTGTAAAGACCTCTTGCTGTGATACTGCACTGTGCACATGCTGTGGCTGTCTTGTTATATAAATTACATGCAGCCATGCCTTGGTAAATTCTCTTTTTCTTCTTTGCTCTCCCCACGAAACAAGACCTGACGTAGCAGCCAACAACATTTGAGCTGAAAGTGGTCTATAACTCATAGCTAACATTCTGTGTCAGGAGCAGTGAAAGAGAAGTGATACTCAACCTCTCTGGTAGTGGGTCTGGATACAGACTAACTTTTGGTCACGATAGTAGAAATTATCAAAATGATGATCCCTTTCAGCTGTTGACAGACTATAGCCCCTTGCATAAAGGTTGCTGTGTTCTTCTGTTGTATAGCGAGTAGGCAATAGAAAGTGCAGGCTATAGAAAGTGTAGGCTATGGAAAGATGTGCTGGAAGGTACTGTCATCACAAATCTGTTAAACTGGGTAACTATAATAACAGGCATTCAGCCATTTTTGTAAGCTTGCTTGTTTAAGTTTACCTGATGACTAAAAAAGTACACCTCTTCGTTATCTGCCCTTAAAAGGTTGTTAAGTGGGCAAGGTGTCTGACTGACAGCAACAGAGCTGGAACCTGTCAGCGACCCATAGCTGAGCAAGAGAAAAGGAAACTATACACATGGAAATGCCTGTGAGATAAGAAAGGGAATCAAATAGACTACATAATGATAAAAGATAGGTTCTGTAACAACATCAAGAAAGCCAAAAACTATCCAGGGGCAGATAATAACTCAGATCACAATTCTGTAATGATTAAAATGAAAGTCAAACTAAAGAAAAACAAACAAAATACTAATTCATTAACAATACCACAGACATAATAGCTTTAAATTTAAAAAATGTTAAAGACACTTACACAATAAAAGTAAAGAACACATATCAGAAACTGCTTGAAAAAGAAATTGAGCAGTACAGAAGAGAAAATCCTGATGAGAAAGTTACAACCAAATGGCAATGCATAAAGAAAACCATACAAGAAACTTGTGACATCTTACACAAAAAAGAAAACAAAAAAACCAAAAATGGATAATTGACACCACCTTGGAAAAAATGAAAGAAAGTAAACAAGCAATGAACACTACCAAATACAACAAAATAGATTATGAAATATGCACAATGTGCAAAAAAGACAAAAGAAAAATGGCTCAGCCAAAGATTTTTAGAAATCAAAACTATGGAAATATACAAGATTTAAGAGGATGCACACAGAAATAAAGAGAATGGCATGTAAAAAAAAAAAACCACAGAAAGTGGATGTATTGCAAACAAAAATGGAAAAATGTTAACAGATAACAAAGATATTATCAAAAGAAGGCAGGAATATATAAGAGGATTATTTTATGATGATATGGAAAAGAAACCAATTATAAAATGTATATAAGGCTATAAAATCTGATGTGGAAAAAGCAATACAAATAATGAAAAAGGGAAAACCTGCAGGACCTGACAACATACAGATAGAGATGATAAAGGCACTAGAAGATTTTGATATTGAAGTGATTACAGACATATGCAATAGCATATACCATACAGGATACATATCAAATGAACTAAAAAACATCAACTTTCATTGCATTGCCTAAAAAGAATGGTGCACTTGAATGCATATAATGGATATACATGGAAAAGAAACCAGTGGAAGAGATCGACCACTTTATCTATCTTGGAAGTCACATTGATCGGGAAAGGGGATACAAGTAAAAAAAAAATAGAATCAGAACAGCTAAAGCAGCAATGCCTTTCAGAAGCCTTGAAAAGTTGTGGAAATCAAAACTCATAGCACAAACACAAAACTTAGACTATTCAAATTTTTTTTTTCGTTCGCCAGCTTTTACCTCTGATGAAGTCCCTTGATACTAGGAACTGAATTCTGCATGTTAATCCATTTTTCCCTAGCAGCCGTGCACACAAGGGTCCCTCGCCACACAGGCAGATAACTCCGACTTCGGAGGTACTCATATTTTTTCATCGATGAGTAATTGATGTTTCAAGCCGGGCCTCGCTGCTGAGACCAGGGGTGGTTGCAGCAGAGAGAAATCATAAATAACAATCCTGGTGTAGCCAGGATTTGAACCCACAACCTCTTTGTCTCGAAGCCAGCGTCTTGCCTCGAGACCAACCAGTCCCCCAAATATTCAAATTAAATGTACTGCCAACCCTTACATATGCGTGAGAGAGCTGGAAAACAACAAGAGACATAGAAACAAAGCTGAACGCATAAAAAAAATAGATGTCTAAGGAAAATACTTAGTATAGCGTGAAACGAATTCAAAACAAACAAGGAAATTAGAGAAATCGCCAGTCAACCACTAATATCTTCAGTAATCAGGAAAAGATGATAGTCATATGTTGGACATGTGATGAGAAGAGATAATAACCGAATAACGAAGCAAGCCCTCAAGTGGGAAAAAACGGGTAAGAGGAAAAGAGGAATACCCAAAGAGACACTGAGAAGAACATTGATGAGAGATGCAAGAGCAGCAGGAATTGGCTCCCTCAATGAGATAAGCTGCTTGCACAGAACAGAGACAAATGGTGAGATTTAATAAAAGATCTTTACAAGGATTAAAAACTGCTAGAATACAAATTTAGATAAGAGAAAGAGTATCTGGGTCAGCGCCCTATGGAGCGGCTATGGATCGAAAGGTCAGTAGATAGATAGATAGTTGAATGCAGAGATTTTACCGTTGATCAGAGGTTTAACAAGCCGCTATCGTAAAAACGATGTTCTTAATGAAACGTAGACCTGAAATAAACATGACAAGCAAAAAATATGGATTAGATATGAATATCAAAAAGACTAAAACTATTATCATAAACAAAGATAACACTCAAAACCTAAAAGAGGATATCAATGTTGAAGGAATGGAACTGGAGACAGTTCACAGCTACAACTACCTTGGGCATACTATAACCAGTGATAGAAAATGTAAAACTGAAATAAACAAAAGAATAGGAATAATAGTGGCAAAGAGTAAATTTAATGCCATGAAAAATATAATTATATCGCCATTGGCGTCTTGGCAGACAGTTGGTAGCAAGCAATCATGTAAGTCAGTAGTTTGGTAAAATATGAGTGTCTTATGCTGGATACTACTTTGCTAACAGCTTCTCTCGTGGTTGAATCTCCCAATATTGGATAGACAGATCCATCCGCAGAAGGAACAAGATGTATTCGTGGTGCCTGGCATCGCCTTCTTTCTCCTGCATCTTTTGTTTTCTGAATTTGATGTCAGCACTGCCTAAGTGTTCTGGCATGGGTAATTTTTTAAGTTTAGGAAAGCCTTGTTCTTCTTCTCTACTAATGGCATGAGTTTCATTTAGTTTTCTTGAATACAATCCTTGGTGGAGTGTTTATCTTTACTAAAAGAAGGGATTGCACAGTCAAGGATGTGTGATTTTAGCCGGTTCCATGAATCATCATCATTGTCTAGGTCTTCTAATTTCTCTGTGCATTTCTGGGAGTCATTCTTTAACAGGACTTAGTTGTCATGTAATTTTGTTTCAGCGATATTAATCTTTGGTCTGGATGGTTCTCTACATTTTTATATCATTTTGGTGGTTACCTTCACATAATGACAAGCGTGTGGTTTGTGTGACAGTCTGCGCTATGGTATGCTCTGGTCATTCTAACATTATTTAAATCATGAAAAATATACTAACATCAAAATAAGTAATAGCATTCTTAGGTAAAACTAAGAATAGCAAAATGTTATATCTTCTCAACATTCCTGTATGATGTAGAAACATGGACAATAGACAAAAAAACAGAACACAAAAATTGAAGCCTTTGAAATGTGGATTTATAGAAGAATAGAATGGAAAGAAAAGAAAACAAATGATAAAGTCTTACAAAAATGTCAAATTAAAAGAGAACTACTAAACGCAATTCAAAAAAGAAAAATGATATTTTTTGGGCATGTTAAGAGACACAGCAGCCTACTAAAAGTAATCTTGGAAAGGAAAATACAAGGTGGTAGAGGCAGACTAAGTGAATGTGACCTATGGTCATAACAGCTGAATTGGTGACACATCAGCAGACCAAAACTTAGAGTCGACCTCCTACTCTCCATTGGTAACAGCCTGTGTCAAAATTGGCGGTTAACAGAAGCTAGGATCACCAAATTCACTATAGTGGTGGTTTTTATTGATACAGAAGACCTAGCATTGCAGGATCTCTAGGCCAGACAAGTGACAATGTTCCTGCCATAGCTTGGATCTAAACAACTCCAACATCTCCAGTACAGCCAAGATTATCAAGAAAGCCATTATAACCTCTGGTGTTCATGAAATAAAGGACTTCTGCTCGCATCACACAACAAGCAAAAAATATTGAGAATACCTTAGATAGCTAAAAAGAGCAGCAAGGACATTAGAAAGAAGGCAAAGAATAAATAACTTGTTACCAACACCAGAAGAAAGTATTTTGTTGGTTGCCATGAGAAAAGAACAGCTGGAATATATTGTTGCAACTGGAAAAATTTAGGGGTAAAGAGATAGAAGGAAACAGAGAGAAATTATAAAAAACAGTTTATAAAGGTAGTGGTTTGGTAATATAGAAGGAAACAGAGAGAAATGATAAAAAGCAGTTTATAAGGTAGTGGTTTAGTAATATATCAACATAACTGAATGTGTTGTTGAGATAGAAGGTTGTTTTATGAGACAACCACTTAAGTCATCAATCATGGTGCTTAATAAAATGAAATTTTCCCCTTAGCTTTTTGCTCTTCTCTGCATGCCTAAACGGTAGCTGCAATGACAAAGGTATGAACTATGATTGTCAAGAGGTAAAATGTAATCTGACCTTCCAAATCTGTGGAGGCCACAATGTGTTTTTAACAGGAAGAATGTTTTAGTAATGTCTGGTCTGGTATAGATTATCAGATCAAATGGGTAGTGAAGGTGTTCTAGTATTAAACAATGTCGAAAATAAAACTGATTACCAACATCAGGAACAACAATATTTTTTTAAAGCTATGCTATTGAATGATATGACATGGAACTATAGTTTATAATTATACCGACAATTGTGACCACTGGGGAAATCGCGGGATGATGAAATTATTGAAAAGGAAATTTAGTGACTAGACTAGAATATATATACTAAATGACTTAGATTTCAATGTTAAGAGAACATTACCGCGAATTATGATTATTATAAGTAGTCTAGTTAGTAGAAAATTCAATAAAAATAAAAGAACTTTAGAATTGTACTGTAGTTAATTTAACACATAGTATTGTAAGTAGTCACATTGATCGAGAAGGGGATACGAGCAAAGAAATTAGAATCAGACTGGCTAAAGCAGCAATGTCTTTCAGAAGCCTTGAAAAGTTGTGGAAATCAAAACTCATTAGCACAAACACAAAACTTAGGCTATTCAAATCAAATGTACTATCAACCCTTACGTATGCGTGTGAAAGCTGGAAAACAACAAGAGATATAGAAACAAAGTTGAACGCATTCGAAAATAAATGTCTAAGGAAAATACTGGTATAGAATGGAACGAATTCAAAACAAACGAGGAAATTAGAGAAATCGCCAATCAACCACTAATATCTTCAGTAATAAAGAAAAGACGATGGTCATACGTTGGACATGTGATGAGAAGAGATAATAATCGAATAGCAAAGCAAGCCCTCATATGGGAAACAACAGGTAAAAGAAAAAGAGGAAGACCCAGGGAGACACTGAGAAGAACATTGATGAGAGAGGCAAGAGCAGCAGGAATCGGCTCCCTCAATGAGATAGAACTGCTTGCACAGAACAGAGACAGATGGCGAGATTTGATAAAATATCTTTAAAAGAAAACTGCTAGAACAAAAATTCATATAGGAGAAGGTGTATCTTGGTCTACGCCCTATGGGCCGGTTACGGCTCGAAAGGTCAATAGATAGATAGATAGATTGTAAGTAGTGTAAGTGTAAGAAAGCAAATAGTTGATATAGAAGAATGATACTTAGGATAGGCATGGAATGAAGAGATTCTAAGATTTAATAATCATCTACAAGACACAGCAGACACAAATGATGGCAAAGAATGGAAACTAGGAAACCAAATGAAAC
The DNA here is from genome assembly GCA_032433765.1 of Megaustenia siamemsis. Taxonomy (NCBI): domain Eukaryota; kingdom Metazoa; phylum Mollusca; class Gastropoda; order Stylommatophora; family Ariophantidae; genus Megaustenia; species Megaustenia siamemsis. The sequence continues at coordinate 138,296,274 of JAVIAB010000051.1, read as the reverse complement.
ATATGATTTAAAAAAAATTCTTTGGTGAAAAAAAGGATTAAGATTAAGTAGAAAAATCGTTCAGATTCTGGTCGTGTAATTTAGTTTTTACACAGTAATGCCTTTATTCATTATTAAATTATTGCCAAAGGGCCAAAGCAATTCTTTCCAACTTCATTTCTATGAATTCCATCAAATGCCCATCAGCGTGAAATCAATTCAAAGCAACCAAGTGAAAGTGCACTACAGACAAGGCAGACTAACACTAAAATATACGAGTGTGTTACGATTCTGTATTAATATATACTTGGTGTTTAAAATTAGGTGGAAATAATTATGAATCACGATTTAAAATAGAACATAAGTTATAACGGAGTCGCCTCGGTTATGACGGGAGATCTCCCACCACACGACGAGACAGGACCAGAACGGTGAGAACGATTCCTTCCCCTCCCAGAAGAACCGGCAGAAATATGCACGTTAGGGCAGCCATTTTCAGGTACTGTATTAAAGTAGATGTTAAAAGTACAGTAAGGAACAAATTAAACATGTCAACAGTGAATACCCTTACCAAAACAAAGCCACGAGATGAGTAAAAATATCCAAACTTATCTATTTTTACTGTCCAGTAAAATGGAGGCAGGGCGATGTCACTGGGACTGATCTATTTTAGGCAATGGAAATTACTGAGGTATTTTTAGGCGTTTCTCGCTCGTTGTATTTATACGCCGTGGCGAGAAGTTTGTTTTTTTAATTCACATTCCCAGCTTAATAAATATAACAAATTTGCAACAATTTAACAATTAGTAGAACAGGTACATTAATATAATTTTATTTAAAGAAAGGAAATGTGTTCAAACAGATAAAAAATGTTGAACTATATTTTGTGAATTTAGGGCGGTAGTTCCCAAAATTTGTGGGAGTGGCAAGTGTCCTATATTAAACTGGACCTTCAGGATGAGTTTTGTGTTTTATAATATCGACTGTTGAGTTGGCGAGAGAAGCGTTATCGGTGTGGCAAGATAACGTCCATTCCTCCATCAAACACTGTAAATCTCTGACAACAGAAGACAGCAGGTAGATAATGTATGAACAATGACAGTAGCGTATATCAGTTACTGTGAATAAAAAAATACAGGCACCCACCCTTGCTATCCAAAAAGGAGGAGGAGTAGGAACCATCCAAAAATCAACGTAGGAGAAGCGTGAAAAAATATATATGAAATTGTATGATTTGGGGGGGGGGGGGTGTGGAAAGGATATTCACTGCTGACATGTTTACTTTAATAAAAGAAAACAAAATAAACGTTTCGGTCTCAGGTCTTCATCAGTATGAGAAGATAGCAAACGAAATCGTTAAAGACGATTACATAAATTTGTAGTTTTAGTCAGAGCCCTGAGATATTTGAGCCTATCTCCAAGCAGTGGACGCACGATATCCTGGCCGATATTGTCATCAAAAATAAGGAAAACTAAATAGAAACATGCATAATGAAGACCTTTAGCCAGACAAGACTGCTTTTCTATTATACTATACAGATAATTCTGACTACAAAGAGCTGCCGCCTTGCAGGAACGTCAAGACACTTCAGATTTGGAAAGAGGCTTCAAACAAATGCGGGCGAAAAACATGCACCGAGCTGTAAAATGCAAAACATAGTGCACCACAATCTGTTAAATATTTACACGAAGAAAAAAATCAGTTTATTTACACATATTCACATAAAGATGCAAAGAGATTGAAATGCAACAAAAAGGAGATGCTAAAGCTATATAAAAACAAATTGAGGAATTAACAGGAAGAAAAACACAATCAAAGATTGGATGTCTAAGATCAAAGGAAAGAGAACTGTTGATTGATCAAGAAAACATAAGGAACGATGGACAGAACACAATAAAGATCTTTATAATGATGAACAAACGGAAGTAAATATTGGATAATGGAGAAGGACCAGAAATACTCAGAGAAGAAGTGGAAGACGCCTTGTGCAATATGAAAGCAGGCAAAGCTCCTGGACCAGATAATATAACTAGAGAAGAGATTGAAGCCATGGGTGATTTTGGAATAGAAATAATAACAAAAATATTGAATGATTGCTACAACAGCGGATATATACCAGGCGACATTCTCAAATCAATATTCATTGCCCTACCAAAGAAGTCGGGTGCAATTGAATGCGACGATCATCGCACAATAAGCCTTATGAGTCATATGACTAAGATATTGCTAAGAATCATCATGCGAAGAGTGCGAAACAAAATCAGTCCAGAAATTAGCGATGAACAGTGTGGTGTTGTTAGAAATAAAGGAACAAGCAATGCCATTTATATCATAAGATCTTTAGTAGAAAGAGCCATAGAGGTGAAAACAGATCTATACCTATGTTTCATAGATTACACCAAAACATTTGACATAGAAAGCATAGTGAAAGAAAGCAAATATAAAGGACTCAGCCTTAATAGGTAATGGTAACAACAAAGAAAAAGACATCACCTCAGTGCAAAATAAAGACAAGTGGAACAATATTAAAACAGGTAAATGAATTTAAATATTTGAGAACTTTGTTAATCTCAGACGGAAGATGTACAAAAGAGGTGAGATGCAAAATGGCTCAGGCAAAAGCAGCTTTACAAAAAATGAGGAAGATACCATGCAATCCATTTTTGACAATAGAAACAAGAAAAAGAGTTCTTAAATGTTACGTAGAGCCAGTCTTAACATATGGATGCGAATCATGGACAACAGACAAGAAAATCACTGGAATCTGTAGAAATGTGGTTTTACAGAAGAATGTTGAGAGTACCATGGACACCTAAGAAGAGTAATGAAGATGTTCTGAGAGAGGTCAAAGCAAAAAGGGAGCTAATTTCCAATATTAGGAAGAAACAATCATCATTTTTGGCCATGTAATGAGAAGAGAACAACTGGAATATATCGTAACAACTGGGAAAATTGATGGACGATGAAATAGAGGGAAGCAAAGAGAAAAAAATACAAGACAGTTTAAGAGAATGGCTTGGCAGAAGGTCAACAACAGAAATGATAAATAACTGCCGAAATCGAAAGTTATGGAGAGACATGATCACCTACGCCAGCGGGCCCGGTACTTGATGATGAATCACAAAAAGTACGTTATTATTTGCTATGATGTATGTAAGCCTATTTGCTATGATGTATGTAAGCCTATTTGCTATGATGTATGTAGACCAGTGGCGTATTCTCTATGCTACCGTAGCTACCGCCGGTAGCCTGAACATATTAACGAAATGCAAAAGGAAATGATAATTTATTATCTTTTTTAAAATAATTATATTACAAATTTTCGAATATTCTATAACACATTTCGTAGGCCAATATGATTTATTTGCTTTGATTTGGATTTATTAAAGCAAGGTTTTCCTCTGGCCACTTTAACGTTTGTGAATGAAACCGAAACTAGATTGTACATGAAACCGTTAATAAGCAGCGGTACAGTTCTCTTATCTCCTTCTTAGAATTAATGACCTCGACATTAAAAAATTACCGTCAAAATAATACGACGAAAGTTACCACTAGAGGAATGCGGTTTCATGGGTTATTTTTAGCTCTAGCCAATCAGAATCGTCACAAAGTGAAAGGAAACTATGTCTGATTACCGGAACTTTCTAACCTATTTATAACTATGTTATGCGCATCAGCATCTGTAGAAAGAACTTTTTCTGCTCTCAAGAGAATCAAATTTTATTGTCGCTCAACTCAGACACAAGATCGCTTGTCTGGTTTGGCAATAATATCCATTGAGAAATCATTCCTTCAGAAACTTAGAAACAAACCCAACAGTACTTTCAATGACAAAGTCATCGAGACATTCTCGTCCCAAACAAGACGGATAGAGTTTACATATAAATAAGTAAGTAATTTAAAATGTAGTGATGTCATTAGCAAATATTACTTCATGTTAGCTTACTGAATATAATGTATGTCTTTATTTATTATGTCAGTGGTAGCCCAGACCCAAAAACTAGTATACGTCACTGATGTAGACCTATTTGATATGATGTATATAGTCATATTTGCTATGATGTATGTAGGTTTATTTGTTATGTATGATGTTTGTAGATCTATTTGCTATAATTTATGCAATCATATTTGCTATGATGTATGTAGGCCTATTTGATATGATGTATGTAGTCATATTTGCTATGATGCATGTAGTCATATTTGCTATGATGTATGCAGCCCGATTTGTAATGATGCATGTAGACATTTGTTATGATGTTTGTAGGCCTATTTGCTATGATGTATGTAGGCCTATTTGCTATGATGTATGTAGGCCTATTTGCTATGATGCCTGTAGTCTTTTGTGCTATGATGTATGTAAGCTTATTTGCTATGTATGATGTCATCATCATCAAGTACCGAGCCTACTGGCGTAGGTGATCATGTCTCTCCACGACTTTCGATCTCGACAGTTTTTATCATTTCTGTTGTTGACCTTCTGCCAAGCCATTCTCATAAGCTGCTGGTATCTTTTCTCTTTGCTTACCTCTATCTCTTCGTCCTTCAATTTTTCCATTTGTTACAATATATTCCAGTTGTTCTCTTTTCATTACATGGCCAAAAATGATGATTGTTTCTTCCTAATATTGGAAATTAGCTCTCTTTTTGCTTTGACCTCTTTCAGAACATTTTCATTACTCTTCTGAGCTGTCCATGGTATTCGCAACATTCTTCTGTAAAACCACATTTCTACAGCCTCCAGTGATTTTCTTGTTTGTTGTCCTATTGTCCATGATTCACATCCATATGTTAAGACTGGCTCTACATAACATTTAAGAACTCTTTTTCTTGTTTCTATTGTCAAAAATGGATTGAATAGTATCTTCCTCATTTTCTGGAAAGCTGCTTTTGCCTGAGCCATTTTGCATCTCACCTCTTTTGTACATCTTCCGTCTGAGGTTAACAAAGTTCCCAAATATTTAAATTCATTTACCTGTTTTAATATTGTTCCACTTGTCTTTATTTTGCACTGAGGTGATGTCTTTTTCTTTGTTGTTACCCTTACCTCTGTCTTTTTGCTATTAAGGCTGAATCCTTTATATTTGCTTTCTTTCACTATAATGTCCAACATTTCTTGTATCTCATTTTCACTCTTAGCGATTAAGACTGTATCATCAGCATACCTTAGATTATTTATATTATGACCTCCAATTGCTATTCCAGGCATGCCCCTTATGGATCTTAAAATAATTTCACTATAAATATTAAACAAATCTGGTGACAGCACACAACTTTGCCTAACACCCTGTTTTATTTGTTGAAACATTCCCAATTGGTTTCCAGTTCTTACGGCCGCTGTTTGTTGCCAGTACATGTTCTTTATTATTCTTAGATCTTTGCTGTCTACGTTTATGCTTTCTAAAATTTTGATTATTTCTTGGTGCTTTATTTTATCAAATGCCTTGGTATAATCTATGAAACATAGGTATAGATCTGTTTTCACCTCTATGGCTATTTCTACTAAAGATCTTATGATATAAATGGCATTGCTTGTTCCTTTACCTCCAACAAAACCACACTGTTCATCGCTAATTTCTGGACTGGTATTGTTTCACACTCTTCGCATGATGATTCTTAGTAATATCTTAGTCATGTGACTCATAAGGCTTATTGTGCGATGATCATCGCATTCAATCGCACCAGATTTGTATGATGTATGTAGGCCTATTTGTTATGATATGTAGTCATATTTGCAGGGATCTATGTAGGCCTATTTACTATGATGCATGTATGCCTATTTGCTATCATATATGGAGTCATAATTGCTATGATGTATGTACGCATACTTTCTATGATGACTATAGGCCTATCTACTATTGTTAAAAATGTTTCTATCTTTTATTTAACTGAAGTACTGTCTATTTCTGCAATGTCGTTTCTTGTATAGATATTACTATTTTGTTCATTATCTGTGTTACATTTTTCACCACCCATTGTGAAAAGTCCAAGATAACTGTGATTCTTGAATGCTCTTTACGTTCTTTCCATCTACTTTGCTATTAACTTTTAAGTTTTCTGCGTTATTTGTTTACTATTATAGTCACATCTTTGATATAAATATCCAATCACCTAACTACATTCCATATTCTCTGCCTATCTTGTTGATTTTAAACATTTCCATTTAGTTGTTGTTTAACTAGTTCTTATGTACTTTCTGCCAACAGTTGCGTTATTCCATCAAATAGCTTAGCAAGTTAATACTACTGTGCTTACAAAGACTATAGACAGAAAAGAAAAAGTAGTACCACGATATTTATTGATTGCTTGACGTCAACAATTCACGTGACTTTGAATCATTCGGCAGGCAGTCGAGTCATGGTTTAGTAAAAGATACAATTAAGTTTTAAAAATATAATCTTAGCTCCTTAAAAAAATTCTTGCAGATACACCCACGACTTCTTATTCTTCCTCTTCCTCTTCTACTTCTTCATCTTCCTCTTCTACTTCTTCATCTTCCTCTTCTTCCTCTTCACACAAACTCGGGTATCATTTGGGTACCACTAACAGAATGCATCAACCTTCTCCATCTCTTTCTATCCTCACTCGCTCCCTGGGACTCTGCAAAATCGAGGCCTGCCCATTCTTTGACGTTATCTTCTCATCATACCGACGATGACAACAACACTCACAGCGAAACAACACGTTCGTTCACGTTAGTTTTATAAGAACACTGTGCTGCTACAAAATTGTTCAATTACTTTTTCTTCTCCTTTCCTTCCTCATTTCCCTTTCAGCGTCGAAGGGAGATATAATTTGCGGTATTTTGCTCTTCTGTTCGCCACTGTTGCTGTTATGTTTCCTAGTACTTCTAATATTCCATCGATCCATCTTTTTCGTGGTCGACCCTTGGGTCTAGTATTCTCGCAACGTTTAATGAGGCCTCATTGCGCTGTGCCTTTATGACTGCCTTGTCACGTGGCCAAACAATTTTATCTGTTTTTTCTTTATATATTCTATGACGGGGATTATTCCTAGCTTTTCTCTCAGTTCTTAATTTATGATCTTATCTCCTAGACTGTTTCCTATCATTATGTTAAATTACTATTGACAGAATATTATTTAAATAAATCGTTTAATTTTCTTAATGCAGCTTTTGTCTGGACTGTAGCATACCCTTACTTCATTTTCTGCGATTAGCCCCTATCTGGGAGCCTATAATATCACCGTACTTCAGCGAGGTCCGCGATTTATTTCAATGTTGTACGGGTAGATACAGCCATCAGGTATGCTATATTGTTCGCCTACATGCCCACTTATTATTCTATCCACTCCATCTTGGTGTTTTGCGACATCTTGCTACAGTCCGTTCATAATTTCATGAACACGTTTTCGTTGGATTTGCGTGAAAACGACCTGTTTGATCGCAGTGATTTTATATGTAACCTTAGACTATCCATGATGTTAATATATTTTTATGCTCCTAGACATCTAGTTTGTAAGATTTTTTCAATCTCATGCTATTGGAAAAAAAATAGCTTTGTTTTCACATTTAAATAGGCCGAAGAAATAACAACCCTTCATTTTATTGTGCACCAATTCGGCTTCAACTTGAAACCGGTAAGTAAGTAACCTATGATGCTGCGCAACCATTCGTGTTAAAGGCGTTTCCGGTTATTAATGTGAAATTATTTTTCTAAAAACTGATATTTATATCAACATCATCATGAGTTTGAAATTAAAATTTAAAATTATGCAGAAGGTTATCGTTTTACTATATCGGCACTTCCGCGGAACCTAGGTCAATACCCTTCACACCTATGCTAAAGATTGGCAATTAGTTGACGGTGAATCGAAGATAATAATTCCCAGCAGCAAAGGCCAGCAATTCATGCTAACGCACGTGGAAGCAGTTAAAACGGCCTTGTCCTTGGCGCTGGACTGATTTTCCAATCAAAATGTATCGACTACCTCACAGAAATGAATAGACACACTTATCAGGCATTTGTTGGAGTACAATCTTCTTCCAATCCTGGATATACCTTCATGCCTAGTGATGAATAATGCATCTTATCACAATGTTGTGTCAGCGGAAGACAAAGTATAAACTACATCAAATAAAAAAAAAATTAGGACATAGCTTGCTAAGGAAAATGTCAAATTCTACGACATATATTTACAACTCAAATAGACACTCAGTTCTGGAAGAAGTGTGTTGCACATGTGTTCCGGGTGGAATACGAGTACTGGAAACGAGATGCATTACAATTTGTCCAGCCATCAACCATTATCAACTTCTTGAAATCGTCAGATTCGAAATGATGAAGACCATATTTTGCTGACAGGCTGACTAACAGCCTGGGATGATTAAGTGTTTGTTGAGCAAATTGTTCAGTGTATGTACAATGGCAACAAATATATTTCCATATCAAAATGCGTCATCATCTTTCAATTGAGGTGCAGTTAGGACAGCCTGTAGTCTAATGGTGACCGAATCATGTTTGCCAGTACACATAAAGGGTAACACGCACACTTACTTGATCTATAAAAGTATTATGTAGATACGCCCCTAAAAAGAACTGAACTGGAAATTAATATGTTTACTGTAAAATCTAAAATTTGAATCAACTTATTTGCAATAGTCCTAAAAGATCAATGGAATTAGCCATGTGCAAAATTTGTTGCATCTATGGAATGAAGAATAGCAGTATCTTGTGCGTCATGGATACTCAAAGGCTGCATTCAAAAAATCACTCCGATGCAACAGGTAGTATTCAATCAAATAAAAAACAAACATGTTATGAATTTATGAACGGGTTACAGAACATACTTATGTGAGCGCGTAGGCATGTGTGAGTATATTTCTGCAAGCTCCAACATAACCAGTCACTTTTAGTTGAAATTTTGACACACATTACCATCTCTTTGATCGGAAGTGGTGGACTGGTTGGTCTCGAGGCAAGATGATGGTCTCAAAACAGAGAGGCTGTGAGTTCAAATCCCGCCTGCACTAATTTGGATTTTTATTTGTGATTTCTCTCTGCGGCAACCACCCTGGTTTCAGCAGCGAGGCCCAACTTAAAATGGCAATTACTCATAGATGAAACAAAGAAATGTGAGTACCTCCAAGACGGAGTTATCTGTATGTGCGACGTAAGAGCCATGTGCACATGGCTGACGGATTAACACGCAAAATTCAGTTCCTTTTCTCTAGGGGACTTCGCCAGCGGTGAAAGATAGCGAACGCAAATATGTGTATGTGTGTGTGTGTGTGCGTGTGTGTGTGTGTGTGTGTGCGTGTGTGTGTGTGCGCGTGCGAGCGTGTGTGTGTGTGTGTGCCGGAAGTGAAAGTTGATTACTTCCAACTTATATTCCCATCAAATTCACTTTTTAGGTTTTAACAAGGTTTTCTCTGCGATTTTAGGTAAACAAAAACAATACGATTTGCATAAATAGACTTGATTACTTCTTTGGGTTAAGCTATAAATTTTAACCGCTGAACCACAGGCCGAGAGCTGTAACTACCGCCTGGTCAGTGTCAGTTGCGCATAGGATCGTTGGACCAATTTGATCCCAATGAAAACCTATGAAAGTGATATTTCTGGCTTTAACAACACTTTTATAACAATTTGTTGGCGTGGTTTGATATGCTTGTTTTTTTTAGTTTTACATGCGTGTATGTTTATTTTAGAAAGCATAAACGTAGACAGCAAAAATCTAAGAATAATAAAGAACATGTACTGGCAGCAAACATAAGAACTGGAAACCAATTGGGAATGTTTCAAAAAAAAAAAAACAGGGTGTTAGACAAGGTTGTGTGCTGTCACCAGATTTGTTTAATATTTATAGTGAGATTATTTTAAGGTCCATAAGGGACATGCCTGGTATAACAATTGGAGGTCATAATATAAATAATTTAAGGTATGCTGATGATACAGTATTAATCGCTAAGAGTGAAAATGAGTTACAAGAAATGTTGGACATTATAGTGAAAGAAAGCAAAAATAAAGGACTCAGCCTTAATAGGAAAAAAGACAGAAGTAATGATAACAACAAAGAAAAAGACATCATCTCAGTGCAAAATAAAGACAAGTGGAACAATATTAAAACAGGTAAATGAATTTAAATATTTGGGAACTTTGTTAACCTCAGACGGAAGATGTACAAAAGAGGTGAGACGCAGAATGGCTCAGGCAAAGCAGCTTTCCAGAAAATGAGGAAGATACTATGCAATCCATTTTTGACAATAGAAACAAGAAAAAGAGTTCTTAAATGTTATGTAGAACCAGTCTTAACATATGAATGCGAATCGTGGACAATAGGACAACAGACAAGAAAATCACTGGAGTCTGTAGAAATGTGGTTTTACAGAAGAATGTTGAGAGTACCATGGACAGCTAAGAAGAGTAATGAACATGTTCTGAGAGAGGTCAAAGCAAAAAGAGAGCTAATTTCCAATATTAGGAAGAAACAATCATCATTTTTTGGCCATGAAATGAGAAGAGAACAGCTGGAATATATTGTAACAACTGGGAAAAATTGAAGGACGAAGAGATAGAGGGAAACAAAGAGACAAAATAACAGACAGCTTAAGAGAATGGCTTTGGCAGACGGTCAACAACAGAAATGATAAATAGCAGCCCAGATTGAAAATTGTGGAGAGACATGATCATCTACGCCAGTAGGCCCGGTACTTGATGATGATGATGTTTATTTTACAATAGGTTAGTTACCAAGCTACTTAGTTACCGTACCAACTGTAGTTGTCCTTTATGAAATATTTGAACTCCTCAAAATAAATACAAAAGAGACGTAGCCTAGACTGAGGAGTGCAACGGTGAGGTCTTTGTTACACTTGTGAACTAGTTTATCGTTTCATACAGCGGGTCTTGCTGGGGAGTAGATCTGAGTGCATATGGACTGTTATTCGACGTACGATAAGGATAATTCGATGACTAACTAGTCAACAAACTAACTAATTAAGCTAACAACTAATTAATTGACTAACTAAACTAACAAACTAGACTTTGGCATTCATGTAGCCTGTTTTCGTTGATCTAAGGGAAGAGTTTAAATAAATGATCGATTAATCAGATTAAAGATTAGATGGAAAACTAGACAGAGAAATTGACACGAGAATACAAAAATCAAATGCTGTCACATACCAGCTTTCACCATTGCTAAGACATCCAAACAGTTCTATGTCAGCTAAACAACAAATAATAAATAGCATTTTCATAGCAACTTTGTGCTATGAAAGTCAAACATGGACCCTTTCTAAATCACAATTAAGAAAGATCAATACATGTGAGATGCGATGCTTGAGAAAAGTAACAAACAACACAAGAAGAGATATAATACCAAATGAAACCATAAGAAAAATGGTAGGAACTAAACCCTACCAAGAATATATAGAACAACAACAACTTAAATGGTTTGGCCACCTGGTCAGAATGAATCCTTACCAATCACCATCAAGGGCGTTCGTCTCGAGAATGCATGGAAAAAGACCCAGAGGAAGATGGATAGATGCAGTGACAGAGACATGTAACAACAAAGGAAAATCACTAATTCAGACAGTTTGAGCAGCTCAAGAACGACAATGATATAAACCACGACACCTTTTAGGTATCAGTGAAAAGAGAAAAGAAGAATCAGATTAAAATGCCCCGTAAATTTTCTCTCATCAACCATATTGAGGACCCTTGTTTAAACACTTCCATAATTGAAAGTATCTTGTCGCCTCTCTCAATTTCAGCAACTATACCTATAGTCCGTTCAGATTCGTTTGCCTAGACATTAATTTATTTTTTTCAAAAACTTATTGTTCATTTGCATTGATCTTTTGAAGTTAGGTTTAGAATACTAATGTCGCTATAAAAATATTTTTTTATCAAAGAAATGTGATCCAGTTTCAAAGATGCCTTATTTAACCTATATTAAAAAAAGTTAATCGATATTATAAACACCGGCGGGATTATGTAGATGCTTACATCTCACAGCTGATTCTTTAACATATAGGCATGACCTTCACGGCTGAATGCGCACCGTCCAAAAATAGTTATGTTTCCACTATAAATTTTTATAAAGAAATGTTACATATGAAATTTCCCGTTTAGCACAAAATGACATTTTAGCCGAAACCGGAAATTATGTGACGTCAAAATCACGGCCGTAGACTCGAGTTCGAGTCATAATTCAGAGGCAAATCTCAATATTTACAGAAAGGAGGCGGCACTATCCATATTATCTTCTGCAAGTCTATGTGAGAATGAATATAAAGGCAAAATATTTTACTGAGCATAACATTGCTATAAAGATTTATCAATACTTCTGCAGAGAGCGTAAAAAGGGACATCTTTATTGTTCTTTATCAAACCCTGAGAAGAGAACAATGCATATTTTAGGTTTGTGTAAACGTTCATTTGATCGAATAGTTAAAGGAAGCGGATATTTATTGCCAACAAATGCAAGAAAGCAAGGAAGGAAAGAAACGTTAGACAGTTTTGATAAGGACCTAGTAAAAAGAGAAATCTGTCGAATGTTTGATATAAACGAAGAAGTGACACTTAGAAAGCTGAAGCTTTGGCTGAAAACTAACAACGACATTGAAATATCAAAAACTTCATTATGGAAAATATTAAGAAGTGCAGGCTTCACCTTTAGAAAGTATGCTGGTGGAAAAAACATTATTTGTGAGAAGCCACATCTAGTAGCTCTTAGAAGCAAGTATTTACGTGAAGTGAAGGAAATGCGCGAAAATGATTATGATATTGTTTATTTAGATGAAACTTGGATCAACGCTCATCATACAAATGAAAAGGAATGGCAGTTAGCAGATGGAAGTATTAAAAGATCAATATCAAGCAGTAAAGGGCAACGTTTGATAGTTGCACATGCAGGTAGCAGACATAATGGGTTGTTGCAGAATGCTCATCTCGTTTTCATTTCAAAATCCATAGACAATAGAGACTACCACTCCGAAATGAATGGGCACATATTTAAAGACTGGATCGAGAAAAGTATCCTTCCAATATTAGATCGACCTTCTTGTCTGATAATGGACAATGCTTCATACCATAACGTAGTTAACGTAGAAGATAGAATCCCAACGTCATCAAGTACAAAAGATGCAATCAAACTGTGGCTCATAAAAGAACACATACAAGTTAACGACAGCTACTTGAAACCCGAATTGCTTAGCCTTGTAAAACAGACACAACGTACACAGATATTTAAAATAGACAAGTTAATTCAAGAACATGGCCATAGATGTTTGAGACTACCTCCATATCATGCACACTTAAATCCTATAGAACTAGTTTGGGCAAAAGTTAAAGGACACGTAGCATATACAAATAAAACTTTCAAATTATGCGATGTTGAGACACTTACAAATCAGGCTCTATCAAATATAAATAAAGACTACTGGGTAAAATGTGAGGATCATGTGTTACGACAAGAAGAGGAATATTGGAAAAAGGATGGTTTGTTGTTTGTTCAGCCGAAAGCAGTAATCGACCTATTTGACTCGTCTGATTCTGAATGATCATTACTCTGATTAAGTCTACAGATAAATAGTTTGATTTGCAAAATTTCCTAGTTGATTTGTTAAACAGTTTATTGTTCAAGACCACCCAAGCAATCAAAAATATGTTATAAGCAAACCAACAACCATTACTTTGAATGGAAGCCTGCTTGAGTCAGTACAGAAGTTCAGCTATCTTGGATCCACTATTACAGCCACACTTTCCTTAGATGAGGAACTAAATGTACGTATTTGAAAGGCAGCGACAACATTTGGGAAACTCACACCAAGAGCATGGAACTATATCAAATTGACTCTACGAACAAAAGTTCTATATATAATTTAAAATTTGTATACTTGCCACCAAGTAAAATTTTATGGACACGCCTATGGGTCATCGTTGCACTAGATTACTGTAAAACATTTTGATTAGGGTCAAAATAATAGTTACATGGGCAAAGATCAAAGGAATTCGCCGCTTTAAGAAAACCGTTATAGCTAGACATCGAGTAACACATATGTTCTCGTGACATGGACATTTTAACACCGTATGCCAAAAATCATGTGAAATCATCAAGAACTTTTTGAATTATAAATCATAACATCTCGGCAAACGAATCTGAACGGACTATAGTATTATTGTTTAATGTATCCATTAATCATATAAAATATCATGTCAACTCTATTTTATCAAGGAAACTCCGTATTCTTGTCAAAACTCTCCTTATATTAAGTATCCTGTCATCTGCCTCTCTCAGCAACTATACTCAGTATCACTGTGGACGCTCTATATTAAACAGAACACAATATCTTGCCAACTATCTCTCTCTCTCTGTCTTTCTCTCTCTCTGTCAGCAACTATATAGTAAAAAAAAAAAGTAAAGTACCCCCGTCACGCCAAGTGGCGTATAGGGAATATGGTGTTAGTGACCATAAATTTTACAGACCTTCGGCACATGATTTTTGGGGTAATGTGGTCGGTATTACGCCCATGCCTCAGCAACTATATATCTTTGGCAAATTTCCATGCATCTTCTTCATCTTTCCATCATCATTTGCCTTTCTGCGTCGAGGGGAGATATAATTTGCGATCTTTTGCTCTTCTTTTCATCTCTGCTGCTGTATGTTTCCTAGTGTTTCTAATACTCCGTCATTCTCCATTTCTCGGATTAGGGTTAGGGTTAGATTAAATGTCCTCTCAACTCTCACTCTCTCTCTTTTATCGCGCGCACTCTCTTTCTCAACACCTATACTCATTACCTTTATCGAAACTCTACTTCAACAAGATAAAAGTATAATGTTTTATATACATTCACTCTTTCTCTCTCAACACCCCCCCCCCCCCCCAACCTTTCTCCACAGCTTCTTCGCTCTTCCCTCTCTTACATAACGCACGTTCCTGACCACACGTTAATCTGGTTTGTCCAACACCCAAGAGACCCAGTTCTGACACAGCCTCATGCATAGAAACGAGGTCCTAGGTTCTAATTTGCATGAACGAGAAATCTCTGACTCATTACTCGTGTCCTTGTGTTGCATGTCTTCAGTGATCACACAGGCAATTTTGCGCAGCGCAAAGTGATTGTTGCTGTTATTTGTGGTTTTGTTTCTTACTAATTTCTTTATTTATATTGTAATAATTCTATTTACTTATTTGTTTGTTACTGTGTCGTGGTCATTATAAAATATTTTATATAGCTCATTAAAAAAAAGTCAATTGATGTGTTAGGTATAGGTTAATCATACGTAGCGTTTTGAAAGGGACAAAACCGCTTTTTCATATTTCTGATACCCCTAACCCTGTTATTATGATTAATGGATACGTTTAACAATGATACAGTATACAGGGAGGACATTCTATTATTATTTCTCATTCTAGTTCGAAATTATTTATATTTTTATTGTTTAAAAAATTTTTAGTACATATCGGTGTGTGTGTTTCCATGTATCTTCTTCATTTTTCCATCCTCGTTTGCCTTTCCGCGTGGATGGGAGTTATAATTTACGGTCTTTTGCTCTTATTTTCATCTCTGCTGCTGTATGTTTCCTAGTGTTTCTAATACTCCGTAATTCTACATTTCTCCAATTATCCATTAGTTATATTAAATGTCCACTCAACTCTCTCTCTCTCTCTCTCTCTCTCTCTCTCTCTTTCTCAACACTTATACTCATTATCTTTATCGAAACTACTTTAGCGAGATACTTTGGCATGTCTATAGTCGTCCAGGGTGTTACTTGCACCAGGTGTTACCTATAATCATTTCATGTGTCTTTGCCCAATCTATTAATCTATCCACTCTGCCATTTGTCTCTACAAGGCCATGTCCTCCAGTCACACTTTGCACTTTAATTGCTCCTAACTTTGTGTTGAAATGCCCTAATATTATAGTTATTTCTTGGGATTTACACTATTCCATGGTCACCTCTAGCTCGTTGTAAAAGGTGTCAATATCATCTTCTTCGCTTATATGTTGGTGCAGAAGCTTGAATTATGTTGATATCTATTGATCTACCTCTCAATTTTATTAGCAGTTACTGGCCATACTCCTTTCACTGTTTTGATTCTTTCTCTATCTAACATGATGCCTACACCTCTTTGTTTGGTTCCTCCAGAGTAAATTTAATGTTTTACAGTCCACCTGTACGTCTGCATAAAATATGAGTTGACTAACTGGATAATAATGGTAAGCTCAATATGTTTATGCAATTAAACTTTCTGCTGTCTTTTTGTTATGAATAAAAAATAATATAAACAACATATATGATATTGTATTGTTTTATTTTTAACCTCCACTAAATATGATCAGTCTATTTAAGCGAGAGCAGCACATTCTGTTCTGGTCAAGGTTTGAAGGAAGTAAAGGAATTAAAACTAAGATTAACAAGTTGTCTTGAGACATAAAATAGAAAATATGGTCAACCTTGTTGGGTGAAAATGGTACGTGAAGGAAGTAAAGGCATTAAAACTAAGATTAACAAGTTGTCTTGAGACAAAAATAGAAAATATGGTCAACCTTGTTGGGTGAAAAAGGTACGTGAAGGAAGTAAATACCACAAAGTTAAGATTAACAAAGCGTCTTGTGACAGAAAATGGCACGTCTGGCTGATAGCTGGCAGTGCGAATTTATCTTAATATAAAAAGTCAGGAGAAGATGGTAAAACTATTTACCTTTCTGTCTGCTGATTTTTTCGTCTGTTTCTTTGTCAACCAAAAAATCTGCCTGAAACTCAACTTATCTGTCAATATATTTACTTTCCTGTATAACCATCTACACATCTATTCATTCATTCACCCATCCATCCATACAATTACCAAACCATCCATCCATCCATCCATCCATCCATCCATCCATCCATCCATCCATCCATCCATCCATCCATCCATCCATCCATCCATCCATCCATCCATCCATCCATCCATCCACCCAATCACCTGCCTACCTATCTATCTACCTACCTACTTACCTACCTAGTCACCCACCTACCTACCTACCTACCTACCTACCTACCTACCTACCTACCTATTTATAACCTATCTACCTTCCTACCTACCTACCTGCCTGCCTACCTACCTACCAACCTGCCTGCCTGCCTGCCTGCCTGCCTGCCTGTCTGTATGTCTGTCAGTCTCTCTGTCTGTCTGTCTGTCAGTCTGTCATTTCTTGAATTATAAATCCATTAATTCATCTATCTTTTTATTTATTCATGCATCCATCTATCTATTCATTAATCAACACATCCATCTATCTATTCATTAATCCACACATCCATCT
The DNA here is from genome assembly GCA_032433765.1 of Megaustenia siamemsis. Lineage (NCBI taxonomy): Eukaryota > Metazoa > Mollusca > Gastropoda > Stylommatophora > Ariophantidae > Megaustenia > Megaustenia siamemsis. Next base: position 138,279,017 of record JAVIAB010000051.1, on the reverse strand, counting down.
ATCTATTCATTAATCCACACATCCATCTATCTATTCATTAATCAACACATCCATCTATCTATTCATTAATACACACATCCATCTATCTGATCATTAATCCACACATCCATCTATCTGATCATTAATCCACACATCCATTAATCTATTCAATAATCCACACATCCATCTATCTATTCATTAATCCACACATCCATCTATCTGTTCATTAATCCACACATCCATCTATCTGTTCATTAATCCACACATCCATCTATCTGATCATTAACCCACACATCCATCTATCTGATCATTAACCCACACATCCATCTATCTGATCATTCATCTACACATCCATCTATCTGTTCATTAACCCATACATCCATCTATCTGATCATTCATCTACACATCCATCTATCGGATCATTAACCCACACATCCATTTATCTATTCATTAATCCACACAACCATTTATCTATTCATTAATCCACACATCCATCTATCTTGGTTATTTTGGTTATGGAAGGCCCCGGTATCACTGCAAACGAATTAAAATCCATAATTGCTCAACCGTACGTGCCAGCGTAATCATCCGAATTAATATCTCATCTCCTAAACAAAGAAATGTAACTGTAGTCCCCATCGTAGCAGTCTCAGCACACGCCAAAAGACATAAGGCGAAACCGCGCAGAAAATGAACACAGCCAACTGTTCCCTGTCATACGATATCATCATTCATCGTAAACAATTGGAATATCAAAACATGATCAAAACGGATGAGACACACAGTTCACGGTGTGCACAGAGCACTTAACTCAGTAGCTCCTGCAACAAGCCGGACTTTGAATATGAGGAAACTGCAACAAGGAACAATTTTCATATATAGCCTTCAATGGTTCCTGCTGCCTATCCACCATATACCGGAAGTTACGTCCTCCTGAAAATGATGATCGTCAAATTTATTTTAAAAATGTAGAGCGCTTGATGATGTTAGGCCACCGTTGTTGACTCCAATGCCGAACATATAAACACACAGTTAGTCGTCAGACTATCCCCTGCGCACATCAAACAACAGACCGTATGATTAGCGTATGGCTGGTCTAGGGATTTACGATGAGCCATTACGATGATGTAGCCCAAACAACAATCAACCTTGTGTACTGCAAGTGGCATCTGAAGCCTGGTTGGTGGTGAAGTACTTTTCACATATAAACTACAGTGGCTCCCAAAATAAATAACCACACATAAAGTGAGAAAGTCTGCTGTACAAATTTTGTATTTGTTTATGAATTCTTCTGTTTCACAAGAATACATTTTTATGAGTTAAAAAGCTATTCACATATACTAAGTGGGGTTAATTTACATTTTACGATAATTAAAACCTTTATAATAACTTTAATGCAAGCTTCTGAGAATTGAAAGTTTAATCCCCAATCTTGCACAAAGAGGGCAATCGGAATTAAATATGGATGACTTTATTTACAAAACAGCAGAGATAAATTTCCTTTTTACTGAAAGATAGTCAAGAATTGCTGAATTATGTCCCATCTTTGGCTAAGAAGTACAATAGATAGATTAGATAGATAGATTAGATAGATGGGTGGATGGATAGATAGACTAGATAAAATAGATTAGATGGATGGATGGATGTCATGTGATGTGATGGATGGATAGAAAAGGTATTCAAGTTTACAGTATTTTTATTTATTTCTGTTAATGTTTCTGATTTTTCAATTAATAACAATTTAATGTAAAGAGTAATAAAATAGCCCCCCAAAAAAACAGAATTAGTGAGGCTGAATATTTTTGTAACTTGGCTTCCAGTGCTACATAGCAGTAGACAAAAAAGCAACCTGCTAAACAAAAATAAAAATAAATAAAATAAATCAGGCTTATATTTCAGCTGGGATTTTAGAACACATAAACTTAGCGCTGTTTTACTTTGTCCTTTGTCTTGATAGTGCACGTTGTTAAAGATTCATATATCCATCTTTTAATGTTATCATCCCACTTTAGTCTTGGCCTGCCTCTGTCTCATCTACCTTGTACCATCCCTTTCAAGATGACTTTTTGGTATTATGTCTCTATGGTTATGGTTATGGTCCCGGTATCACTGCAAACGAATTAAAATCCATAATTGCTCAACCGTCCGTGCCAGTGGAATCATCCGAATTACTAACTCATCTCCAAAACAAAGGAAGGTAGCTGTAGTCCCCATCATAGCAGTCTCAGCACACACCAAAAGACATAAGGCGAAACTGCACAGAAAGTGAACACAGTCAACTGTTCCCTGTCATACGATATCAGCATTCATCGTAAACCATTGGAATATCGAAACATGATCAACACGGATGATACACACAGCTCACGGTGTGCACAAAGCACTTAACTCAGTAGCTCCTGCAGCAAACCGGACTTGGAATATGCGGAAACTGCAACAAGGAACACTTTTCATACACAGCAATTAAAAGTTCCTGTCGCCTAACCGTCATATTGACCGGTATTCCAATGATGACGTATATTGCAATCAACGCAGAACACACTATCACGCACACTGTAGAGGATTTCAGATCACATGCATGTACTCCGCTTCACCGGGGAAGTTCCCAACAGTGGAACTTTTTATCTATACACTGATCTGCATTGGAAAGATAGAATTAACCATCTTTCCGGCTCAAAAAACGTAACAGTGAACGTTGACGCAAACATGACCGCGCCATCTTGAAACCGGAAGTCCAAACGTCATTATGTCTCTTCACATGTCCAAACAAATTTAAACGTCTTTTTCAAATTGTGCTAAGTAGTTCTGTTTTTTTTTTTTCATTTGATAGTGGATGTGGCTTTAATGCGTTGTTCATGCGTGGTACGAGTAGAAAATTGTGTTTGGGAGTACCGAATATCATCATCATTAAACAAGACATATGAGAGGACCAATGGAGTGAAGGTGCTTTCTCTGCTTCTGAGAATGGCTAAAAATAGGTAAGGCTTCCTAGATTGGGGATAATATGGAATAATTCTGTGACAAACAAACATTACGCAATGCCTTGAATACAGTTATGTGCTATGAGTTCGAACAAGTCGCATATATGTTTGTTTGTTTATAAGGAATTTCCCCCTTTTTTTTCTTTTGAAATTTACAATCCATGATCATTATTATCATCGTCATGGTAATTATTATTCCTGACACTAATTAATATTCAACAATCACATTGGTTTTAACAAGCACATTGTTTTTATCAAACTTTATCAACCATTTACGTCTTTGAAATTATGTTTAAACCCCATACATTTTACACATGTCACGTCTAGATGTGTATAAACAATACAATGCATAAATACATAAAACAATTATATATATATATATATATATATATATATATATATATACACATATATATACATACATACATATGCTGCTTGCGTTCGCGCGATGACTAAAGTATTTTAGAGTATTCTGGTAGACTAGAATGTTCCTCTTCATCATCCGCCCTTAAAAGGACGTTAAGTGGGCGTGTCTGCGTTGTGTTGTGGTTTGCAGTATAACTGTGATATTTTCGCCTTTCGACCCAACACATCCGACTCCAGCATGACATTTTTGAGTACCGGGTTGTCTTCCCTCTTCGATTCCTGCTCGCTTGGCCAGACTAGACAGGGTAGTCTGTTACTAGAGGCAATGCGAAGAGGTGGAGCAGTGTCTGTATGGTTTTGGTTCACCGATCCTGACGCATGTCATTATTTGTGGGTCATGGACAACTTCCTGTTCTGGTGCTAGGAGGCGCGATTTCGCCTCCATACATACATATCAGGGGCATATATTGAAGGCTAGCTGCGAAGCCTGGCCGGCTAGGGAATCGAATATTGAAAAGTAATGCAGAAATCTGTTAATTTCAATAAGAGAAATGAATCTTTTAACATGGGCGCTCTAGCTTCTTCGAAACTTGAGAAGACTTGGCGGTCGGCCAGCTACGAAGTGCCTATAGAATTGCTGGACGACTTGGTAGGCCAGGGACGCTTGCATGCTAGGAAAGCCTTTGCTTCTTAAATAGCTAGCTTTGTGTTTCTGTCTTGTTCTATGGTGTTAACATTGTCGGAATGGTAATACATTTTTTTTTAACAAGCATTTGCAGTGCTTCTGTTAGTGAAGTTGTGGATCTGTGATAGTAATAGTTTTGCTGCAAGTAGTGAGCAGTACATTATAACGGGTGATATAATTAAAGAAGTACTAGGGAAAAAAAACACCATTTGTCTGGCTTCCGTATGAAGATAAGCTTCAAATGGTGAAAAAGGAAGGCCTCATCCATCACTTTCAGATCTTGAAAGTGAACATAAAAAATCATAACAGGTCATAACCCAGATATTTTAATGAGTGTCTACAATAACTATTTGATTTTCCGTTTTATGATCTAGTGACACCCATGTAATGTAGCTTTATGTATTCTTTCTACGGAAAATGAAATTGATCACACATGTATTAATAATAATTTTAAAGTCATCCTTACAGGATGTAAAAGTATATAGAGGGGCAGATATAGCTTCAGATCATCACCTTCTGATAGCCAAACTTAAAATTAAACTAAAAAGGTATACTACAACGAATAAGGGTCGAAAGTATTTTAATGTAGGGTTTCTTAAAGAACAAGGAATTAAAGATCAATTCGCAGTCACAATATCAAACAAAAACCAAGTCCTCCAACAACTAGAAAATACAATAAATATAGAAGATCATTGGAAACAGGTAAAAGATATATGGAAAGAGACATGCGAAGAAACGCTGGGGAAAAGAGAACGCCAGAATAAGGCATGGATGACAGCAGAGACCCTGGATAAAATTAAAGAAAGAAAGAACAAGAAAGCAAACATAAATAAAAGCAAAATGAGAAGTAATAAAGCCAAGACTCAGGAAGCTTACACAGAGGTGAACAAAGAAGTGAGAAGAAGCATTAAAAGGGATAAGAGGAAATATATAGATGAACTAGCTAAAGAGGCAGAAGAAGCAGCAAATAAAGGGAATATGAAAGACCTGTACAACAGCACAAAGAAATTAAGTGGAAAATACAAACAGATCAATGCCTTTATTAAAGATAAGAAAGGAAATCTGTTTAGTAATATAAGGCAACAAATAGAGAGATGGAAAGAGCACTTTGAAGAACTTTTGAACAGACCCGGCTCAAATAATCCTCCTCAAATACTATACTACCAGCAGAAGAAGAGTTACGCGTTAATTGTGGAAAACAAAGCAAAGAAGAAATAATGAAAGCCATCAAACTATAAAAAAAATGGGAAAGCCACGGACCAGATGAAATTCCTTCGGAAGCCATCAAAGCAGATATTAACACCTCTACCAAGATGCTACATAATCTATTAGATAAAATTTGGGAGAGGGAAGAAATACATAAAGACTGGAAAGAAGGTTATATGATCAAACTACCAAAGAAAGGAAGTTTACAGGAGTGCACAAATTATAGGGGAATTATGCTACTATCAGTGCCAGGAAAAATATTAAGCAGAATCAGTCTCCACTTCTTTTTCTACTGGCCATAGATTGGATTATGAAAATAACTCAAAACAACATAAATGGAATCCAGTGGTCACTGACCAAACAACTTGATGATTTAGATTTTGCTGATGCCATAGCTCTCCTATCACACAGTCATCAACAGATGCAGGATAAAATGAGCATACTTGATGAGAGATCACATCAGCTAGGACTGAAGATTAATAGAGATGAGTCCAACATTATGAGAATTAATGCAGTTGGCAATAACCAAATAAAACTAGAAGAAATACCTCTACTAGAGGTACAATCTTACATATATCTGGGCAGTAATATAGATAAAGAGGGAGGAACAGAAAATGATACAAAAATAAGGATATCGAAAGCAAGAGGAGCTTTCATTGCACTGAGAAACATATGGAAATCTAAAGAAATTAGGTTAAATACAAAAATAAAAATTTTCAACTCAAATGTTAAGTCGGTCCTATTATATGGATGTGAAACACGGAGAACAACAAAATTGACAATCACGAAGATACAGACTTTCATTAATGGATGCTGACGCAGAATAAAAGGATGGAAATGGCAGGACAAAATCACTAACAAAGAATTATGGAAATGTACCAGTCAAATACCAGTGGATAAAGAGATACAGCGAAGACGATGGCGCTGGATAGGACACACACTACGGAACCAACTGAGAGTATTACACAACATGCCCTTTTTTGGAATCCCCAGGGGGAAAAGACAAAGAGGAAGACCAAGGAATTCTTGGAGAAGACAGATAGAAGCAGAGACGAAGATGATGGGGAAAACATGGAATGATCTTAAAAGAATGAAAAAAAAAAAACAGAACGACTTGGAAAGTGTTTGTCGAAGACCTATGCTCCACTTGGAGCTAAAAAAGGTAGATCTCAATAACTATCAACAGTAACGAGCTTCTATTTACAGACAATCAGGCATTTATTAATTGACAAATAAAACAGAAGACATACAAGAACACTTAAATAGACTTAACAACACTAGGCACACAATACAACATGAAAGTCAATATCAACATAACAGAAGTCATTGATATCGCAAAAGAGAAACAGAACATCAACATAACGGTTGACGGCAGACAACTAAAACAAGTAGAAGCATTTAAATATCTAGGAAGTCTAGTGACAAACGACGTTTCACAAATAGCTGAAATTGACTCAAGATGCAACAAAGCTTGTCAAATCATTTGACAGCTATCAACACTATTATCGAACAAGGAAATAAATCTAGAGGCAAAACGGGCACGCTACAATACAGCCATCATTCCAGTGTTTGCTACTAACGCCAGATCTGTATCCTAGATGCAAGAACAATAAGAAAAAATAACCTCTACTGAGATGAAATGTATTAGACGAATAACAGGAAACAGCCTGAGAGAAAAGACAAGAAAAAAGAACTGAGAAGAAAACCTAGGAATAATCCCCGCCATAGAATACATAAAGAAACAACAGATAAAATGGTTTGGCCATGTGATAAGACAGAAAGATAAAAACACAGTACGACGATCTTAAATAAACTTTGAACGCCAGACCCAAGGGTCAACCATGAAAAAGATGGATTGATGGAATTTTAGAAACACTAGGAAACATAACAGCAACAGAAGAGCAAAAGACCGCAAATTATATCTCCCCTCGACCCTGAAAGGCAAATGAGGAGGGAATAAAGCAGAATGAATTATTTCAGGGGAAGACATGTGTTTACAAAACTCATTGGCTGATATGGCTGAGTTGACGGTGTGCTGTAGCGTTGGTTACTCGTAGCAAGGCTACTGTGCCGAGTACGGGTTCGATCCTGCTTCGGACCGTCTTTTGTTCTTTGTTTAATTTTTGTTGTTGTTGATTATTTGTGCTTTTTTTCTGAGTGTTGTAAACATACCTCTTCTCCTGACACCATTCGCTTATCTATCACCTCGGAAGTTTGCTTCCGGAAGTTGATGATAATATTCAGTTATTATTATTTGTGTCCCGAGTGAAGACAACAATAACCGTACACAATATCCGTGGCTAATGAGTCAAGTAAATCTCTGAAATGACAATGCTGGGCATGTTAGCAATAAATTGGAACCATTACTTTATTTGTTTATTTATCTATTTATTTTGTTCTAATGATACAATTCCATAGTTATTTAAGGTTTAATCTTTAGAACGAATGATATTGCGTCACAATATAGTTTTTTTTTTTTAAATCGCAAAAATTCAACAATGAAACCCCTAGAGTGTGATATCCCAACTTTTGAGCTCATCATATTCCACTCATATATATATATATAATTCACCATCATCATCATCATCAAGTACCGGGCCTACTGGCGTAGGTGATCATATCTCTCCACAATTTTCGATCTCGGCAGCTATTTATCATTTCTGTTGTTGACCTTCTGCCAAGCCATTCTCTTAAGCTGTCTGTTATTTTTTCTCTTTGCTTCCCTCTATCTCTTCGTCCCTCAATTTTTCCAGTTGTTACAATATATTCCAGTTGTTCTCTTCTCATTACATGGCCACAAAATGATGATTGTCTCTTCCTAATATTGGAAATTAGTTCTCTTTTTGCTTTGACATCTTTCAGAACGTTTTCATTACTCTTCTTAGTTGTCCATGGTACTCTCAACATTCTTCTGTAAATCTACATCTATAAAGACTCCAGTGATTTTCTTGTCTGTTGTCCTATTGTCCATGATTCGCATCCATATGTTAAGACTGGCTCTACATAACATTTAAGAACTCTTTTTCTTGTTTCTATTGTCAAAAATGGATTGCATAGTATCTTCCTCATTTTTTGGAAAGCTGATATATATATATATATATATATATATATATATATATATATATATATATATATACATACATACATACAAACATATAAACGTTAGGAAAAATAGTAAATTATATAATCGATAACATAATTCTAAGATATAAATCTTTCGAGACATGCATTGACAATATAATTGACAAGATTTATTTCGGATTATTCATGTTATAATTTGCTGTAATATGTTTTCATTACATTTTCAGGATTCAAACTGAGACGTAGTCACCATTCATGAATATCGTGTATCTGACGTTATGATGTCCTATGTTGCTATTTTGCAATCGTTGCACTTTAGACTTTACACCCACACAAATAAACTGCCATGTCGTTGACTGAAACCCCGCAGGAGATAACTCTGAAATTTCGGATTTATAACGGACGAGTGGTTTTATTTGTGATGATTAGCGATGTGAAACACATCCGTTTCTTTCTTTAATTCGGCAAGTCTTCCATCAATGTTATTTAGATTAAATATTTAATTGAAAAAAGCAGTTTTCCTGAGCTTCCATTATCTTCTTCAACACAAACATCATCATCATCATCATCATCATCATCATCATCATCATCATCATCATCATCGTAGTCGTCGTCGCCATCATCATCATTATCATCATCATCACCATCATCATCATCATTATCATCGTCGTCGTCGTGGTAGTCGTCATCATTATCATTATCATCATCATCGTCATTATTATCATTATCATCATCATCGTCATCATTATCATTATCATCATCGTCATCATTATCATCTTTGTCGTCACTATAATCATAATCATCGTCATCATCATCATCATTTCATCATCACATTGTTCTTTTTCTCTACCTTTCAGCGCCGCTGGAGAATTGTGTACAGTTTTTGCACAATGACTGGCCTCTTTTCAGCTGTGACGTTTTCCAATGAGATTGCCTCCTAGTATTCCGTCTAACAATCTTTTTCGATTGCGCCCTGTCATTCTGTTGTTTTCCTACCTTTTGTTAATAGCTTCGTTGATTGTGTTTAGTTGTGTCCCTATTGTCACAAGGCTAAACCATTTAATTTAATTATTTAGATATCCTCTTGCAAAAGCGATGCTTATTTTGTCATTTCTAATTGCATCTTTCAAGTTGACTTCAATCCAGTGGTGTGGCGTATTTTATTTACTACACGTGCGGCGCACACTCAAATGAACCCACCCATTCAAATTACTTGTGCTAGTGTTAGGTTAATTGTGTACAATATTTAATACAACGTTGTTAATGTAGCACAAATACAGTTGTCCCCTATACTTCTTCAAGACAAAGCAATACCTGTTACCACCAGGAAGCATCTTACCTATATCCATTCCAACATTGTGCTACAAATGCCAAACATGGTCACTTGTGACTAAAAAAAAAAGTAAAGTATCCCCGTCACACCAAGTGACGTATAGGAAATATGGTGTTAGTAGCCATAAATTTTATAGACCCTCGGCACAAGATTTTTGGCGTTATGTGGTCGGTATTACGCCCGTGCCGCTTTACTTTCCCAGAAAAAAATCTGGTACCCATTAAATGTTGGGTGAACCGGAGGCCGTTGGTTGGAATCGAACCCTACCTCTTAATCTTTGTAATCTAGGTCACTAACCACTGATCTATCAAACAACCTACGACTAAGCATACAAGAAAGTTTTTCCTCACAGAGATGCGATGTCTGAGAAATGAACTTGGAGCGATCAGAAAAGACAGAATCAGAAATGATATAAGAGTAGACATTGAACCAATACTACGCTACATACAGAAACAAAAAATAAACTGTCTGCGCATCTGGAAAAAAATGCCATGCGATTCCATACCATACAACGCTTACATTAAAATAGGAAAGGACAGAAGAGCAAGAGGCAGACCCAAAGTAAGATGGACAGACAGTATAAAAAAAGCGTTATAGCAAAACGAATTGACAATGAGTGAAGACGCCTAAATGACGAGAATCAGAAATGTGTATCTCCCTCGATACCCGAATCAGTAGAAGAGGAAGTGAAGAAAGAGAAGAAGAAAGAGAAGAAGAAAGAGAAGACGAGACAGAGAAGACGAGACAGATGTTTACAAAGGACAAGAGGTAGGGTTCGATCCCAACCGACGGCTTCCGGGTTCACCCAGCCTTAAATGGTTACTGGATTTTTTTTCCTGGGAAAGTAAAGCGGCACGGGCGTAATACCGACCATATTACCCCAAAAATCATGTGCTGAAGGTCTGTAAAATTTATGGTCTCTAGCACCATATTCCCTATACGCCACTTGGCGTGACGCGGGCTCTTTACTCTTATACTAGTCTTCCCTACGAACTATCAGATGGGCTCCTGCTTTTTTGTTAACATAAGCCAGAGTTACATCCCTTTTTCGTTTGTCGTGCGGTATTACATCTCGCACCCAGTGAAGTTAGGCTTGATAGTGACCTGGGTATTGTTGCGAAATTTAGAGCAGCCTTATCTGACTCCGTGTGTGCGATAACGGGGTAGCACATAGCTCTTGAAAAGAAACGTTCATTTACTGGCCTATTACCATTACCTATCATGGAGTGGATCGATTAGTGTGTGTGTATATATATATATGATACACTGTTGCGATTTATTTTTTTCACACAAGTTTAAGTTAAATTTCGTGTATTTGATTAACTTATAGAAGAACACAATTGTAAATTGGAAAAATCTTCTGACAAATATATTTTTACAACTACACAGACCTTTCCTGCTGAACTATTATGCAAAGTAGCTAATTTAACTATATTTGCTAAATGCTAAAACTGTATACAAACAAATTGAAGAATTAACAGGAAGAAAAACGCAATAAAAAACTGGATGTTTAAGATCAAAGGAAGGAGAACTGTTGATTGATCAAGAAAACATAAGGGAACGATGGACAGAATACATTAAAGATCTTTATAATGATTAACGAACGGAAGTAAATATTAAGGATAATGGAGAAGGACCAGAAATACTCAGAGAAGAAGTGGAAGACGCCTTGCACAATATGAAAGTGGGCAAAGCTCCTGGACCAGATAATATAACTAAAGAAGAGATTGAAGCCATGGGTGATTTTGGAATAGAAATAATAACAAAAATCTTGAATGATATCTACAACATCGGATATATACCAGACGACATGCTCAAATCAATATTCATAGCCCTACCAAAGAAGTCGGGTGCGATTGAATGCGATGATCATCGCACAATAAGCCTTATGAGTCACATGACTAAGATACATGTATTACTAAGAATCACCATGCGAAGAGTGCGAAACAATACGAGTCCAGAAATTAGCGATGAACAGTATGGTTTTGTTGGAGGTAAAGGAACAAGCAATGCCATATATATCATACGATCTTTAGTAGAAAGAGCCATAGAGGTGAAAACAGATCTATACCTATGTTTCATAGATTATACCAACGCATTTGACAAAGTAAAGCACCAAGAAATAATCAAAATTTTAGAAAGCATAAACGTAGACATCAAATATCTAAGAATAATAAAGAACATGTACTGGCAACAAACAGCGGCCATAAGAACTGGAAACCAATTGGGAATATTTCAACAAATAAAATAGGGTGTTAGACAAGGTTGTATGCTGTCGCCAGATTTGTTTAATATTTATAGTGAGATTATTTTAAGATCTATAAGGGGCATGCCTGGAATAACAATTGGAGGTCATAATATAAATAATCTAAGGTATGCTGATGATACAGTCTTAATCGCTAAGAGTGAAAATGAGTTACAAGAAATGTTGGACATTATAGTGAAAGAAAGCAAAATAAAGGACTCAGAGTTAATAGCAAATAGACAGAAGTAATGGTAACAGCAAAGAAAAAGACATTACCTCAGTGCAAAATAAAGACATGTGGAACAATATTAAAACAGGTAAATGAATTTAAATATTTGGTAACTTTGTTAACCTCAGACGGAAGATGTACAAAAGAGGTAAGATGCAGAATGGCTCAGGCAAAAGCAGCTCTCCAAAAAATGATGCAGATACTATGCAAACCATTTTTGACAATAGAAACAAGAAAAAGTTTTTAAATGTTATGTAGAGCCAGTCTTAACATATGGATGTGAATCATGGACAATAGGACAACAAACAAGAAAATCACTAGAGTCTGTAGAAATGTGGTTTTACAGAAGAATGTTGAGAATACCATGGCCAGCTAAGAAGATTAATGAAGAGGTTTGTGGGAGAGGTCAAAGCAAAAAGAGAGCTAATTTCCAGTGTTAGGAAGGGACAATCACTATTGTGTGGCCATGTAACGAGAAGAGAACAACTGGAATATATTGTAACAAAGGGAAAAATTGAGGGACGAGGGACGAAGAGATAGAGGAAAGCAAAGAGAAAAAAAATACAAGACAGCTTAAGAGAATGGCTTGGCAGAAGGTCAACAACAGAAATGGTAAATAACTGTCGAGATCGAAAGTTGTGGAGAGACGTGATCACCTACGCCAACATGCCTGGTACTTGATGATGATGACTATATTTGCCCACAGCCATTTTAAAAGTGAACTAACTGTAATTTATGAAAGTCATGAATTTCAAGGGTTGACAAATGTTTACACTTCTCACGTTTAAGAAAGATAATCATTATCTTCTGAAGAGAAAGAAATGTACACATTAGGTGCACTTAATTGTGACTAGTCCCTGTATTGTGAGGTCAGTAAAGTGCTCATTTTCTGTTGTGAAGTGGATACATAGTTACTGTTGGTGCATTGGAGTTAAGATCACTTAAGTGGCTTGAGTCTTATTTCTTTAGAAATGGAACGGAAATGTTACAAGACTTAAGATTGAAAGACTCATTAAAAAAATTTCGTTGTTTAAAAATGTCTAAGTAAAGAAAAGAGGCTCAAATTAATATTAATTCATTCATTTTCCTCTCGGGCCGAAGACGGTACATAGGGCGGAAGTCATCGTTCTCCACAATTAACCATCTGTTGCTAGTTCTTTGTAAGGCATTGGTTTTTTTAGTCCCATGGTTGAGCTTTTCCTTTGTTCTGCGTAGTGATTCTCTTGGTCTACCTTCTTTTTTTTTACCAGATTATTTACTTCATGATTGACTGACGGGGAAGTCTTCTTTTATTCTCAGAAGAGTATTAATCAATCTACAAATGAACAAATGCACACAGTGTTTAGATTTAGAAATGTGCAAACATTCATCGTCATCAAGCACTGGGCCTGCAGGCGTAGGTAATCATGTCTCTTCACAACTTTCGATCTCGACAGTTATTTAGCATTTCTGTTGTTGACTTTCTGCTAAGTCATTCTCTTAAGCTGTCTTGTATTTTTTCTCTTTGCTTCCCTCTATCTCTTGTCCCTCAATTTTTCCCTTTGTTACAATATATTCCAGTTGTTCTCTTCTCATTACATGGCCACAAAATAATGATTGTCTCTTCCTAATATTGGAAATTAGCTCTCTTTTTGCTTTGACCTCTTTCAGAACATCTTCATTACTCTTCTTAGCTGTCCATGGTATTCTCAACATTCTTCTGTAAAACCACATTTCTACAGACTCCAGTGATTTCTTGTTTGTTGTCCTATTGTCCATGATTCACATCCATATGCTAAGACTGGCTCTACATAACATTTAAGAACTCTTTTTCTTGTTTCTATTGTCAAAAATGGAGTGTATAGTATCTTCCTCATTTTTTGGAAAGCTGCTTTTGCATGAGCCATTCTGCAGCTCACCTCTTTTGTACATCTTCCGTCTGAGGTTAACAAAGTTCCTAAATTGTGGCGATTCATGATTGTACAAAGAAGTTACGATGGTAGTTTTCTGTTGCCTTCCGTTGGTTTGTTTACGGTTGGATCCGCTAGCCTTTGACTAAAAAGTCTCACCCACAAGGCAGTGGGGTTGTTTTACTTCGGGGTACCCTCCTTTAGCCTTTTACTCTCCCGAGCTTACTTTCAAGGCAGCAGGGCAGCCACAGTTTTTACGGTTTACTGCATAAAGTAGGAGGTAAAATTACCAACCTGCTACATTATATGCATTAATTTTGTCAGATTTATGTAATTCCCCTCATTAATCCGTACAAAAATAAAATAAATATTTACAGAATACGTGGGAGCCTCAATAGCTCAGTGGTTAGTGAACGGGACTACAAAGGACAAGAGGTAGGGTTCGATCCCAACCGACGGCTCCCGGGTTCAACCAGCCTCTAATGGGTGCTGGATTTTTTTCTGGGAAAGTAAAGCGGCACGGGTGTTATACCGACTACATTACCCCCAAAATCATGTGCCGAAGGTCTGTAAAATTTATGGTCACTAACACCATATTCCCTATACGCCACTTGGCGTGACAGGGTACTTTACTACGTTTTTTTTTTTACAGAATACGTATAATATTTATTATATGTATATATTATATATTATATATTATATATTATATATTATATATTATATATTATATATTATGTATTATATGTGGTGTACATTTATTGTAATAATATTGCTATAATAAAATGAACATATACCGCGGAATGTCATTCTAGAAACATTTTTTTATTTTACAGTATCAGACTCTCAAAACGTAGCACACCTAGTATCAGATATCAGGAGTCGCCACTGCTTCTAACATGTTTCAGAAATAGTTAATTTCTCTTGTCTTGTATTGTTCTGGAATCTTATACTCAAGTCTGATAGTGATGTATCAACGTTGGAATGAAAATAGTATTGAAGAGTGTCCTTACAAGTCCATCGTTATCTCTTTGTTAAGTGCCATCAGACCATTAATATTAGTCTGACATAGTTTATTGCATCTTGATGTCAATTTTTACTGCTAATTTGGCATCAAATGTCATTAGATAGTTGACATTTTACATGTTTATTTGTCTCTCGCTTACTTTCGCTATCTCTCTCTCTCTCTCTCTCTCTCTCTATATATATATATATATATATATATATATATATATATATAGATTTAATCGATGTAAGTTGACAGTCAAATCCGCTGGAAGGCTCGTGTCGCTACCACAGAGATTGTCTCTATAACCTCCATTATTCAGAGGATTTATGGCACAATGAGGAGTCATTCCACATTAGACCTTGTCCGCCTCACAGACTCAGATGTGGAACTAATGGAATCAGATGTGTCATCTTATACTCAATAGAGACAGACAGACGGACTACACAACCAGTGTATTTATAAATGTCTGTACATGATTAGCAAAATATATAAAACGACACACGGCAATGTATACTAGAAGGAAACTTATGTAAAAGTCAGGCAACAAAGTGACTGTCCTCTTTAATTCAATTAACTGAATATAACAAAAGTGGTAAAATGACGTGGGAATAATAGAACTGGATATTATAAAAAAAAAGGTATGTAATGAATTAAAAATAAAGTTGTGTTTTCATTAAAGCTGTCAGCTGACATCGGATTGTGTGAAACGAGGATGTAAAAAGAAGAATTTATAAGTGATTTGGAACTACAAAAAAAAGGGGACTAAAATTTAGACAAGAAACCACATTCACACGTTCTTTTATCCATCCTATCACTAATCCAGTAATCCATCCGTTCATCTTACAGTTACTCCATATGTCTGCCTCTGACTTCAGCAGTCAGCTATGATTCCCTGACAATGCTTCGAGCTATAGATTAGACAGACAGACAGGTAGGTCAGTAGGTACGCAGGTAGGTAGGTAGGTTAGGTAGGTTAGGTATGTTTGGTAGGTAGGTTAGATAGGTAGGTAGGTTATGTAGGTAGGTAGGCTAGGTAGGTAGGTAGGTTAGGTATTTAGGTTAAATAGATATGTTAGGTAAGTTGATAGGTTAGGTAGGCAGGTCGGTAGGTAGGTAGTTAGGTAGGTTAGGTAAGTAGGCAGTTGGGTAGGTAGGTTAAGTAGATTAGGTAAGTAGGCAGTTGGTTAGGTAGGTTAAGTAGGTTATTTAGGTTAGTAGGTAGGTTAGGTAGGTAGGTAGGTTAAGTAGGTTATGTAGGTAGATAAAGTAGGTTATGTAGGTAGGTTATGTAGGTTAGGTAGGTAGGTTAGGTAGGTTAAGTAGGTTAAGTAGGTTATGTAGGTAGATAAAGTAGGTTTTGTAGGTAGGTTATGTAGGTTAGGTAGGTTAAGTAGGTAATGTAGGTAGATAAAGTAGGTTATGTAGGTAATGTAGGTAGGTTAGGTAGGTTAAGTAGGTTATGTAAGTAGGTTAGGTAGGTAGGTTAAGTAGCTTATGTAGGTAGGTTATGTAGGTAGGTTAGGTAGGTAGGTTGGTAGGTTGTTTAAGTATGTTATGTAGGTAGGTTAGGTAGGTTGGTAGGTTGGTAGGTAGGTTATGTAGGTTAGGTAGATTAGGTAGGTTAGGTAGGTTATGTAGGTTAGGTTAGGTAGGTAGGTTAGGTAGGTAGGTTAGATAGGTAGGTAGGTTAGGTGGGTAGGTTAGGTAGGTAAGTTAGATAGGTAGGTTAGGTAGGTAGATTAGGTAGGTAGGTTAGGTAGGTAGGTTAGGTAGGTAGGTTAGGTAGGTAGGTTAGGTAGGTAAGTTAGGTAGGTTGTTAGGTTAAGTAGGTAAGTTAGGTAGGTTGGTAGGTAGATTAGGTAGGTAGGTTAGGTAGGTTGGTAGCTTAGGTGGAATATGTAGGTAGGTTAGGTAGGTTGGTAGGTTAGGTAGGTAAGTTAGATAGGTTGGTAGGTTAGGTAGGTTGGTAGGTAGATTAGGTAGGTAAGTTACATAGGTTGGTAGGTTAGGTAGGTTAGTAGGTAGATTAGGTAGGTAATTTAGGTAGGTTGGTAGGTTAGGTAGATTATGTAGGTAAGATAGGTAGGTTGGTAGGTTAGGTAGGTAAGTTAGATAGGTTGGTAGGTAGATTAGGTAGGTAAGTTAGGTAGGTTGGTAGGTTAGGTAGGTTATGTAGGTAAGTTAGGTAGGTTAGGTAGGTAAGTTAGATAGGTTGGTAGGTTAGGTAGGTTGGTAGGTAGATTAGGTAGGTAAATTACATAGGTTGGTAGGTTAGGTAGGTTGGTAGGTAGATTAGGTAGGCAAGTGAGGTAGGTTGGTAGGTTAGGTAGGTTATGTAGGTAGGTTTGGTAGGTTGGTAGGTTGGTAGGTTAGGTAGGTTATGTAGGTAGGTTAGGTAGGTTAGGTAGGTTAGGTAGGTTAGGTAGGTTAGGTAGGTTAGGTAGGTTAGGTAGGTTAGGTAGGTTAGGTAGGTTAGGTAGGTTAGGTAGGTTAGGTAGGTTGGTAGGTAGGTTGGTAGGTAGATTAGGTAGGTTAGGTAGGTAGTTTGGTTGGTTAGGTAGGTTGGTAGGTTAGGTAGGTTAGGTAGGTAAGTTAGGTAGTTTAAGTAAGTTAGGTAGGTTAAGTAGGTTAGGTAGGTAAGTTAGGTAGGTTAAGTAGGTTAGGTAGGTTAAGTAGGTTAGGTAGGTAAGTTAGGTAGGTTAGGTAGGTAGGTAGTTAAGTTAGGTAGGTAAGTTAGGTAGGTTAGGTAGGTAGGTAGTTAAGTTAGGTAGTTAAGTTAGGTAGGTAAGTTAGGTAGGTTGGTAGGTTAGGTAGGTAAGTTAGGTAGGTTGGTAGGTTGGTAGGTAGATTAGGTAGATAAGTTACGTAGGTTGGTAAGTTACGTAGGTTGTTAGGTTAGGTAGGTTAGGTAGGTTGGTAGGTTAGGTAGGTTGGTAGGTTAGGTAGGTTGGTAAGTTAGGTAGGTTGGTAGGTTAGGTAGGTTGGTAGGTTAGGTAGGTTGGTAGGTTAGGTAGCTTAGGCAGGTAAGTTAGGTAGGTTGGTAGGTTAGGTATGTTAGGTAGGTTAGGTAAGTTAGGTAGGTTAGGTAGGTAAGTTAGGTAGATTGGTAGGTTAGGTAGGTAAGTTAGGTAGGTTGGTAGGTTAGGTAGGTTGGTAGGTTAGGTAGGTAAGTTAGGTAGGTTGGTAGGTTAGTTAGGTAGGTTGGTAGGTTAGGTAGGTAAGTTAGATAGGTTAGGTAGGTTAGGTAGGTTAGTTAGGTAGTTAGGTAGGTTGATAGGTTAAGTAGGTTATGTAGGTAGGTTAGGTAGGTTGGTAGGTAGATTAGGTAGGTTGGTAGGTATGTAAACACACAGACAGATAGACGGATGGATGGATAAATGAACAGATAAATAGAGACAGACCAACGGACAGACGGAAAGGTAGGTAGGTACGTAGGTAGGTAGATTAAGTGATTTATTTATCAAAGATAAAAGGTTCAGATTGTCGGTCTTGGATATAATAAACTGGACAAAAGAATTAATTTAGTCAAATGAGTTAAGTGTAGTGGAATACTGTCCGACCGGGTAATTGTACCTGCTACTGTATGCATTAAACAGTACAACCTGTGGCTGCCCTGCTGCCTAGCAGGTAAGTTCGGGAGAGTAAAAGGCTAAGGGAGGGTACCCCGACGTAAAATAACCCCACTGCCTTGTGGGTGAGGCTTTTTAGTCAAAGGCTAGCGGAGCCAACCGTAAACAAACCGACGGAAGGCAACAGAAAACCACCGTCGTAACTTCTTTGTACAATTATGATCGAAAGTTGTGGAGAGACATGATCACCTACGCCAGCAGGCCCGGTACTTGATGATGATAATGTTGTAGTTGAATAAAAATTAAGAGGAAAAAAGAAAACTCAGCAAATCTTGTGGGATAAAGATGTTAAAAGTAAAACTGACACACAATTTATCGCCTGCTGCTTTTTGACGTGCGTTCTAGCTAATGACCATTGTCCTGACCCACTGTCAGTGAAAAGTGTCAAATGAATTCATGTCGTTCGGGGTTTGCACTCAGCGTCTATTTGTGCGACTTCAGGTCGTCATTTTTACGCTTTCTTTTTTCAACCAGACTGGTTAGTTTCTTTCCGTGATCAGTTGGGAAAAGTGGAGAGAGAGAGAGAGTCTTAGTCAGCTCTGATTCACTGAACAATATTTCAGAAGTCAGCTATGGTTCGCTGATAATTCGTCCAGTTGTCTTAATAAAAAATGTCGGTTTGTATATCACGTTTTTAAAACAAACTATACAAGTACTTGAACATTGCTCAGCCATAAATGATAACATATAGTTGTATGTTAATGTCATAGATACCAGTGATTTGTATAATCGTGGAGTCACAAGAACAATAAGAATAATTACCTCTACCGAGGTTAAATGTTAGACGAATGACAGGAAACCGACTGAGAAATAAGATTGGAAATGAAACATCGGAGAAAAAAAAATAAGAATAATTCCTGCTATTGAGTACATAAAGAAGCAACAGATAAAATGGTTTGGCCACGCGATAAAGCAGACAGATCAAAACACACGACAACGAGCCTTCAATAAACGTTGCGAGAACGCCAGACCAGAGGGCTGACCACGAAAAAGATGGATTGATGAAATATACGAAACACAAGAAAACATAATAGCAGCAGAGGCCAATAGAAAAACGAAAGACTGCAAATTATATTCCCCTCGACGTTGAAAGGCAAACGAGGAAGGAAAGAAGAAGTGGAGTCACATTGTCAGGGATGTACCGCATCTGTTGAAATTGTGTTATCAACATTACATGGTCGAAGGATAAATCATAATTAAGTGTTGAGACAATGAAGGCCATGTTTGTTGTGAGAAAGAAATCGTGTAGTGGAGTGTCACAAGTTTTTTTAAAAAAAAATATATATATTAAATGTTGAAAGAAGGGCATTCGTTGAATGAGATGACTTCATCGGAGAATTGGTAGGATCGTTGTGATGTACAATCAATTATTGTGGCTTCTGTTACTGAAAGGTAAACTCAAGCTGATTATGTTTTAAGTAAAAAAAAAGTAAGTGCCCCGTCACGCCAAGTGGCGTCCATCCATGTATCAACCCATCAATCAATCCATCCATCCATCCATCCATCCATCCATCCATCCATCCATCCATCCATCCATCCATCCATCCATCAATCCATCCATCCATCCATCCATCCATCCATCTACCCATCCATCCATCCATCCATGTATCAATCCATCAATCAATCCACCAATCCATCCATCCAATCAATATATGTATCCAACCATCCACTCTCCCACCCACTCATCCATCCATCCATCCATCCATCCATCCATCCATCCATCCATCCATCCATGTATCAATCCATCAATCAATCCACCAATCCATCCATCCATCCATCCATCCATCCAATCAATATATGTATCCAACCATCCACTCTCCCACCCACTCATCCATCCATCCATCCAGTCAATATATCTATCCATCAATCCATTTATTCATTCATCCACAAGTCTTTCTGATTTATGCAATGCGGCTCCAACACTCAGCTATGATTCGCTTAATAATGTTAACGTATTCGCTGTAGGGCGCCTATCCGTCTCAGAAAGTTATTAAACAAATGCATACAGATAATGGACGAAGTAGAGATATAATTGGACTTAATATGTGAATGTTGTAACGCAACAGCAGAGGACAAATTGCGTTTCAGATTCGATGTGATTCTTTTCCAACAAATGTTGTTCTGCAGGCAACAAAGAACTCATGTTCCTCACATTTCTTTTCTCTATCTTCTTCTCTTTCTTTTAAGTATTAAAAAAAAAATTTCTTCCTTCTTCTTTTTTTTCTCCTTATTCCTCCACCTCTAATAGTTTTCTTATTCTCTTCATTCCCCTCTTTTCTTCTCTTTTATTCTCAACCTTCCACTTTCAAGTTATTTTCCTTCTTGTGTATCTTTCCTTTCTGTTTCTTATACGATTCGTTCTTCAAAATCATTATCTTGTTACTATAATTAGCTCTCCCCCCCCACCCCCTCTTTGGTTCTTCGAGGCGTCGATTCCGCTGATTTCAGATCAGACAGTAGTTGGCTTGACGCTCTTAATAGCTTTACAAGTAGTTTTGTGCACGGAAACAGGAAGTCGCCATGGGCCGTCGCTTTCAGCACTGTATGTGATGACAGTTTGTAATAAATGGTTTGTTGTCACGGGATTTGTATAACATTTACATGTTTCTGTTTCACCAACTAACTATAGTAAAGTAAAGAGCTCTGTTACGTCAAGTGGCGTATAGGGAATATGGTGTTAGTGACTATAATTTTTACAGACCTTCGGTACATTATTTTTGGGGGTAATGTGGCCAGTATTACGCTCGTGCTGATTTACTTCCTTTCCCACACAAATATCCGGTACCCATTTAAGGCTGGCTGAACTCGGAAGCCGTCGATCAGGATCGAACACGACATCTTGTTCTTAGTGGTTCAGTTAAAAAAAACCACTGAGCTATCGCGGCTCCCTCCAAATGTGTATATTTAACACATATCGTATCTAGACTGCAATTTATTTGAAATAATAAAATACCCCAGCGGCTACCGGGGACCACTGTTAGGGGAGAGAAAATAACAGAGCTACTGTATTCTGACATGCCCGTGTGGCTACCAGGGCTCTGATCACGGCAAGGGGAGAAAATAATAGAGCCACTGTCATCTGTCAGGGATGTTGTAAGAGGCTACTAAGGAGATTAGAGGTCAATGTCTTCGTCGGTGTAGATGAGTTTATGCATCTTAGGTGAAGCCATCCTCCGTTCATTCGTTGGCGGACGTGCTCATTGCGTAGGACAGCTGGAAGCTGTCACAGACTCACAGCTGATGGCTTGTGTCAGATTCAATGAACCAGAACAATCCAGACCCTAATCCATCTCGTCGCAGTGCCTCTAGAAACAGAATAACCATTCTAGTCTGGCCAAGCGAGTAAAGATGGAAGCAGAAAGACAACCCGGTACTCAAAAGCACCATTCTAAAATCGAATATATCGGGCCAATAGACCAATAGACCCAAACAACACCACAATGTATCTAGGCGTACTTAACGTGTACGGACGAATAACGAAGACTATCAATTCCTCTAGTAGTCAGCGTTTGAACGCCAAAAGAGATACAACGGGGATTCGTGCTGAGGTGGAGATTTGAGCACTTTGGAGTTGTCCTTGCGTAATGAAGATGATCTGCTGACTAAACTAAATTAACGGCTGGGTCGACCGTGGGGTATTTTTTTCCAACCACAAGTACACTCGCACTGCTTCCAGCAGGAATCGAACACGAGTTGTTCGAACCTCGCTAGTCTAGTTGGGTGGTTTTCCCAACGAGGCTACCGAGGCCCCCTAAAACTAAACTAAACTAAACTAAACTAAACTAAACTAAACTAAACTAAACTAAACTAAACTAAACTAAACTAAACTAAACTAAACTAAACTAAACTAAACTAAACTAAACTAAAGACAAAAATGTCATGAAACACGCTATATGAATAACAGATAAAGAACATAATGTACTTAAAGCTGGGGATGTTGAATAAAGAGATTTTTTAAAAAGTAGATGGTACCCGGCTAGCTCTTGAATATCGAGGTTGTTTAAATACTTTTCTATGGCCATCGGTGCACAACCAACATTAGGCAAGGCCTGCGTGCAACCAAACTAGCATGATGTGTTCAGCTTTGCTAGCAGGAGTTGTTGTAGGTGGGATTCTGTCAGATATATGTAGCTCTCAAAGGTGAACCTATATCGGTGACATCACGCTAGCTGGGTTGCACGCAGGCCTTCTCTAAAGTTGGCTATGATCGGTGCAGATATGCCGGTGAAGCTTTTCCTGTGACGACGATGTTCCTTCCTCCCGGCGGGACGTTGATGTCCAGGCGTGATGACGACGTCGCATTTGTTGATCTCTCTTATCTGCCTATTATCTGTCAGCGCCTATCTTTGCTGCGTCTACTTCACTGCAGCGACCGCCCACCAGTGGCGTCGCTCACCGTGATAGTTGACTTTCATCATCATTGAGTGCCGTCTCCGCAACGAAGGTTGGCTACCATGGAGCGCCATTTTGCTCTATCTCTTGCTTTGATGGTGCAGGTTGTCATCGGTTGATTTGTCCATCTTTTGATGTTACTCGTCCATGTTAATCTTGGTCTGCCTCTGCCTCTTTACCTTGTATTTTCCCCTCCAGGATCACTTTCAGTAGGCTGTTGTGTCTTTTAACATGGCCTAAGAATCGCATTTGTCTTGTTCTAATTGTGTTCAGAAGTTCTCTTTTCATTTTTAGTTGTTTTAAGACTTTGTCGTTTGTTTTCTTTTCCTTCCATCCAATTCTACCTATTCTTCTATATATCCACATTTCAAAGGCTTCAATTCTCTGTTCTGTTTTCTTGTCTAATGTCCATGTTTCAGCACCATATAGGAATATTGAGAAGATGTAACATTTTGCTATTCTTAGTTTTAGCTCTGGTGTTATTTGTTTTGATGTTAGTATGTCCTTCATGACATTAAAATTACTTTTTGCCATTCTTATTCTTTTGTTTATTTCAGTTGTACATTTTCCATCACTGGTTATAGTATGTCCAAGGTAGTTATAGTTCTGAACTGTCTCAAGGTCTATTCCTTCAATTTTGATATCCACTTGTGGGTTTTGAGTATTTTCTTTGTTTATGATCATAGTTTTAGTCTTTTTGATATTCATATCTAGTCCATATTTTTTGCTTGTCGTGTTTATTTCATTAAGTAATTGTTGTAGGTCTTTAGGATTTTCTGCTAGTAGTACAGTATCGTCAGCATATCTTAGGTTATTGATTATCTTTCCATTAATTTGTAGGCCTGGCATCTCTATGATGTTTTTAAAGATTTGCTCAGTGTATAGATTGAACAAGCTTGGTGATAGGATGCATCCTTGTCTTACTCCTCTTTTATATCAATGGGTGTAGAGAACTCTTTGTTATATTTTATTATTGCTGTTTGCTCCCAGTATAGATTGCATATTAGTCGTATATCCATGTCATCTAGATGTATCTCTTTTAGGCATTCTATAAGTTGTTTGTGGTGTACTCTATCAAAAGCTTTGGTGTAGTCTATGAAGCAGGCATATATTGGTTTGTTTACTTCTGTGTATTTTTCGATTAATGTTCTCATGCAGAATATGGCTTCTTTTGTCCCGCTATTTTTCCTAAATCCAAATTGCTGCTCATCTAATTCAGTATTGATTTTATTCTGAATCCTTCCTTGTATAACTTTTAGCAAGATTTTTGTAACATGGCTCATTAGGCTTATTGTTCTAAAGTCACTGCATTCAACTGCACCATTCTTTTTAGGCAATGCAATGAAAGTTGATGTTTTTAGTTCATTTGGTATGTATCCTGTGTGGTATATGTCGTTGCATATGTCTGTAATCACTTCAATGCCAAAATCTTCAAGTGCCTGTATCATCTCTATCTGTATGCTTTCAGGTCCTGCTGCTTTTCCCCTTTTCATTGTTTTTATAGCTTTTTCCACCTCAGATTTTAAGATTTTATAGCGTGATGTACATTTTATAACTGGTTTCTTGTCCCTTTGATCATGAAATAGTTCTGTTATATATTCCTGCCATCTATCTATGATATCCTTATTGTCTGTTAGCATTTTTCCTTTTTGTCTGCAATGCATCCACCTTCTGTGGGTTTTTTATTTTTATTAGTCATTCTCTTTATTTCTGTGTGCATTCCTCTTAGGTCTTGTTTGCTTTCCATAGTTTCTATTTCTCTACATTTTTGGCTGAGCCAGTCTTCTTTTGCCTTTTTGCACATTTTGCGTATCTTATTATCTATTTTATTGTATTGGGCAGTGTTCTTCGCTTGTCTCCTTTCTTCCATTTTTTCTAAGATGGTGTTAGTTATCCATTTTTGTTTTTTGTTCTTTTCTCTTTTGGGTAAGGTGTCGCAGGCTTTGTGTATGCTTTTCTTTATGCATTGCCATTTGGTTGTTACTTTTTCATCAGGATTTTCTCTTCTGTATTGTTCAATTCCTTCCTCTAGCAGCTTCTGGTATGTGTTCTTTACTTGTATTGTATAGGTATCTTTAATATCTTTTTGATTTAAAGCTGTTATGTCGAGTGGGTTTGTTGATGAATCAGATTTTTGCTTGTTTCTCTTTAGTTTGATTTTCATTTTAATCATTACAGGATTGTGATCAGAATTAATATCTGCTCCTGGGTAGGTTTTGGCTTTCTTTACGCTGTTACGGCACCTTTCTTTTATCATTATGTAATCTATTTGATTCCTCTTCCTATCTCCAGGGCTTTTCCATGTGTATAGTTTCCTTTTCTCTTGCTCAAAGTAGGTGTTACATATTATCAGCCTGTTTTCTTCACAGAATTGTATTAATCTTTCTCCTCTGTCATTTCTTTTTCCTAAACCATGATTTCCTATAATTGTCTTATATCTACCTTTTCCTACTTTAGCGTTCATGTCACCCATTACAATCAAGATGTCTGAAGATTTCACTTGCTTCATAACTTTATTTAGGTCTTCATAGTATGCCTCTATTTGTTCATCTGTAGACGACACCTTGGGCAGGCCATCCTTGTGCGCAACAATATGGTGGCAGCTGAGGTTGATATGTCTGCGTGGAACAATGCAGAATTGCAGGTACATGCGGTTAGGGTGCAGACCCCAGTTCATTTCGTGATTGTTAATGTGTATGCCTGTAATGGGCAGGTGAACACACAACAATGGCAGAATCTCTTCGAGTTCGATGAAGAGAATGTCATTTTCTGCGGAGACTTTAATGCTAGAGGAGACCAGTGGGGCAACGTCATAACCAACAAGCTGGGAGAAGACCTAGAGAACGCACTGGTATCGGCCGATTTAGTATGCTTGAATGATGGAAGGGCAACACGAATGGCCACTCGAACAGGGGACTCTGATAGTGTCATAGACCTGGCACTGGTGTCTTCCACCTTCGCACCGGTTTGCAGGTGGAGTGCACTGGGGTTCCACGGAAGTGATCACTATCCATGTGTCCTCCTAATTGAGAAAAGCGGAAATAAACGCCAGAGAAGAAAGCTCCACACATTCAACTACGAGAAAACAGACCAGGACGTCATTAGCAAAATCAGACATAGGAAACAGAGCGCCCCTCGTAGGAGGCAGGAGAGATGGACGCAGCCACCCTGGTGGAACGTAGATGTCGAGGAAGCTTGGCGGAGCAAGAGACAAACGGTCAAAACATGGCAGAAAGCCAGAAGGTATGGTAGAACACAACCTGAGCTCTTGAAGCGTCTGAAAGTAGAGGTCGACCAAAAAATGATGCACTTTAAACTATGCGCTAAGCAGGCTAAGGATGCCAAATGGGATGACTTCTGTAAAAAAGTGTGCTCAGAAAAATCGCTAGCCACATTCTGGCGCCTTCATCAGTGCATGAATGGCACACCACGACACAGAGGCATACCAGACTTTCAGAGCACAGACCAGATATGGCACAAATCTGATGAGAGCAAAGGGAAGGCCCTGCTTGCCCGCTACATTGAGCAGACGGACCAAAGAAATGAGGCTGTAAGAATGAGGATACGGGGATCTTTGTCAAATTTGTGTGAGGATGTAGGGCTGGAAGAAGATCTCACAATCACAACCGATACCATTCGCGCAACACTTAAAAGGTCACACAACACTGCTCCTGGTCCAGATGGTGTTCGGTATGATGACATAGGCGATTTAGTTGATGACGACTTGACAACACTGGCCAATGAGTTTAATGCCAGTATTCGGAGTGGCCAGATTAAGGAGGAGTGGCTACACAGCTACTTACTACCGCTACCGAAGCCAAACAAGGACCATTCTCAGATCAGTGCCTACAGAATCATCACAATGCAGAACACTGCGGGCAAGCTGCTGGAGAAAATAGTTGCCCGTGTCCTCACGTGTCGCCTTGAACAGAAACGCGTATTCCCATCCACACTCGGAGGTTATAGATATAACAAAGAGACATGGCTCAATGCGGCAGTATTTGCCTATGACGTCTTCGAAGGCTTCCACAGACGAGAGGAGACATGTGCTGCTGCTATAGATCTGGAGGATGCATACAACAGGGTACCATTTGAATATCTCATGCATATGCTTCTCAAACTGGCGGTAGACCCCTTCCTCATAAGATGGATCGCCGCGGCACTGTTTCAGAGGAAGGTGATACTCAGATGTGGAAGTTGGTCTTCCGAGCCAACATCCATTTGTCCTGGGCTGCCACAAGGCTCACCATTGTCACCAGTTCTATTTAATGTGTACACAATAACGACCACGGCCCAACAGCTGGATGGGAGGGAAGAACTATGACTTTTGCTGATGATATTCTGGTATATCGACAGGGAAGAGACAGACGGGGAATCGCCTCCACAATGCAAGACGAACTCGATCGCATTTCTTCCTGGTGTGGGGTTTCAGGTGCCTTGGTTAATCCTAATAAAGCATCAGTTTCATGGTTCTCCCTTAACAATCATATCGTTAATACGACCACACCGGTAGTACGAATGGGAGCTGATGAGGTGACCAGGGACAAGTTGATGACATACCTCGGAGTTAAGTTTGATCGCAGCCTGTGTTTTCGGGACCACGTTGACCATGTGATAACAAAATCCCGCAAAGGATTAGCCGCCTTGAAGGTCATGGCAGCTGTCAACATCGAGCAGAGGCTACTTACTCTTCTGTTCCAGGGATTAGTCCTCGCACCAATCGAGTATGCCCTGGCCATTCTTACTGTCAGTACGACTCAAATTGATAGGCTGGAGAAAATACAAAATGAAGCCATGCGCATTATCCTGGGATGTACGAGGGACACTCCCTGTGTGGCAATGAGGTATCTTCTTGACTTTCCAACCATGGATGACAGAATCAAGATCTGGAGAGCACGAGCATACCTGAAGATTAGTACAGATACAGAGCATCCATTGCACCACGTGCTCAACACAGAGAAAGGTACCAGGCTAAAAAGAGGCAAATCATGGGTGGGCCGAGCAGAAGATGTCATCAAACAGGTCTGTGGGCTTACCAATCTCAGCGTTGGTGAGGAGTGGATACCGGTGCCTACGTCATTCAAGGGGACTTTCTCATGTATTGTCACACTCGACAGGAAAAGTAGGGAACAGAACCCAGTCGTGGTTAATGCTGAGGTCAACGGTCTCATCTGCGATAACACCGATGAGAAAGATGCAGTCATCTATACAGACGGATCTGTAAGACGACACGAAAAAAGTGCATGGGCATTTACAGCACGTTCGGCAGGCAGAATAGCCAAGGAAGACAGTGGTGCATACGCCATGACCACGAGTAGCATGACAATGGAGGTGATGGCAGTGACCAAGGCATTCAAATGGTTAGAGTCACAAGACTACATCCACGCATGTATACTGAGTGATTCGATGAGCATGATAAAAAAAGTGTAGGCGGGCTTTGTACGCATGCAATGGGTAGAGTCGTTGCAGAAATCCAAAATACGTAAGGTCACCTTTGTCTATGTCCCTGGACATGCGGGAGTACGGGGAAATGAGAGAGCGGACAGGTTGGCTAGCTGCGCTGTCGTTGAGGACGGGCAACCGATGGATCGGGCGGACGTCATCAATGCACTCCGAGATGTGGGAAGAGCACAGGACTTCGACAAACACAGATCAACGTCGCTTCTTCGGATGATGGAAATGGGAGTTAAGATGGGCACAGCCAGAAATGAGAAACTTGGTGGCCGTGTAAGAAGACTTATCAACCAACATAGAACTGGAGTCGTCAGTCGCTGGACACTGAGGGAATTGCTGAGGAGGGGATCTGAGCACCTATGGACATGTTCGGAGTGCAATGATGATGACCCGCAAATAACTCAATAACTCAATTGTTCATCTGTGTAGTCTTGAGTAGGTGCATATGTCTGTATTATTGCTATGTCGAATGGTTTTGCTTTCAACTTGAGTAGTATAATCCTATCACTGTATGTCCAGTGGGTACTTATATATATATATATTTTTTTTTTTGTAGCTCTCTTTTTATCAGTATTCCTACCCCCCTTTGATGTTATGTTGTGTTTCCTGAGTATATAAATGTATATTTTTCGTCTTCAATGTACCCACATTCCTTCCATCTAGTCTCTGATATGCCTAAAATATCTATATTTATTCGTTCTGCTTCTTGAATTAGATTTTCCAATTTCCCTTGTTGATATAGAGTCCTAACATTCCAAGTACTTATTTTAAGATATTTCCTCCGACATAAGTTCGAATTTCTCCGACTCTCCATGGCTTCCTCTGGACTGGTACGTGATGAGGCTCCAATCTCTTTCACGGTGGTCAGCCATGTTCGTCTTTCGTGTTCTGAACATGCCTCTTGTGTACCACACACTTTGCTGTTTTCGCTTTCTGAGCCGTTGATCATTCTTGATTCCTCCGCCTCCATCCACCGTCACAGACTTTTCACATAAGGGTTGAACATACCCGTTTTTCCGTTGACATTTTTGTCAAACCATGTGCTTGCCTATCGAACCGCGAACACACAACACAAAGAAGAATAAATCGTATTCCACTTAAATATCGGCAATCACAGTCCATCCCCACGTTAGAAGTAAAACATACACCAAACGGGAGAATAGCAACACATAATTTCACAACTAGACTGTCGCGTAAATCATTTAAATATATCAGCAAGAGCCGAATTATAAAAATCGACTACACGAAGCCGCCATGACACCGGACTTTATGACTGCAAATTGCAGCGACCGCCCACCAGTGGCGTCCGCATGACCTGGCACAATCTTACAGCACAATCACCCTGGACTCGTAAGGTCGGACTTGTCCGGCTGCCTGGAGGCGATTACGGGGAATCCCCTTACGGTGTCAACCCGTGTTGGGTCACTCTGCCCCTGTCTGCTACTAATAGCCAAATTGATCGTTCTTGTAGTACTCCCGTTAGTGATTGACACCCCAATCCCAACATTTGCTTTCACTAGGGACAGATGATTACAGCTTGCGCTAGAATAACTTCACTGAACACTTT
Organism: Megaustenia siamemsis; assembly: GCA_032433765.1. Taxonomy (NCBI): domain Eukaryota; kingdom Metazoa; phylum Mollusca; class Gastropoda; order Stylommatophora; family Ariophantidae; genus Megaustenia; species Megaustenia siamemsis. The sequence continues at coordinate 138,248,978 of JAVIAB010000051.1, read as the reverse complement.
GTAAACACACTCCTGAGGCTTTATTCTCATCAGAACTACATTCACATTTCACATTCTAAAGTTACAATTAGGATGGTGTTTCAGCCGCCTTGCACACACAGCTTACTCTCCTGTCGTACACCACTTGTAAGTAAGTAAAGTACCCCGTCACGCCAAGTGGCGTATGATGTGGGAGATATGGTGTTAGTGACCCTATATTTTACAGACCTTCAGCACATGATTTTTGGGGTATTGTGGTCGGTATTACGCCCGTACTGCTTTACTTTCCCAGAAAAAAAATCCGGTACCCATTTAAGGCTGGGCGAACCCGGAAGCCGTCGGTTGGGATCGAACCCTACCCCTTGTCCTTTGTAGTCCAGTTCACTAACCACTGAGTTATCGTGGCTCCCGTACACCACTTGTGGTTGTCAAAAACTTCAGCCACAAACACTAGCTGCAGCCTAGGTGCTACTCACAATTGATGGGCGATCTGGGGTTCACTTCCCCTCGCCAATATGATGATCTAATGGAGAATCATACTCCGTCTCGCGCCCTGTCAAAAGGACCAGGACCCTCACGAGTTATTGCGACCCTTGATACTAATTGCCGTGTACTATGACACACAACTTCATAGGATTTCTTTCCTTGAAGCTATTCAGTGAAATATTCACCGCTTGACTCTAATGTTCGTGTACTATCACACAACACTTCATGGGATTACTTCTCTTGAAGCTACTGAGTGAAATCTTCACCGCTTGACAATAATGTTCATGTACTTCGACACAACACTTCATGGGATTACTTCTCTTGACTTAACAAACATTGTTCGTTATAATCTAACACAACCACAGTCTAGTATTCGACTTTAATGACTATTCACTAATCTATCTTAACTCTACTTAGTGACTATTCACAATTGATCTTGAGGCTAACTGATTGACTATTCACATATTGCTACTACTGTTCTACAGCTGGTGTTGTTCCATTGTAACTTATCCTATCCTTACTATTTACCGTTTACATACCAACTCCTGGAAACTGAATCTATTCCCTGTCGAATCCAAACACAACAACTAACTTTGTGGATCGCTCTCGGGTAAACTAACTTTCCTGATCCCCAGTACCGGCTGTAACACAAAAACACAGACCGTCTGGATCGGATCCTCGCTACTTCTCGACTCACAACTGAATCCTCCCTTTGTCTAACCTAACTCTCCTTGCCTCGTTTCTAATCATGTTTCACATTTTCCTCCTAGTTCACGACGCGTTCACCTTTTCTCATGGTCCACGATCTTCCACTTGTTCAAGCCTCTCGCGGACCCCCTCATTTTATTTGTTATTGTTATATTTTTATCTACTACCTCACCCCCCACTTGTCTTCACAAACTCTCACTGCTATACCCTGCTTTACAGATATGTCTTAGTATCACACACGGCTTCTCAGCATTTCCAAAAATACTCTATGCACAGCTGTTTACTTCTATCTCAAAGTAGTATTGCATGCTTGCGTTCGCCCTATGACTAAAGGAGTACACCTCTTCGTCATCCGCCCTTAAAATGACGTTAAGTAGGCGTGTCTGCGTTGTGTTGTGGTTTGCAGTATAACTGTTATATTTGCGCCTTTCGGTCCAGCATATCCGACTTCAGCAGGAAAGCAGTGTTGTAATTATAATCATAAAAGCATTGTTACATTTATGAGTGAAAATGTCCCGTAGAAACTACATTCCACTCATTCTTGAGATTGCTATTTTATTCCGTTGGTTCAAAATTGGGAAAAGGAACAAAAATCACATGTAGCACATGACGCACCCTACCGAGCGAGATGGCTGTGGAATCCACATTAACGTCGTTAGCTGTAGATATTAAGTTGTATTTGGACATAATTTTACTTGGCAATATAAGAAGGTAGTTTGCCACTTCATTTCTCAAAGAGGCCAAAAAAACAAAAAAATGAGCTCCTAAAAAACATCAGATTAGAAAGAAATAATCAACATTTTTCGGGCACATCATGAGAAGAGGAAAGTTGGAATACTTGGTTACAACTGGCGAAATACAGGGAAAAAGAGATCGCGGACGACAAGGTGTGAAAATATTAGATACCTTGGTGTCTTGGCATGAAAAACAGTCAGCAACAGAATTGATACGATGCACGGTGGATAGATGATTATGGAAGGACATGATCCCCTACGCTAACGGAACAACTTACCACATTTAGGACGGAACAACTCACCACATTGGGACGGAACAACTCACCACATTTGGGACGGAACCACGGACTGCCTAGTAGGCAAGCAAGTACATTAACCATATCGGCACTGCGGTATCAATACATAACCATATCGGCACTGCGGTAACAGTACATTAACAAATCGGCACTGCGGTAACAGTACATTAACAAATCGGCACTGTGGTTTCTATAAGAAATTTTTCTTTCTGTAGAAGCTGTTTAAGGTGTTTTTTTGCTTTCCACGTCTACACATGCTAATTCAGTAAATGTGTTTATCCTGTCCGTCAGTTGCCATCCGAGAATGAAATGCTCCCATCCTCTCCCCCTCTCGCGTGGCCACTGGAACTTTGATAAAAGTAAAAAAAAAGTACCCACGTCACGCCAAGTGGCGTATAGGGAATATGGTGTTAGTGACCATAAATTGTACAGACCTTCGGCACATGATTTTTGGGGTAATGTGGTCGGTATTACGCCCGTGCCGCTTTACTTTCCCAGAAAAAAAAATCCGGTACCCATTTAAGGCTGGGTGAACCAGAGCCGTCGGTTGGGATCGAACCCTACCTCTTGTCATTTGTAGTGTAGTTCACTAACCACTGAGCTATCGCGGCTCCCAACATTGATTAAGGTCAAGGGAAACATGAGCCGTTGTCGCCTACTGGGTCGTGACGTATCAGTGACTAAAGAGGATTGGCCAACGACCTGTCACGTGGGGGAACCATTGATTCATCATCATCATCATCGTGTGCCTTCTCCGCAACGAAGGTTGGCTACCATGGAGAGCCATTCTACTCTGTTTCTTACTTTGATGGTGCAGGCTGACATAGATTGACTTGTCCATCTTTTGATGTTACTCGTCCATGTTAGTCTTGGTCTGCCTCTGCCTTTTTTGCCTTGCATTTTCCTTCCAATATTACTTTTAGTAGGCTGTTGGGTCTTGTAACATGCCCCAAAAATTTCATTTGTCTTGTCTTGATTGTATTTAGTTCTCTTTTTATTTTCAGTTGTTTTAAAACTTCATCGTTTGTGATCTTTTCTTTCCATCCAATTCTACCTATTCTTCTATAAATCCACATTTCAAAGGCTTCAATTTTCTGTTCTGTTTTCTTGTCTAATGTCCATGTTTCTGCACCATACAGGAATATTGAGAAGACGTAACATTTTGCCATTCTTAGTTTCAGCCCTGCTGATATTCGTTTTGTTGTTAGTATATTTTTCATGGCATTAAAATTACTTTTTGCCATACATATTCTCTTGTTTATTTCAATTTTGCATTTTCCATCATTGGTTACGAGCTACAAAAACACAGAAAGTGAAATCAGATAATCCATTTTGGGAAATGGAGGGACTCTGGAAAAAGAGTTGGAAGTTAAGCGGCCACGGTCACGTGTATGCCTTTATGAAGAGAAGGATAAAAGTAATCATGGGAACCATGCAGGAGTTTGTCCTTTGATTGGGATGGAATAATGAACTAGTTCAGGAACAACGATGGGTAAGAGATTGTCCGTGGCATATACTCCCAACAGTGTGAGCTTTCACTGACTGATTGATTGATTTACTGATTGAACATTTTGTGTTTGCACTTTCCACGGCACTACTCTCTCTCTCTCTCTCTCTCTCTCTCTCTCTCTCTCTCTTCTTTCTTTCTTTCTTTCTTTCTTTCTTTTTCTTTCTTTCTTTCTTTCTTTCTTTCTTTCTTTCTTTCTTTCTTCTTTCTTTCTTTCTTTCTTTCTTTCTTTCTTTCTTTCTTTCTATCTTTCTTCCTTTCTTTCTTTCTCTCTTTCTCTCACTCTCTCTTCTTTCTTTATATATCTCTCTCTTCTTTCCTTCTCTCTATCTCTTTCTCTCTCTCTCTCTCTCTCTCTCTCTCTCTCTCTTCCTGATACTCTCCATTATTTGTCCCAAACGTTTTCCTTCCAAAATTAAAAACACAGCTTCCCATTCTTTTCTCCACCGCCTGTTGAGTACGCCACTGCAGCAGCCTTAGACAACTGCCACTTTCAATAAATATCATATTCAAGTTGCGTCTCCAAGTGTGTCCAGACAATGGGGCGCTAATAAACTGTACCATTTCTTGTCAAAATATCGTCACGGAATAAAGGAGTAGACGTGGTGAGTCGCCGAGGAAGAAACGAGTACTATAATTATGGTGTTAAGAGAAAATCGATTCCGGAAAGTCAGATCCTGGTAAATTGGACTGCTGATTCTCACCATCCACAAATGCAAGGAGGAAGAAATTATTCAAATTGCTAGTCATAATGGGCAGTGAGGCGAACAATGACCGCTTTTTTGTGCGTCGGAACTGATAACCACGTTCTTGAGACATAAGGGGACACTATCCATTTGCTTGTTATAGTTCGTTCAGAAATTTGTGCCCACAGAGTTTATAAATTATCTCGGAAAATATTTAATGAATTTCTGTGATTCTTTTTCATGAAATCTTATTTTTTCACCGACCTTCCTTAAAATTTTATAATGTTTAAGTACATAGGTACTCTGAATTTTGCACAAATATTTTTTTGTTATATAATTTTAGGAAAATATCAAACCGTGTGCTCTAAACATTAGATTTTACTGTAAATTATGTTTAGTTTCTAACAAACCTAATCGAGCCGCGATAGCTCAGTGGTTAGTGAACTGGACTACAACGGACAAGGGGTAGGGTACGATCCCAACCGACGGCTTCCGGGTTCACCCAGCCTTAAATGGGTACCGGATTTTTTTCTGGGAAAGTAAAACAGCACGGACGTAATACCGACCACATTACCCAAAAAAAATCATGTGCTGAAGGCCTGTAAAATATAGGGTCACTAACACCATATTTCCCTATACGCCACTTGGCGTGACGGGGATAATTTACTTTTTTTTTTTACTTCTAACAAACCTCTCAGTGGATTGCGTCTTACAAGTTATGGTTTAGTGAGCGCATGCTGGTGCTAAGATTGTGTGCAGAGCACGTAAAATTTGCCATTTTAAACGGTGAGTTGGTTACAACAAATGTGGGTATTGTAAAATCCCAAAAATTAAGACAGCAAGAAAATCATATTTTTATATACCTCAAAGAAACAAAAATCTTTCCTAAATGCATGACAGTAGAGCAAAAAAAAAATCAGACTTGAGGTCGGTGAAAAAATAAGATTTCTTGAAAAAGAATTACAGAAATTCATCAGTTTCCGAGATAATTAATAAACTCTGTGAGCACGAATTTCTGAACGAACTATAGTAACGTATATTACGATGTGTAAGAATTATGTAAGGAGATGATGGTCGTCTCTTTATATAGCTGTATGGTAATGGCTGTCTTGTCACTAAAATCAAATCGCTGTAACGTCACAGAGTAATTAAAATGTTGTATATACAACTCAAATGCTAATGTAAAGTTTCAAATACTGACATGCCATTTTGGAGTTTTGTTGGATTGAACCAAGTTTTGTTGTACTCTTCCGTGGGTTATCAAATGTAACAACTTACAAGACTACCGCTCAGTGGATGTTTTACTGTGAAGTTGCTTACTTTACCTTGACCTTTATGGTTGTTTGTGTTTAACAGTCTGACATGTCCTGTCCCATTGTGTGTCATGTTCTTTTTTTTTTTAATTGGCAAACACTCTCTGTGTCTGGTAATGTATGCGCACTGCACTCTCTGTGTCTGGTAATGTATGCGCACTGCACTCTCTGTGTCTGGTAATGTATGCGCACTGCACTCTATGTACTTGGTAAAGTATAAGAACTGCACTCACTGTACTTGGTAAAGTATGAGAACTGCGATCTCTGTACTTGGTAAAGTATAAGAACTGAACTCTGTACTTGGTAAAGTATAAGAACTGAACTCTCTGTACTTGGTAAAGTATAAGAACTGCACTCTCTGTACTTGGTAAAGTATAAGAACTGAACTCTCTGTACTTGGTAAAGTATAAGAACTGAACTCTCTGTACTTGGTAAAGTATAAGAACTGAACTCTGTACTTGGTAAAGTATAAGAACTGCACTCTCTGTACTTGGTAAAGTATAAGAACTGAACTCTGTACTTGGTAAAGTATAAGAACTGAACTCTCTGTACTTGGTAAAGTATAAGAACTGCACTCTCTGTTCTTGGTAAAGTATAAGAACTAAACTCTGTACTTGGTAAAGTATAAGAACTGCACTCTCTGTACTTGGTAAAGTATAAGAACTGAACTCTCTGTACTTGGTAAAGTATGAGAACTGCACTCTCTGTACTTGGTAAAGTATAAGAACTGCACTCTCTGTACTTGGTAAAGTATAAGAACTGAACTCTCTGTACTTGGTAAAGTATAAGAACTGCACTCTCTGTACTTGGTAAAGTATAAGAACTGAACTCTGTACTTGGTAAAGTATAAGAACTGCACTCTCTGTACTTGGTAAAGTATGAGAACTGCGCTCTCTGTACTTGGTAAAGTAAAAGAACTGAACTCTCTGTACTTGGTAAAGTATGAGAACTGCACTCTCTGTACTTGGTAAAGTATGAGAACTGCACTCTTGGTGTGTCTGGTAAAGTATGAGAACTGCACTCTCTGTGTCTGGTAAAGTATGAGAACTGCACTCTCTGTACTTGGTAAAGTATGAGAACTGCACTCTCTATGTCTGGTAAAGTATGATAACTGCACTCTCTGTACTTGGTAAAGTATAAGAACTGCATTCTTGGTGTGTCTGGTAAAGTATGAGAACTGCACTCTCTGTGCTTGGTAAAGTATGAGCACTGCACTCTCTGTGTTTGGTAAAGTATGAGCACTGTACTCTCTGTGTTTGGTAAAGTATGAGAACTGCACTCTCTGTATCTGGTAAAGTATGAGCACTGCACTCTCTGTATCTGGTAAAGTATGAGCACTGCACTATGTTTGGTAAAGTATGAGAACTGCACTCTCTGTATCTGGTAAAGTATGAGCACTGCACTCTCTGTATCTGGTAAAGTATGAGCACTGCACTATGTTTGGTAAAGTATGAGAACTGCACTCTCTGTATCTGGTAAAGTATGAGCACTGCACTCTCTGTATCTGGTAAAGTATGAGCACTGCACTCTCTGTATCTGGTAAAGTATGAAAACTGCAGGCTACAGAGCTGGAGACCAGGAGATAATTTTTCATGTTTTCTTGTGCTTAAAACTGTGAAGCTATAATGGCTCAGTACGTGACTATTTCTTTGCCTTGCACCAATGCTTATATTACTTATGTTACAAATCATTAACGAAGTTCTGCCCGACCAGTAGGATTTGGTGGCAACAATCAGCGCATTGAATGATGTCTTAGCTACAGTATCTTGGAATAGAAGTGGTCGATAGCTTGTATACCATGTTGACACAATAGTCCCTTTGATCGCTTAGATCTGTAAAAAAAAGTAAAGTACCCCCGTCACGCCAAGTGGCGTATAGGGAAGTATGGTGTTAGTGACCCTATATTTTACAGACCTTCAGCTCATGATTTTTGGGTTAATGTGGTCAGTATTACGCCCGTGCCGCTTTACTTTCCCAGAAAAAAATCCGGTACCCATTTAAGGCTGGGTGAACCCGGACGCCGTCGGTTGGGATCGAACCCTACCCCTTGTCCGTGGTAGTCCAGTTCACTAACCACTGAGCTATCGCGGCTCCATGCTTAGATCTGAGTGGGTAGAAAATCCACAGACTCCCTAGCATTAAGGAGACAGAAGTAGCTGCTTGATAATTAACCAGTTAATCACATTGATCAAGCCACGATAGCTCAGTGGTTAGTGAACTGGACTACAAAGGACAAGAGGTAGGGTTCGATTCCACCCGACGGCTCCGGGTTCACCCAGCCTTAAATGGGTACCGGATTTTTTCTGGGAAAGTAAAGCGGCACGGGCGTAATACCGACCATATTACCCCAAAAATCATGTGCTGAAGGTCTGTAAAATTTATGGTTACTAACTCCATATTCCCTATACGCTACTTGGCGTGATGGGGGCTCTTTTTTTTTTTTACATTGATCAAATTGAATCAATCAAGTGATTTCTGTTTCAACTGATGATTTCTTTTCTAAAGCGGATGTTGGCAATTTGTGGGTGCTCACTATGAATTGGGTGACAATTGTGCAGTTTCACACTTGAGTGCCTGTCACTAGAAGTCAATGCTGCCACATGTCAAACCATTCAAGACACAGAAAAAGATGAACAGAAGAGCAGCCATTACAATGTTTAAAGTAATTATGTGATAGAAGAAACGTTAAAATATACCTTGCTTTTTAAAATAACTTTAATCCAGGCTGACGAAGACAGAGTGTGTCAGCCACGGCGCAGGTTTAGGGGAAAAATCATGATACACGCGCACAAGCTACCACCAATTACCACTATGCGACCAGGTCATCGTGAGTCATGATGTTTCTCTTACCCCTACATCATGAGACATGATGTTTCTCTTACCCCTACATCGCGAGTCATGATGTTTCTCTTACCCCTACATCATGAGACATGATGTTTCTCTTACCCCTACATCGCGAGTCATGATGTTTCTCTTACCCCTACATCGCGAGTCATGATGTTTCTCTTACCCCTACATCATGAGACATGATGTTTCTCTTACCCCTACATCATGAGACATGATGTTTCTCTTACCCCTACATCGCGAGTCATGATGTTTCTCTTACCCCTACATCATGAGACATGATGTTTCTCTTACCCCTACATCATGAGACATGATGTTTCTCTTACCCCTACATCGCGAGTCATGATGTTTCTCTTACCCCTACATCATGAGACATGATGTTAGTAGTATACAAGGGTCCAACTGTTTATCATTTGGCCCGTAAATTAACAAAGATATATAGTGTGGTGCGCAGCGCACCACATGTACATGAGAGACAAGGGGAGTTAACCATGACAGCTCGTGTCCAGATGTTGACCGCTAGTCCAGCTCCGTATTTTAAAAATTCCGAATTATTAAAAAAAAAAACAGTCTCCATCTGATTTCGAACACGGGTCTACGGCGTGCAAGGCCAGACACTTACCACTATGCTACAGGCGATCACAGAATTAGAGGCTGAATGAGACAGGTGACTCGTGACGCTTTTGTTGGTGCTCAACAGCTATGTAGTAGTAGAGAAAAATTGACCCGCATTTAGGCGCTAAATTAACAAAGATATATAGGGCAGCGCGCGGCGCGCATAACGCGTGCGGCGCAGGGGGAGTTAACCGTGACATTTCGTGTCGGGGTGCCTGGTGACCTCTCGTTGACCTCTCAATCTCTCGTGGTGGGGTCGGGTGACCTCTCGTGGTGGGGGCGGCGGTGGTGTTGTGAAGGGGTGGTGCCATAACTTTCATAAATCTATTATATTCTTTCTTTATGCTTTCAGACAATAAAAAACAGTGACTTTCAAAACAGTTTTATTTAAGTTTTAAAAACTTCCTTTAGAATTAAAGGTAACAGCTTAGGCCGTTACACATGCTACACGAAGCTACGTTAATGAACTTAGTAACTACACGCCAAACGCGAAACACCGCGCTAATAACGTTAAGCGAGATCAAAGAGGCCGGTTCCCGTTAGACGGGTCGCGAGATCAAAGAGGCCGCCACCCCCGTGGAAATCTCCGTAGCCGGTAAGTGTTCATCAGGAGTGTCATTTAACAGGGGAATTTTACGATACCGATGTTTTAATGTGAGACGCTTGGGGGTAATTAATATGTTTGTGCTGTTTCGTGTTCAAAGACCCTGTTTCGCTGTGAAAAGTTTCGATTGAATGTTTGAGTGCGAGACTGGCCAGGGGTACGTTAATGACTTTTTATCATCTAAAGATTAGAATACCACTTATCAGGGGAATTTTACTGGGCGGTTGTTTTAAGGTGAGATGTTTAGGGGAAGACATTGTAAATAATCATTTTGCTGAATTCAACCATTGAATTGAACTTATTTGGAAATGCACACGAGTCCAAACCATCTTCAGCATCATCAAGGTTCACGGACAAAACCAACTAGGTCGACAAGAAGTATTCAGACGACACCTTAACGGCGACATTAAAGTTAAAAATCTCTCTCTCTCTCTCTCTCTTGTAGTAGTAGCAGCAGGAGTAGTAGTTGTTGTAGTAGTAGAAGTAGTGGCAGTAGTAGTTAAAGTCGTTGTTGAAGTTGTACAACTAGTGTGACTTGTATTTTGTAGAGTTATAACAGACAAGTGGGGGCTATGCTTTTTTCATGTATAGTAGAGAGATGGTAGAGTCTTATAGTTATTTTTATGCATGACAACTTTAATGTATCTATAAAATTTATTTTGAAATTAATGGAAACATACAACTTACTCGGGGCTTGGCCAACTAACAGCAACGGTCTTGCTAATATATTTAACCCGTGGAAACATCAGCATCATGAGACTTATTAATGTCCAAATTGACCACTTGTTCATAACACGGATACGACAGCGATGATGACTTTAACGGGTACGCAATCAAAGATCCCGTGTTTTTTGTTTTAGTCGATGACAACTTTTGAAATAGTAGCTGACAACTTTTGTATTAGCAGATGACAGCTTTCAATGACTGTTTACATGCTATGTCATTGTAGCAGTCATGTATGTCATGTCGATGTAGTAGACACGTATGTCATGTCATTGTAACAGTCATGTCAATGTAACAGTCATTTCGTTGTAATAGTCATCTCGTTGTAACAGTCACGTATGTCATGTCGTTTTATCACAGACGTATGGTATGTCGTTGTAACAGACATGTCGTTGTATCAGTCATGTCGATGTAGTAGACACGTATGTCATGTCATTGTAACAGTCATGTCAATGTAGTAGACACGTATGTCATGTCATTGTAACAGTCATGCCAATGTAACAGTCATTTCGTTGTAATAGTCATCTCGTTGTAACAGTCACGTATGTCATGTCGTTTTATCAGAGACGTATGGTATGTCGTTGTAACAGACACGTATGTCATGTCATTGTAACAGTCATGTCAATGTAGTGGACACGTATGTCATGTCATTGTAACAGTCATGTCAATGTAACAGTCATTTCGTTGTAATAGTCATCTCGTTGTAACAGTCACGTATGTCATGTCGTTTTATCAGAGACGTATGGTATGTCGTTGTAACAGACACGTATGTCATGTCGTTGTAACAGACACGTATGTCATGTCGTTTTTTCAGAGACGTATGGTATGTCGTTGTATCAGTCATGTTAATGTAACAGTCCTTTCGTTGTAATAGTCATCTCGTTGTAACAGACACGTATGTCATGTCGTTTTAACAGACACGTATGGTATGTCGTTGTAACAGACATGTCGTTGTATCAGTCATGTCGATGTAGTAGACACGTATGTCATGTCATTGTAACAGTCATGTCAATATAACAGTCATGTCAATGTAACAGTCATTTCGTTGTAATAGTCATCTCGTTGTAACAGTCACGTATGTCATGTCGTTTTAACAGACACGTATGGTATGTCGTTGTAACAGACATGTCGTTGTATCAGTCATGTCGATGTAGTAGACATGTATGTCATGTCATTGTAACAGTCATGTCAATGTAACAGGCATTTCAATGTAACAGTCATTTCGTTGTAATAGTCACCTCGTTGTAACAGTCACGTATGGCATGTCGTTTTATCAGAGACGTATGGTATATCGTTGTAACAGACATGTCGTTGTATCAGTCATGTCGATGTAGTAGACACGTATGTCATGTCATTGTAACAGTCATGTCAATGTAACAGTCATCTCGTTGTAACAGTCACGTATGTCATGTCGTTTTATCAGAGACGTATGGTATGTCGTTGTATCAGTCATGTCAATGTAACAGTCATTTCGTTGTAATAGTCATCTCGTTGTAAGAGACACGTATGTCATGTCGTTGTAACAGACTACTACATCGACATGACTGATACAACGACATGTCTGTTACAACGACATACCATACGTGTCTGTTACAACGACATGACATACGTGTCTGTTACAACGAGATGACTATTACAACGAAATGACTTACATTGACATGACTGATACAACGACATACCATACGTCACTGATAAAACGACATGACATACGTGTCTGTTACAACGACATACCATACGTCTCTGATAAAACGACATGACATACGTGACTGTTACAACGAGATGACTGTTACATTGACATGACTGTTACAATGACATGACATACGTGTCTACTACATCGACATGACTGATACAACGACATGTCTGTTACAACGACATACCATACGTCTCTGATAAAACGACATGCCATACGTGACTGTTACAACGAGGTGACTATTACAACGAAATGACTGTTACATTGACATGACTGTTACATTGACATGACTGTTACAATGACATGACATACGTGTCTACTACATCGACATGACTGATACAACGACATGTCTGTTACAACGACATACCATACGTGTCTGTTACAACGACATGACATACGTGTCTGTTACAACGAGATGACTATTACAACGAAATGACTGTTACATTGACATGACTGATACAACGACATACCATACGTCTCTGATAAAACGACATGACATACCTGTCTGTTACAACGAAATACCATACGTCTCTGATAAAACGACATGACATACGTGACTGTTACAACGAGATGACTGTTACATTGACATGACTGTTACATTGACATGACTGTTACAATGACATGACATACGTGTCTACTACATCGACATGACTGATACAACGACATGTCTGTTACAACGACATACCATACGTCTCTGATAAACCGACATGACATACGTGACTGTTACAACGAGATGACTGTTACATTGACATGACTGTTACATTGACATGACTGTTACAATGACATGACATACGTGTCTACTACATCGACATGACTGATACAACGATATGTCTGTTACAACGACATACCATACGTCTCTGATAAAACGACATGACATTCGTGTCTGTTACAACGACATGACTGATACAACGACATAACATACGTCTCTGATAAAACGACATGACATACGTGTCTGTTACAACGACATGACATACGTGTCTGTTACAACGACATACCATACGTCTCTGATAAAACGACATGACATACGTGACTGTTACAACGAGATGACTATTACAACGAAATGACTGTTACATTGGCATGACTGTTACAATGACATGACATACGTGTCTACTACATTGACATGACTGTTACAATGACATGACATACGTGTCTACTACATCGACATGACTGATACAACGACATGTCTGTTACAACGACATACCATACGTCTGTGATAAAACGACATGACATACGTGACTGTTACAACGAGATGACTATTACAACGAAATGACTGTTACATTGACATGACTGTTACAATGACATGACATACGTGTCTACTACATCGACATGACATACATGACTGCTACAATGACATAGCATGTAAACAGTCATTGAAAGCTGTCATCTGCTAATACAAAAGTTGTCAGCTACTATTTCAAAAGTTGTCATCGACTAAAACAAAACCCACGGGATCTTTGATTGCGTACCCGTTAAAGTCATCATCGCTGTCGTATCCGTGTTATGAACAAGTGGTCAATTTGGACATTAATAAGTCTCATGATGCTGATGTTTCCACGGGTTAAATATATAGCAAGACCGTTGCTGTTAGTTGGCCAAGCCCCGAGTAAGTTGTATGTTTCCATTAATTTCAAAATAAATTTTATAGATACATTAAAGTTGTCATGCATAAAAATAACTATAAGACTCTACCATCTCTCTACTATACATGAAAAAAAGCATAGCCCCCACTTGTCTGTTATAACTCTACAAAATACAAGTCACACTAGTTGTTCAACTTCAACAACGACTTTAACTACTACTGCCACTACTTCTACTACTACAACAACTACTACTCCTGCTGCTACTACTACAAGAGAGAGAGAGAGAGAGAGAGAGAGAGAGAGAGAGAGAGAGAGATTTTTAACTTTAATGTCGCCGTTAAGGTGTCGTCTGAATACTTCTTGTCGACCTAGTTGGTTTTGTCCGTGAACCTTGATGATGCTGAAGATGGTTTGGACTCGTGTGCATTTCCAAATAAGTTCAATTCAATGGTTGAATTCAGCAAAATGATTATTTACAATGTCTTCCCCTAAACATCTCACCTTAAAACAACCGCCCAGTAAAATTCCCCTGATAAGTGGTATTCTAATCTTTAGATGATAAAAAGTCATTAACGTACCCCTGGCCAGTCTCGCACTCAAACATTCAATCGAAACTTTTCACAGCGGAACAGGGTCTTTGAACACGAAACAGCACAAACATATTAATTACCCCCAAGCGCCTCACATTAAAACATCGGTATCGTAAAATTCCCCTGTTAAATGACACTCCTGATGAACACTTACCGGCTACGGAGATTTCCACGGGGGTGGCGGCCTCTTTGATCTCGCGACCCTTCTAACGGGAACCGGGCTCTTTGATCTCGCTTAATGCTATTAGCGCGGTGTTTCGCGTTTGGCGTGTAGTTACTAAGTTCATTAACGTAGCTTCGTGTAGCATGTGTAACGGCCTAAGCTGTTACCTTTAATTCTAAAGGAAGTTTTTAAAACTTAAATAAAACTGTTTTGAAAGTCACTGTTTTTTATTGTCTGAAAGCATAAAAAATAATATAATAGATTTATGAAAGTTATGGCACCACCCTTTCACAATACCACCGCCGCCCCCACCACGAGAGGTCACCCGACCCCACCACGAGAGGTTGAGAGGTCAACGAGAGGTCACCAGGCACCCCGACACGAAATGTCACGGTTAACTCCCCCTGCGCCGCACGCGTTATGCGCGCCGCGCGCTGCCCTATATATCTTTGTTAATTTAGCGCCTAAATGCGGGTCAATTTTTCTCTACTACTAGATAGCTGTTGAGCACCAACAAAAGCGTCACGAGTCACCTGTCTCATTCAGCCTCTAATTCTGTGATCGCCTGTAGCATAGTGGTAAGTGTCTGGCCTTGCACGCCGTAGACCCGTGTTCGAAATCAGATGGAGACTGTTTTTTTTTTAAAATAATTCGGAATTTTTAAAATACGGAGCACCTGGACTAGCGGTCAACATCTGGACACGAGCTGTCATGGTTAACTCCCCTTGTCTCTCATGTACATGTGGTACGCTGCGCACCACACTATATATCTTTGTTAATTTATGGGCCAAATGATAAACAGTTGGACCCTTGTATACTACTGATGTTTCTCTTACCCCTACATCATGAGACATTATGTTTCTCTTACCCCTACATCGCGAGTCATGATGTTTCTCTTACCCCTACATCATGAGACAGGGCAAGGAGTCAAGTTCGCATGATCACTGGACTGAACACCGAAGAAGAAGAAAACAACGTCATGTTCTTTCCTCACAAATTTCAATGTAAAAATCACGATCATCATCAAGTACCAGGCCTGCTGTCGTAGGTGATCATGTCTCTCCACAATTTTCGATCTCGGCTGCTATTTATCATTTCTGTTGTTGACCTTCTGCCAAAGCCATTCTCTTAAGCTGTCTGTTATTTTGTCTCTTTGCTTCCCTCTATCTCTTCGTCCTTCAATTTTTCCATTTGTTACAATATATTCCAACTGTTCTCTTCTCATTTAATGGTCAAAAAATGATGATTGTTTCTTCATAATATTGGAAATTAGCTCTCTTTTTGCTTTGACTTCTCTCAGAACATTTTCATTACTCTTCTTAGCTGTCCATGGTATTCTCAACATTCTTCTGTAAAACCACATTTCTACAGACTCCAGTGATTTTCTTGTTTGTTGTCCTATTGTCCATGATTCACATCCATATGTTAAGACTGGCTCTACATTTAAGAACTCTTTTTCTTGTTTCTATTGTCAAAAGTGGATTGCATAGTATCTTCCTCATTCTTTGGAAAGGTGCTTTTGCCTGAGCCATTTTGCATCTCACCTCTTTTGTACATCTTCCGTCTGAGGTTAACAAAGTTCCCAAATATTTAAATTCATTTACCTGTTTTAGTATTCTTCCACTTGTCTTTATTTTGCCCTGAGGTGAAGTCACGTTACTAAAAATCACGATACTTTATTCTATTGCCTTCCTTATATCATCATCATCATGTGCCATACCGGCTGGCGTTGGCGATCATGTCCTTCCACAAGCTTCCATCTATAGTCCATCGTATATGTTCCGTTGCTGACTTTTCCCCATGCCATGACACCAAGCTATCCAATATTTTCTCTCATTGTCGTCCGCGATCTCTCTTTCCAAGTATTCCAACTTTCATATTCTCATGATGTGCCCGAAAAATATTGATTGTTTCTTTCTGATGTTTTTTTAATGAGTTCCCTTCTTGTGTTGACCTCTTTGCTCCTTTATATAAACGCACATATTCTGCGTTAAGGATGGCGGTCAAGGTCATTGTTACATCACGCCATTGTGTACTTCAACTGACGTAGAGCGAAAAGATCCATAAAAAATGGCTCACAAGAATTATGACTATCATTTTTCGTAATCTATTGGCGGTGTAAATACTGCGCAGATAGACTCAAACATAAAATATTAAGAATATAATAAATGAAATATCACACGAGGACCGCGGGCAGACCTGCTGAAAACATGGAAATTAAGCATAAAATAATATTAAGCGGCCAAACCTGTAAAGGGACGAGATAAACTGCTGATATTGATAGTGTGTTTTTCGTTCAAAAAGATCGCTGATAGTGTGTTTTTCGTTCAAAAAGATCGCTGATAGTGTGTTTTTCGTTCAAAAAGATCGCGTTCTTTTCTTTACTTACGAGTTCAATGTTTTCTTCTTTCCTTCCTCATTTGCCTTTCAGCGTCGAGGGGAGATTTAATTTGCGGTCTTTTGCTCTTCTGTTATGTTTTCTAGTGTTTCTAATATTCCGCCAGTCCATCTTTTTCTAGTGTTCTCGCAACGCTTATTGAAGGCTCGTTGTCTTGTGTTTTGATCTTTCTGCCTTGTCATCTTTTATTTTCTTTGACTTCTCCATGTTTGTAACGTTTTTAGGCTTATGTTTTTTTTTAACAGTGCAGGATATCCAGTCATATGCCCAACCCTCCTTAGTCGCCTTTTACTAACATGCTTGTTGTCTACAATTCCTTACTTCCCTTTCGGGCCCCGAAAGCCAATGGGCGTTGCCGATTAGAATCTCCATACCACTGTTCAAGACAAGAACAAGTGTACAGAAACTTGATATCAGAGCCTTATCATAGCTTGATGAATGCATTTATCAAAAATTGTTTGAAATGCTTAACATCTGCTACAATCAGGCCCAATACATGATGAACAAATAGGGCTCTTGTAGTCAGCACCGGTACCATATCTGGATAATGGTGAGGCTAGCAGGCTTGAGTTTACGGACGCTTTCTTCAAACTTATTATAGTGACGTCAGAGGTGTACGCAGAAGATGATGAACAAGAAACAAAATGAATATTTATCGAAAGAACATTTATCAAACATACTGAATATTTATCAAACATACTGAATATTTATCAAACATACTGAATATTTATCAAACATACTGAACATTTATCAAACATACTGAATATTTATCAAACATACTGAATATTTATCAAACATACTGAATATTTATCAAACATACAGAATATTTATCAAACATACTGAATATTTATCAAACATACTGAATATTTATCAAACATACTGAATATTTATCAAACATACTGAACATTTATCAAACATACTGAACATTTATCAAACATACTGAATATTTATCAAACATACTGAACATTTATCAAACATACTGAACATTTATCAAACATACTGAATATTTATCAAACATACTGAATATTTATCAACCATACTGAATATTTATCAAACATACTGAACATTTATCAAACATACTGAATATTTATCAACCATACTGAACATTTATCAAACATACTGAATATTTATCAACCATACTAAACATTTATCAAACATACTGAATATTTACCAAACATACTGAATATTTACCAAACATACTGAATATTTATCAAACATACTGAATATTTATCAACCATACTGAACATTTATCAAACATACTGAATATTTATCAACCATACTGAACATTTATCAAACATACTGAATATTTACCAAACATACTGAATATTTACCAAACATACTGAACATTTACCAAACATACTGAACGTAAATCAAAAGAACATTAATCAAAAGAACACTTATCAAAAGAACATTTATCAAACATACTGAATATTTATCAACCATACTGAACATTTATCAACCATACTGAACATTTATCAAACATACTGAATATTTATCAAACATACTGAACATTTATCAAACATACTGAACGTAAATCAAAAGAACATTAATCATAAGAACACTTATCAAAAGAACATTTATCAAACATACTGAATATTTACCAAACATATTGAACATAAATCAAATGAACATAAATCAAAAGAACATTAATCAAAAGAACATTTATCAAAAGAACATTTATCAAAAGAACATTTATCAAAAGAACATTATTAAAAGAACATTTATGAAAAGAACATTTATCAAACATGCTGAACATTTTATTAAAAGACAATTTTATCAAACATGCTGAACATTTATGAAAAGAACATTTATCAAACATGCTGAATATTCGTTTAAAGAACAGTTATCAAACATACTGACACTTTATCAAACATTTTTAACGTTTATAAAACACGTTGGACGCTCTTCAAGGAATCTGAACATTTATCAAACATACATAACTTTAATCAAACACCTTGAACATTTATTAAAATTGTGAACATTTATCAAATATATTAAACATATAAATATATTTCTTGATAGTCTTCCATATAAATCTATGCAATAAAAAGTCTAGTAAAGGAAGGCTTAAGCGTATAGGATATATGGTGTTATTGTCCATAGTTTCCAATGAGCCACAACATATTTTGGGTCTGTCAGCATCAAGCCAGAGCGACTCACATTTCCGTATTCAATCTCTTGTTTTCATTTTCAGATTTCCAAACCTTAAATCACCTTGAAAGAGACTGGAGCCTCATCACGTAACTCTCCAAAGAAAACCATGGAGAGAAATGCAATTTTTGGGGCACGTTAAAAGACACAACAGCCTACTAAAAGTAATATTGGAAGGGAAAATACAAGGTAAAAGAGACAGAGGCAGACCAAGACTAACATGGACGAGTAACATCAAAAGATGGACAAGTCAATCTATGACAGCCTGCACCATCAAAGCAAGAAACAGAGTAGAATGGCGATCCATGGTAGCCAACCTTCGTTGCGGAGACGGCACTCGATGATGATGATGATGATGAAACCTTAAATAAGGATTATGTTTTAGCATACCATAACAGAGTAGAATAGGGATATAGAGGAAATTGACACACATATACAACATATTAAATACTATGCTGAGCCTCGAGCTTAATGTTTATGGTTTGTTTGTTATATCTTAAACAATAAAAAGAGTTCTTAAATGTAGAGCCAATCTTAACATATGGATGCGAATCATGGACAATAGGACAACAGGCAAGAAAATCACTAGAAATGTAAAAATGTAGTTTTACAGAAGAATGTTGAGAATAGCTTGGGCAGCTGAGAAGAGTAATGAAAACGTTCTGAAAGAGGATAAAGCAAAAATAGATCTAATATCCAATATTAGATCTAGAAGAAATAATCATTATTTTTTTTGGCCATATAATGAGAAAGGAACAGCTGGAATATATTGTAACAACTGGGAAAATCTGATATTTTCTATAGATAGATGATAATGATTCAGCTATATTAAACTATAGTTTTACAAAAGGCCTGCGGGCTGAGAGGTTTTTTTCCGAAAGCACCCAAAGCTTATGACGTATTCAACTATGGGAGCTATAGACGGCTGACGTCATTTTACCCATAACCGCCCCTGCTTACAATGCTGTAACGTCACAAGCTTCGGGCGATCCCTTGCAGCCCACGGGTATTAGAAAAACTATACTTGACTGTGGTTCACCCGTCACTGTCTATTTTTATTATTTCCAGCACAGTGTGCCACGCTTTGTTTCCTCACAAGTGCGTGCTTTTTTTTGTCTTTTTAAAAATCTCTAATTTGTCTACTTTTATTTTTCACTGAGGATACCTATCTCTACTACTGTGACATATATGTCGTTTATTAGTGTGACATATATGTCGTTTATTAGTGTGACATATATGTCGTTTATTAGTGTGACATATATGTCGTTTACTAGTGTGACATATATGTCGTTTATTAGTGTGACATATATGTCGTTTATTAGTGTGACATATATGTCGTTTATTAGTGTGACATATATGTCGTTTATTAGTATGACATATATGTAGTTTATTAGTGTGACATATAT
This sequence comes from Megaustenia siamemsis, assembly GCA_032433765.1. NCBI lineage: Eukaryota > Metazoa > Mollusca > Gastropoda > Stylommatophora > Ariophantidae > Megaustenia > Megaustenia siamemsis. The sequence continues at coordinate 138,228,505 of JAVIAB010000051.1, read as the reverse complement.
GTCGTTTACTAGTGTGACATATATGTCGTTTATTAGTGTGACATATATGTCGTTACTGGTGTGGCATATATGTCGTTTACAAGTGTGTACTATATGTCGTTTATTAGTGTGACATATATGTCGTTTACTAGTGTGGCATATATGTCGTTTACTAGTATGGCATATATGTCGTTTATTGGTGTGACATATATGTCGTTTACTAGTGTGACATATATGTCGTTTATTAGTGTGACATATATGTCGTTTACTAGTGTGGAATATATGTCTTTTGTTAGTGTGACATTTATGTCGTTTACCTTGTGGCATATATGTCGTTTATTAGTGTGAAATATTTGTCGTTTACTAGTGTGAAATATATATGTCATTTATTAGTGTGACATATATGTCGTTTACTAGTGTGAATTATATGTCGTTTATTAGTGTGACATATATGTCATCTACTAGTGTGACATATATGTCGTCTACTATTGTGACACCTATGTCGTCTACTAGTGTGACATATATGTCGTTTACTAGTGTGAATTATATGTCGTTTATTAGTGTGACATATATGTCATCTACTAGTGTGACATATATGTCGTCTACTATTGTGACATATAGGTCGTCTACTAGTGTGACATATATGCTGTCTATTATTGTGACATATATGCCGTCTACTAGTATGACATATATGCTGTCTATTATTGTGACATATATGTCGTCTACTAGTATGACATAAATGCTGTCTATTATTGTGACATATATGTCGTCTACTAGTATGACATATATGCTGTCTACTAGTATAACATATATGTCGCCACGTGTTTGTTTCTCTGTTAAGTCCCGTCTCCACGTGAAAGATGTCGTTTGACCCTGTACAGCTAAAACATTCTGAACCGCCAAATCGTATATCCTTTATTGTTACTCTTCATCTGAATCGTCGCTACCCTTTCCTCTACCTTTGTCTTGCTATCAGTTATAGTCCTCGTCGTTATACAGTGCCTCTGGGCGTATTATAAAAAAAAGGAAATGTTCGATAAAGGCAAAGGTTAAGCCAAAGCGAGTAAACTAAATAAAAGTGATACATTCCAGCATCACAGTAGAGATAATGAAACCTGTTCAGACAAGAAGTATCGATAGATTGGCTGTCAGTCTGAATACTTCTAGTTCCCTCTAGCCTGCCTCAGTGACTATAATCTGTAATGAGACCTTGGCGTCTCACTTACATCATTTTCACAAATTTTCTCAACTTTCTAGGGGCTATACACAGCATTATTTTTACTGGAAGATCATATAGCGTTTGATAAGAACAAACTGTTTTCTTTTTGTAATAAATTCACTAGCATGATATAGTGCAGTGGTGGCCAACTTAAGATTGACTGAGGGCTGGAATATACCCAATGCCTGAACCAGAGGGCAAAGCTTAAGAGTTTCATTAAAAATTACATTGGGTTTTGAGTTATTTGCGGGTCATCATCATTGCACTCTGAATATGTCCGTGGGTGTTCAGATCCCTTCCTCAGCTAGTCTCGCAGAATACAGTGATTGGCGACTCCAGTTCTATGTTGGTTGTTAAGTTTTGTGACCCAAAATGGTGGTGTCTTTTCGCCGATTCGTTAGCAAGGAAGTGTGATTTCATTTATGTGTGCTTCTAAATGAAGTTAAAAAAAAAAAGAAAAAAGCCCAGACCGTATCCACGTGCCGAAGAGCTGATTGACTGGGGTTGGCTAGTCTATAATGTGGAAACGCGTTCTGAATCGTGCGACTGAGTGCACGTGAGTCTAGACCATCCACAGTATCGACCTTTCAGTGACAAAATTAACAATAACGACAGGAAAAAATTACATGAAGTGATTTAGTCATATATAAATAATGCTTGCACTTTGACGACATATTTTATCATTTGTAACAAGATAATTAGTTATTTATTTTAAATTACCGTTATATTATTTTTTAACCGACTGGAACTTTGTTATTATTTATAGTTATTGAATATAGTTGTTTCTTTGGAAACTTCACGAGCCAAGAAAAATAGGCTGGTGGGCCGGATCTGGCACGTGGGCCACTGGTGGTTAGAGAACTGGACTACTAAGTACAGGCTGTCAGGTTCGATCCTGTATGATGGCTTCCAGGTTCGCCAGCCTGACATGGTTATGGGATTTTTTTTTTTTCTGGGAAAGAAAAGTGGTACGGTAGTAATACCGACACATTACCCCAAAAATAATGCCCGGAAGGTCTTTAAAAATGTGGGCACTGACACCTTAATCCTTTTTGCTCTCTCATTTGTAAGTTGCTTTTGAAAAGAAAGGCCCAAGGCGACCTCAGCTTGATGAAACAGTTGGTGTTTTGTCACGTATGTTTGATTTCACAGCTGTTGGTTTTCATCTCAAAGTGGCACGTTAGTTCTAACCTTCAAGAATGTTGCATCGTCTATGGATGAAGAAGTCCTTAGCTGAGCCTAGTACATTCTACTCATTCCTAACTTGGATATTTTATTATATCCATGGTTTTAAATTATGACATCACACGCAAAACGTAAAGCTTTCTAGCTAAAGTCAATATTTATATCTGAATTATATTTTTGTAGATACCGTTCATAGCTGAAAGATATACAAAAACAAAAAATTACAAATTTAAGAGTTTCAGGAGATGCAAATTTCAATTCTTATCAACAAAACATTTTTAATTTCGAGATGCAAATTATTCTAATAATTTAAAATGCATTATAGAAGTAATTTACGTATTTTATCTTCCTGGAAATACATAAAGGAATAACACAACTAAAGTATCAATGACAAAAATCCGTGTATAAAGCAATTTTCAATCTATTCTTAATATCTTCAAGATGTATCCAGTACTAAACTAAAGCATTTGAGGTTCTGCGTGTCTGTGCTCATTCTCAATAAAAGTCTGCGAGTCATGTACCAATTTTTGTAGCTTTTTATCTGTTGTAGATTATCAGTCAATTATAGTGTAACCAACGCGGAGGAGCAATCTCACTCTCATCTAATTCAGACTCATTGCAGTTTTGAGCGGACTCTGGCTATCAATTGAACAGATCCCTTCGCAAAAACACATTTTGACTTTTAGAAAAAAATTGTTATGTCGAATATTTTAGGTTCGATCTAGAAAGACAAGCGTACCAGCTATTTCAATGAACCCTTCATGGATACATTTGTCGGCTTACAATTTGACTGAACCCATTGATAAATTAGAGAACATCCATTTCAATGAATTCTTTGATAAATTAAAGAGCTTCCATTTCAATGAATTCTTTGATAAATTAAAGAGCCTCCATTTCAATGAATTCTTTGATAAATTAAAGAGCTTCCATTTCAATGAATTCTTTGATAAATTAAAGAGCTTCCATTTCAATGAATTCTTTGATAACTTAAAGAGCTTCCATTTCAATGAATTAATGTTAAGGCGGTCCTATTATATGGCTGTGAAACATGGAGAACAACAAAATTGACAATCACGAAGATACAGTCTTACATTAATGGATGTTTACGCAGAATAAAAGGATGAAAATGGCAGGACAAAATCACTAACATAGAATTATGGAAATGTACCAGTCAAACACCAGTGGATAAAGAGATACAGCGAAGACGATGGCGCTGGATAGGACACACACTACGGAAGCCAACTGAGAGTATTACTCAACATGCCCTTTTTTGGAATCCCCAGGGGAAAAGACAAAGAGGAAGACCAAGGAATTCTTGGAGAAGACAGATAGAAGCAGAGATGAAGATGATGGGGAAGACATGGAATAATCTTAAAAGAATGGCAAAAAACAGAACGACTTGGAAAATGTTTGTTGAAGACCTATGCTCCACTGGGAGCTAAAAAGGTAGAGGAGGAGGATTTCAATGAATTCTTTGATAAATTAAAGAGCTTCCATTTCAATGAATTCTTTGATAAATTAAAGAGCTTCCATTTCAATGAATTCTTTGATAAATTAAAGAGCTTCCATTTCAATGAATTCTTTGATAAATTAAAGAGCTTCCATTTCAATGAATTCTTTGATAAATTTAAGAGCTTTGGCTTGAATGAACCCTTCGACAAATTAATGAGCTTCGATTATAGTGAACCCTTTGATAAATGTCATACCAAGAGGGAAGAAAACCATATGCGCAAAAATGCGATTACAAACATCGCAGACTGCTTTGATTCAAAAGCGCTGAATGCGACTATACTGTCCACCACATTTGTGCGCAAAAACAATTAATTCTGCTCGTCTTTTGTGCATCAGCCATCCGACTAGCGCGCGGGAGCTACCGACAAAACGAGATGACTACCAATCTAACGCCAGCTGTACAAACACATTACGATGAGAAACAATTATGTTGTATAACAAACGCGAATAATGGACGGCAATTAGATCAATTGAAGCACTCACTATAAAAAAAAGACAACTGTAACCCTTTCGGTTAGTCCTTTTTCCTTTCTTATTTTTCGTTTTCTACTTGTATCCCATATTTTCTTTCCCTCTATATATGTACCTACACATCATTTTTAGTGTAATAAAACTTTCTATTCTAACATCTTCATCCATCATTTAACATATATCTTTTTCCATCATTTAACATCTGTCTTCTTCCATTATTTAACATCTGTCTTCTTCCATTATTTAACATCTATCTATCTTCTTCCATTGTTTAACATCTATCTTCTTCCATTATTAATAACTACCTTCGTCCATTATTTGATATTTTTCTTCTTCCATTATTTAACATCGGTCCTCTTCTCCATCATTTAACATCTATCTTCTTCCATTATTTAACATTTGTCCTCTTCCATTATTTAACATCTATCTTCTTCCATCATTTATCAGCAGTAGTAGAAAACCAGTGAACGTTATCCAATAGTACAGCCACATTTCTACATAACAAGTGTCTGATCATGTTGTCTGAACGGTGCTGCACATTTGTTTTATTCAACGTTCGGCTGGAATGGTGCTGCATATATTTTTTGGTCGGCGTTCGGATGGTTCCGGCGAGCCGAGCGGTTTAAGAGCCATACTGAAAACAGCATCTCCCAAACTCATTAACATTTTGTGCGAGTGTTGTCATAACATATTAAAAGGTAATGTTAGACTCACTCAGCGACAGAAGTGCGAGCTACGTCGACACAAGAACAAGTTGAGACTTCTCACTAAAAAGAAACCGACTCTTAAGCGACGGAAAGAGATTCTACAAAAACTGGTGGGTTCATAAGTGCTTTGATCCGACCCTTATTAAGTGTTCTCGGCGCAGTACTAGGTACGTAACAATGGCAAAAAAATGATTTTGAATTATTTTGATTGCTCAAGGATCTGAAACTGACTACTATCACCTATATCCCACCCCAGGCGATCAATGACAACTTGAGAGATTTAGATGATAAAATGCAACGTATCCTAGTCCGCCTTGATCTAGCACCCGTTGATAAGGCCAGAGTGTACCAACGTGCTGTGCATCAGTATTTAACTAGATTAGCACAGTATAAACGACGGTCATTGGGCTCGGTCGATCTTATTCAACACAACACATCAACAGAAAAAAACACATTCGCCACCACCATCACTCGAGGTACCACCAGAGCAGACCAAGACACCAGCAGCGGAAACCCCAAAGATAGGTAATGAAAACACTCGGCAGGTAACCACGTATGGTTGGTTGGTTGGTTCCGTTCGCCCGATTACTAAAGTATTCTAGAGTATCGTGGTAGACTAGAATATTAGTATTCGTAATCCGCCCTTACAAGAACGTAGAGGACGTGTCTGCGTTGTGTTGTGGTTTGCAGTATAACTGTTATATTTGCGCCTTTCGGCCCAACACATCCTACTTCAGCACGACTTTTTGAGTACCGGGTTGTCTTCACTCTTCGATCCCTGCACGCTTGGCCAGACTAGACGGGTTAGTCTGTTTGTTACTGGAGGCACGACGGAGAGGTGGAGCAAGGTCTGGATGGTTTTGGTTCACTGATCCTGGCGCAAGCCATCAGCCGTGGGTAGCTGACAACTTCCAGCTCTGGTGCTGGGAGGCGCACCTTCGCCTCCATAACCACGTATAAACTGAGACCTAAAAAAAGAAAGAGCGGAATCCCAACACCAAAATGGCAACGGTGGAGAAAATATTGAGACGTCATTACTTTGACCCTAGTCGTCCAGGGGCATATAGTGGTGCAACGGTCCTGCAACGTAACACCAAACTTGCACTTAAAGAGATCAATCGATGGGTGAGTCATCAGGATGCCTATACCATGCATAAACCAATTCGTAACGAGCGGACCCCAAAAGCAATATCAGGTAGACCTAATTGATTTGAGACATTTGAAAAAACACAACGACGGGTATTCCTATTTGGTTTCTTGCGTGGACGTTTTCAGTAAATTCGCGTGGTCTGTATCGATACGAACCAAAACGGGGAAATCCTTAGTGGAAGCCGTGGGTAAGATATTTCTTTATGGGAAACCCACACGTTTTCAAACGGATAAATTTCAGAGTTTCTGAACAGAACATTTCAGAAATTCCTCGCTGACAACAACGTTCACTTTTTCACTACACAGAACGAAGATATTAAGGCCGCCGTGGTGGAACGCTTTAATATGACTCTGAAACAACGGATGTGGCAATATTTAACGAAATCCAATCAACTGTCCTATGTCCGAGTCCTACCCGTCCTACTTCGAAGTTATAACCATTCGTATCACCGAAGTATAAAAATGGCACCGGTCGACGTCAGCACAGACAATCAAGAACAGGTATGGAACACGTTGTATAGTAACAAACGCAGCTTTAAATTTGAAAGACCCCTGTATAAGGTCGGTGATCGAGTTAGACTGGTCCCGGGCAGAGCCAATTTGTAAAAGGGGTATGCCCCGGCTCGGACGGTGGAACTATTTTCCATCAGTCAAGCAAATGAAACAAGTCCCGTTACATATGTGTTGAAAGACGATAAGGGCGATGAGATAGAGGAGTCATTCTACACACCAGAAATCCAAAAAGTTGGAGACAAGCACGAGTACAGAATCGAGAGTATCATAACCAAGCGTCGCACATCATTTGGCCAAAAAGAGTGTTTAGTCAAGTGGTTTGGGTACGATTCCTCATTCAACAGTTGGATACCGACCAAGGACATTGTCAGATACAAAAACTAGAGATGAGAGAAGAAGAAGAAGAAGGAGGAGAAGAAGAAGAAGAAGAAGAAGAAGAAATAGGGGAAACTTTCGTAGATACTGTTTTGCGAGCCGTAAACTCGGGAGTGAGGAGAGAGCGAACCATGCTATGGTCGGTGTTTGGGAAACTATCCCCCCACTTAGAGCTTGTCTTTATTAGTCAAGTGGTAGTTATATATGTCAATGTCGCCGTCTCGCTGTTCAATCTGACCACCGAAAAGCCAGACGCAAAGTACTGAAAACTATGATAGCCCTACTGAGCAGCTGTTTGGGTTACATGCTACCGAATCCAAAGTTGGAGAGGAGACGCTGAAACAAGTATGATGAGTTTTTATGTCACCCTACCCAGCAATGCATCTATGGGGATTTTTAAGGATAATAACCCCGGCCACTTTTTCGTTAAACTCCCCCAGAACATTGACATTTCGACGCAGTATGAGAACGCGCTGGTGGTGATACAGTTTCCGCTCAATTTTTTCAATCTAATAGAGGGTGATGTTTGGATTCGTTACGAACCTCCCGCTAACAATGAAATTTCCGGCGTTAGATCTCACTTCAGCGTGACCCTGGCACCGGGTTTATACAAGATACAAGATGCTTTCATCGGCGCGTTGAATGCGTTGATCATAAAAAAGGAGAAGAAGGCGACCACGGGTATAAAAGCGGCAAAAATGAGATTTCTTTACGCAAACGAGATGAATAAAGCCATCCTGAAACTCTACGACAAAGGGGTCAGCGTTACCATAAGCGACACTGAAAAACATATTAGCCTTCCCCACGACCTGCATAACAGACACAGCTCCCGATATCTACAGCGTGGGCGCAATGGACTTGGAAAGTGTTGCGAAAAATGTCTACGTCTTCTGCGATCTCGTTTGACCCAGACCGGTCGGGGATGTGATGGTACCTCTCCTCAGGAGCGTGCCTGTTCTCAACAGAAATCACAATGTGGTGTGTCAGATGTACGATAAGCCTCACTACGTCCCCCAGATGAAATTTTCCTTCGACATCGTGGAAATCCTTTTAGCCAACGAACATGGAAAAACCATCCCATTCACCAGCCGGTGCATGTCGATGTCGGTGATAACGGTGCACTTTCGAGTGAAGAAAGATCTCGATCTGGTATAATGGTGAGACACACACCCCTTCATCACGATGTTAAGTTATACGAAGACTTTTACTTCTGTCAGGCGGGTGATGGAATACTCGTGTTTATAGGAGGTTGAAATCAGAGCGGTCGAGGAATCGGTAGTTTCTTTTTGGGGAATCGGGAGGGCTATTTTACCCTGGTTAAAACAGGGGGTAAAGCCTTGCTCAGAGAAGGATTGAGGACAAGTCTGCAGGCCTCACAGGACGCATTAGCCGAGAAAAATGTCGGTGAAGCTTTCAAAGAACGAGCTAAGGAGGCCGGTCAGTGGTTGATACACGGGGCCGTAGACCACCTGAGTGGTAACAACCAATCAGGAAATGGTTTACGACGACGACAAAGCTGAATGCGAGTTATGAAGTTACCTCCACCCTGAGAACCCGTTACGAAGAGGACAAAACCAACAGCTAGACAGTTCCCCCTTCATTCGGCGCACAAGACGAAGACGAGGGTGTCGGTGGCAAGGGATATTTCCGATGAATAATGTCTCTGAGTCACCCCAAGTCGTGTTAATGTCTTCACTCTGGTTTGGATTTATTTAGCGTTTCACCCACACAGACATATCTAGACTGGCCACATTATTGAAATTCGTCCGATCGCAGCCTTATCGCATGGCACACCCATCGAGTTTTTCATTTCTGGAAACAGCGATGAGTATCTATATCTTTTCAACACGTTTTTGCATCTGCGGGTCATGGTCACCCTCCCCAACTGGGATAGTGTACCATCGAATGCTGAGGTAGTGCCAGTCAACAATTATCTTCACAGTCTATTTTCACAAGTCGACGTATCTCTAAACGACACGTTGGTTACACCATCGGAGAATACCTATCCTTTTAGAGCAGTGTTTGAGGCTACGCTAAACTACGGGGAGGATGTGAAAACGGGATACTAGACTGCCGCTATGTTCTACAAAGACATAGACAAAGACACAGACAAAGACACAGCGGGCCACCACGATAATATGAAAGATAATGAGGGATTTAAAACACGGCGCAATTTGACTTCGGATAGTAAAGAGGTTGAAATGATGGGTCGTTAGCACTCTGACCTCTTTGCGCAGGATCGTTACATGTTAAACAGAGTCGATGTAAAGATCAAACTCACGCCCTCTGAGGATGTGTTCAACATCATTGCTCATGATATGTTTGTGGGTTATAAGAGTGTCATCACCTACGCCGTGCTCGTGTTTAGGAAAGCTAAGCTAAACCCCGCGATTTTTCTGGCCCACGAAACGACTCTTTTATACGGGAATGCTCAGTACCCGATCAAGAGGGTTATCATCAAAACATTTTCCATCGCTAGCGGGATGTTCTCCCACAGTCAAGAAAATGTATTTTTGTCTCAAACACCAACCCGTATAGTGATAGGTCTGATTACCGCTAGTGCCTTTAATGGTGTTTATACCGCTAACCCGTTCAATTTACAACACTTTGGTTTGACTTATATGAACCTGATGGTCGACGGGAGATGTATTTCCGGAAAACCTCTAACTATGGACTTTGAACGAAATCAATACGCGAGAGCCTTCTTTAGTACAAATCTGGCCATGGGTTTGATTGATAAAGACGCTGGGAATAACATTGATTATCGAGAGTTCAAGGAAGAAGTTTGTCTATTTGGTTTTGACCTCCCCTCCAGCCTACTAGACGGGTTCTACCTTAAGCTAGCCACAAGCGGGCCCTTGTCGGTAGAGCTCAAATTCGTCGCTCCAACAACTACTCCCCTACAAGTTATCGTCTACGCTGAGTTTGACTCAGTACTCGAGGTGTCAAAAACACGGCAGGTTCTAACAGACTCCGCCGTTTGAGAGAAAGAAAATGAACACGGGGGAGATTTACAACCTTTTGATGTCGGATATTTTTGTTCGACGTTGTTCATTTGTTAGTGTCCTTCCACGAAACCACTTACCGCCCAGCATCGACCCAACCACGACTGCAGCCTTTGTCATAAACACCGACCCTGCCCATAAACCTGGTGAGCATTGGGTGGCCCTCTTTTACAACGGTCTCGGAGAATGTGTGTATTAAGATTCCTACGGTTTACTTCACGGACACCTGGATATTTTAAACTTTATTGAGCGGAATTCACACGTTCCATTCGTCAACAACCCACGGGTGTTGCAAGATTTGTTTAGCAACACGTGTGGTCTATATTGTGTTTATTATATACTTTTTAAGTGTCGTGGTGCGAAGCTTAACAGAATTCTCATGCTTTTTCGTCGAGACAACACATTAACGACCGTATCATTTATCGTTTGCTCAACTCGTGGATGTTTCCGCTTCGGGGGCCCATGTATGCCAAAATTCATCAAGCGGATAGTAGCGTATATTTTTTTATAGACATTTAACACAAACAAACGGTACCACGAAAACAGGAAGCAGGAAGCCCAGACGCGTTTAAAATGAATAAATTCATCAACCGGACAGTAATATATTTTCAAATATCTGTTCTCTGCTGTATTAATAAAAAAAAAGCTGTGAAATTAAATATAGAAAGTATTTGTTTTATTTGACTTGATTTAACTTGAATGTGAAAAGAGAGAGAGAGAGAGAGAGAGAGAGAGAGAGAGAGAGAGACAGAGAGACAGAGACAGAGAGCGAGAAAGTATGTGGGTGGTCATGGTGATGATGATGAGACGAACAATCAAAAGGGAAAACACCCCTTTTTCCATTTTTAGAATCACACAACCAGCACGTTACTTAAATTTCCACACCTGGTCTTATGGTCACCTGATATCAGCACACAGATACCTTAAGGGATAATACTCAACCACACTTACACCCGAGATAGCCACTGAATCAGGTACTCCTTTCCTCAAAATATAAACACATGACACACAACATATTCACCCCTGCAATACCGCTTTCCCCAAGTTTTAGAACCGCGACACGCTAATAGATTTCTCCCTCTCTCTCTCTCTCTCTGCGATTAGGACTGAATCAGAGTAGGATTCCAGACTCTCACATGATGTCAGCTGTCAGGTTAAGTGTGTTGATCGCCCCCACAGACAGAACATCACAATTAGAGTCTGCGAGATCAACTCTGATTGAACACCCGTTAAAACGTTGCACTGTGTTCTGCGCCAGTGGCCCAGTGCATCCGATTTCAGCCAGCATTTTATTCAGGTTTGCGTTCCTTAGCCTTTGATTGTCCCCAATCTTCCTGCAAGGCAGCAGATTATTTTTTCTGTAGGGGGATTCTGCCTTTAGATGGTCGGCCCTCCCAGGTTTACGAGCACCATCTGCCCGAGTCACTAGAGGTGACTAACACAGACATACACATACAAAGATATGAGATGTGACCAACACAGTCATGCACACAGCGATACGAGGCATGACTAACACTGACACACATCAAGATATATGACACATGACTGACATAAACATGCACATAAAGATATGAGATATGACTGACATAGACATGCACACACAAAGATATGACACATGCCTAACATAGACATGCACACAAAGATATGAGATATGACCAACATAGACATGCACACACAAAGATATGAGATATGACTAACATAAACATGCACACAAAGATATGACACATGACTAACACAGATACACACTAAGATATGAGCTATGACTAAACACATACAAACATAAAGATATGAGACATGATTAACACGGACACACCAAGATATGAGATATGACTGACATGACACACGCCAAGATATGAGCCATGGCCAGCACACACACACACACACACACAAGCTAAGATATGAACCATGGCTAGCAAAAAACTCATCAAGATATGAGCCATGGCTTCACGGAAAAACACCAAGAAATGAACCATATCCAGCACAGAAACACATTAAGGTATCCATATGCTTGGATTTGTTGTAGTACTCTTCTTAACGTGGATATCATCGACATACGAGACGCAGGCCCCGATTAACTGTTCACAGGTTTCGTTCAAACAGTTGTTGGGAGATTTAAGAGTGCAGTCTGACCCGTAGAACGTTCCATTGCATGTACAGTTCCAAGTTGACTGTTCACAGGTGTCGTTGAAACAGTTGTCCGGACATTTGAGAGTGCAGTCTGATCCATAGTACGTTTCCTTGCACGTACAGTCTATACTTTCCGGGTCACATATGATGTTACAGCCATCAAAACACGTCCGTTTGCACTGTAGCCCAAAATTATCATCGGGACAAGTGTCACTACAGGTGTAGCCAGGACGTTTACATTTTAGGCATTTTCCGGATTTTTCCTCACATAAAGGACAGACACTAAGACAATACCCGGAGCAGTCATGTCCATAGATCCCATGTGAACAGTTGCCGTGACACGTATCGATGATGACGTTGTAGCCTTTGAAGCACACACTACACACTGCGCAAAACGACCAAGAATGCTCTTCCAGAGAATAGGTGTCTGTAAATGTTTGCACCTCACTCACCGTCATTGCACTGTCGGCCTGCGAAATGGTCGGTGAGAACTCAATCTTAATGTGTGCCATCGTCGCTTGTGTGGTAACTACAATAGTGTATACAGAAATGTTTGAGCATGATATATCATAATACTGGAACACTACACTGCCACTGTCAGAGAAAGCCTGTAGAGTGGCATTTTTTTTACCCGAATCATAGTGCTAGCTCGATGATACATTCGAATGGTGTGATTCTTCTGGGGCGTTACATAGTTCAGATACCAGTAAACATAATTGGTTCCACTTCTCAATTGTGTGTGTGTGTGTGCAGTCATTGTCATAGAGATTAGTCTTTGTTTTGCTATTAACCGCGGCCTCTGGCCCACATCCGTCTTCTGTATAACAAGCATAAAAGTGTTACGGTCTGGTTTGTGTTCTGTTTGAGAGCCACATTCCGACCCCCGCCAATGTAGATGGAGCAGATATTTGCAACTATCGCCCCTTCAATCCGTAACTTGTTGATTAGACCAGCCCCAGAGCAAAAGACATCAATCTCGTGCTAACTAACTACAAACCGTGATTCATTGTTACATGAGGCAGAACCATTTAGTTTTACCGTGAAACTGTCCGGATAAGTTAAGTCATTCACATAAATCCTAAACCAGGAGAAGGGCAAAGATTGATTGAGAGTTGCCTCAACTGATGTAGAATCTGTGTCCGGATTACATGTGGTCTCGTTGTTATCAAACAGGAAAGTAGGTTCAGATTTTTGGGCGTATTTGTAAACGGGATTCAAGTACTGACACTGGGGTCCGAAATATTCGTGCTGACAGCTGTCATTGTTAGGGCATGTCCCTGTAGTTTTGTCACAAACTGAGTCATTATAGCAGTGACATTGTAACGTACAATTTGCCCCAAACCAACCGTCTGCACAAATTAGGTCATTAACTTCCAAGGTCGCGAAGGAAGCCAGCAGAATAAAGACTTGATCTACAGCGGTGGTTAACGAACTGTGGACAAACATTTATTATCAAACCCGTGGTTACATTTCTAAAAATCTGCCAACTCGCTGTGATAACAGATAGCATGATGTTCAAAGTCAACATTGTTTAAACCATGGCTCGGACGCGGACAAGCGTCCATCTTTGTGCGTCTGATGACGTCATCTTCTAATAATAGATTTGAAAAGTAAACATTCACCTTATACCACGTCGCCATCACCCCGGTGGTCAGTGAACCCAATCATATACGCGTTACTTGTCATGTGTTCAGCTGACAGAGATCTACGATGTAAGTTCCGGCCAGTTCATAACCCAGTCTCATACGGGCGGGCTGCATGTTTTATTTAAGAGTAACACTTTAAAACTCTCACTTTTATTATTTCGCTAGAGATCGAAAGTTGTGGATGATCACTCTACACCAACCTGTACTTGATGATGCTGATGAGGGTATGCTGAGGCATAATGTCTCTGTGATACAGGTTAAAGGAGGTATTTTATATAATTATTTATTCAAACACGTGTTACAGTGAAGGACTAACACTAAAAACCTATAAAGAATAAAGTGAGGAGAGATAACATGCGTCAGCATGTTTCCCTTTTTTTGAACACACGCTTTAATTGTTCCTAGTTCCCCTCTAACAAGCTCACCGCTACAGCATTGAAAATCCATAACAATAGGATAATCACGATCCCTAACAATGCCAACGGAAAATCACGAGTGTTTACATCACGAGACGCCCAGCAAGCACTTGGCCATCCGTGTTCAGCCGAGTGAGCGTTTATATCACGAGACGCCCGCACCTGGCCAGTTCAGCCGAGCCAACACCTGGCAGCCGAGCAAGCACCTGGCCACTTCAGCCGAACCAGCGCGGATCACCGGGTCACAGGTCAGCGGCCGGGACCATCCGAACGCCGAACAAAAAATATGTGCAGCACCATTTCAGCCGAACGCCGAACAAAACAAATGTGGAGCACCATTCAGACAGCATGTTAGATACACTTGTTATGTAGCAATGTGGCTGCACTGTTGGCTAACATATAACGGTTTTCTTTACTACTATCATCTACAAAAGCAATCAACATTTTTCGGGCACATCATGAGAAGAGGAAAGTTGGAATACTTGGTTACAACTGGCAAAATAAAAGGAAAGAGAGATCGCGGACGACAAAGAGAGAAAATATTGGATAGCTTGGTGTCATGGCTTGGAAAACAGTCAACAACAGAACTGATACGATGCACTGTAGATAGAAAATTGTGGAGGGACATGATCGCCTACGCCAACCGGAAGGGTACATGATGATCATCATCATCATCTACACATTCTCATTTTCTTTCATTTTGCATTTGTGTGTGGGTGTATATATGTGTGTTTGTATGTGCGTGTATGCAAATTCATACTAATAGATGACATATTTCCACACGCACCACAACCACAACTTTCTGGATCTCCTATCACAATGTGATGTATCGTATTGTATCCACATGCACCCAAGACCGACACATGATACTAATGTTGCTACACATAAGAAATCAATGTACCGTCCTCCAAACATGAACTTGCAAACTCTGGTTGAATCAATACTTCACTCCAACCATTGACCTCGGTGCAGAAAGTGCCCCCATCCTTTCCCATTTTTGGAACACACGATATTACTTGAATGTCTGTTCAAGACAAAGAAAGACAACCCCTACTCCAAGTACAGCCGTTGACATCAGCAACACTCTACATGGGACATTACCCTTGCTGTGGACATTACCTGAGGCCCAATGCATATTACAACTTCTACAAAATGTTGTTGCTGCAAAAGAGTGAATAATTCGCATCACCCAATAACTAGATGTATATAGATGAACACAAGCACACACATATGCAAATATAATACATGATGATGTCGCCATCGCGTTCCATAATTCTCGGGGTCGCTAGTTCAACATTGATGTATGACACCACTTGCCTTGCTCCTCACTCTTTATTTCCGATAATTCGTTATCAAATGACGAAGTCAAGGTCTGTCCATTCTCTGATTTTGTTCTCTCAAACCTTCTTCTATCTTCCATAATTTCGCAGCACATTCATTTTTCTGTACAAGATTGTATTACTCGACGTAAATCATCAATGTAATGCCATGTGATTTGTGCTTTTTTATGGTGGTTCTGGAAGTAAAAGTAAAATACAAGACTTGAATCGGCGTGTCACTTCAAGAATAGAAACTCACCATTCGAGGCGGCATTCCTCACCTTCCCAGAGTACTACCCTGGTACCCAATTCTACCAACGGCTCGATCGACCGCGGAAGTATTTTTTTTTTTTTAAATCACTAGTACAATTCACACTGCTTCCCCCGGGAATTGAACACGGGTTTTCCTCGACCGTCGGTAGCCCAATCGGGTGGCTTTCTCAACTTAGTTACCGAGGCCCCCTTGTTCTGGAAGTCTTCCTTGGAAAGTCATGATGTTTGACTTTATTTTATAAGCTCATCATTTGTGACGTTTTTTTTTTTTTTTCAGGTAAGTGTCGCTACCGGGGCTCTAACTACGGTCAGTGGAAATAAGAGTCACTCTCACCTGCTGTACATCTCGTAAGTGGCGATACAAGTGTTTGGAGACAAGGTCTTTGCCGGTACGCAGACACGCCCACTTAACGTCCTTTTAAGGACGGATGATAAAGAGGTACACTCCTTTAGTCATCGGGCGAACGCAAGCAAGCATACTGGAGAACGTGCCGAGTCAGCGACCTGATCGCTATGGATTTATCCACTGTGCAATGCAGATCTGTCAACTAAAGAAAACGAGAAAATGTTCGTGTCAGTGTTAACTGTCGGATCGCTCATCGAAGAACGGTCCATAAGCGTTCAGATCTCCTCCCCATCAAGACCCACATGGTAAAACGATATATTTGTTCCACTTCACAAGTCTACCTTCGATCTCCTCATAGCTCTATTGGGCAACATCCCTCTTGACTAACATAAAAATCCAGTAGTCGCACCAGGGCTGAACACGAACAAAATTCACGAACAAAAGATCTATCATTTCTCCCTTCTATAAGAGCGAACGGTCGGTTTAAGGATATAAAAGCGTTCATTATGATGACGTAGCACACACAATAGTGGACGAGCCCACAACGTCCGATTAACTCCAAAGAATGCAGCCAAAACGCACGAAACACTGTGGCGATTGCACATAATTCCCAAAGTGGTACCTTCGATTAACTTGCAATAACAATCCATATTAAGTGAGTCATTGGAGCAGAAAAAAAGCAATAACGGTTATTTAACAGCTCTCAATGTCATGACATAAACCGCATCTCGACTTCACGACGGGGGAAAGTCGCATTTACTAAACTTGAATTGTCAGAGGATCTCTGCCAGACGCACAGACTCAGTAGCACCGACGCCAATCCGTTAAGTGGAATATCCAGTTAACTCTAAAGTAGCGAAATAAATTGGAGAGCCGAAATCAATCAGTCTCCAAGTACAAATCCTGCAGCTGTCGATGGGACATAAACTCAATTATACCATCTCGGAACCGGAGTTTTCACCAAAAAATAAATAAATACAAATAAAAAACGTGTTAAACTAAGTAACTGATATAAAGTATACAGTTACCTTCTGTTTAGGGTGAGGGGTGGAGGAAAGAGTATGAATATGAAGAGTACATTTCGGTATAATCTCGTTTCAATTATGTTTACTAATGAGGTTTGCGATACGACGCATTAAAGACCAAGTGGAGTCACCGGTTAATGAATGAGTCAAGGTTTTTAATTTCACCTGTTTGAAGAGGAAACAAAATACGTATCCGTAATGAGAATCACAACGATGTTCATCTACGTGACAAGCAACATATTTAATTTTCTCTGACACCAGCTCTCTACGTAAACACGCCATATTCCATTAATCAAGTGTCCCACGCATTCATATTAAATACGGAATTAATTTGCCCGGAACTTGTAGCATGACTCAAGAATTAAAAACACGAACAAAAAAACAAAAAAAAAAAAAAAAAAAAAGAACGCGAAATACGAGAAGAAACACGAACAAAAAACACGAAAAAAAGATTGTCCAGATTTTAAAGTGATCAAGCAAAGTAAGTGTAATTATGATAAAAGTAGTAGGTTGTAGTACACTTTTGTAGCATTAGAGCAGAGGTACAACCACTGAACCGAAAATGCTTTAAAGCTGAAAGAGTGCACCCGTTTGAAAGTGGTTTCGCCCCAGGAAAAAAAAAAAGAAGCTACATTTTCCCTTCCTCGCCTTGCTTGGTGTATAGTTAATATGCTCTTAGTGACCATATTTTTCCACGACCAACTGCACATTTTTACCTGATTTGGTCGGTACCACACCAGGCCGCCTTTATATATCAGACATAAATTATGGTACCATTTTTTCAGAGACTGAGTGAACCCTGTAGTCTTAAAAAAAAAATCCACAATTTCTAGGAATCACATCAGGACTCTTTCTACCACAAAGTGAGCACACTACCACTCAACCATCGAAGCTCCCCTCTGAAAATAACGTGAAATCAACAAGCACTACAACATAATCAGCTCAAACTATAGCGAAAACACCAACGTGAATAAAATGCTCACTGGACGACTTAAGCTGTTTTTATGGAGCTTCTATATACTTTCTGTAACCGGAAATCAACTCGTTCTCGACTATCTATGCTTGAGTGCGTTCCTTCTTGTCTCAAAATGGAACCTATTTTTGTCCAATCAAATTGTTCAATAAATTTTAGTAGACCCGGCTGCTCTTCTCACCCAAGTAACCACGAGGTCAACTCATCTGCCTAAAAAAGTAGCTATAATTGGCGATGTCTTTCACGCATGTGTACTCACGACTATAGCATAGGGTTGCGAGCACAACTCGGGAATAAATTGTGTATCTGTATTTTCCTACTAAGACAAGCATCTCCATTAGGACTGAATACTTGCGTTGCAGACAAACAGTTATAGTACGAAACAGCACGAATAGTAGTTTTGAGTGATTTAGACTGGAGACAAATAATAATAAATGAATATTATTATAGAGGGAAACGTGCGAGGTGATGTATCAGTTAATCATTTCATAGAAAGAGGTACTACAACACTGCGGAAAAAAATCACAAATAATCTGCAATAGAAAAAAAACTCAGCTACTTAAAAAAGAAGTAGCTATCAATGACGTTGTCTTTCACACAAGTGTACTCATGATTATAGCATAGGGTCACGAACACATGTGCACTCATGACTATAGCATAGGGTCACGAACACATGTGTACTCATGACTATAACATAGGGTCACGGACACAAGTGTACTCAAGACTATGGCATAGTGTCACGAACACAAGTGTACTCATGACTATAGCATAGGGTCACGAACACATGTGTACTCATGATTATAGCATAGGGTCACGAACACAACTCGGGAATAAATTGTGTATTTGTATTTTCCTTTTAATATAAATAGTTCCCTTCTATAATAATATTATCAATGCTATTTTTTTAGGCAGCTGAATTGGCCATGTGCTCTATCGTCTGAGTTCTCGTGGCAAGGCGCTGTGCCGAGGAGTGTAGGGGTTCGATCCTGCTTCGGACCATCTATTGTTCTTTGTTTTTTTTGTTGTTGTTGTTGATTATTTGTGGTTTTATTTTCCGATTATTGTAAACAGACCTCTTCCCTTGAAGTTATTTGCTAACTATGAGGCAATGTACTATATCGAACTTGTCGCCCATGCACAGGAAACATCAGTTTGTGTCAATGTAAATGTGACTAGAGAAAATAAACATAAAATTGTATTCAGCAGCAAAGCTAACAGAAAACCGAGACAATGATTCCATTGCATGTTTATTTTCTTTGTTTTCCGTGAATATCCACGAAGCTTCGCATAGTATTTCATATTTTTATATTTGATATCTGTGCTTTTATAAATATGACTGTGCAACTCCAGACATATAAATGTTAAAGTTTGCTAACTGAAATCCTCCAATGTTTGAATCTGTAGATCTATTTTGGATGATCAAATTAAATGTACGTCTGTCTCCCCCTCTCTGTGGCTATGTATATGTTTGTTGTGGCTGGTAGAATTAGTACTTATATCTGAACTGAAATTTTCAAAATTTATTTTCTGATTTACACACATCTTCAGTGAAGTATTTTTTAAAATCATCATTATCAAATTATCAATGCCTTTATTATCGTCATTATCAATGCCTTTATTATCATCATTATCAATGCCTTTATTATCATTATTATCAATGTCTTTATTATCATCATTATCAATGCCTTTGTTATCATTATTATCAATGCCTTTATTATCATCATTATCAATGCCTTTATTATCATCATTATCAGTGCCTTTATTATCATTATTATCAATGCCTTTATTATCATCATTATCAATGCCTTTATTATCATTATTATCAATGCCTTTATTATCATCATTATCAATGCCTTTATTATCATCATTATCAATGCCTTTATTATCATCATTATCAATGTCTTTATTATCATCATTATCAATGCCTTTATTATCATCATCAGCGCAATCATTACACTGTTGATTATTGTTTGAACTTATAAGACACCACCTCGAACACATCCATTGTTATTTTATTTTTCACGCTCGCCAGCTTTTTACCTCTAACGAAGTCCCTAGAATAGTACTAGGTACTGAGTTTTTTGTGTTAATCCGTTTTTTAATCCGTTTTTTAATCCGTTTTTAATCCGTTTTTTAATCCGTTTTTTAATCCGTTTTTTAATCCGTTTTTAATCCGTTTTTTAATCCGTTTTTTAATCCGTTTTTTCTTAGCAGCCGGCGTCTTGCCTGGAGACCAACCAGTCCTGCATTCATTGTTATTGAAACCTCGTCGACGTTTATTACAAATTATTACATCCTCACCATTAACTGTGCAGATTTGAACAACCGATCGTTGAAGACATCAGCACGCCGCACTAGTGCTTATACCCAACCACACAATCTAGGCCTACCCGATCAGCTCTTCCATTGTTATGGATTTCATCATCATCTAGACCATGCTTCAACCATCATCAAAACCATGTTTCAATCATAATCAAGTCCATGTTTCAAACATCATCAAGATTATGTTTCAATCATCATCAAGATCATGCTTCAATCATCATCAAAATCATGATTCAATCATCATCAAGAACATGCTTCAATCATCATCAAGACCATGCCTCAATCATCATCAACATGATTCAATCATCATCAAGTCCATGTTTCAATCATCATCAAGACCATGCTTCAATCACCATCAACAACATGCATCAATCATCATCAAGACCATGTCTCAATCATCATCAAGACCATGCTTCAATCATCATCAAGACCATGCTTCAATCATCATCAAGAACATGCTTCAATCATCATCAAGACCATGCAAACCATAACTAAAAATCACAACTGGTGCAGCCGGGATTTGAACCCATAACCTCTCTGTCTCGAGGCCGGCGTCTTGCCTGGAGACCAACCAGTCCTGCATCCATTGTTGTTGAAACCTTATCGACGTTTATTACAAATTGTTACATCCTCACCGATAACTGTGCATATTTTAACAACCGATCGTTGAAGACATCAGCACGCCGCACTAATGCTTATACCCCACCACATACTCTAGGCCTACCAATCAGTTCTTCCATTGCTATGGATTTCATCATCATCAAGACCATTATTCAATCATCATCAAGACCATGCTTCAATCATCATCAACAACATGATTCAATCATCATCACGACCATGCTTCAATCATAATCAAGAGCATGCTTTAATCATCAAGATCATGCTTCAATCATCATCAAGACCATGCTTCAATCATCATTAAGACCATGCTTCAATCATCATCAAGACCATGCTTCAATCATCATCAAGACCATGCTTCAATCATCATCACGATCATGCTTCAATCATTATCAAGAACGTGCTTTAATCATCATCAAGACCATGCCTCAATCATCATCAAGAACATGCTTCAATCATCATCAAGGTCATGCTTCAATCATCATCACGATCATGCTTCAATCATCATCAAGAACATGCGTCAATCATCATCAAGAACATGCTTCAATATATCATCAAAACCGTGCTTCAATTGTAATGAAGAACATGCTTCAATAATCATCAAAAACATGTTTCAATCATCATCAATAACATGCTTCAATTATCATCAAGAACATGCTTCAATCATCATCAAAACCATGTTTCAATCATCATCAATAACATGCTTCAATTATCATCAATAACATGCTTCAATCATCATCAAAAACATGCTTCAATCATCATCAAAACCATGTTTCAATCATAATAATCATTATATATTTTATTCACATTTTTCTTAATCATCTTCGATCCTTCTTTCTCTTATTTTTTTGCTTCCTCATCCTCCGTAATTTTCTTCGATAACGTCTCCTGGCAGGTTGTAGTACACATCCTCTTTTTGCCACGTTGCTCCAACACATCAATGTACAGGCTGGGCCAAAAACAAACCTAAGTTTGTTATTTCTGACGTCATCTACTCAGCGTGACCGCACCATAAGCAAAAAAAAAAAAAAATCACACACAAATTGTATTTCTGAAATAAGTAAGAAAATATGGTCTTCTTCTTCTACCTTTCAGCTCCATGTGGAGCATAGGTCTTCAATAAACACTTTCCTAGTCGTTCTGTTTCGTGCCATTCTTTTAAGATAATTCCATGTCTTCCCCATCATCTTCATCTTTGCATCTATCTGTCTATTCCTAGAATTCTTTGGTCATCCTCTTTGTCTTTTCCCCTGGGGATTAAAAAAAAAAAAACGGCCTGTTGTGTAATACTCTCAGTTGGCTTCCGCAGTGTGTGTCCTTTCACGCGCCATCGTCTTCGCTGCATTTCTTTATCCATTTGTATTTTACTGGTACATTTCCATAATTCTTTGTTAGTGAATTTGTCCTTCCATTTCCATCCTCTTATTCTGCGCAAGCATCGATTAATGATTGTTGTAAATAAATAAATAAAATAATTAAAGTAAATAAAACATAAAAGAGATTGTTGTGTGCTACGTCATCATAATGGTTCATCGTATATCCCTAGACCGGCCGTACGCTAATCTTACGGTCTGTTTGATGTGCGACGGGGATAATCTGACGACTAACTGTGTGTTTATATGTTCGAAATTGGGGTCAACAACGATGGCCTAACATCATCAAGCGCTATACATTAAAACAAAAATATGACGATCATCATTTTCAAGAGGACGTGAACTTCTGGTATGTGGAGGATAGTCGGCGGGAACAATTGAAGGCTATGCATGAAAAGTGTTCCTTGTTGCAGTTTCCTCATATTCAAAGTCCGGCTTGTTGCAGGAGCTACTGAGTTAAGTGCTCTGTGCACACCGTGAGCTGTGTGTGTCTCATCCGTTTTGATCCTGCTTCAATATCCCGCTTGTTTACTATGAATGATGATATCGTATGACAGGGAACAATTGGCTGTGTTCACTTTCTGCGCGGTTTCGCCTTATGTCTTTTGGCGTGTGCTGAGACTGCTACGCTGGGGACTACTGTTACCTTTCTTTATTTGGGAGATGAGATATTAATTCGGATGATTCCACTGGCACGGGCGGTTGAGCAATTATGGATTTTAATTCGTTTGCAGTGATACCGGGGCCTTCCATAACCAAATAATCAAATAACCAATTCATTAATGGAAGTCTGTATCTTCATGATTGTCATTTTTGTTGTTTTCCAGGTTTCACAGCCATATAAAATGACTGACTTAACATTGGAGTTGAAAATGTTTATTTTTGTATTTAACCTAATTTCTGTGGACTTCCATATGTTTCTCAGTGCAACAAAAGCTCCTCTTGCTTTTGATATCCTTATTTTTGTATCATTTTATGTTCCTCCCAAGAAAATGTGGTAGCCTGGAGTTAAAACAGCATAACCGCTCTTATTGGTAAGCAAAACTGACTTAGTACACGGGGGACCGGTTGGTCACAACAGAGAGGTTGTGGGTTCA
Source organism: Megaustenia siamemsis (assembly GCA_032433765.1). NCBI lineage: Eukaryota > Metazoa > Mollusca > Gastropoda > Stylommatophora > Ariophantidae > Megaustenia > Megaustenia siamemsis. The sequence continues at coordinate 138,204,855 of JAVIAB010000051.1, read as the reverse complement.
AATCCCGGCTGCACCAATTGGGATTTTTATTTATGATTTCTCTCTGCAGCAACCACCCCTGATTTCAGCAGCGAGGCCCGGCTTGAAACGTCAATTACTCATCGACGGGAAAAATATGAGTACCTCCGAAGACGGAACTATCTGTCTGTGTGGCGAGGGACCCCTGTGCACACGGCCAGGGGAAAAAGTAAAATTGAGTTCCTAGTCTCTAGGGACTTCGTCAGAGGTCAAAGCTGGTGAACGAGAAAAAAAAATTAGTACATTCTAGACATCTTTAAATGTGTAGCTATTTTTAGCACATAAGTAAGAAATTAAAGATCCACGTCACACCAAGTGGCGTCTAGGGAATATGGTGTTAGTGACATTTAAAATATATATATATCTTCGGCACATGATTTTTGGGGTAATGTGGTCGGTTCTACGCCAGTGCTTTACTTTACCAGAAAAAAAATCCGGTACCAATTAAAGGCTGGGTGAACCCGGAAGACGTCGATCAGGATTGATCTCTTGTCCTATGTAGTCCAGTTCACTAAGCACTGAGCTATCGCAGCTCCCAGTTTTAGCACATAGAGAAGAAAAAACACAGATGATTTTAAATACAGTAATTCAACACGTTGATTAAACACGCTCATTTCTTTGTTTCTCTGTCAACTTCTTCTCGTCCCACGCTTTGTTTCAAACTATTATAGCTTAATTAATTGTCATGTCTTTATCATTTATCTGACCATCCAGTTACTTTGTATCTCTCTTGTCTACCTTTGCTTTTACTAAATAATCAATTTAAATCTATCTTGTCAGCTGTCATTGTTCTGAACTTCTGAATGTCTATGATTCAAAACTCATACGATGGGAGCATTCATTTAAACTACTTCATTCATTTATTCTACTAAACAATCAAGTAACTAAAATCTAAATGACATAAGTAACAATCAGTAACAAACTATGGGGAACCGTTGAAGAAATGACACTCACCTCTACCGAATGCGATGTGTAAAAGAAGTTGGTCGATAAAGTGAAGAAGAAGAAAGATAATTCATAGCTCATTCATATTCTCTTGTATCTGTGGAAGCAAAGAGTGAAAGTCTGGCGCTGTCATTGCTTCTGTTAACATAATCGTAATTAAAGATTCTATCTATCTATCTATCTATCTATCTATCTATCTATCTATCTATCTATCTATCTATCTATCTATCTATCTATCTATCTATCTATCTATCTATCTATCTATCTATCTATCTATCTATCTATCTATCTATCTATCTATCTATCTATCTATCTATCTATCTATCTATCTATCTATCTATCTATCTATCTATCTATCTATCTATCTATCTATCTATCTATCTATCTATCTATCTATCTATCTATCTATCTATCTATCTATTGACCTTGCGAGCCGTAGCCGGCCCATAGGACGTTGACCAAGATACTCCTTCGCCTATGTGAACTTTTGTTCTAGCAGTTTTCAATTCTTTTAAATATATTTTATCAAATCTTCTATTTGTCTCTGTTCTGTGCAAGCAGCTCTATCTCATTGAGGGAGCCGATTTCTGCTGCTCTTGCCTCTCTCATCAATACTTTCTCAGTGTCTCTCTGGGTCTTCTTCTTTTTCTCTTACCTGTTGTTTCCCACATGAGGGCTTGCTTTGCTATTCGGTTATTATCTCTTCTCATCACATGTCCAACATATAACCATCGTCTTTTCTTTATTATTGAAGATATTAGTGGTTGTAATTAAAGATTGCAAGAACTTAATGGCGTCATATTCGCATTTGAAGGAATGTGCATGGCGATTTGTAAAATATAAGCTTAGTTGTACTCGACAATGATTTGTATGATCTGGATGAACCGATTACGCTACTACAGGTCGGCGACCAATAGCTCATGGATGTTGTCAGGATACTTGAACAAGATTCCATAGGTCGGCGACCAATAGCTCATGGATGTTGTCAGGATACTTGAACAAGACTCCATAGGTCGGCGACCAATAGCTCATGGATGTTGTCAGGATACTTGAACAAGACTCCATAGGTCGGCGACCAATAGCTCATGGATGTTGTCAGGATACTTGAACAAGACTCCATAGGTCGGCGACCAATAGTTCATGGATGTTGTCAGGATACTTGAACAAGACTCCACTTCCACGTACTGATCATAGAAACAAGCTGTCCGTCATATTCAAGCGAGAAGATCTTGTGCTCAGATCTTGGTGTTTATTTATTTAAACAATTTTATTCTCCCAACTATGATCGAGAAAGATCATCACAGTCAATCACCACACCATACAGGCCGATTGATAACAGCAGTAAAGTAAAGAAAAAAAGTGAAGAGCCCCGTCATGCCTAGTGGCGTATAGGAAATATGGTGTTAGTGACTATAACTTTTACAGACCTTCGGCACATGATTTCTGGGGTAATGTGGTCAGTATTACGCCCGTGCCGCTTTACTTTCCCAGAAAAAAAATCCGTTATCCATTTGAGGCTGATTGAACCCGGAAGCCGTTGATCAGAATCGAACCAGACCTCTTGTACTTTGTTGTCCCGTTCACTAACCTCTGAGCTATCGCTGCTCCAAGTAAATAACATAATCATTGCTAATATTTGACAACACACTAAAAGGCTGTGGAGTGGACCTCGCGTTAGTTCATTTACCGTCATCTACTTGAGTAAATGGGTGTCCGGTTAGCGCAATCGATAGGCGGTTGGCTTACCACGGCAACAGCCGGGGTTCGTACCCTGGCGAGGACACCTGGGATTTACTAATTCCCTAAAAATTAGTGGCCGCGATAGCTCAGTGGTTAGTGAACTGGACTACTACGGACAAGGGGTAGGGTTCGATCCCAACCGACGGCTCCGGGTTCACCCAGCCTTAAATGGGTACCGGATTTTTTCTGGGAAAGTAAAGCAGCACGGGCGTAATACCGACCACATTACCCCAAAAATCATGTGCTGAAGGTCTGTAAAATATAGGGTCACTAACACCATATTTCCCTATACGCCACTTGGCGTGACGGGGGGTACTTTACTTTTTTTTACTTGAGTAAATGGTACACAGATGGGAAACTGCACAAAGCAGGGAAAGGAAATCATTTACATTAAACATTATTTTAAAATTGCGGACTATGTGACACTTATGCTCTGTTTCATGTACCGTGCATGTATTTCATACAGCGTTATATGCACGGAAAAATACATGGGAGTCTGCAAAAAAGTAAGCAATGTGAACTGCATTAAACATATCCTAAATTGTATTCTTCTTTTATGTAAAATATTAAGATCGAAAGTGATGTAGTAATGTAGCGCTCTGACGGTGAAAGAGCGGTTCTGAGACCATTTACATCATTATCATCGAGGGCCATCTCTGCAACGAAGGTTGGCTACTATGGAGCGCCATTATGCTGTCTCTTACTTTGATGGTGCAGGTTGTCATAGGCTGGTTTGTCCATCTTTTGATGTTACTCGTCCATGTTAGTCTTGGTCTGCCTCTTTTACCTTGTATATTCCCCTCCAGGATTACATTTAGTAGGCTGTTGTGTCTTCTAACATGACCCAAAAATCGCATTTGTCTTGTTTGAATTGTGTTTACTAGTTCTCTTTTCATTTTTAGTTGTTTTAAGACTTCGTCGTTTGTTTTCTTTTCATCCCATCCCATTCTACCTATTCTTCTGTATATCCACATTTAAAAGGCTTCAATTCTCTGTTCTGTTTTCTTGTCTAATGTCCATGTTTCTGCACCATATAGGAATGTTGAGAAGACATAACATTTTGCTATTTTTAGTTTTAGCCCTGGTGTTATTTGTTTTGATGTTAGTATATTTTTCATGACATTAAAATTACTTTTTGCCACTCCTATTCTTTTGTTTATTTCAGTTGTTCATTTTCCATCACTGGTTATAGTATGTCCAAGGTAGTTGTAGTTCTGAACCGTCTCCAGGTCTATTCCTTCAATTTTGATATCCACTTGTGGGTTTTGAGTATTTCCTTTGTTTATGATCATAGTTTTAGTCTTTTTGATATTCATATCTAGTTCGTATTTTTTGCTTATCATGTTTATTTCATTAAGTAATTGTTGTAGATCGTAAGGATTTTCTGCTAGTAGTACAGTATCATCAACATATCTTAGGTTATTGATTATCTTTACATTAATTTGTAGGCCTGGCATCTCTATGATGTTTTTACAGATTTGCTCAGTGTATAGATTGAACAAGCTTGGTGATAGGATGCACCCCTGTCTCACTCTTCTTTTTATATAGGTGTAGAGTTCTCTTTGTTATATCTTCATCATCATCATCATCATCAAGTACCGGGCCTACTGGCGTAGGTGATCATGTCTCTCCATAACTTTCGATCTCGGCAGCTATTTATCATTTCTGTTGTTGACCTTCTGCCAAGCCATTCTCTTAAGCTGTCTGTTATTTTTTTTTCTATTTGCTTCCCTCTATCTCTTCGTCCCTCAATTTTTCCAGTTGTTCTCTTCTCATTACATGGCCAAAAAATGATGATTGTTTCTTCCTAATATTGGAAATTAGCTCTCTTTTTGCTTTGACCTCTCTCAGAACATCTTCATTACTCTTATAATTAATTACTGTCTTATAATTACTGTTATATCTTATTATTGCTGTTTGCTCCCAGTATAGATTACATATTAGTCGTATGTCCATGTCATCTAGATGTATCTCTTTTAGGAATTCTTTAAATTGTTTGTGGTGTACTCTATCAAAAGCTTCAGACCATTTACGTCACAATTAATGGTATCTGAGACCATTTACATCCCAATTAACGGTCTATGAGACCATTTACATAATAATTAACGGTCTCTGAGACAATTTATGTCGTAATCAGCAACTTCAAACCTTTAGGATCATATTTAGCGATATGCTAACCTATTTACATCACAATAGCGTTCTATGAGACCATTTACTTAAATATGAACTAAAACGTAACTTTACTTCAATATAAATGATTTGCGTGATATTGAACTTCATTTCAGGCCCTCTCAGTTTCTGCATTACCTTTAACTTCCCAAAACCTGGATTGGGAAACCATCTACATCAAAACGAAGGGCCTTCTCTTTGCACAGCTGTTTATCTTCACCTCAAAGTGACACTTTAGTTACAATCTTGGAGATTTACATCATTTATATATAAAGATATCTTGACATATTACATTCCACTCATTCTTAAAAATTATATTTTATGGAATTGGTTTCACTTTGTGACACCAGACATAAATTGTAATATTTGTAGCTACAGTAAATACACATGAAGAATGGGTCAGGAATTATATGAGAATGGCTCAGACAAAAGCAACTTTCCAATAAATTAGGAAGATACTGTGGAATCAATTTCTGACAATAGAAACAAGAAAAATAATTCATAAATATTATGTAGAGCCAGTCTTAACATATGGATGTGAATCATGGACGATAGGACAACAGGCAAGGAAATCACACTAGGTTGTAGAAATGTGGTTTTACTGAAGAATGTTGAGAATACCATGGACAGCTAAGAAGAGTAATGAAAACGTTCTGAAAAAGGCCAAATCAAGAAGAGAGCCAATTTCCAATATTAGGAAGAAACAAACATCATTTTTGGCCATGCAATGAGAAGGGAACAGTTGGAATTTATTGTGACAACTGGGAAAGTTGAGGCACCAAGTGATAGAGGGAAACAAAGAGAAAAAATACCAGACAGCTTAGGAGAATGGCAGAAGGTCAACAACAGAAATGATAAATAACCGTCGAGATCGAAAGTTGTGGAGAGACATGATCACCTACTTTATGATGATGAAATAAATATGTGTAAATATTATTTTAGTAGTCACCATTGCTTGTTAGCAACAGATCATATGTGGGCAAATTAGAGAGTTTTTGCTGATGCAATATTTAATTTGTAACCACAAAAGTTGCTTAACACGCGGGATTCTCTAATCACATTGAATGTGTATAAGAAGAATCATGTGATTTCATCGTCCAGGAAAGACATGAGAAAATCAACTAAAGTATTAAAGATAAACAACTGAGAAGGAAATGTGCACCCACTGACCTTACAACCAGTGCTCCGTCGTGAGACCATTATCTGCACAGATTAAAAAAAAAACGTTCTTTGAGATAGATCGCTGACTGCACAACAAGCAATGCGATTCAGTCACTGATATAACAAATGTAACCTGACAGTAGTCAGATGTGATAACAGCTGTGCTGATATTAATTAGCCGCGCCGATAAATTATGTTCAACTATTACATGGTGTGATTTCAGCGATGAAATCATCTGCATACACAAATAAAGAACAGTTGGAAAAATCCACTACAATTCAAGACCTGTCATACATTTGGTGTCAGTGTCGATAATTTTGGGTAGCGTGGTCAGCATTACTTCATCCTTGGGTCATCTGACTTTCCTCACCCCCTGTTCCCTCGTAGAAATTTAAAAAAAGGAAATAATAATCCGGTACAAATTTACAGCTATTGAACCTAAAACGCATTAAAAAAAAAACTTCGCCCGTGTGGATACCGCAGGGTAGATAACTAAGAGTCCCTAATCATTTTAAAGATGTTGGTCCCCTGACCCACCATATATAATGCCTATATCATTCACAATATAAACAATAATAAACCATGAAATCAGCCTGACACACAGGATAGACATTTTTATTTTCTTTAACATATTTCGATTATTTTTGTTTTGGATGTTTCGTTATTAGTTTTACTTACATATCCGTGTGTGTGTTTTTTTTTTTTTTTGTGTGTTTGTTCCTGCTGAAGGCCTATTGGGCCGAAATGTCGTTTAATCTGTGTCGTCCACTAATCACGTAAAGTTTCGAACGTACCATTTTTTTCTATTTTTTATTTTTTTCTCCACATAATTTCATAACTCGACTGTCACGCAAATCATTTAAATAAATATATCGGCAAGGGCCGAGATATAAAAACGACTGCACGTAGCCGCGATGACACCGGAACACTCGTTTTCTCCTACTTTTTTAAAATTGCAAACCCTTTGATCAAATACTCAAAACTAATCTTATGTGACACATTTGCTTCTATACATAATAGATATAAGGCTTCCACTCTGTTTTTTTTTCGATTTCATGACTCCTGGAGGAGGTCTGCACACGCTAAATACCCTTGATATTACTATATATGTATGCATGTAATTTTTTTCATTGAATGTGAGTCACCTTTAGTCGTGCTTCCTTCCCTTGATGCCCTAAGCATGTGCTTATTTTGCTTAATGGTTAATCCGGATCTCGACTACCGGGGTCATGCTACGTATGTTGAAAGAGGCGACTAAGGAGATTGGAATCAAGGTGCTCGTCGGTGCTACAGAGTTCGTGCATCTGAGCTGAAGCAATCTTCAGTGCTTTCGTTGGTGAATGGCGGACGTGCTTCACACTGCGGAACATGTAGGGGAAGGGATCTGAGCAGACTGAAGTTGTCCGTTGTGCAATGAATTGATCTGTTGACTAAACTAAACTAAACTAAACTAAACTAAACTAAACTAAACTAAACTAAACTAAACTAAACTAAACTAAACTAAACTAAACTAAACTAAACTAAACTAAACTAAACTAAACTAATCTAAACTAAACTAAACTAATCTAAACTAAACTAAACTAAACTAATCTAAACTAAACTAAACTAAACTAAACTAAACTAAACTAATCTAAACTAAACTAAACTAAACTAATCTAAACTAAACTAAACTAAACTAAACTAAACTAAACTAAACTAAACTAAACTAAACTAAACTAAACTAAACTAAACTAAACTAAACTAAACTAAACTAAACTAAACTAAACTAAACTAAACTAATCTAAACTAAACTAAACTAAACTAAACTAAACTAAACTAAACTAAACTAAACTAAACTAAAACTAACGATCAAAATCGAACTGGCCTCTTGTTATCAGTGAGACCATTCCAGTAAACAATGCTCTATCGCGGGTTCATTACGTAATAGTGTGTGGAGAAGTTACATGAGTAGAACGCAAAAGTGAGAGCTGACTCTGGGACTTTGATAACACACAGATTTGGCATGAGGAAAACAATGTGCGCTTAGGGAATTCCCAATAAAATAGTAATGCTCATAAAAAAGTCTACATTCCCAATAAAATAGTAACGCTCATAAAAAGTCTACATTCCCAATAAAATAGTAACGCTCATAAAAAGTCTACATTCCCAATAAAATAGTAACGCTCATAAAATGTCTACATTCCTAATAAAATAGTAACGCTCATAAAAAGTCTACATTCCCAATAAAATAGTAACGCTCATAAAAATTCTACATTCCCAATAAAATAGTAAAGCTCATAAAAAGTCTATATTCCCAATAAAATAGTAACGCTCATAAAAATTCTACATTCCCAATAAAATAGTAACGTTCATCAAATGTCTACAATTCCAATAAAATAGTAACGCTAATGAAAAGTCTACATTCTATATAAAATAGTAACGCAAATAACAAGTCTATTTTTTTTATTAATTTCACGTGCAGCGTTAACCAATGTATCGTCACCAATCGTTCCATGCAAAAACTGGAGTGTGGCAGTGATATCCTCGTGAACTATTCTTTTGTGATTGTAATAAAGTGGATATTGATGAAGAATACAGGAAATTCCCAATGAAATACTAACAGACAATGATCTCATCTCCGTCATACTTGGAATACACTTATGATATCATATTATTAGCCGACCCCTGACAAAACGCCCACAAGTAGAACAGACTGATTTCATAGACATGGTGGTAGATTGAATATAAACATTACACAGACAGAAGGAGCCAGTAGTGGGGTGTAACTTACACCCCTACAAGGTATGATGAAAGCTTTACACAAAAGGAACACAATAAAATACTGACGTTTTGGCCTACATGCAGCCTTCTTCAGAAAACAAAGACAACGATAACAAATGATGAGGCACAGATAAATGTTACTTCATCTAGGATGATAACGACTGGTAAGTCAAGGAGGAGTGGACAGAGAGCCGCAGTCCGGTATTTATTTGCTTGTTCCCTACAAAGACGGAAATCTGAACCCTAAAATGTAAAGAATTCAACAGAAGTCAAAATGGAATATGAGCTTGCAACATCACAGACACTCACATATCAGGTAGGCGGTGTAGCACCATATAGGAGAGCTCAACAAAATGATAAAAATTAGAATAACTTTCAGCGATCTAAATAGAGTATGGGAATTCATCATATATTTGATATCATGGCTGCTATAAAAATGACATTCAGTAGTTGATAGAAAAGTTAGAGAAGACTAGCATACTTTCATTCATTTAATTTTTACTCAGGCCGAAGACGGCGTATAGTGGAGAAGTCATAGTTCTCCATGATTGACGATTTGCTGCTACTTCTTGTATGACTTGGTTGTTTCTTGGTCCCATGGTTGAGCCTTTCATAGTAATTGTTCTGTGTAGCTATTCTCTTGATTTGCCTTGTTTTCTTCTACCAAATGGTTTCCATAGCAATACCTAATGAGAAAGTCTCTCTTCTTTCCCCAACACATTACCGATGTATTACCAACACCTTCTTCTTATACAGCGCGGCATATATGGACACGTGACGATGTTAAAGAGTGGTAATTGTTATGTTAACTTCGAGATGAATGTCGTTACCTTTTTTCCCTAAACCCTGCACCCCCCACCCCTAGATAATAGTATTTTTGATAAACGTACTTACCAAGTGGGAGCCTGGGTGGGTGAGTGGGGCTCACTTCCTGGTCAGGGTTCGATCCCCAGAAGTGGCGGATTTGTGTGTTATTGTTATTGTTATTGTTATGGAAGGCCCCGGTATCACTGCAAACGAATTAAAATCCATAATTGCTCAACCGTCTGTGCTAGTGGAATCATCCGAATTACTAACTCATCTCCCAAACAAAGAAAAGTAGTTGTAGACCCCATCATAGCAGTCTCAGCACACGCCAAAAGACAAAAGGCAAAACCGTACAGAAAGTGAACACAGCCAACTGTTCCTTGTCATACGATATCATCGTAAACAATCGGAATATCGAAACACAATCAAAACGAATGAAGCATACAGCTCACGGTGTGCACAGAGCACTTAACTCAGTAGCTCCTGCAACAAGCCGGACTTGGAATATGACGAAACTGCAACAAGGAACACTTTTCAGACACAGCCTTCAATGGTTCCTGCCGCCTATTCACCTTATTGACCGGAAGTTCACGTCCTCCTGAAAATGTTGATCGTCATATTGTTTTAATGTATAGCGCTTGATGATGTTAGGACATTGTTTTTAACTCAAAATACGAACATATGAAACACAGTTAGTCGTCAAATTATCCCGTCGCACATCAAACAACAGACCGTAAGATCTTCCTGCAATGTGAATTTGTGAATTTATAAATGACATATTGAAATTATAAAATCACATGTCTGCCCGTAGGCGAAGGCGCACTTAACAGAACCAGAGCTGAAAGTTGTCAGCGACCCACAGCTGATGGCTTGCGCCAGTATTGGTTAACCAGAACCATCCAGACCCTTCTCCACCTCTCCGTGGTGCCTCTTTTAACAGACTAACCTGTTTAGTCTGGCCAAGCGAGTAGGGATCGAAGATGGAAGACAACCGGGTACTCAAAATTTCGTTCTGAAGTCGGATGTGTTGGGCCGAAAGGTGCAAATATCACAGATATACTGCAAGCCACAACACAACGCAGACACGCCCACTTAACGTCCTTTTAAGGGTGGATTATGAAGAGGTGTACTCTTTTAGTGATCAGGCGAACGCAGCAAGCAAGCAAGCAACAACAAGCAGGTCTACCATCGATCTCATAATAGCCCTCTTGAATCTAGACAACATCCTTCCTGACTAACATCGAAATCCGAGAGTCATCCCATTGCTGAAAGGTCATGACCAGAGCTCCGTTATTTTGCATTTCAACATTAGCGTACGGCCGGTCTAGGGATATACCGACACTGCATAATAGATAAATGGTTACCAAATGGAGTAGATGAAATAAAATTATTTATGAAATTTGAGAGGCTGTCTAGAACAATCTGAAACTGGAACACTCTGACACAGACATTACGGACGTTTTCGGAGTGGGCGTGAAAAGGAGATGAAATGAGTAATGGATACAAAAAGTATTGGGCGGTATTTGCAATATTTTCGTAGAATTAATTCAAGATGGATAGAAAACACCTGGAGAGAAGACGCGTGACGACATTCTAGAGAGACCCTATGGAATAAAAAGACGGACAACCTCGGACATAGGAAGCCCTTTACAGGAAGAAGAATTCTGGGTGTTATATTCAATCCATCCTAGTTCATGAACTTACATTAAATTTGCCAAGTCTGCCTCTATTTCTAGTCTCCCCCCCCCCCAATAAAAATAAAAATAAATAAAAATAAAAACAAATCGGTTTTGTGGTCTAGCATATGAATTGCTGGACACGAGTTTCATTTGAATTAGAGGTGAGACGATTCTGATATATTATCGAATCATAATCCTGAAAGGTTATTGAATCCATCGAATCTTGGGAATCTTCCATTTAAGGATTAATGACAAGAAAAATAGGGAAAAGACTTCAACTTACAATTACATATTTTTAATAAGGATCTTGCTGGAGTCAGTAATGGGGAAGTTGAATTTCTATCTTTCAGTTCTTGAAATTTTGACAAATGATTGGCTTTCAAATGTTTCTACATTGCAGTGATAGATCTGATCTCTTCTATATTTTTGCAGAACACAGACTGCAACTTTTTTGTCGAACTATGGGAATGGTTCCAGATATATGGGGAATTCCTGACTGGAATAAAACGGGTTCCGTGGATAAAATAGAATAGAACGGAATAGAACTACTAAAATATCACGCATACATACTTGCATAGAGCTATATAGTAAGGTAAATATTCCCCCAAGCCTTGCTAGGCGTATGGGGAATGTGGCGTTAATGACCACATTTTTTCATGACCACGGCACATGTTTGAGTGATGTGGTCTGTATCGCCGCCTTTACTTCCAAGAAAACTCGTTGGTACCAATTTTTAGAGCCTGGGCGAACCACAGAGTCTTGTTGGTCCGAAAAATATCCCCCACTTCTGGGAATCGTACCCGGACTCTTCTGATGAGGAATCAAGCACACCGACCGAAAAAAGGCACCCAAACAAACACAGAGAGAAAGCATATAGCAGAAAAACACATAAACGACAACTACACACATGACTTCTGTTCACACATATACACGGTTGGCTCTGCTACAAACGCCACGGGAAATGGAGGAGGAGGTGTGTTCTTGTGGCTGAATAACCAGGAAGAGATAACCAAGTCAATAGCTGCTGGGAAATTCTCAAACAACAATAAAGCAGAAACTGAAGCCCTCGAAGACGCTGCAATACTGGCTATCCAACACAAAAATAACGTGCACAAGAAATTGGTGATACTGACTGATGGACTGTCAGTCCTAACAGCTCTAAAAAAAAACCAGAAACAGTGAGCTAGATGACTTAAGAACAACTCTAAACCAACTGTGCAATAATTTACAGAGAATGGTCATCCAGTGGATACCATAGTAAAAAAGTAAAGTACCCCTGTCACGCTAAAGTGGCGTATAGGGAATATGGTGTTATTGACCATAAATTTTACAGACCTTCAGCACATGATTTTGGGGTAATGTGGTCGGTATTACGCCCGTGCCGCTTCACTTTCCCAGAAAAAATCCGGTACCCATTAAAGGCTGGGTGAACCCGGAAGCCGTCGGTTGGGATCGAACTCTACCCCTTGTCCTTTGTAGTCCAGTTCACTAACCACTGAGCTAAGTGGATACCATCACACTGTAATATACATGGAAACGAACGCGCAGACAAACTAGCTAAGGAGGGAGGAAGACTACCACAAGAGAAACATCTGATCAGCTACGATGAAGCCAAATCCATAATCAAAGGCCAGAATCATGAACAATGAAAACAAGAACACTCAAAGTATAACGAGAGGGACGGATACCATCAATTATCAAGGAGGGATTAAGTCATCAATATTCGCCTACGCACTGGCCACAACAGAATGAGAAACCATATGTTCACCAAACTCAGAATAGGAACTACCAGCCAGTGCCACAGTACCCTGGATAACATGATAACAAAACAAGATTCTACAGGATTGCCCCCAGCACACAGGCCTGAGGAAGACAATGTGACCCACACCCACCTCCATGGAAGAGAAACTATACGGGGAAATAAATCACTTAAACAGACAACTGCCTTCATAAGAGAGTCCGGAGTCCTCGTCTGAATGAGCCATGATCGCTGAAGAATAAGAAGAAGCACATCGACCACTAATGTGGCTCCTGTAGATCTAATGCTGACCAAATATTTACCGAAGGTGGAAAAAAGAAACAACGTGAGCCTTAACAACATATTTAGTATACACAAGATTGGCCGGGAGACGAAATCCTTTCTTTCTTCTTTACAAAATGACAGGAGTTACAATCAATGCAGAGACAAAAAATGATGACCAGAAATATATTTTACTGGCAGTAAGAAAAGACTATCAGATGCATATGAAGAACTGGTCACCCAGATATAGAGCCTTGAAGTGGCTTCTGATTAAAGCGTTCAGGTTAATGCCGTGTAGCAGAATAAAAACGGCAACCAATATCGCTACAATAATGAGCTCAAGTCAAAAGTAAATAGAAAGTCTCAAGTTTAAACACTTGATTTCTATTTTCGCTCAAACGAGAAATATTGACAAGAACAGCACAAACAACAACAATGGCTGTAAAACTATTAATGTCCATGTAAAAAAGCAATAACATCACGCCCAGATAGAGGATCTGACGTGGACCTGTTTGATTTATCTTGTTACAAGTGGTTGTTAAAATGTCCTTTGTTCTTGTATAATTTATCAAGTGACGTTAGACTCTCGCGCTCCATGTAATCGATGGCCGCTGCGTGGGTGGGACAAAATACGCGCCAGGTTACATCAAACCTTCATACTCTTGTAGTCGGGGACTGGTTGGTCTCGAGGCAGGCGTCTTGCCTCGAGACAGAGAGGTTGTGAGTTCAAATCCCGGCTGCCCCAGTTGGGATTTTCATTTGAGATTTCATTCTGTGGCAACCATCCCTGGTCTCAGCTGCGAGGCCTGGCTTGAAACGTCAATTACTCATCTACGGGAAAAAAATAAGTATCTCAAAAGACGGAGTTATCTGCCTGTGCGGCGAGGGACCCCTGTGCGCATGGCTGCCAGGGAAAAACGAATTTAGTTACTAGTTTTTTATGGTTTTCGCTTGAGGTGAGAGCTGGCGAACGCAAAAAAGAAATACTGTTATAAATCTTCTGATCTAGACGAATAGATGATGATGGCAATGAGGAGGTGGTATTGGTGGTACACATTAACACACAAATGGAGGATTTAAATATAATTTGTATGAAACTCAAACAAAGACACAATGGGGTTGCTGATTGACTAGCATTTGGGTCAGAACATAGTGTCTATCAAACCCACCAGTGGAAATTCTGAGTTTTTTTTAGGAGTTTTAGAAAAGAACATTTGTATAACGGGCGAGCTACAGAAGCCAGCCCAATTTATACTATATCTGCATTTAGCGGCTTTGAGATACCTCGAACAGTGTCCCCTGGACTATCTAATCCACTAATCAAGGTAAAACAGTAAAAACTGACGATCCTAATCAAACTCATAGACTGATATTGAAGAAAATATGAATTTCCGAGGCTATCTTCCTCCTCATCCCATTCTCATCACCTCTCCTTCACATTCTCATCCCGTACCCATCACATTATCATCCCCTCGCCTTCCCATCACGTTCTCATCACCTTTCAATCGCGTTCTCATCACCTTCCCATCACATTCTCATGAACTTCCATCACATTCTCATGAACTCCCCATCACATTCTCATCACCTCCCCCATCCCATTCTCACCAACTCCCCATCCCATTCTTATCACCTCTGCATCACTGTTCTCATCACCTCTCCATCCCATTCTCATCATCTTCCCATTGCGTTATTATCATCTCCATATCACACTCTCATCACCTCTCAATCATAACTCCATCACATTTTCATCACCTCCCCCATCATGTCCCCACCTCATTCTCACCACCTCCCCATCATGTCCCCATCTCATTCTCATCACGTCTCCATCATGTCTCCATCCCATTTTCATCACCTCCCCCATCCTATTCTCATCACCTCACCATCTCATTCTCATTACCTCCCCATCACCTCCCCATCCCATTCTTATCACCTCCAACATCCCATTCTCATCAGCTCCCCCATCCCATTCTCATCATCTCCCACATCTCATTCTCATCACCTCCCATCACCTCCCCATCCCATTCTCATCACCTCCAACATCCCATTCTCATCAGCTCCCCCATTCCATTCTCATCACCTCCCTATCCCATTCTCATCACCTGCCCATCCCATTCACATCACCCCCCCATCCCATTCTCATCACCTCCCCCATCCCATTCTCATCACCTGCCCATCTTATTCTCATCACCTGCCCATCTCATTCTCATCACCTCCCCATCTCATTCTCATCACCTCCCCCATCTCATTCTCATCACCTGCCCATCTCATTCTCATCACCTGCTCCATCTCATTCTCATCACCTGCCCATCTCATTCTCATCACCTTCTCCATCTCATTCTCATCACCTCCCCATCCCATTCTCATCACCTCCCCATCTCATTCTCATCACCTGCCCATCCCATTCTCATCACCTCCCCCATTTCATTCTCATCACCTGCCCATCTCATTCTCATCACCTCCTCCATCTCATTCTCATCACCTGCCCATCTCATTCTCATCACCTCCTCCATCTCATTCTCATCACCTGCCCATCTCATTCTCATCACCTCCCCCATCTCATTCTCATCACCTGCCCATCTCATTCTCATCACCTCCCCCAACTCATTCTCATCACCTGCCCATCCCATTCTCATCACCTCCCCATCTCATTCTCATTACCTGCCCATCTCATTCTCATTGCCTGCCCATCTCATTCTCATCACCTCCCCATCTCATTCTCATTACCTCCCCATCTCCTTCTCATCACCTGCCCATCTCATTCTCTTCACCTCCCCATCTCATTCTCATCACATCCCCATCTCATTCTCATTACTTCCCCCATCCCATTCACATCACCTCCGCCATCCCATTCTTATCACTTCCCCCATCCCATTCACATCACTTCCCTCATCCCATTCTCATCACCTCCCCATCACATTCTCATCACCTGCCCATCTCATTCTCATCACCTGCCCATCTCATTCTCATCACCTTCCCATCTCATTCTCATTACCTCCCCATCTCATTCTCATTACCTCCCCATCTCATTCTCATCACCTCCCCATCTCATTCTCATCACCTCCCCATCTCATTCTCATCACCTCCCCATCTCAATCTCATCACCTCCCAATCTCATTCTCATCACTTCCCCCATCCCATTCACATCACCTCCCACATCCCATTCACATCACTTCCCCCATCACATTCTCATCACCTCCCCATCTCATTCTCATCACCTGCCTATCTCATTCTCATCCCCTGCCCATCTCATTCTCATCCCCTCCCCATCTCATTCTCATTACCTCCCCATCTCATTCTCATCACTTGCCCATCTCATTCTCATCACCTCCTCCATCCCATTCACATCACCTCCCCCATCTCATTCTCATCACCTGCCCATCATGTCCCCAGCTCATTCTCATTACCTCCTCATGATGTCCCCATCTCATTCTCATTACCTCCCCATCATGTCCACATCTCATTCTCATTACCTCACGATCATGTCCACATCTCATTCTTATTACCTCCCGATCATGTCCACATCTCATTCTCATCACCTCCCCATCATGTCACCATCTCATTCTCATTACCTTCCCATCATGTCCACATCTCATTCTCATTACCTCACGATCATGTCCCCATCTCATTCTCATTACCTCCCGATCATGTCCACATCTCATTCTCATCACCTCCCCATCATGTCACCATCTCATTCTCATTAACTTCCCATCATGTCCCCATCTCATTCTCATCACCTGCCCATCTAATTCTCATTACCTCCCCATCATGTCCACATCTCATTCTCATCACCTCCCCATCATGTCCCCATCTCATTCTCATTACCTTTCCATCATGTCCCCATCTCATTCTCATTAGCTCACGATCATGTCCACATCACATTCTCATCATGTCCCCATCTCATTCTCAATTCCTCCCGATCATGTCCCCATCTCATTTTCATTACCTCCCGATCATGTCACCATCTCATTCTCATTACCTCCTCATGATGTCCACATCTCATTCTCATTACCTCCCCATCATGTCCCCATCTCATTCTCATTACCTCCCCATCATGTCCCCATCTCATTGTCATTACCTCCCCATCATGTCCCCATCTCATTGTCATTACCTCCTCATGATGTCCACATCTCATTGTCATTACCTCCTCATGATGTCCACATCTCATTCTTATTACCTCCCCATCATGTCCCCATCTCATTCTCATTACCTCCCCATCATGTCCCCATCTCATTGTCATTACTTCCCCTTCATGTCCCCATCTCATTCTCATTACCTCCCGATCATGTCCAGATCTCATTCTCATTACCTCCCGATCATGTCCACATATCATTCTCATTACCTCCCCATCATGTCCCCATCTCATTCTCATTACCTCCTCATCATGTCCCCATCTCATTCTCATTACCTCCCCATCATGTCCCCATCTCATTCTCATTACCTCCCCATCATGTCCCCATCTCATTGTCATTACTTCCCCTTCATGTCCCCATCTCATTCTCATTACCTCCCGATCATGTCCAGATCTCATTCTCATTACCTCCCGATCATGTCCACATATCATTCTCATTACCTCCCCATCATGTCCCCATCTCATTCTCATTACCTCCTCATCATGTCCCCATCTCATTCTCATTACCTCCCCATCATGTCTCCATCTGATTCTCATTACCTCCCCATCATGTCTCCATTTCATTCTCATTACCTCCCCATCATGTCTCCATCTGATTCTCATTACCTCCCCATCATGTCTCCATCTGATTCTCATTACCTCCCCATCATGTCCCCATCTCATTCTCATTACCACCCCATCCTGTCCCCATCTCATTCTCATTACATCCCGATTATGTCCACATCTCATTCTCATCACCTCCCCATCGTGTCCCCATCACTGTTCCCATCACACTGTTACAATGCGTTTAAATCTCTCAGTGAGTTGACATTTGTGGGCAGATTAAAACTGATCTTCTAACATATCGCTTGAATCCCTCTGAAGTTAAAAAGATCCTCGTAATTCATCGTAAATCTTCTTCTTCTTTCCTTCCTTATTTGACTTTCAGTGGCAAGGTGAGTTATAAGTTGTCTTTATTCTTCTGTTGGCTACTGTGTCTGTTGTGTTTCCCTAGTGTTTCTAATACTTTTTCAATCCATCTTTTTCGTGGTCCACCCTTGATTGCGGTGTTTTCGCAATGTTTATTAAAGGCTCGTTGTGTTGTGTTTTGGTATTTGTCTTCTCACGTGGTTAAACCATTTTATCTGTTATTTTTTTATATATCCTATAGCGGGTATTATTCCTAGCTTTTTTTCTCTCAGTTTTTCATTTCTGAACTTATCTCTCAGACTGTTTCGTGTCATTTGTCAAACATTTAATCTAAGTAGAGGTTATTTTTCTTATTGTTCTTGCATCTAGGTTCCAGAGCATTTTACCTACCATTGGTAGCACAACGTTGGGATGAAGATTGTATTGTAGAGTGTCTGTTTTGTTTGTCTCTAGAGTTTTTGCCTTGTTGGACAATAGTGGTGATAACTCTTCAATGATTTGACAATCTTTGTTGCATCTTGAGTCTACTTCTGCTGTTTGTGAACTATCGTTTCGTAATCCGTCGAGTGATGATTCTAAGGGAGATCGTGTGAGTTCTCATATACCGTTTACTATCAGCACATGTTTTGCCAATCTTTTCAACAAAAAAATCCACGGTAACCATTTTAGACTGGGCGAGCCTTGAAGCTGGCCTATCGATGGAGTGAACGTCATCTCTTATCCTCAGTAGATCAGTTCACTATATACAGCCATATCGCCTCTGCTAATACATAAAAACATAATTATCTTGTTTCAGAACCTAAATAAAATTGTAAATGTATATAACAGCATTTTATAGTAAATAAGCATGTAACAGAAAGCAATTAAAAGATACACAAATCACTCGAGAAAGTTGCACCGATCATCCATAAAAGTTGCACTGATAATTCATAAAATTTGCCGAACATTCATAAAATTTGCGCCGAACGTTCATAAAATTTGCGTCGAATGTTCATAAAAGTTGAATCGAACGTTCATAAAAGTTGCGCCGAACGTTCATAAAAGTTGCACCGATCGCTCATAAAAGTTGCGCCGATCATTCATAAAAGTTGCACCGATCGTTCATAAAAGTTGCACCGATCATTCATAAAAGTTGTACCGAACGTTCATAAAAAGTTGCAACAAACATTCATAAAATTTTCACCGAACATTTAATAAAGTTGCTCCGATCATTCATAAAAGTTGCACAGGACATTCATAAAGGTTGGAAGGATCATTCAGAAAAATTGCGCCGAAAATTCATAAAAAGTTGTACAGAACATAATGTGAGACTGAGTCAAAGACTAGTAAAGACGGCAGCGAACACTTAAGATCGGGATGTATAGCAAAAGTAGAAATTGCTTCAAACATTCCAGCGCGTTGCATGGAACATGTGAATATGCTACAGAGCAAACACATAAGTAGTACGGGACTTTTATAAGAATTGTAAAGGTAAAAGGTAAAGTACGAGACTTGAACCGGCGTCTTAGCACGCGAGTTGTCCACCCATATGTGCTCGGCAGCCTATCCAGAAATGTTCGGAGATTTCTGTATAGTGTAGCCTCCAGCATCGAAACTCAGATGGGAGGCGACATTCCTCACCTTCCCAGGGTAATACCCTGGTACCCATTTCTGCCAACGGCTGGGTCGACCGTGGGGGTATTTTTGTTGTTGTTGGTCCAACCACGAGTACGATTCTCACTGCTCCCAGCGGGAATCGAACACGGGTTGTCCGAACGTTGGTAGTCCAGTCGGGTTGTCCGAACGTCGGTAGTCCAGTCGGGTTGTCCGAACGTCGGTAGTCCAGTCGGGTTGTCCGAACGTTGGTAGTCCAGTCGAGTGGTTTTCCCAACTAGGCTACCGAGGTCCCCAATAATCGTAATCCCCACAAAGTTATTAACCTGATAAGAACAATGTATGAAGGAATGAAATATAGTGTGGTGCATGAACGGCAGCTTACAGAAGCACTTGAAATAAGAAAAGGAGTACGGCAGGGATGCCTTCTATCTCCATTTCTCTTTCTACTGGCCACAAATTAGACTGAGAATAACTCAAAACAACAGAAATGAAATCCAGTGGTTACTGATCAAGCAACTTGATGATTTAGACTTTGCTGATGACATAACTCTCCTATCACACAGCCATCAACAGATGCACGATAAAATGAGCATACTTGATGAGAGATCACAACAGCTAAGACTGAAGATTAATAGTGATAAGACCAACATTATAAGAATTAATGCAGTTGCCAATAACCAAATGAAAATAGAAGAAACACTTCTACTAGATTTATAATCTTACTTATATCTGAGTAGTAATATAGATAAAGGAGGAAAGGAACAGAGAACGATACCTAAGTAAGGACACAAAAAGCAATGTGAGCATTCGTTGCACTATGAAATCTATGGAAATCCAAAGAAGTTAGGTGAAATTACAAAAATTAAAATGTCTAACTCTAATGTTAAGTCAGCCCTATTATATGGCTGTGAAACATGGAGAACAACAAAAGTGACAATCATGAAGATATAGGCCTTCATTAATGGATGTTTGCGCAAAATAAAAGGATGGAAATTGCTTAACAAAATCATTAACATAGAATTATGGAAAGACACAAGTCAAATACCAGTGGATGTACAATGAAGACAATAGCGCTGGATAGGACACACACTGCGGAAACCAAATGAGAATATTACACGACAGGCTCTTTTTGGAAACTCCAGAGGATATAGACAATGCGTAAGACCAAAATATTCTTGGAGAAGACAGATGGAAGCAGAGATGAAAATGGTTAGGAAGACATGGAGTGATTTTAAAAGCATGGCAAGAAACAGAACGGCTTGGAAGGTTTTACTTCATTTTAAAAGAATGGCAAGAAACAGAACGGCTTGGAAAGTTTTACTTCATTTTAAAAGAATGGCAAGAAACAGAACGGCTTGGAAGGTTTTACTTCATTTTAAAAGAATGGCAAGAAACAGAACGGCTTGGAAAGTTTTACTTCATTTTAAAAGAATGGCAAGAAACAGAACGGCTTGGAAAGTTTTACTTCATTTTAAAAGAATGGCAAGAAACAGAACGGCTTGGAAAGTTTTACTTCATTTTAAAAGAATGGCAAGAAACAGAACGGCTTGGAAGGTTTTACTTCATTTTAAAAATCCTGGTTCAAATCTCAGGAGCGAGGCCCGGCTTGAAACGTCAATTACTCATCGACGGAAAAAATATGAGTACCTCCGAAGTCGGAGTTATCTGCCTGAGCGGCGAGGGACCCATGTGCACATGGCTGCCAGGGAATAAATGGATTAACACGCAATATTCAGTTCCCAGTCTTTAGGGACTTCGTCAGAGGTAAAAAGCTGGGGAACGGGAAAAAAAAATCTGTTCTTTTCTACATAAGCCCCTTTCCAAATTACTAAAAGCGTACACCTTTCCTGGACTTTCCAAATTCGTTTTCCACATTTGTCTTCAACTCAGACCACACGACCGGTCATTGGTCACAGCCATTCTAATTTCCTCATTGCTCTTTCAAGTCATGCCTACGTTACGGAAATAGTCACGTTGATTCACTGGACACATCCCGTGACAGCCACTTGTGTCTATTCAGTTCTTCTAGAACTGTCCACTCAACTCAGCGGTTCCCAAAACTCTCTACTTCGGTGGTTATGTTAAAATAATTTCACCCTCCACACATTTGATTTATTCTGCAGAAGTGGAGGATTTATAATTTGTGGTTTTTGCTTAGATCACGGCGTTGGACGGTGCAATTCAATGGCGTTAGAGGATGACTATATGTATTCACCACAGGCCATCTTAGCCGCGATAGCTCAGTGGTTAGTGAACTGGACTACAAATAACAAGAGGTAGGGTTCGATCCCAACCGACGGCTTCTGAGTTCACCCAGCCTTAAATGAGTACATGATTTTTTTCTAGGAAAGTAAAACGGCACGGGCGTAATATCGACCACATTACCCCAAAATAATATGCTGAAGAGTCTGTAAAATTTATGGTCACTAAAACAATATTACCTATACGCCACTTGGCGTGACGGGGGTACTTTACTTTTTTTACTTTACAGGCCATCTTGCTCGGCTGCGCGGCCACATGTTTTACCGTTTGAAAAAGTACCCTTTACGACACTGTCCTATTACTGGGGTCTGTCGGGAAGTGGGGGGGGGGGGGGGGAAATGGACATACAGAACCGAAGACTGTTAACAGGATATTATTGCGGGTCTGCGGAAGGTTCAGTATCGTCAGCAACAATGTGTAATAGATGCTGCATGGTCAGTGTGGATATTTCTATAATCTTTTTGGTTAAGTTTAGAGTGAAATAAGCATGTTAAAGGCTGAGATATACTGATAGTTAGGTATATACTGACAGGCAAATATTGACTGTTAGGTCAATATTGACATATAGGTCTATACTGACAGTTAGGCGTATACTGACAGTTAGGCATATACTGACAGTTAGGCGTATACTGACAGTTAGGCATATACTGACAGTTAGGCATATACTGACAGTTAGGCGTTTACTGACAGTTGTATACTGACGGTTAGGCATATACTGACGGTTAGGAGTATACTGACGGTTAGGCGTATACTTACAGTTAGGCATATACTGACGGTTAGGCATATACTGACAGTTAGGCGTATGCTGACAGTTAGGCATATACTGACGGTTAGGCATATACTGACAGTTAGGAATATACTGACGGTTAGGTGTATACTGACAGTTAGGCATATACTGACAGTTAGGCGTATACTGACGGTTAGGCATATACTGACAGTTAGGAATATACTGACGGTTAGGTGTATACTGACAGTTAGGCATATACTGACAGTTGTATACTGACGGTTAGGCGTATACTGACAGTTGTATACTGACGGTTAGGCGTATACTGACAGTTAGGCATATACTGACGGTTAGGTGTATACTGACGGTTAGGCGTATACTGACGGTTAGGCGTATACTGACAGTTGTATACTGACGGTTAGGCGTATACTGACAGTTAGGCGTATACTGACAGTTGTATACTGACGGTTAGGCGTATACTGACAGTTGTATACTGACAGTTAGGCGTATACTGACAGTTGTATACTGACGGTTAGGCGTATACTGACAGTTAGGCATATACTGACAGTTAGGCATATACTGACAGTTGTATACTGACGGTTAGGCGTATACTGACAGTTAGGAATATACTGACGGTTAGGTGTATACTGACGGTTAGGCATATACTGACAGTTGTATACTGACAGTTAGGCATATACTGACAGTTGTATACTGACGGTTAGGCGTATACTGACAGTTGTATACTGACGGTTATGCGTATACTGACAGCTAGGCGTATACTGACAGTTGTATACTGACAGTTAGGCATATACTGACGGTTAGACGTATACTGACAACTAGCCCTATACTTACAGTTAGGCCTATACTGACAACTAGCCCTATACTTACAGTTAGGCCTATACTGACAACTAGCCCTATAATTACAGTTAGGTATATACTGACAACTGGTCCTATACTTACAGTTAGGCCTATACTGACAACTAGTCCTACACTTACAGTTAGGTCTATACTGACAACTGGTCCTATACTTACAGTTAGGCCTATACTGACAACTGGTCCTATACTTACAGTTAGGCCTATACTGACAACTAGCCCTACACTTACAGTTAGGTCTATACTGACAACTGGTCCTATACTTACAGTTAGGTCTATACTGACAACTGGCCCTACACTTACAGTTAGGTCTATACTGACAACTAGCCCTACACTTACAGTTAGGCCTATACTGACAACTAGCCCTATAATTACAGTTAGGCCTATACTGACAACTAGTCCTATAATTACAGTTAGGCCTATACTGACAACTAGTCCTATAATTACAGTTAGGTCGATACTGACAACTAGCCCTATAATTACAGTTAGGCCTATACTGACAACTAGCCCTATAATTACAGTTAGGCCTATACTGACAACTAGCCCTATAATTACAGTTAGGCCTATACTGACAACTAGTCCTATAATTACAGTTAGGTCGATACTGACAACTGGTCCTATACTTACAGTTAGGTCTATACTGACAACTAGCCCTATAATTACAGTTAGGTCTATACTGACAACTAGACCTATACTTACAGTTAGGTCTATACTGATAACTAGCCCTATACTTACAGTTAGGTCTATACTGATAATTAGCCCTATACTTACAGTTAGGTCTATACTGATAATTAGCCCTATACTTACAGTTAGGTCTATACTGACAACTAGCCCTATACTTACAGTTAGGTCTATTCTGACAACTGGTCCTATACTTACAGTTAGGTCTATACTGACAACTGGCCCTATACTTACAGTTAGGAATATTGAACCAAACAGCGCTAGAGCGTGAATCAACGGTCAGTGGGTATTCATTACACACCACAATCACTATTTAACTCAGTCATTATTCAGCTAGTGTCAATGTTTTCCTACTTGTCGGCACCTATCTGGGCAATGTGGCCGGTGTTACTCCACCACCGTCGTTTTTCTCTCTGAATAATCTGATACATTTAAGGCTGCACGAAAATAATGGCCATCGACAGCGATCGAAACCAACCTCTTATCCTCAGCAGTGCAGCTCCTTAACCATTGCTCTATAGCAGTTCCAGATAAATAAAAAAAATCTGTTATAAACTATTTATTCTTTATTGGCCTCTGTTTACAAACATATTGTAGTGTACCAAGTACCACTCCTCTCATTTTGAGAATCCTTATTCTGAACAGACGAGCTCATTCTATTCCCTTTCTTATCTCCCCTTATGTAACACTGAGTAATCCAATAGAAAGTTTCTGGTGGTAAAACTGACAAAAGCTGAATCAGTTTCCTTTCATTTTTAAGAAAGGAGAAGAAATGAAATGGGACAAGGAAGCAATCAAGGTTTATTTTGGGGAGGTTTACTGCAGGTTTTCCCTTTCACGTACACGAGTGGCTAATATTCGAATATTTGTTGTTTTGTTTATTTACATTCGTCTGTCATTCATTCTATTTCTCTTCCGCTCTAAAAACATGGTTTTTAAAAATGAATTTGGGTGTTGTTGTGTGGGTTTTTTTTTTTTTTTTTTTTTTTTTTTTAACAGCAAGATGATGATGATTTGCGCCTAGTCCGATCTATCTCTTCTTCTTCTACCTTTTAGCTCCCAGTGGAGCATAGGTCTTCAACAAACACTTTCCTAGTCGTTCTGTTTTTTGCAATTCTTTTAAGATCATTCCATGTCTTCCCCATCAT